>LQNS02278094.1:19345438-19357134 GCA_001587735.2 Parhyale hawaiensis
CATTTGCCTAGAAATAGAAGAGGCAGTAGCAAAATAGTCCTTTAAATTAATGCTGTGCGTTGGATGATCCTATCCAGCCTAGCAGGAGTTTTTCTGGGCCTCCCACGTTTCCGAACACTCGAAACACGTCCAAAATCTTCATAATCTTTCACAATTCTTCCTACAATACTCTTTGAAAGATTTACCTGTTCTGCGATTGCCCTGATGCTGAGATTTTGTTTGTGTAAATTAACAATTTTCATGCGTAAAGATTTATCGACTTTTTCCCGGGTGACCATACTTGCAGTACTTGCAATGTTTACATACGACGTAGGCAGTCTTCTTCTTCTTCAGAAACGCAAGAAAATGGGGTTACTACAGATTTAAATTACAATATTTGAAAAGTGTCCCTTAATTCTGCTCACACTAAATTCATAATTATAAGTTAAATATACATAACTTTTTTCTTATAATTCGGATCGTAATAAATTCATAGCATATTATTAGGTATCCCAATTTCAGCGTTGAACCTTTCACAGTTTTTGAGATATGAAATTTTTTATTTTTGTCCCTTAATTATGCTCGTAACTGTAGTTCGTTACGCGAGAGTTTGCAACTGTAGTTTTTTCGGCTACTGCAGATGAAGATGTGTTTGCTACGCTTCCATTTTAGTACACGCAAGTGTTAGAAACACGTCTGGGTCTTCGAACCTGACAATTGTCAATGAACCATATACTGAAGTTAAATGTTCAACTATTATCCTAAGGTAAGTTTCAGTATTTCTCAACTGCGCCCGCATTCTTGTCACCTAGTGATTCTGACAAAGTATTTAATAAAGACTTCAAATTGTCATGGGTCTCACATTATCGCTTTCTCCAGGGTCATTGCCCAACTACCGCCCTATGTTACTACAGTATGCAGTCCTCGAAATCTTTCCGCTTGCCCCTGGCGCCTGGCGGAGGCACCTTCCATCGTGAGAGTCGATGGGTGCTAATCTAATACAATGGAAGACTAATAGAGTACCAACATTACAGTGAGTGTAAGGTGTGCCTATTGTTGGTACACTTGCTCTACAGCCCTTAAGGTGTTCACTAATTGGCAGAGAGTGTATGCGTTTCTTCTGTACAACAGCAGTTGTGTAAACGTGATTACAGAATATCAAACATTGAAATTATAAATTACAACTGAACTAGGAGTATACAAATGTCTTCTCTCTGTAGTAGGTATGCTCGGTAAATATTTTCTTGTAATTATGGAGTCCCTATACTGTAAAGTCTATTCTTTTACTCTGTTTTCATAGCATTACATGAAAAACTAGAGCACTCTAGGAGCGCATAGCTCCGCGAAGCAAGGCAACGGCAACAAAACGTTCAAATTGGTTCAGAAACAGTGATTTCCTTTGTATCAACACCAAAATGTAACCATTTGTTCCTTTTGCCAGTAATAACAGATTCTGAAGTATTCTTGATGATCCATTCATAACAAACATATAGTCAAACGCACAAAGAGACCAAACGATCGTCACTAAAATTTTATCATTTATGTCATTCAACAATATTAAAAAATTCCTGTGAATTTCAAAAGATCCGTGCATAACTTTTAGGTTATTTTGCTAGAAAACATAAAATCAAACAAATGACAAACAAAGAAAGGAACCAACAGCTCGTCACAAAAATTTGATCATTACTCCCGTGATATATATACGTAACAACTTTTACAAATTTCATGAAAATCCGCCCATAACTTTTCGAGTATTAGTATTAAGAAAAAACAGAGAAACAAACAAACGAATGGACGGATCCGCACCCAAAGTTGATCATCTGCTCCTCGATCTACACATTTTCTAACAATCCCTGTAAATTTTGTGAAGATCCGTCCCTAATTTTTAATTTTCCGAGTTGTCATTTTAACAGACAGACAAACGGGCAGACAAACAAACAATTAAAGTCGATGAAAACATAACCTCCTTACCAGAGGTAACTATGTAGAGCACTCTCAGAGCACATACCTACCTCCAGTAAGGCAAGCAACTCTAACGAAAAATTTAAATTAGTTCTGACACAGTGATTTCCTTTTTATCAGAACCAAAATATGTCCTTTGCGCTTTTTGACAGTTTTAGCGGCTTGTGTAATTTTATTGCAAACTCGTTCATAACTTTTCGAGATATGTTGCTAAAAAACATTCTTATAAACAATAGCGAAACACACAAACAGATCAGCCGATCATCACCAAAATTTGACCATATACTCTTCGTTATATAGCCAACAATTTATGCGTATTTTATGAAAATCCGTTGATAACTTTCTTGAGTTGTCTTGCTGACAATCATCAAATCAAACAGAGAGAGAGACGAACAAACAGATCATCACAAAAGTTTGATTCGATCATTTTACTCTTCGTGATGTACCTAACAATTGATGTAAATTTTATAAAAATTCATCCATAGCTCTTTGATTTGTGGTACTAAGAAAAAACGAGGCGGACAAACACACGGCTGTACGGATCTTCGCCAAAAACTCATCTATTAAGCCGCATCCACACGCTCAATCACTACATCAATGACAAACACTATTAGCGAGAAGCAAAAACACGAACACTTCTCTTGTTTGTCCAGAGGAACCGCGAACACTTCATGACCACACCACCGAACGCTTCTCTCACAAATTCGTAGAAACAGTTGTGTACATTAGTAACATTGCACAGCAGTTCTTTCATGAATTGTGAAATTTTATCTATCCAAGATAACAGGGCACAAATTAATAGTGGACTATGACGCGTTTCACCAGATTGATTACCTCCGCCAAATAGGTTATACTTCCGTCGTGTTTGTCTGACTCTTTGTCTGTCTATCTGTCACCAAGATAACTCAAAAAGTTATCAACCGATTTGGACAAAATTTGCAGGGATTGTATGGTATGTTAGGAGGAACAGATTATTAACTTTTGGTAAAGATATGTCCATCCGTTTGTTCGTCTGCCACAATTTTCTCAATACCAGAACTCAAAAAGTTTAAATTGATTTTTATCAAATTAACTTCAGTTGTTAGGTATATATCAAAAAGTAAATGATCAAATTTTGGCAATAATCCATTTGTTCAGTCGTTCGTTTGTCACTGTTTTTAATTTTATGCTTGTTAGCACTATAACTGAAAAAAATAATTGATGGATCTTTATAATATTCATAGGGGTTGTTAATAATGCTAAAAGACATAAATGATTAAATTTTAGCCTAGATCGGTTTGTTCGTTTGCATGTTTGACTCATGTTTGTCATAACGTTTGTTAGCAGCTTAACTCGAAAAGTTATTAATGGATCTTCAAGAAAATTGCACAGGCTGTTCCTACTTTTAAAAAGCACAAATGGTTAGATTTTGGAGTTTATACAAAGAAAATTATGGTTTCAGAGCCAATCTGAATTTTTTTGCTACCGTTGCCTCGCTTGGCGGAGGTATGCGCTCTCAGAGTGCTCTAGTTTCTTTATAAACTAGATGCTGTAGTAAAGTCTAGCAACCGATGCTTACAGCAGCTCTGTCACTATCAAGTGGCCAAGTCTGTCGCTGTAGAGGAATTTCCAGCGACAAACCTGGATGCTGAGATGTAGCCGAGTTTAGTGGTGGGGTCTCCAAACTTAAGACATTGCTTGGCAGTCCATTTAGGCTTTCTTCCCTATAATTGCTAAAGATTGAAATAATATCAAGTTGTAATTCTGCTTGTTCCTCCCTACGTTCTTTACATCCTTAATTGTTTCATAAGTTCCTTAGTTGGTTCCTACATTAGTTCGACCTTTACGCTTTCGGCATTAGATGGAGAAAAATTAGGATGGAATGGATACAAGCGTGGTAAAAATAAAACTGGAGTGAAACTTTCATTTTTCAAGCTGTTACTGCTTCCAAATCAGAGGCAAAAAATCAGTACTGACTCCGTGTAGAAGAATTGCTATCGGACTTGGAACATATTATCGCGCTCGATAGGCATTAATAGACTCCTCCATACTTATGTTTTATGAGCCAAGCTTTCGGAACTATACTCTGTCCATTTTATCAAGGCCGTTTGGGTGTGGTCAAATTCTTCTACGGCGTTGCCTATTTTATGGGCATTTCTGACATTTTGTTCGGCCCATATCTTAGCCCCGCTCACTACCTGCATATAGAGAAATCTCAGAAATGCCCATAGAATTGGCAACGCTGCAGAGAAATTTGGCCGTCCAAACTGCCTTGATAAATGGACAGAGTATAGTCAAATTAGTACCTTCGTCAGGGCGAAAAATCTGTAAATGCTGTGGAGCTATAGCGCTAAGACATGAACACAAGAAACACATTTCACATTTTCTCATATATGTAGTACGGTACACAAACTCTGGCAGGCATCTTATACAAAAAATTGCTAATTCAAACAAAATAATTTGATGTTAAAATTCAAAATTCTGTCAAATAATAAAATGTGTGCCTCTCCCGCTGAAGGTTGCGTCTGAGAACGTAGGGCTTTTATTTAAACATTACTGTTAAGCAACACTGTACCAGCATCTTGTGTAAAAAGTTGTCAATTCAAAGGAAGTTAATTTGATGTTAAAGTCCAAAGTTCAGTCAAACATTGAAATGTGTGTCTCACGCTTTAGGTTGCGTAGGTAGGTAATGTTCTTTTTAAGCAACAAAGAATATTCAATATCAGTCACCTATAAAAATTCTTGTTTGTTGAAAGATCAACATGATGCAATGATGTTAAGTCTTTGTACGTTCCTGACTTGATTGTTTCTTTTATGATTGGTAGATAAATTGGCTTGATCTCAAGATGTCAATTGAAAACATTATTATTGGCGATGAAATGGCAGGCTTCAAACAAGTTTCTGTCCTTCTAATTTTTACTTGACGACAGAACGTCGTTGTTATTCCATGCCATGGTGTGGCCTGTACATTTACAGCGTTCATTTACATAACAGGCTCAGCAGTTTTGCTCAACGTGTCGTGTATGTTCGTTCAGTCGACTATTTATATCTTTGCTTGTCTCTCCAATAGAACTCTTCAACCCCTGATCATATATTTTTTCTTCACTGTCGTTTTATTACAACAATTTTGACGCGTTTGCTTCTGTGACACAATGGCCGCAGGCAGTTTCTCAAGCACGGCCAGGGCGCGTCTGCAACTCATGACGCGCGACCAGACAATGCGTGCGTGACCGCCCCACGCGACATCATTTCAGTTTCGTCCCAGTAGCTCGCCAAGTTTTGAAGTCTTGGCGCACCAGAAATCTAAAGCTGAGGCCAAACTGCGCAATCGCACGAGCGGATGATCAGTTCGTGCGCACGTCGGCACGGTAAGTTATTCAAGTCGGTAGCATGAACGCCATGGGAACTACAGTCATCCTCGCATCAGCCAGTACGTGAACTCGTACAATGTAGCCTATAACATAAAAATACCTGCAGACGTACCAGGAACAAAATTCTTAGGAAGTGAATTATGATTACGTTCAGTATTAGGGGAAGGATATTATTCAGTAACAAAATGGAAGGACGCTACATAGACTAAGTAGTAATTTAGCTAGCTGCATATCTGTACTCTAATTATCTAATGTAGTACTCTATGTTATCTCTTTTCTTTACCTGGCACATAGTTTGCTGCGATGCCAAAGGACGCACCGAGAATTATTCCCAGATGCACCACTGCATAAGCTCAGACCATCTGTGGTCGAGTGTAGCGGTACGCTGCCCTGGGCCCTAGAGGATATGCATCAGCAGCACGAGCCAGTAGAAAGGGAAGGTGGAATCAAGGTGACTTTCCCTACCCAGAGCATCGTACCGGCTTACCACTTGAGAAACCCTAACATTCAGCCCCTCGTCTACATGCTGATCAAAACAACCATCCCATCAGCAGGAATGACTTCTCCATCATAGACTATTCCAATCCCATCGAGCTTACAACATTAGAATCCCTCCATATTCATAGAAATAAACCTAACCTCAACATTATGACCTCAGCTGTACCGCTTCAAAACAACATTAGAATCCCTCCATATTCATAGAAATAAACCTAACCTCAACATTATGACCTCAGCTGTACCGCTTCAAACCGTCCACACCTAGCCTCAAATCTGCCGACTGTACAGGAGCTGACATCCAGCTCCTGCACGCAGCTCTGATCATTTGCGTTTTAGACTTCCCCACGATAACACCCATGCTCCCCTGAATTATAAGACAACAAAGGAAAAATAATCTTATTCTTATAGGTTGTAAATCAATTTTTCTTCTAATGATGGGATTCCTAATGCCGAAACGTTAAGATTTTAAATTTAGTCGACTTTCATTTAGTAAAAGCTATAGTAAAGGACGTCTGGCGTTTATTTGTATATTTATAAACATTTAGTGGCAATAATTCAATTGCAGCGGAGGTTCCTAATTCTTCGTACGATTGCGACCACAGAAATATCACGAATTTGATGCGATAAGTTAAAATAATAACAATAAAGCTTGATCTTGGAGCGGCGCGGGTTGGGAGCATCTGCTGCACCTGCTAAGAAACCGTTTGCCTGGAATCACTGTCTGCGTGTCCTTGATCCGGCTCGGCATTATTGCAGGCGACACTTGTGTGCCTATTTTGAAAGATTAATGATAAGTTCGTGTCAACTTTAGCAGCACGGAAATGAAGATGATAATACTGTTCCGGAGGGAAATTGGCAGCGCTAATCTCTTCTAATACTTCTAATATTAGATATTAAACTGAAAGGACTGCTTCAACCATAGTATAAAATATATTATAGCGTCATCTAATAAACAATCTTACAGAATAGTAATATATTACAATATATTCAAAATGTGTAGAGTTTGGTGGTCTCTCTGCTATCTAGCAGACTGATTAGTCTACGTGTCATGGATTAAACCTACTATTGTAGATGTCTTGTCTGAATTGATGAAGTTCTTCGACTTTCCAATTTGAATAGCTAGAGATACGGTGAAGTGACAGTGTGCAGTATATTTGAATGTACCACAAGCCATAGAGTAGCAGAGGCTAATGACTAGAGATCGGATTTAAGGGGATAATTTTGAAATGGCATTAAAGGCATAAAAACGATATGCATCTATGGATAAGGGCATAAAAATATGCCTTATGGATATGAGTATAAAAAAAATGCCTTTAAACAATAACTGCATATAGGCATATATGTAGATGAAACAACGACTGCGCACTTCGGTTCCTTGTTCGTTTCGCTCCAGTTCCTAATACGTCTCCTTAATTACTATTGACTTCTTTTCTTATTTTCAGTACTTCCTACTACTTCCTAACTATGTCTAAGAAAGTGAAAACTGCCTTCTTACTGGTTGATCCTTGCGTTACCGATTCTGGGGGAGTTTTTGTTAATGTTGGTGACAAACTAAAGATTACTTCAGAAACAAGTTTGTGACGTTAATTCAAGACGGAGAACGTACGGGATATGTGCATATAGGTACCTAATTATAGAAGAGTGTCCCATCGTTAATGTTTTGGTTTCCGTAAATAGTGCACCTGTTGTGGAAAAAAACGAATATGGGTTGAACAGAGACGTCGCCTCTTCTTATGAAAATCTCACTGAGGCAATCCGTGAAGCCATCAAAGAGAAGAGAATCTGGGTATCCATCGACGAAACCCCAGATACCAAGGGGCGTGCTATTGCCAACCTATGATAATTGTTGGAGTTGTCGGGTAGACGTAGCCAGGGAAATTTTTTTCTTTTACTCTCGGCAGTCGTTGAGCATACAAACGGCACAACGATTGCCCAACTCATCAGTTCTTTGATGCTACCCAGCTAACAATTCTACGGAAATAACAGGTCGTTTGAGACCTGAGACAACGTGCTGGCAACGTTGTGACAACTTCCATAGCTACTTGACCATGTCAATTCAGAGCGAATAACGTTGCTAGCACGTCTTATTACAACGTAGTGTAAGGGACCGCCCAGCGCAAGGTACTAAGGACGTGCCCAGCACGTTGCTAGCACGTTGTGATACGACGTGCTAACAGCGTTATCTAGAGTCTACTAATCAACGTGCATAGCACGTCGAGCGCGGTTCACCACGTTGACCCTGCGTCATTTGTAAGGGGGGAATTTGCATGGCCCAATGAAATCTCGTACGACTGCCCTGCTCTTTGCAACGGATGCAACTCCGTACATGAAGAAGGCTGCACGGTCCCTGACGGTTCTGTATCCCAATATGATATGCGTAACCTGCTTGACCCCGACTCCACAGGATTTCCGAGGAGGTAAGGCGTCTTTTTCCGACAGTGAATCGTCGTATTGAGAATGGGAAGAAATTTTCCCGAAGGCTCCTGCGAGGACCATCCTTTTGAAAGATCTCAAGCCGAACCTGGCGCTTCCTCCTCAGTCAATTCTGACTCGTTTTGGAACTTGGATAACTGATGCTCTCTATTATGCAGTCCACTACGAGGACTTCCATCAAATGGTATCTCTTATGGACCCCAACGAAGACGTAGCCATTTATATTGTACAGGAAATTACGTGAAATGAGGAAGTCAAAAGAACCTGGCCGATGTGAAAGCTCACTTTGCTCGTGTCAACAGTATTGCAATTCTAGAAACCCGTGAATTGAAAATGAATGAGGGCATTGAACGAGTTTGACTCTGTTCTTTGTCATTTAAGTTCTACCTATGGCACTACTGGTGCTACTGTCAAATCGAAGTGTCAAGGAGTTGATGCTGGCAACTAAGGACTCGTTGAACTCCGTCAGATTCGAGGCATTCTTGTGAGAAATTCCGGAAACTACCCGAGTCGTTACAGCCCGACAGCATTAACAGCTGTTTTGTATGCCCCTCCAATTTCCATAGACGTTAAACACAGTTTTCCTGCTCTTCGAAAAATTTTAACTGATAAACGCTTAAAACTTACCCCTGACAATATGAAGAATACTATTAGTTATTAGCTTATACGAATGTAACATCACCAAATAAATTATTAAAACTTTACAGTGTTTGGGCTTCATTCATTAAAGTTCGAAGTATTATAGCTGCAGCATTATTTAGGCAGGACATAATAGCCAACGGGGGTTTGTGGAAGTTGATTTTGACATCGCCGAATCATTAGCTGCTTTTTTAACACCATCATTATTAATTGTGTTTTATCATTGAATTTCTTTCATTCTTTATTTGTACCGATACGCACTTTCTTTATGCGAATTATTATTATTTTTTTTAGGATCTACCGTTTAGATAGGCCTTTTCTTTACGTGTCTCTTTTTTTCTACTATCCTACTATCACTTTTTTCTGGCCGTCCTCATCAGCCGGCGCTGGCCACTTCGGTGTTCAGTAGGTACGGGAGGCTACAGAGAGCGTATGCTGTGTGGTCTCCGTCCAGGCCTTCGCAAAATACCAAATTACGGTGCAGGTCTGGTGCAGAATGTCTCCCTCTCCTAAAATCTCCGAGTTTGGGTATTTTTTTGGAACGCTACTATTAATCTATGAGATATAGTTCGTCAGCCGAATAAAATCTACCAAATAAAGCAACTGCTTGACGAATTGCTAATTTATCTGCCGCACAAATTGAACAAGAGCTACTATAGTTGTTTCATGAAACTAGCACTATATGCGCAATTCAATGATACCTCATTCCTTGGACCAAATATAAAACTTCAAGCACTAACAGATAATAAAATAACTTGACGATAGAAAATGCTGTAAATTATTTTTCATCTTTATTCACACTTCAAACGAAATGACATGAGCGAAGATATTAAAGGATATCGTATCAGCGAGTTGACGCTATCAAACAAGCGTCAAGTGGAAATACGTACTCACATTATAGGTGCGATCTGATCCTCGGTTTGAAGAATCAGATTCTTCAAATGTATCTTCCGGATTTAGGATACAGAATTCAATCCCATAAGCAGTTCCGACGATGCGTTCTGAACCTACAATATCGACAATCAGATCGCACTTTCAATAGGGCCCTAACTACTGACGGCGCTATATATAGAAGAGCATTGAAGTCCTACACGGTATAATACTTGATAACTTCATAGCTCCTTCTTAATTTATTTTTAGTTTGCATTTTATCGCAGAACTTACATAGGACCACGCCCCTCCAGAGAAGTACGGATTTATTCGATGAAATTAACGCTAAAATTCAAAACAACGAAAAAAAAAACGTACACAAGTAACGCTATGAAATCCAACAAAAAATTCTTAATTGTTTAACTTCATTGCTACTTAAAATTAAAAACAAATATCCTAATGTGATATTTTGGGACATAGGGACCTAAATAGCAAGCATAAAGGCATAATAGCAACTGATAAGTTCATAACACTTATATTTTTAGGGCATAACTGGCATATATGAGGGCATCAAAACCCATATTTTTAAGGCATAAAAGGTATATTTTTCAGGTATAAAAGGCATATTTTAAAGGCATAAAATCCGTACTCTATTAATGACTATTGGGGCACACTCGATTGGGCCTCAAAATTAAGTCTCCGAGGCCTGACTTGTTTGAAACTTCATACAAAAGCTTTGGGTTTGTAGCTGCGAGTCGTGTTGCGAGTGCTGGAAACGAGCCGATTATCTCCAGCCGGCTGAAAACTCCGTTCTAGGGAGCAACATTAAGATTTTAGAAGTTTCAAGGGTAGCGTATTAAGGGTTAATACCTGAAACCCCAGTTCATTAAGTTGAAGCTTGTGTACCTGTCTAACGTTTCGATCAAGTGAAGCCTTGAAGGCTTAATTATTATGGCGCCCAACCGAACACGCTCTAAGTATCCACCAAGGACAAAGAAAGGTAGTGCGACGGCGTCATGCCACAGCCCGGTATTTGAACATCTGAGTACACATCATATATACACCAACTTCATCCACCTGCATATAGGGTCTTGCAAAAGTAGCGTACCCTTTATTTTTTAAATTTTACAAAATCATTTTGAAATGTAAAAATAATTTTCCTCGAAACTATCTTTATTTGGTCTTTTCAAGGCATTTTTCACCAACAACAGCCCGAGGAGTGGAAACTCAACTGTTTTGCAATGTACTCTGCGAGGGCGGTATGTCAGTTCACTAGTAAATAAGAGAAAACAACAAAAAAAATGCATCACCACTTACCAGAACACCAGTTTGGATAAAAATCCAGCAGAAGCTCTGGGATTTTCTTGCAGTCTCGCGTTTTTCTTCATTTTACTTTTTCACATCACTGAAGAATATCGTTATAGGTATCTGTAGCTCTGATGTATTTTTGCCCTAAATAGCACTGTCTATTATTATACAAGATGCTGCATGTAGAACAGTCATGTTGTTTTCGGTACTTATATACTAAACCTACACCCAGTGAATGTTATGTTGGACATTTGACAATTTTAATGTTTTACTCCTAGATTATTACACTCTCAATTCACTCTTAACTGACTTTCATACCTCGATATGGTATAATTATCGTCGTATGTAGAAAGTACGAGAGCGTAACTACATCGAATATATCATAGCGCAACTACATCGGATATATTACTTAAACAAATGACGTACCTGTCAACCCAACCATCAGCCTCGCCCATCATAACCTTTTACATGTACACCAACTGCACCAAATATAGACATTAATATACGTAAACGCAAAGAGAGATACTACCTCTCACCCATAAGCTCAAGCTGCACGTGTAGCCGTTTAGGCAGGACCCCACAATCTCATCCAAGCCTGCACCCCAGCACCTGTCGGCCCACCCTTTTCTTCAGTACAGAAGTGCGGTCCCACCCACA
>LQNS02278094.1:19427668-19438174 GCA_001587735.2 Parhyale hawaiensis
TGGTATATGGTAGCTATTGCTTTTCAGATACATACAATATAAAAAATTGTTGCTGTACCAATTTTGAACTGCATCGGCCTTCGGTATATGTTAGAATGTTACATTAGACAAAGTACGAAATGGCTTTGACTTGAAAGTTGTGAAACATGTAGCTATACCGTACAGTATACCTCCGCTCGACTCTTGTTTTAAGGGAATCCCGTATAAACTAGCTATCATCGATTACATTCAGTGTGGAGATAATTCGCTCTTGGCTTTTCCGTTAGTCATGAGGTACGACTTGAATATAACCATTAGCAGGTCTGTTCTGCATAGTTCAGGTGGCGTGCATAACACAACCTAGACCTAGCCCAATGTTTCCATCGTATCCATGGTATTTGTAAAAAAATTTACTGAAAAGTCGTGTGGATAGAAGCATGTTGTAATATCTCGAAGAAATTTATTTTATATTTTCTCAATGGCCCGCTCCGACAGAACACCTCTGTCGGTAGCACCAGACCCCCGGCAGCCCCCAACTCTGGGGGCGTCTAAATGGTAGTTTAAACTATTTTGAGGCGTAACCCTCATTGAAGACAGCTTTCGGTGTTCTATCTTCTTTTTAGGCCCCGCCTATCCGGTACTACCTCAGGAGCCCAGCAGCAGCACTCCTCATTCTGTTACGACTCGTGCTACTGTTAACATCTCCAACTGTGCTCTGGTCTCTGCTGCTGCTGTGTTTTCACCTATCGCTCTTAGAGCTTGAGAATTAGCTACTTCCCTTACTGTTTATTAGTGCTCTAATACTGTTTTGCCTGTTTTAAATATGTTTTTACCGTTTTTAGTGATACGTTTTGGATACTGTGTTTGGTGTGTGATTGGCCTAGGGTGCCGCCATCTTTGATCCTTAACCCATGTCTTCTTGCGTTGACAGAGCTGTAGCAGCTGTTTTTGTTCATGATGACCAGTGACAGTGATTTTGTTTTGTGCTTTTTCTCCTTTTGAATTGAAGTTAACATAATTAGTTTTTCCTTCGGAATAGAGGAATAAATACTTGGTGGTAGGCACTGGTGCGCTAACAATTCCGCGAAGTATATTGCTTTATGATTTTTGCTACTTTTGCGGTGGGGGCCCTTACGGCCTTCCTGTGCCACCTGTTAACGTAACATCAAAGACTAGATGATAGGCCTTTGTTGCCCTAATACTTCCATGTAGCACAGCGATACATTTAGGTGGTAAGCTTGTGTGCCCTAAGAATTCCATCAAATATATTGTTGCCTCAAGTCTTGGTTGGTAGGCCTTAGTGCCGTAACAATCCGTGAAGCATGTATATACAGTATACATATATATTGATGTTTGGTTATTCTGCATGTCCTCGCAAGGCCGCCAAGCAGATATATTCTCACTTGGTTGGTAGGCCGTAGTGCCGTAACAATTCCCCAAGCATACAAGTTCACGCTTGGTTGGTAGGCCTTAGTGCCGTAGCAATCCGCCAAGCATACATTTTCACGCTTGGTTGATAGGCCTTAGACGGCATCGTTAGGCGGTTCGTATGCATAAGTGTGAACCAAACATCCGGAATCACGGCATTGTTAGGCGGTTCGTATGTATAAGTGTGAACCAACCATCCGGAATCACGGCATTGTTTCCCCCAAGCATACATATTCACACTTGGTTTGTAGGCCTTAGTGCCGTAACAATCCGCCAAGCATACATATTCACACTTGGTTTGTAGGCCTTAGTGCCGTAACAATCCGCCAAGCATACATATTCACACTTGGTTGGTAGGCCTTAGTGCCGTAACAATCCCCCCAAGCATACATGTTTACGCTTGGTTGGTAGGCCTTAGTGCCGTAGCAATCAGCCAAGCATACGTATTCACACTTGGTGTGTAGGCCTTAGTGCCGTAACAATCCGCCAAGTGTACATATCATCTCTTGGTTAGTTAGGATGGAGTGTATCACAAGTCCGCCAACCATAGAGATCCACATCTTGGTTGGTATGCCTTAGTGCCCTAACAAGTCCGCCTAGCTTATATATTTATAGTAGCTTGGTTAGACTGCGCGCCCTCGCAAGGCCGCCAAGCATGTATGTTTTTTACTTGGTTGGCAGGCATTAGCGCCCTAACTAGTCCACCAAGCATATATACTGCCGCCAAAGAGCGTGTTTTCCAACTATTGGGAGACTCCCCAATAGTCCAAATATACAAAAATTTGGAACAGGCTTAGATAGTGGGTCTGTCACCAGGAGGAGACTGGACTCAGACAGAAGCCTGGAGTGGTAGGTGCCTCTGTTCCAGAAAATTCGGAGAAAATCTTTTCTCAAACGAACTGACCAAGATCCCTTAGGGTCCAAGGCCCGAGCCTCAGATAGGCTCTGGTCTCCAGCGCTAAAAGAAGTCCAGATTGCGTACTCTCTCCCCACTCACAAGTTCCTCATCAAAGGTTTCTCTCGACTTTGTCTGAGGGGGAAGCTTGCTTAACCATGTTGTAATTAAGGTCAATGCAGGGCCCCCCTGAGGGTCCCGTCAAAATTTTGCCCTTCGACGACGGTGGAAAACACCTAGGAGCCTAGGAGGTGACTGCCTCCTCAGCCGGCTCAGTGGAAATGGTACTTATAAAAGTTTCTGCAATGGAAGTGTGAGCTTCCTGGAATTAGGAAGCGTCATTACTTGCCGTACGTGCTCCACAGAGCTGATAGTTCAGTATGCTGGTTTAGTGTGGATAGAGGCTGTAAGCCTTCTACAGGATCCCCCGCTGGGAACCAAGGGTCCAAGATCCTCAGCTGAGAAATCCCAGCCTACCGGCAGAGACAAGGCTGGGGAAGACAAGCCCAGAATAATTTTGGTCTCCAATAGGATAGTCATCCCGGAAAGACACCGGTTAAACAGGTGTGGAAGGTGGAAGGTGGTGCGATGGCTTGCTGAAAAGCCAGCGCTGACGGAATTCGACCACTGCTACAGATGGTCAGTTTTGGATTGATACGAAGCGTGATCAAGATAGGACTCGAAAGCCTTTCCGTATCTAGAAGGAGCCAGAAAAAAAGCAATAGTCCTAAAAGGTCCAGGAAGGTCTGAGTTACAAGCGATTCTACTTGCTGGCTAATATCTCCAGAACCTTCTGGTAAATGTTGAAAGCAGCAAGAATCCGGGTTAGAACAGTACTGTCCTAACAGCGTTTTGCTTCATAGACTTGTTCCGTGACAATCCAGAAAAAAAGCTGTTCGTTAATTGTAATCTATCATTTGATAGAAGGTCAGGAGTACGGCAACTCACTGAAGATGGTTGCCAGGTACCCCCGAGGTTAGAGGTGGCGCACAGTCACTATCTCGCCATTGTTGAAACAGCTGGATTGTCTATAGGAAAAAGTCAACAAAGAGGGAAGAGCATGAATTAGTTCACGTCCAGATCCTTTACACCAGCTACTCAAGGGGGCCATTAAACCCCTCCCTGCTGCGCCTTTGGTATGTCGGTGTTCTGTCGGAGCGAGCCACTGAGAATGGATAGGTACCTAGTGTAGCAACGAATTTTTCTCAGTGGCGAGTGAAGACAGAACACCTCTAGAGGATCAAACAAACCCAAAGCCTCTTCAGTTCCATGGCCTAGGGTGAGGTTGATGTATTAGTACGCTCGACGTGCCGAAATGAGGAGTGCTGCTGCTGGGCTCTTGAGGTACCAGGTGGGCAAGGCCTAAAAAAAAGATAGAACACCGAAAGAGTTACGCCTCGGAAGTCTAAACTACCATTTAGACGCCCCCAGAGTTGGGCGCTGTCGCGGGTCTGGTGCTACCGACAGAGGTGTTCAGTCATCGCTCGCCACTTAGAAAAATTCGTTGCAACGCTCTATCCAAATTTGTATTCAAAGTATTTCTGTAGCGAAATAATTCTTTTATGTAATGAATTTCAGGTGGGGGAAAGAGGGATATCAAAGCAAGAGGTTGGTCCGGGACCTCTGCACGCCCTGTGTGAATGTCTTTGTTATTTCGATTTTTTTAGTTGGCTGAGCAAGAATTTAATTCCGTTAAGAGGATTAAGTTTCAACTTTGGCCATCCTCTGCAACCTTGTCTGATTTGTTCATCGATCTCCATGAAAAGGCAACATATTTACAAAATCTGCAATCTGGCCTATTTTCACCTATTTCATTAAGAGCGTTACATGAAAGATACAAATACGTAAGCATACAAACACACGACGGTGCTTATTATATTATTTTGATAATAATGGCACCCGCACAAGAGTTGATTATTCACTGCGTTGCAGAATGCTCATCAGAACATCAAATTGACCACCAATGTACAATTACGCATAGGTAGTAGAATTTAGTTTGCATATTACGAAAGAGCACCTGTGCTGTGTTACAGATCGCTCGTGAGAACAGAACAAGTCCGACCAATGTGGAAGTCATCCGAGAGTCAGAGTTCAGTACACGTCTTAACCACAGCCAGATGTTCAGAGGCTGCACTGCACTTCATTATGCTGTGCTCAGTGACAGCACTCCCACCATGCAAGCTCTCCTAGATGCTGGTGAGTGGGTATCTATTACTTGCATCGTCTTGTTTCTGGAAAACGTTCAAGCATGGTTTCCATAGCATTTAGAAGAGTTTTATGTATAGATAATTGATGATATCGCTATTGCCACGTATGTCGATGCATGATGGACCATATTGCCTGGATAGTTATGTAGCCTATAAAAGTATACAATCTCTATATGCTGTAGGTACTAGTGCACCCGTGCTGGTAAAAATGAAAGCGAGGACTCTTCTTCATTGATCATAATTTCGTTACTGATAAGCTTCTGGAGGAAGCCTACGCTACAACGGCCAACTCAATTTGTCAGTATACAAAAGTGCTCTCTGTTTCAGTTCATTTGAGCAGCACCCGTCCTTGAATGTAGGCAAAAAATTGGTAGCCTACTTCACAAAACTCCTGTTGTCTTTTTTAACTCTTCAGGGGGCTTCTCAAATGAAAAGTCAAGATTGTGCCTGAAAATTTTGATATATGGTGTCGTCAAATGGCATTTCCGGTATCACCTTTGACATGTATGAACATGCTTCTCAGGTCCGTAGTAATCTGTGTACAACAGTACTGATAAAACTCTAGTAATCGAGTTTGTTTGTCACCGTACACACAATCTTTGCTATTATATATCAGGAATAAATAAATATAAGCTCTGATATATTGAAATAATAATGCTTCAGATTATTATTTCAGTGCATCATTAATGTGGAGTAACTCTGTACTGTACTTTTATTTCAGATCACTGACCAGCATTGACTGTAAAAAATTCAAATTCCTGTACGAGGAATAACAAAAAAGAATATTTTTTAGGCTACCTAGCTAAGTTTTTAGTGACCGAATGTGCCACGGGCAGGCTAGTATACTTATGGAACCCTGTTAACCTTGTTTGCCTGCATGGATATGGCCGTGCACACAATCTTCGCTATTATGCGTAGAGAATAAACTGGTAGGAGCTCAGAGATTTCAGAATGTTTGTCAGTAATATCACCCGCGAACGAAGTGAGAGAGGTGATGATGTTTTCGTTGAAAATTAAAATATATAAATATATAGATCTGTATGTCTGTCCACCTAGAAAGTGGTCGTAGGAGTTGAGCAATCTTCATAAGTTTTTGTAGAGAGTTTGGTGGGTTGCCCTAGATGTGACCCATGTCAAAAAACTGGGCCTAGCTGGTCATAAAAAATTACGGCGTTGAATTTTCTCCACCGCGGCCGATTGTCTGCAGAATGGGGCGTTCTATTTTTTTCCTGTGTTATTATTGAAGAGCTAATTCATGGAAGGATTGCGGCTGTGTTCTAGCCTCGTTCATCAAAAATGACTTGGTTGAATTTGCCCCCTACCGCAGGTGATGGTCTTACGCCACCGAGGCGTTCTAGTGATGCTTCGATGTATTTCAATTCCTCAGTGATATGGAATAGCTCTGACCACTGCCTCCTGGATATGGCTATGCAGTACTTTTATTCCAGAAAATAGTCGTCTCTCTGATTTTGGTGCATAAAAAATCTGACTTAACCTGCGCAAAGTCCACGAATCGAACAGAAGAAAATGGAATACTGAGAATAGGTCTTTCGTTACGGTACCCAATGGGTTACGGGCAGTCGAGTAATTAATAAGCATCACTCAGTGTCACAGATACTGTCGCATCAAATCTTCAATGCTCGAATTTCTTCCTATCGTATTCCTTCAGTGCGTTACACCACTCATCTATTTACGTAGCTGTAAAACTCTGATAATCTTGTATGTTTGTTCCACGCTAGGGGCATAAGATGGGCCACAGGCCGTAGAGTTAGACTAGTTAGGTACGCCCATGCTATACATAGTTACTGTATTATGGGGAGCAGTAACGCTAGAGGGTTATGTAAGTTATCTTAGCCATCAGCGAGGCCTTTGGCACGTTTGTATTTCATGTCCTATATACTTTCTTCCGTGTTCATACTCCTGATGATCTTTTGTTTTATTCTTTTTTTCCGACTTGCTGTTCCCATGCGCATTAATTCTGCTTATTAACGCCCTCGTGCATGTGTTCCACGTGTACCGTATATCGGCGTATATACTTACTATAGGCTATATCACTTCTTTCTCCCTCTGATATATTGCCTTTGTTGTGGAAACGGAGGCTTAAATTACTCAATATATTTGTTTGTCACCGTGCAGACAATATTCGCTATTATATAGCCTATAGAAAATAAACTCAGAGAAGATTGGGGATTTTAGAATAGGTAATGCTTCAATTTATTGTTTTAGTCCATCATTAGATATGGAAAAGCTTTGTATCCTGGTTATGGCTCGGTAGAACTTTTATTTCGGATCACTGGCCGGCATTGATCATAAAAGAAAAATCAAATTCTGTGACAAGGCATAACAAAAAATTTATTTTAGGATAGGTTTTTACTGAATCAGCGGGTCACTGGCAGTTCAGTGTAGCTACTTATAAAGCTCTGAAAACCTTGTTTGCCTGGATGTCACCATGTACACTACCTTTGCTATTATGCATGGGGAATAAACTGAGAGGAACTCGGAGATTTCAGAATAGCAATGCTTCTGTCTGTTATATTAATTCATCATTAATATAGAACAACTCGGTGACTACCAACTGCATCCTGGCCACAGCTTCGCTGTAGCAACTTTTACATCATAAAAATGTTATTTCAATTCATCATTGCTCTTAAGGGTATCTTCTGTAGGGCCCTTTCCCTGTCAGAATATACTGTACATATATATGGACATCACTCACCTAGCGGCTTACCAGAGTGCCTTCTCCGCAGGAGATGTTGCAGCTGGCCAAAATTCCCGTTGACGAGGTTTTGTAATGTTAGGCAGGTGGGTTCTCTATGTTTCCCATTCTGTTCCACAGGTGGGCCGCCGAATGGTGTTGAGCGACCTCTCTCATGGGACTCCTATCTGCTCCCGTGTGGGGTTCCACGAAAGAGACCCTCCACATGGGTGTTTGTTTGTTTTCTGGGTCTTCTCTTTTCGTTTTTAGTCTCTTGCCCTGTGCCTGGTGGCTGAGCAAATTCGTTCAGCCGAGCCGTATAGGGTTCGAGATACTTCGCGCCTTAAGGCCCAGAAGTACGATTTACGCTTGGATTGAACAGAAATTTTGAGTCGTGCGCGATTCATAGGTGCTGTTCGTAATTCATAAGTTTTCTGACGTGGAGCATCAGTAGCTGTGAGTGGATGTTCGTCGCATCAGATTTGTGTTCGATTCCAGGTTTTGAACTGTTGAAGCCCAGTCACACAGCCGATCACGTATAAAGTTTGCTTGTGCGTGATTGTCAGTGGAGAAATTGACCAGTTTTGGGTGTGCGTGGTCGAAAATCACTAACGAATTGCGCATGAACGACGCACGAGTCAATGACAATCACTTGAGTAGGAGCACACATGCCTTGACAATCAGTCTGGCAATATAGGGGTGATGATTCATGGTGCTCAGAAAACTTGAAATCTGTTGGTCAAGATGCCAAAAGTGATCTCAACCGCTCTTCTGCATCTTGACAGCCTGTAGATGTAGATTCTGTACTCTCTGCCAAGGTTCTTATAGTGCTGTAGGACTTCATCAGCTAGTTCCTCTGGCTGAAGGCATCATCTCCCACCAGGAAGTTGGACACATTCTGAGTGTCATTAGGCAAAGGCACTGGCTGTGGTCACCCCATGATGCTGTTGTTCTCTACACGTTCTCTCAGCTCACTGGTGTAGATCTGAGCATCTGAAGCAGAGCCATTACCGGACATTTCCACCCACAGGAACTTGTAATCAGACGTCACCATGGCAAACAGGATGATACTGAAGAAGCCTTAGTGATTGTAGTACTTATATCCAGAATCAGGAGGAGCTTTGCACAAAAAGGCTGATGGTGTTGTGGGGGGACTCTCCAGGCATACTTCATGTCTCGGTAGCTGAATCCAGATGCCAGGTGACGAAGGGTAATGGCTACCTTCTGACCAGGACCAAGGAGAGCTCACCAGTTGGTTGTCTTCGTGGTAATCCTCAGGATCAACCTCCGGACAATCTCATCAAACATGGCAGGAAGCACACGCATGAAACTCGGAAAAATCTTGGGTCTTTATTCCGGAGCTCCACCAACAGGCAATCATACATGCCCTGCTGTGGTCTTCTAGTGATCCTGTTTTTTACCCACAAGTTCCTGATCTGTCTTCTCCTCCTCCTTCTTCTTCTCCTGACTAACATCTGATGAAGTTGCTGCAGTTGATATTCTGTTTCTGGATCAAGAATACATGGACATCTCTTTTCTGGGGGTTCATGCTGGATGTGTACCCTTTAGCAGACTAGTATCATGCGTGACTTGATAGTGATACACATGGGATTCATAGGTTTCCATAATTTTTTATGCGCTTTTGTAAGCGAAAAGTCATCGACGTGCACGGTAGTGGTAAATTTCTTGGGAACAGCAACTAACGGTCCTCGTATATGGCACGCATTGTCCGCGTCAGAACTACGCAAATTACGCATGAATGACGCTTAAACGACGCACAATCGTGTATATTTTGGTGCGTGATTGCGATTTTTGAGCAGCTCAAAACCTGGAATCGCGCACAAACCCGATGCGACGAACATCCACTGACAGCTACTGATGCTCCACGTCAGAAAAACTTCTGAATTACGTACAACACCGATGAATCGAGCAGACAATGCGCGATATATGCTTGGACTGTTAGCGGTGGTTCGCAAGAATAAATTTCACCTACTGGAACGAGACTGGCAAAACCCCGTCAGTGCAGGTTATTCAGTGTGCCCCGACGCGTTTTCGTATCCGCCATGATGTACCGACATAATTATGATAGCTCCAATGTACTCCGGCTTCTGCTGCCCTCTATATTGGCAGGCGTCCGCTGGCGCAGGTCAGTACTGTGGCATAGGCTACAAGGGTTCCTAGCTGGAACAGCTGGCTGTCACTAACAGTAATAGTACAAGGAGTTATCTTCTCTCTTCTGTGATCTACACTATCACAGGTAATGGGGTATACCGTACTTCTTGAGGACATGGACAACCGTAGATCCGGTAGATTAGGTGGTGGATATTAACACTCAGGAATACTCAATATCCTTGTATGTTGTTTCTCTCACTAAAACAGATAGAACTCACTGGCAGATATTCATGGCTAGTGTATAACGACTTGCTACTCTATATTGTGCTTCTATCTCTCGCACTAACTCAGAGTCTCAGTAAAATACACCGTGTGGGACCTGATGCGGTAAGAAACAGATCACTATGCGAGCACGGGTACACCAGACACTAAGGCAGTCCGGCCGAATATCTGCCTGCTGTGACTTTGTCGTAGTATTTATTGTCTCAGATGGGCGTGCCACGTCTTTGGCCGACACACGGATGTGATAGTGACGCCCGTTGTTCGCGAGCCATCAGCAAATCAGAAGTGATCCAAAGTGGTTCATACGCAGATCATACGTGGAGTGATCGTGATTTGTAAGTGATTGTCATTGATATGTACGTCGTTCATGTTCAATTCGCCAGTGATTTTCGACCACGCTCATACCCTAAAATTTTCAATTTCTCCACTGACAATCACGCACAAGCCAACGTTATGCGTGATCGGCTGTGTGACTGGGCCTTTACTTCCTGTCAGAAGTTGTGCACCTGACCACTACTAAACTAATAGAACTTGCCTCAGTTCGACTCAACTTCCAACCATGCTATACAAATTGGATCGCTGTTTTGCAGTCTTTGTATCTGATCCTACTGAAAAATTTGATAATATTAATAAATTCATCAGTAATAAGGAAAAGCTCTGTGACTATTGCCTCGTGGATACGGCTCGGTAACCTACTAGACTACCTATATTTCTATGAAAAAAATATTCGTCTGGCATAACCTACTTCAAGACCGCGAATCGAGCAAAGAAATATGGAATACTTAGATTTATGTAGCTGTACAGTGACCGAGAAACGTTCTATTAGGATAACCTCGGTGTAAGGTCAGAGCAGCGTTCTAAAACGAGCAGGAACTGGAGAAAAATTAGAGAAATTTTAAGGAGTCGGA
>LQNS02278094.1:19444462-19462539 GCA_001587735.2 Parhyale hawaiensis
TGACCTCCCAGCTTGACAGAGCTGAATTTTCTACCTTTTAATCGATCTCTATACCTATCAGGCAGCGTTCAAAACTTGTTCGCATTTTTGCCTGCTCTCCAGCACTCAATCAGCTTCCTCCTACTGTGCTCGGGATCTGCGCTACGCAGTGTCCTGTGTATCCTAATAGAACGTTTCTCGGTCACTGTACAGCTACATAAATAGCTCTTTATCGCAAGAGGTATTTTTTCAGTCGAGTATCCATAGAAAATTAAATATATGTAGACTTGGTGTTATCGAAGATGTTAGCATTGAATTTCTAGGAAGTGATATTCTCTGTGCATTGGTTACCTTCGTATTAGTTGGACCATTTAGATGTCTTTACTGCTTGCTGTTGCATAAGCGGAAGTGTGGCTGTATATGGAACAGTGCAGTGTCTGTTGTGTGTCGGTGTTCCTGCGTCTGTCTAGTTTATCGCGGATACCCTCTCGTGTGTGTCTGTTTTATTGACTATTTCCAGCCAAACGTCACCACTGACCTCAATCTCAGCGGGTTTCTACCCATTCCTGTGTGTGTCTGTTTTCTTGCATTTCTGTCGAAGTACGGTAGCTACCTAATGGTATAGTCAATAGACCGCATGTAACCTGCTGAGCTCTGGTTCATTCTTCCTCTGGCTTTCCTCCTCCTATTCCTGCTCTCACTGGCTGTCTGTTCTACCTACCACATTTTATTCCTAGTTTGGCAGGCGCATGGATGTTGATTAAGCAGAGGTCCCGAAATTACAGATTTAATCTACTAAAAATGTTTCACTCATTAATTTTATTGCTTCATTAATACAGGGGCTGATCCAACTCTGTGCAACGAATACAACCTGCCTCCTGCCGACTATGCCCGGGACATTGGCATGCGCACGCTCATGCAGAGCCACATGAGGCGGTTTGAGGACAAGAAGAAAGAGAGACAAATTGAAGATCGGAGAAAGTTTCCTATTGAACAGAGGATACGCAAAAAAATCATAGGGCAAACTGGCGCCATAGGCACTGTGTGTGCAGCCATAAGAAGAAAAGAAAATGGTTGGTAAGTGCCCTGAACGCATACTATCTGACTTTTATTATAGTTCTTATTCAATCAGTCATCCCTAATGAGTTCCACTGTAGACACTCATCTATCCAAGATCAGTTTCCGGGTTCTTTTTTATTTTTAAACATTTGTTACCTGAGAGCGCATGTGATTGTGATACCCTAACTTTGAGTGAATGGTAGGTACCTACTATTATTGTATACAATTGTTTGTCCCATTAATGATTAAAAATCTAAAATAATAGAGCTAATCGACGTATAATAATGTTATTATAATATACAGTAAGGTGAGCCGCGTCTCGATCTGTAGACTTATTCGTTTTTGCATTGCCAATTTGAGGCTGGACTTTTCTGTTTTTTCTTGCATTATTTACGGCAGAAAATTGTTGTAACGGCGTGCTTGCACAGTACGGCAAATAATCCTTCCTGCCATATGCCAGGTGTGACGATGAGCATCCTCTGGTGTTCCTGTTCCTAGGATCTTCAGGCATTGGCAAGACAGAGCTCGCTAAGCAAGTTGCTGCCTACTTGCACAAGGATCAGAGGACTGGCTTCATCAGAATGGACATGTCCGAGTACCAGCAGAAGCACGAAGTCGCCAAGTTCATAGGCTCGCCGCCAGGTGAGTTTTCTTCTGTGTGTCTGTTTTAGCACAAGTCGTTAAATGGCCTCAAAAAATTAGTTTAGGGGTTGCGCAGATAAGCACGAGTCTGTTCTAACGTTTTGTTTCAATATAGCCAATTAAGATTCTTTGCCCCTTGTTTTCATAACAATATTACCTTTCCCTGAAATATATACATAGCGATATGAATTGCTTCTTAGTTATGAGTTAGACTAGTGTAACTACATTTTGTTATTGGAAGTAAGAAAAAAAAATAGATTAATCGTAATGGATATCGAGACATCTGTTATGCTGCCTTCTTAGACTTTAAACGTTTGAAAACTCTGAGTAATTTTGATACCCGTGCCTATATTTTTTTCTCCCCTTCCTTTCGACTATGTTTTGAATTCTTCATAATCTTCTTCTGTTTAAAGCTTCTCTTTCCACGTAAGATAGACGCCTGTGCATGCCCTCCAGTCCCGCCATTCAAGGCCCAGTCACACCGTCAACACCTACGATTTACGCATGGATTGCTCAGATACTTTGAGTTGTGCGGGATTCATAGGCGCTGTGTGTAACTCATAAGTTTTTCTGACGTGGAGCATCAGTAGGTAGCTATCAGTGGATGTTCTTCGCATCGGGTTTGTGTGCGATTCCAGGTTCTGAGCCGTGAAGGCCCACAGCCGATCGCGCATAAATCACGTGTACAATTGACTTGTACGTGATAGTCAGTGGAAGAATTGACCATTTTGGGGAGTGTGCGTGGTCGAAAATCACCGACGAATAGCACATGAACTACGGACAAATCAGGCTCTTGCCGTCAGGGTAGGAAAGGCAGGCAGTGCCTACCCTGAGGCCTGAAGGATCGATGCTAGCTAGTATGTATTCCTTCAATTCCAAAGAATGATGTAAAATTGTACAACAGAAAACGTAAATTATTTCACCGGGTAGGCATAGTTAGCATGTGCTTCTTTATCTTCGTAGCAACGCTACGGTTACAAATGCGCGATGCATGTACCGTTGCTGGCGAACTTCACCATTGAAATACAGGCTCTATGAAAGGCAGAATTAAATGTGCCTGCCTGCAGTTGCTCGCAATAACTGTTGGTGTGAAGTTCCGCCCATGCGTCTCCCTGACAAGTGTTATTGAGTGCTCGTGACTAGCTTCACCTGATAACTGTTTATATTCAACTTATCTCCTACTAGCAATGGACATCGTTTATCTGAAGACATTTTCCAAGCTATCTTTTGATGAAAAACAAATTATAAGAAATGGCAGACCAACGATCTAAAACAAAAGAAAGGAACGAAAGTGTTATTAGAAATTTCCAAGGTGCTTGTGCTGTTGCACTGCAACAAATAGACTCTTTTGTTTCCCATGCTTGTTGTTTTCTGGATCTAGTGAAAGTGTGAAGGTGAAAGAAGGATATTGTAATTTGAATAACTTGTCCAATGCGTTGTGTAAACACGGATAATCAACGAAACATTACGAAAGTCAAATAGGCCTATCATTGAAAACATTTGGAGAAGCACGATCGAGCCGTTCTTGGATAAACTGACGTCTCCTGCTTTAAGATGCACAGTGGCAAGGTTGAGGAGAACAGATATATTTTAAAGGCCGATACGTGCTACTTGCCTTCTTATTGAGCAAGAACTTGCTTTTAGCTGACCTTGAATACCTTAATGATATTTCCGACGAGGTCTAGGTGGCGTTATGCACTCCACCCATCTTGTGCAGAGGTGATGCTGCAGTCCGTGACCAGCGGGATGGCTAACAGCGAGTTATCCCCACAGTTCACGTAGCCCCTTTCAGCAGGTTTATCTGGCACTTTCAGTAAGTATGCGTCCAGTAAGTTTTTAAATATCGCAGTCTCTTTATCGGTGACGTTTCGAATATGACTTGGCATTTGGTTGAATGATCTCGCCCCCCGGACCGCGAAACTATTAGAATACTTTGTGGCTATTGCGTCACCATTAGTTTTGATCGCAATTCGCACTTCATACGTGCGACCAATACGGTCTCGAGTGTCTGGCCTGGATTCATGCATTCTGCCCTCAGGGGCATATTGTGGCGGGCTCTTTCCCTGCCACAATATGTTTGGGCATCACGCACCTAAGGTTCCCGAGTGCCTTATCCGCAGGAGATGTTGCAGCTTGCCGNTTTTTCCCGCCAGTAGTAGCGCACTGAGCCAACCGAGTTTTTCCGGCAGGAATGCCGAGATAAAATATTCCTACTGAGCTATGCAGAAAGACCGAGTTTACACTGTACGGATCGCTCATCGAGTGGATACGGTGGTAAAACTATAATAATAATAATTCATGCATTCTGATCAACATCTGATGAAGTTGCAACAGCTGATCATTCTGTTTCTGGATCGAGAACAGCAGGACGTTTTTTTTTTTTTGTGGGGGTTCATGCTGGATATGTACCGCTTGACAAAACTGGCAAAAGTTCAAAGAAATGGTTGCCTAATTGCGGCAAAAATCATACGTGAGTTGTTAGTGATATATAAGTGATTCATTAGTTTTTCATGCGTTACTGTAAGTGAAAAGTCATCGACGTGCGATGTAGCGATCAATTTCTTACGAACAACCACTAACGATCCTCGTATATGTCGCTCATTATCCGTATCAGAACTTCGCTAATTGCGTATGAATGACGTATACACGGCGCACAATCGCGCAATTTGGTGCGTGATCACGATTTTTGAGCAGCTCAGAAACTGGAATCGCGCACCAAGTCGATGCGACGAACAGCTACTGATGCTCCACGTCAGAAAAACTTATGAATTACGCACATCACCGATGAATCGCACGGACAATGCGTGGACCGTTAGCGGTTGTTCGCAAAAATAGCCTTCGGCTGCTGGAATGAGGCTGGCAAACCCCCGTCAGTACAGGTTATTCATTGTGGGCGGAGCGGATGTGATAGTGGCGTCCGTTGTTCGCGCGCCATCAGCGAATCAGAAGTAACCCGAGTGGTTCATACGCAGTTTATGTGTAGCGGGTTCGGGATTTATGTGTGATTGTCATTGACTTGTCCGTACTTCATGTACAATTCGCCTGTGATTTTCGACCTCGCACAGCTCCCAAAATGGTCAATTTCTCTACTGACAATGGCACACAAGCTATCTTTATGTGGTATCGGCTGTGTGACTGGGTCTTTAGGATTTGCATATATTCCCATTTTCGTCATCGTCTCCTGACGTTCTTACAGATGTAGGCAGGCCTCAAGTAGCATCCACTAAAATAGTAACGCCTTCCTTCCTCTAAAATGCTATCTACTTGTACCCTGGTATTGCTCCAGACCAGTAACATCCACCACCACTGTGTCGTGTCCCAATACAGGTTACATAGGCCACGATGAAGGAGGCCAACTTACAACTCTGCTGCGCAAGAATCCCAATGCTGTAGTGCTGTTCGATGAGGTCGAAAAGGCACATCCCGATGTACTGACTATACTGCTGCAGCTGTTTGATGAAGGCCGACTCACTGATGGCAAGGGCAAGACTATAGAGTGTAAGGTATTGCTTAGCACCCCTTGCGTTATCTCGAGACTGAGTAACTATTTATTGTCACCTCTTACCAGTTTTTTTTTTACTTTCAAATACTTCTCTGATTGTAACTATGACGATAATGTCACAACAGTTATTGCTCTACTCAAAATTTGGTTAGAGGCGTGGGGAGGTTGATTTTGTCTTTGCATTTATTTCTGCCTAAACCCCGAATGTGCTGTGGCCTTTTTTTCCAGGTGAATGGAAAGGGGTTGTAAATCCCTCAGGAGATGTTCTGGATTTCTGATGGGCGCTAACTCTTCCTTGATACCAATGAGTCTCCTGTAGACGGGGAGTAACCCGGGTGTATTGCCGCTTTAATCATTGCATCTTGGTACACCTTCTGCTATATGAGATTAGTTTGTGCCTTTAGGTAGCTATAATTTGCTTCCCTTTCAAGCTTCAACTCCGTGTTGTGAACCGCCGCCAGTGGTAGTAAGCGACCTAACTCACTGACCTCCTACTCGCACCTACTTGACAGTTGACACTCCGCACCAGAGTGTCTTTCTGTTCTGTCGTCTTGTTTCGATATTCGTTCGATGAGATCGTTTGCCCTTGTTTTCGTAATAGTATGAGCAACCTGGCGCCCAGGCCCTATGTGAAACAAATAGAACTTACTGAAGTCACTGTTATATTGAAACTTCTCTGTAGACACACTGAAATAAACTGATCGGCACGATAAGGCTGGAAATCACTGAAATTGTAACTCAATGCAGCACTAGGGTACCTACTTCTATTGAGACAATACGTTAGGTAAAGTAAGATCTTTCTTCTTCGTTATTGCTTGGAATTTTTGGAAATTATATATATTCAATTTGAGGTTGATCCACGGGATTTGCAAAGATCGTTTCAAACCATTAATTTTGTAATAACTTGAAAGGTTTTTCGGTGATGCTTTTGAAGCAATTTGCGACGAGTTGTCGACCAATAGCCATTTGTTCTACCTAACATCCGTAACTCATGCATGATTTAGCACCCAGAACTTCTACATAAGCGGAACCTGGCATTTCAAGTCGATCACTTTCCTATTGTGCGCAAATGGACAGGACGCTGTTTCTTGAGGCGATGTATGAACTGCTGCCAGGCCGAGGCTCCAGCCTTGCTCCCCTGCCTTCACAAAAAGGAAAGACTGCAATGGCAGCACAAAATGTGAACGTAGGTATCTTTGAAACGCGTTCTCCTCCCAGTCGAGTGTTCTGTGACCTCCAGTGGATCCCGTAGCTCCTAGAGGTTAGGGTGGCAGTACTGCAACAAAGGTTTATGCCCTCACCGACTCAGGCGTCAGCGAGGAAATGGAAGCGTGATGTTTGTGGCTGCAGTCGAGGATAATAAGTGAAGCAAGTTTGGCCGTTCAGGCTCACAGTTGAAGTTCAGATTAACGGCTTAACTTTACCCGCATTAGCGCCCGACGAGAGAGGCAGATATCAATGACACTGAAGTCGCAAGATTGAATACCAACCCAGGCAAGTAAGCTCATGCATAACTTTCACGTGTTTATTCAGCTTGATGTCTGCAAAGTTTTTGCGGGAATACTGACCATTTCCAGAAAAGGAGTCGGTCGTTGCATACAAGCCTTCTGTCGGCGGCGCATAGCTCTTGAAGATGTGGTTGACTGCAGCCCTACACTCCTCCGGGACCAGTTTGCTTGTATCTACAGCACGAATCAGTGCATGCGTTTCTAGCAGGAGTGCCATCAAGTTGATTTTATCATTACCCTAAAAGAGCCATACGTTTAATTTTTTGGCTTCGATTATAACGTTGTAATTGTAATCTATAACTCGTTTCTATCAGGTTGGTGCAAAAGTCAGGTCCATTTTCTAAAATCGACAGCAGCGTTTTGATCCGACAGTGCTTTTGCACCAACCTAATGTATGAAGTATCACAGTGATGCACCTACCGACGTGTTACGTCATACAATGGCTGTCGTTAGTTTAATACGCGGATGGCGTCAGCACATTCCCCGCGCATGCGCAACAGTGTCGTCATACTTCCTACAGAATGCGATAAATTTTAGTTGCGTCGGTGTGGGTGAGTTTAGACACTTTTTATCTTGGAGTGAGGTGAGGCAATGCTTATACCCTTGAAAAATTTTCTCCCCTTTCGTACTAAACCATCTTTAATGAGTCAACTTTTATATAAGATTTGTTGTCAAGTCATGTGCATATAAAATAAGCGCATTGTTATTTATTTTTTCCAGTTGACAGGTGACTCACCACGTTGAGTGAGGAGTCTGAACTCACCCCACCAATGCTAAAAGCTTTTTGAGTTTTTCAGAAATGCGCTTCGGTATCTCATCTTGTAGCGCTTTGTATTTATGGGACCTCTGTTCCTCCCTGAGCTACGTTGCAGGCTCTGTGTACGTTCGTGTTGATGGGCAGCCGTTCAAATCTGTCGTGATTCTTTTTATGCGATTCATTTTAGGGGCGTTCTGGGTATCCTGGGGCTGCTTGATGCTCCGGGTGGGTTTTGCTACATGTCCATAGACGCCAAGGCGCGTAGTTTTAATAATAATACGTACGTCTTGTGCTCTTCCTCTTGAGCCCCTGCGTACCTTGTGCCAAACTAACAGACGGTGCATTATATTAATTGCGCAGGACGCCTTATTCATCATGACGTCCAACCTCGGCAGCGATGAGATTGCCCAGCATGCGCTGCAGTTGCGGGAAGAAGCTGATGCGCTCTCTGCCCACCGCTACGAGCAGGAGGCCACGGATGAAGCCATAGAACCTCCACTGACCATATCGCGCAAGTGGGTGTCCTTCCTTGTGTCTACTTCCTTAGTCTTGTCGATGTGCTGTTGTTGAGTCGTGTGGTGATGTGTTTGTTTAATATTTTGCAGGTGTATTTGATTAGTCGTGTGGAGGTGTGTTCTGTTAGTCGTTTGTAGGTGTGTTCTGTTAGTCGTGTGGATGTGTGTTCAGTTAGTCGTGTGTAGGTGTGTTCTGTTAGTCGTGTGGAGGTGTGTTCAGTTAGTCGTGTGTAGGTGTGTTCTGTTAGTCGTGTGGAGGCGTGTTCTCTTCGTCGTGTGGAGGTGTATTTTGTCTACAGTTATAAAAATGGTAATCATTCACTGACCCTGAGGTTATCTTATGCTCAAACGAAGCTGCCAACCTTGACGTTAGAAAAAATTATTGTATTTGGGGCTTCAAATTTACTAAAAATTGAAATTCAATGCTACAAAGGATACGAGGATTTGCTTGCAAATCCCTTGGATGAACTGCCGAAGGAATTGATCGCAGAACCTCCCAACAGGAAGTTTAGCCATGAGTCATCGACGAAATGTCTCAAAATGTGTGACCTAAATTTCTGGATATGAACTACCGTACGCGCGGTGATGTGTGGGCACAGACTAAACTTGCCTGCACGCGAACGCGACTTGATCATAATTTATCAGATTGCTGGAGGCCGAGCACCCGGCGCTGCCGCCCGTGAGTGAGGGCGTCAGCGCCGGAGCTGGGCTCAATCAGTACATTGGGGTGTCAGGTGGAATCCCTAGGTGCTGCCCTCCCGTCCCTCACAGAGCTAACTATTTGATTTTGTGACCGATCTGCATGTGCTTTAACGTGGAGATTTTGGCCCGTTCGCGTGCAGGTATAACAAATGTTCCGTCATAGTACACGATAGTGCTTTGCATCTCTGCAGGAATAGCTACTCTCTGTAGCCACGCAGCGCAACGCACTTTTGTTTATGAGATACATTGTGTATTGGTGCAAGTTGGCAGGCGATCCTGAAGCGCCAGTTATCAATGCTAAGCACTACTACTGCTTCTCTAATCTAGCCTACTAAAGCTCAATTCTTTCGCAGGATTAAGCGTAAGAGTACTGGACCCATTCATAGATGGCAATTGCGACAAATTACTCCAATTCCAAATGTATTGCTTTGTGATCGAGGGTTATTTTAGCAGCTTAGTTAGAAAGTTGGTTATACATAGCAGAAGTGGTTTGTCTTATTCACTTCTTTTGCCTCTTTAGAGCCTGGTTCATTGCGTTGTTGAGGTTAAACTGACGTGAATCGGCCGTTAACTGACTGTGTGTGTTTATGAATAATGTTTCTCAGGCGTGTTTCTCATTCTTCCCCTCAACCCTTCCTGTTCGTATCCGTGTCAACTGTGGTATCTCACATGATTGCCCCATTTTAACTTTTTACTTTTTGAAAGTTGTCTTCATAACTTTTTGCAATCAATAATCATAATAACTTTCATCTGTGGTAATCTAAGAAAAATTTTTGGAAAATCCCGTAAACTCGTGCACTTGCTTTTCAATGTGTTCTAGAGTTTTCTAAAAAATAAAATTAGTAAGTGATAACGGTGTCTAGCTAGAATGTCTAGCTCAGTATCCTCTTCTGTGGTCATCAGGCGTCGCTAACGTCATCAAATTGCAGCAGCTTCACAAAAAAAGCTTGTGAAATTAACTTAACTAGTGATGGCGGTGTTAGTTTTCGTACTGCTACTGATGATATTTTGTCGCGTTCTTCCCCTTCTTTGCCGACTTGCTGTTCCCATGCGCGTTGATCCTGTGTAGGAATACCCTCGTGCATGGGTTCCTCCTGTCTATCGGCTTACTATACATTCCTTCTTTCTTCCTCTATGATATTGCATTTATTGTGGAAACGGAGGCTTAAACTCCTCAAAATAATAATGATAGCGGTGTCTCTACAAAACGTGAAGTGGCTGCAGGATCAGGTATCTTCTACATTTACTTCCTTCCACTTTCATACTCCTGCTGATCTTACTGTTAACTGTTATTGATTTTCTTTCTCGACTTGCTGTTCCCATGCGCATCGATTCTGTGTGGGAACACCTTCGTCCATGGGTTTCCCATTTTGCTATCGACATACTATATGCCCCCGTCTTTTCCTCTCTTATCACTGCTTAAATCTTCTTATATTAGTACTAGTACCGTGTACATAGACTACAAGATGTAGCTAACGTAGTTGAATTTCTGCAGGTTCAAAGAGGCTGTCATTCGTCCCATTCTGAAGAGCCACTTCCAGCGCGACGAGTTCCTGGGCCGTATCAATGAAATCGTTTACTTTGTGCCCTTCTCGAGATCAGAACTGCTGCAGCTTGTTCGTATGGAGCTGGAGGCTTGGATCCAACGAGTAAGTCGCTTCTAGTTCAGAGGTTCGATTTATGAAGGCGGACACAAGCTTGTAGAGCTCGGCCCTTATTCTATCTTGCAATTTTCACTTGTAAGTTTATTTACGAAGCTCAAGCCTCTCTCGATGCGTGATGTTGAGAACCCATGTAGCATGCAATGAGCTATCATTGGCCGAGCACATGAGACATATTTTACTGTTTTAAATACTAGCGGGGATACTTCCATCGTGCTCTTCTCGGATTGTAAAGTATTTAGAAGGTACAAGATATTAGTAAGTCCTACAATGCTTCTCACTTTGAAAATCAGGGTCCTGAGCCTTGATTCTCCAACACTATGTGCAGTTGCGAGAACGCCCAATATACAGCGCTGTGATGAAGTACCTTATTGATGTCCTAGCGGAGTTGTCGTCAAAATGAGTTTTATCTGCAACCAGTATTGGGTTAATGAGGCTAAATTGCTAAGTTCGAGAGATAATATAAAACTTGAACCGTTACGCCACTGAATGCGTGCCCGCAGCTGGGGCGCACGTGCCGTCGGGGCTGGCGGTGCTTGTGAAGCAGATTTACTCGTTACAGTTTTCTTCTACGACAAACTCGACTAGGTTGCTGGCAGTAGACCAACCGACCGGCCCACCCCTCCGGGGGCATGGATGGGCCATAGGCCATAGGGTTAGGTTAATTAGGTTTGGCCATCCTATGTTATGGAGAGTAGCGCCCCCAGGGGGTTTGTGTAGGTTACCTTAGCCATTAGTTAGGCCTTCGGGACGGCTGTCTTTCGTGCCCACTTTGCTTCCTTCCCATCTTTTACTCCTACTGATCTTTCTTCAATCTGTTCTTACTCTTCTTTCCCGACTTGCTGTTCCCATGCGCGTTGATCCTGTGTGGGAACACCCTCGTGCATGGGTTCCACGTGTATATCGTCACACTATGTGTCCCTTGCTTCATCCTCTGTTAGATCGCCGTTGCTGTGGAGACGGAGACTTAAACTACTCAATATAATTGTAATAATAATTCAGAGAGCAACCGAGACACACGGTAATAGGATCATAGGAAAATTATCCACAATAATTGTTGTACTTACTATGATTATTCTATTGTAAACTCTTTCTGTAATTTTATTTTTTCACGGAGCTCTTGCTAATTTCTACAGTAGCACTTTCTCGAGGCACGTGCCTGCTGCAACTGTCCAGGCACGATGCTTGAAATTTTACGAAGTCTTTTGGACTGCGGCCCCAGGGCCTACAAGCGCAGAGCGTGTCATTGCTTTTGTTGCTGAGTTTTTGTGTATGTGCAAGTAGAACGTACTGTCTCGTGAACACGTATTGTTGTCACCGCCCAGATTTTCCCACTGTGTTATGCTGATTTTTACTTAGCTCGAAAACTATCGTATTGTGAAAACGATCTATGACTAGATAAGTAAGCAAATCTATGTTGCTAATTTGTACAAACACTGGAATCCACGTTGACAATACGTTGGGCCATCCCTGCCCCCGACCCACCAAGTGTGGACTTGGAAAGGAGTTCAAATCCAACAGATGTATGTGAACGAAAACAAATAGAACAAATGTCTGTAAATGGAAGTCAATCAACACATGACCCCACAAGTCTGGATGAACAGACACGCTGAAAAGTGGAAACTGTACATGATTGCTGTTACTTGGCGGGCTGTAAGTATAATCGAACATTATGGCCATTCGTCGCACCCAAGGGTCCCGAGTGCCTTCTCCACAGGGGATGTAGCATCTGGCCGCAGTTCCTGTTGAGAAGGTTAGTTTTGTAGAGTTAGATAGGTTCTCTATATTTCCCCTTCTGTTCCGCGAGGTAGGCCGCCGGATGGTGGTAAGCGACCCATCCCATGGGACTCCTATCTGCTCCCGTGTGGGGGGGAGGGGGGCACGGAAAGAACCCCCCGCACGAGTGTTTGCTTTCTTCTGTCTTTTTCGTTTTTCGTCTCTTTCTCTGCACCGCACGGCTGAGCGATTTAGTTTGACCGAGCCGTGTGGAGTCGGAGATGCTCGCGCCTTATTTCCTGCCAGACATGGTGCACCTGGCCAAGATTGTTCTAATAGAACTCATTTGAGTTTGACTAAACTTCTAAACTATATCATACAAAATTGGATTGCTGTTATATAGTCTTTGTATCTAATACGGTGGAAAACCAACAATATAATAATAATAATATTTAGCCATTCGTGCTGCACTTCACGTGCCCTTAGCGCACGATGTGCTTCGAGTCTTTGGACCTGTAACATAATAACGGTGTCCCAAAAGTTGTTCCGGACTAAATTCTTCACAAGATAATTCAAAAGCAGCAGTTTATTTTTTCAGATATCTGTCATATCAGAATTGCTTGCACTTTTTGATGGGGAGGAGGGGGGGGGGGATTCAATGAGATCAATTGCTGCAAGCGTGTTGACCAGCTGAACTAATAATCTCCTCCTCCCTACGATCAAATCAAACCTGATAAAGCTCTTCTCATCACGGCAACTTTTTCTGTCAGGCGCAGTCGAAACATTCCATAAAACTCAAGTTCGACCCCATCGTACTGGACGTGCTGGCGGACGGCTACAATGTTCACTACGGGGCCCGCTCCATCAAGCACGAGGTAATTCTGCTGCTGGGTAACGGGGCGCTGCAAGGCCGTCCTACACGACCGTCGTGATCCCTCACCTCGGCGTCCGAATGCGTTGCTCTGTGTGCGTTTGGAGAGCAGAACAGCGCTCTGCTTCTGAGTTCTTCATATCTTGCAAAATATCCGAAACTTGACAAGCGACGCCTACTGCTTTTACCAGCTCATTTGACGACTGATAATTTAGTAAACAACTATATACTGGTAAAGTCAAAGCTGTGTCTGCAAGCACACTACGGATTATTCAGACGCTGAGTTGAGAAAACACGTTCGTTTTTCTGTCGCTTGATTCCGCGTTAATGTAGTAGCAATTCGGAATATTTTGCAGTCTTTGTTTTCTTCTTTTTTTACTCGCCACTTGCCTTAAAATTCGCTATTATTTGGTTTTAAGCGTGTCTAAAAAAATTATTTTTTTTCTTAATTGATGTATTTTGTGATGTAGAATCTGAATCTGAAGTCCGTTTTGGCAGTCGCACCTAGTTTTCTAGTTACGACCCCCAAGGAAGGTGGGAGTATATTTCCGTCATTTATAGTCCGATCGTTATGAGACTCGCACAGTATATGTAAAATTGATTTTTATTAACATTTTATTCATGGCAATTTTTCGATATTCGCAATATTTTTCGAGTTGTGGCATCGTTTATGTTATGTCAGGTCAGGTTAAAAAAAAAAAAACCTATTTAAAAGCTGTAGCTACCATTACACTCAACCACCGCCGAGTATTTTCTCCCATAGGAAAACAATGGGAACTTCAAAGTCATATATCTCGAAAACTAATGGCGGCCACCGGATTCTGACTTTAGGTTTTGATTCTACTTTGAAAAATACATTGATTAGAGGGAAAAAGAAAAAATTAAAAAATACACGCTTAAAACTAAATTTTATCCAAAATTCCTCGTGCTGTCCGGCTGGTGGCTGAGCCTGCGATCATTTTCAGCTTTTGAAACGTGTCGGGTGTCTGCCTTCTTATTTCTATTTTAGCTAAAATCATTTGAAACATAGATTTTGTGTGCTGTTCAAGCCTGGATGAAAATATGCAGTTTGATGCGTCCGGTGAACTTCGCACACAGGTACGTCTAGCATCCATGACTGTCACCCAGCCGCCGCGCATTCATGTATCAGCCAGACATGCTTGGCTAGCTAGTGTGGTGGTCTTACGATTTTATGATTGATTGGGTCTCAGGGGGCATAGGATTGGCCATAGGGGGGGGGGTTAGGTTAGTTAGGTTCGCTCATCCTATGTTATGGGGCGCGGCGATTCCGGGGGGGCTCGTGTCGGTTACCTTAGCCATTAGCTAGGCCTCCGGGACGTCTGTCTTCCGTACCCACTTTGTTCCATTTCATTTTCATACTCCTACTTGCTCGTGCTTTATTCTGATTTTCCTCCTCTTTCCTGACTTGCTGTCCCCATGCGCGTTGATCTTGTGTGGGAACACTATTTCTATCGTCATCCTATATGTCTCTTGCTTCTCCCTCTGTTAGATCGCTATTGTTGTGGAAACGGAGGCTTAAACTATTCTGTATAACAATAATAGTTGGTTTCATTTAGGTCAGTTTCAATCCTTTTTTACAATTAGGCGCATGTAAAAAAGCTGGAGCTATCATATACCTGGTGCATCATCATTGTTCTATGTTCGGGCTTACCCAAGACACGTACTCTATTACAGTACGTGGCGCAACTCTTGTCGAAACCTCGCTACTGTAACCTATTGGCACTGTAACTTCACCTGTACTCATTTCCTTGAGAGTCGATGTGAGGCCGTCCGTGCAAGGGACCCTCATTTCTCTCAGAAACACTACATGTCTCATCCTTCTTCAAGCTACGGTACCTATAGTAGTGCGCGGAGGGCACTCAGCAGTAACGTAATAAAAGAAAATACAAATCGTCTTCTTCCCTCTGCTTGAAACCACTCACACTTTCTGAGGTAGCGTTTGTAATCTAATCTAATAAACTAGTGCACTTGAAGAATTCCTTTTCGAAGCTCACTGTACAAATGTTTACCTATTTTTACCAGGTGGAGCGTCGCGTTGTGAACCAACTGGCGCTGGCGTACGAGAACGGCGTGCTGACCAAAGGCTGCTCTGTGCTCGTCACCGCTGGTGTCCCGTCCACGCCACAAGAGAAGGCCATGCCGCTCTTGGACTCCAGCACTCCTATTATCCTTAAAGTTAAGAAGGAACAAGACTCCGAATTCACAGAAGTCGACCCGCATAGTCAGTTGAAGCCTAGTCGGTGAATAAAATAAAATAATCTTACTCTTCACTGGAACTAGAACGAAATGGAATAATATAGAGTCGATTATCTTGATAGTCTGTGAGTGACTGTTGATACAAGCTAGGATCAGGAAAGTTTTGTAGTAGTTGTGATTTTTCCACCTAGTCGGGCATGAGAAGACTGTGAGAGCGCCCGGAGTTTGGTGAGTGCTGGAGCTAAACTTGTGCGAAAGATTTGTTGTTGAACATTGTTGCATTTTTAAATCATAATGTTTTAATCAACTGCGCATCGTGATATAAAAAAGTCAGTGGTATTAATGTTTAAGCAAATGCACATTGTAATTAAAGAAAAGTCAGTATTAGATGGTCGATTCATTCTTAAGCTGGGAAGTCATCAGTACAATTGGAACTCCTAGGTAGCTCTTTGCTTTTTATTGAAAGTGCTGCTAATTGAATGGCTTCAATGGGACCAGACTGTACATGGCAGGCATTGAGCTGAAGGGGCTACAGAGGAGAACTTGTTTATTATTCTCCTCATTGCATTCTAGTCCTGGCATCGGATTGTCATGTTTTTTCTCAAAAGGTAGTTTGTGTTACCATATGGTTTAGCTATTGACACATGTTTTTTAAGACTTAGGAGTTTGCATGAAACTGCGGCGTTCTTGTGAATTTGGGTGAGCCCCTGTGGATATAGCGACTGTACCCTCATAACGGCAAGATAACCAAGAAATTTTGTCGTTAGAGTATTTTTTTATGGATGAAAAGGACATACAATCATTTCGATATGCCCTTATCCTTCAGTAGAAGCTCCAGCGTCATCCCAAACCATCTGCCAACATACCTGCAGGAGCATTACACCCTAGCGGTACAAATCAGGCTTTTTTAAAGCCAGGTATTCTGTGAGTGCAGTTGCTTAGTGTTTCTCTACGAATCTGATTGCCTGAGAATAGAAGAGGCGATGAGACGCTGCCGGTGCCAGGATCGGGGGATGTGGTGGATCGCCCAGCGTTACCCTGCCCACAGGTTTGGCTCCTATCCTTTTTCATGATGAGAAGAACGCTCATTTACGGGATCAGGAATGTCAGTTGGCCTGCCCAACGACGGCGAAGCTGTGGGCCAGCCAATCGTAGAGCCCCAGATGACGACAGGGCAGCATAGACAAAGACGGAGACTTGGAGTCTACTACCAGCGCCTCATCATTCAAGACTTGTGACCGACCACTGCGTGGTTGATCACAAACTTGCAGATCTTCTGACCTGACCTTATGAAACCATTGTGCGGCGCTGCCCTCACACTTACCACCATCAGGCGGTCACATATTGGCGACTTGGTGCGGCTGCAGATTAGCCCAACCTGACGTCATTATGCAGTTAGAGCTGCTTCGACTTATCCATGTTAGTTACCCAGTGGGCGAGGATGACTGATATTCAACACTTAGTCCATAGCAATAGTCCCGCCCACCAGCGCCAGGTGCCCACGCATTAGAAGAATCTTGGCATGTCTAATGAATGAATCTTTTCCGCTTGACAGCCGCATCTTATCACCACATTTTCTTTCATTTTTGCAGTATTTGTAGGAAAGTACTTTACCTAACCCTGCCCGTGTTCTAATGTAACCTAAATATGTCTTGGTTTCATATTTGTCATCAAACAGAAAAAGCCCAGACTGGCGAAGCATTTGGTTGCTTTGAGACTGATTGCATTTTAAGGAAGAAGTCAAAAACTGTGTTGCCTCGAAACTTGTAAAGAAACAACGCTATGATTTCTCAGCTGATCAGTTCGGTTGTCATTATTTATACCGCTTCGTTAGTAAGTAAAGACTGTTACCAAAGCTGGCTTTTTTCAGTAAACAAGCGTATTCTATCGTTGTGTGCGTCTGATTTTCTTCCCCTTGAACCTTATCTTTCTCAAGCTGTGCAGTTTCACTGCTAGTCTTCTATTCCTTGTTGAATTCCAATGGAAGAAAACCCCCTAGTAGCGTCATAACCCAGCTTGAGTGATATCTTTGGTTATATCTTAGTGATCGTAAATATCCGACCTACCGGCAGAAATGTTGAGATAAAATACTTTACCTGTGGTGCGATACGCATTGGAACTGCTGTGCTATTTAATGTGCATTACTAGTAACCAGTACTGGAAAACCCTTATGCGTAGATTCCACAGTTCTCTCGGCATTCTCTACGTCCAGTGCTCTTCTTCTCCTAACACACCTTGGTCGCTCGCAGGGGTATACATACTCTGACGACTCCTATCCCTATCAGAATATATATAAGCATCACTCCCCCTTGCGTCCAGAGTGCCTTTTCCTCATGGGATGTTGCAGCATGCGACTGTTCTTGCTGACGAGGTTAGTTTGTAGAGTTAGAAAGGTTCTTTATACTTCTCATGCTCCGCTATGTGGGCCACCGAATGGTGGTAGGCAACCCATCCCGTAGGTCTCGGACCTGCTCCCGTGTAGAGAGCCAAGGAAGGGACCATCCACGCGGGTGTTCCTGTCTTCTAGTTTCGTTTTTCGTCTCTTGGCCCTGTTCGGCGTGGCTGTGCGAATCACAGTAGTTAGGCCTTGCCTCCAGGGGGTTGAGATGCTTTGCCCCTTGTTTCCTGTCAGTTGCAGCGCTCTGACCACTACTAAATAACAGTAATAGGATTCACCTACGCTCGTCTCGACTTCTAAACTCCTCTGTACGACATTGAATGGCTGTTATGTCGCCGTATCTGATACAGTGGGAAACGCTCAATATAATAGTAATTCTACTACTTTATTACCTCCACCAAGGAGGTTATGTTTTCGTCTAGTATGGCTGTCTATCACGACGAATTTCAACAAAATTTACAGGGATTGTTTCTTTGTTAGGAGGAGCAGAAATTAACTTTTGGTGAAGATCCGTTTGTTTATAAGAGTCATTTTTCTTCATGCCTTAACT
>LQNS02278094.1:19491871-19510994 GCA_001587735.2 Parhyale hawaiensis
TGTATTGGAGTGTTTTAATTAAGATTTTACTTCTGCCAATCGATATAGAAGACCTAAGGATCAGAACACGACAAAGGATCAATGAACATAATGAAAAATTAATTAAAATTCCGCACCGGCCTATAGGTATCAGGCAAACATATCGATTATTGCGTGAATTTTTTCACGCACGGGTCCACTAGTGCTCATATAATACAATAATAACCGTCGTGTTGTTACATAATTGTGTCACAAAATATGCTCTCTGGTGATATGAGAAGAAATATGCTAGCTTCGAAATATAAACAATCAATTTGCGTGCGTTACACTAGAAGAACTATCTCATTTGACATATTATTGATATATTTTAACATGGTGATGACTGATAAGCAGGCCTTTCGAAGTCTTTTTACTTCTCTTAATTGTAGCTGATACTGCCCACCTGTGTTGTGCGTCTTTAAAAGGGTTCCTTACGGCCGATTCACGCATTAGTCTTTTCTAAGTCTTTTTTTTTTACTAACCGTCCGAATGAGATGTGTACTGTTGGTCCACTAATAGATTATGTGAAATATTGCCTGTAGAGTAAGACTTCTGCTGGTCCCGGACGCAGTACAAAGCGTCCTTACAAATACAACAGAGTGTCCGCAAACAGGTTACCAAAATGTCAGCTGTCAAGTCCGTCTGCTTACAGCAAATGTCACTTGTCAGAGTTTCGGATTACAGCTATCTCTTCATATTTGCATATAGTTAAACCTCAGAAAACTGCACACTCTTTTTCTATTTCTTGAACTCAGATTGATAGTCAACGTACTTTTGCGGTTGCCATCATTTTTACCGCCAAATATACAGTAGGTACTAGTCCCTAATGCACTTCATCACGCTAAAAAAAAGCGGAGAAAATTAATAATTTCAACAGTAAAGTGCCCTGTTATCAATGGTATCCAAGATGCAAGCTTGTTAGGGGATAGAGAGGCGAACCAAACCACTCAGCAATAAGTTTGATATTACAATTCAGCGTAACAATTTTCGGTCTCCCAAGTGGCGCATGATAGTTCATGTAGGTTTTTAACTAGTCTGCAGCCTACCTAAGATTCAGGTATTATATGTATGCCTGTAAGTTAGGTTAGGCATCTATTCTAGCTGAACCGAACCTATCCTTATTCCTAACGTACCATCAAAATTCATGAGGAATGCCACATTACCTACTATACAGCAGCCATCTTGCTGTTACCGTGAGTCAGGTTCCAAAGATTGCTGCCAATTTTGGCCTTGTTCAACAGCTATGGGCAGTGGCTATATGTTGTATTACTCATTCATTATTTTTCAATCATTAGCAGAACTAGAAAGAGCATTACTGTATTTTTGCCATATGAACACACAGTACTACAAAATTATTTCCACTGATTGAATGTAACAGTTGACCTTGAAATATTTTCTATGAAAGATGAAGTTTTCTTAAATTTTCATAGACTAACTAAATCAAGTACAGTACCTTCGATTTATTTTTTGAGTGGGAAGGCTTACTCAATTTTCTTACTTGGTCGTTAACTTGGTAGAGATTATGCCATATTGTAATTTGATTTGTTTAGCCACTGTGACCACTTTTGTTGTTAACGTTGATCTGCATCTAGATTTAATTGTGGTTTAGGCGAAACAAATACACCAATGATCTGAAAATAGACTAGGCTTGTTTTTCAAATGTGTACTTAATTTTTAGCTGTCATTTGTGCCAGTGCGTTACGTGTGGATATAAATAGCAGATATTTGAATGACATTATGAATTTAATTCACTGCAATGGAATTTGGGTGATTAGCTGAAAACACGTTCAGAAGACTCGTGTCAACGGGGCTTTATATTGGTACATGAAACTAGAAGCATCCAACTATAAAAGAACATCACCTAGCGTCCATAAAATGCATTCATATCTCTTTGCCTTCCTTGGATTTTATAGACATTAATATTGATCTATTCTCTACTTTCCCTCTGTTTGACTTTTAAATTTGCAAATTTTACGACATTATCTCACCGTGTGGAGATTCATGCTTTGATGAATTAACTTGGAGAGCAGCTTCTTTAAGTCGGGTTCACACAATCGTCAAGTGACCGAGTTTTCCTAAATGCCTTCGAATGCATCTGTACGTCCGTTTCAGGAACACAAAAGCGCAAGATGTCTGTGTTCTCCTGCCCTATAAATTTGAAGAGATGTGCATTGTATCTATGTACAAAACTTTGCCAGTGACACTTGCAGGGTAAACTGACTTGAAGGCTGACATTTTAGTACTTTTTGCGTAGACACGCGGTTGTATTTACGAGGGCTCAACAAAACATTCGAGTGAGAAGCTGAAGAGACTCGTTCATATTTGATCATCGTGTAAATTCATGTTAAAAAATGCAGCTTTTCTTGTGAGTCTTCATCCTGTGGCGTTATTTTGTTGCATATATTTGTTTTAGACCGTTATTATTACTGTTACTAGACCACCAGCAACCCTTCTGTTCACTTAGTTATGAAAATATATATTTTGATACATCTTACCATCCCATCCAAAAACTCGCGATTCTGCAAAGTATATACGAAGTCCACTGAGCCCACCAAGTTCCCCAAACCACAAAGTCCTCCAAGTCCACCGAGCCACAAAGTCCACATAATTTCGAGGCCAGGCCTATAGTAATTAATTAGCCTTTCCCGGGCTTGTATCCTGGATACAGTGTTTGAAGGGCTGTGGACAGACGGGCTGACTCACGGACACACAGCTCTCTTAATAATTAATACCTTCGTTGAGATGGTTATGTGCTCGTCTAGTTTGTCTGCCTGTCTTTTTGTCTGTACCAAGATAACTATGGGCGGATTTTAACAAAATGTACAGGAATAATTAGGTATGCTAAGAGGAATAGATGATTAACTTTTGGTGAAGATCCGTCCATCTGTTTGCTTGTTTGTTTACCTCATTTTAATTACTGCCATAGCTTAAAAAGTTTTGGACGGAGTTATATGAAATTGGCATGACTTGTTGTCTATATTACGAAGACACATGACCAAATTTTTGTGATGATCTGTTTCTTCATTCGTTTGTTTGTCACTGTGTTTAATTTTATGCTTGTTTACGCAATAACTCAAAAACTTATGAATAGATCTTCAGGAAATTTACAGGAGTTTATAGTAATATTTAAAAGACAAATGATTAAACTTCGGTGCTAATCGCTTGGTCTGGCTATATGTTTTACAAATGTTTATCAGGATGTTTATTAGCAGCTTAACTCAAAAAGTTGTGAACGGATCTTCAAGACAATTACTGAAGCAGTTAATACTGTTATAAGGTACAAATGATTAAATTTTGGTGTTGATACAACAAAAATCATGGTTTCAGAACCAATTTGACTTTAGGAGGTTTGCGCTCTCAGAGTGCTCTAACTGTCTTTATGTTTGTCATAACGTAACTGGAAAAGTTATAGAAGGACCTTCAAGAAAACTTCAAGAACTGTTAGGCACGTGAAGGGGCACAAAGAGAAACTAATGTTTGGTGATATCAAAAAACAAATCTTGATTTAGGGACAAATCTAATCTTTTCGTTAGCACTGCTTTGGATGCGGAGGTATCCTTTCTGAGAGGGCTTCTCTAGTTATTTATATTATTTGATCACATGATCTAATTTACTCGTATCCTTCCGTCTATCGGTGCCAATTTTCTGACAGTTTTCAATAAAGTTGAAGCTACGGGAAAGAAAATTAGTTTTTGGTACTTCAGCGAGATGATGAGCCCGCACAGGTTTATTAGTGAATGCACTGCTGCAATTGTGCCGTAGGTCTTAGGGCGTGTTTGACTGGGCGCAGAAATTAGACCTTCGGAGCTTGACTTGTCTGAAACTCCTGTCAAAGGCTTTAGGTTTGCCATTTTAAATCGAGTTGTACCTGTTAAAAGTAAGGAGATTACGTTGAACCGTCGTAAACTTCATTTTACGAAGTAAGATTGAGTTTCTGAGAGTCTGAGATGCAGCCGATGTAGGCTCTAAGTTTCAAACTTAATTAACAGAGTCTAAGTTGGGGCACCTGTCGGAAATTTGGGATAAGTCAAGCTTTGAAGGCTTAATTTTGACGCACAATCGTCACGCTCCCTAAGTTCTTAAAAAATTCTTGACATTCTACATGTCCCTTCCAGTTTCCGTTCTTAAGACACCCTGTTGTGGTCAATGAGGCTTAAAAAATTATACCCGTGGTAGCAGCGCGTTTACGTTCGCAGCTCACACTTCTTGTGTGGCAGGCTCGAGCCCAGCCAACACACGTGAGCCCTCTGCTGACCTGGGTGTGCTGACTCAGCAGTTGTGGGCGTGCAGAGCGCCGTGGGCGTACTTACCTCCTCAGGGATCAGGGGATGGGGGGAAGCGGGTCATTAAAATCTTCCGTCAAATTGATGCCATTGTTCTTGATGGCCCGCGGTCGGCTGCAGCCGCACTTACTCCTCTGGGGCCAGTGGGCTTACATCCGCAACACAAGCCAGTGCGTGTGTATTTCCCAGTTGAGGGCGGGATCAAGTTGGCTTTACCTTTACCTTATCTGCGTTTAATACAAACTTTATTGTTAAAAGAGTGGTTAGAGCATTGTAATTTCTGTGCTTATGACCGAAACAAAAGAAAGGAGTTAGTGCAGTACTTGTGAACGTCCTATGATATTCGTTACTTGTCATGTAACACATGGGAAACCCTTTATTGTGACGCTTTGTACTGCCACAGGCTGGACACGCCACCGGCTCACCGCCACCTCGCAGAGGGCGCCCCTGTCGACCTGCGCTCCGCCCGCTATGCCAAACTGCCCAACAGTCGCGGCTCCAGGTATTTGTAACTCTAATGCTCATCAACGGTATCTTCGATTCGACGCTTTAATTGAGATAATCCATTCTGATCATTTTTAAAGGGTCGGGAATTTCATTCCTAAGCATCCAATTCGCTACTTTAGATCGCATCGCTTGCTGTCCTCTGCACTGCTTTCGAAGTTTTTTACCCTAAATTTGAGGAGTCGAAACAGAAAATTTACAAGTGACACCTCCTGAGCCTGTTGATATGACGGCTAACATTTTATCAGCCATTTTCATCAACACACATACAGTAGTTGTGTGGCGCAGACACAACGCAGCATTCGAACATGGTGAAGTAAGGCTGTAGGGAAAATAAAACTATCGTGTGCAGCGGCATTAAAAACGGCCAATAATTCAATCTTGAGAGTTTGATTTATGGCTTATATAACAAAAAAAAAATCTTTAATAAGTGAGCTATAGCAGCTGAACTGTTCATACTCCACAGTAGTCAAGGGTCCCACACGGACGATGAACCTCACCCTCTACCGTGTTACTCTGCCGATGAAGAAACCTTCGCCCCCGTCAAAGAGATGCCGTGGGTCATTGAGAGGAAGAAGAAAGCCAAAGAAAGGAACGATGTAAGTTATCAGAATAAAGCCCTGTCCACACGATAGTCTTTTCAACGTGTTGTTTCAGTAGAGTGTCAATTTTTTTTCAGTCTCTGTAAACACAACTCTGTGTATCTGCCGAAATGTTTGCGAAAAAGTTAGCTGTAAAGTTAGTTGCATTAGGTTAGTCTTAAAAGGTTTCTTACATATGTTATCTTTAATTCCCAGTGATTAAGAACTCAGAAAACTGTTTACCTTTCTGCTGTTTAAACGACAGAGCGATGCATTTAAACTATCTGCTGAAAGAACACAAAGAAATAAGTCTAAACGTGAGGGCCGACCTTGAGGAAAAGCACGAAAAAAGTAATTTTTTGACCTCATGGTTTGAATATTCAGAAGTTTTTTAATCAAAGCCAATTTTTTCGCTAGCATCATGCTCTATTTATCGTATTGGAAGTGCTAGCTTTCCATTCAAGCGCCCAATCTCTTACGTAGCTCTCAAAGTGCGTGCCGATTTTTAAAGGAAGGAAATAAGGCCAATAAATATAAGTCATTACTTTTTTAATCAACCAAATAAGAACTAAACTTTAACAGATGCTTATGAACGACGGATTTTGATAGGTTGAGGCCTCCTGCCAGCTATCGGGTTATGCACTGTGGGTTATTCTTAATTTTTGGCTTGATTTAGTTGTTCGGTTGCCTCTATAAGAGGGTAGAGCTTGAGCACCGAGTACCCTCTTTGACCGCGAAATAGGTTGAGGCGTTGCGATTGTGCAGTCAAGTAATGCAGGCCTCTGTGTACGTTACCATCTATGTGTACGTTACCGCCTCTGTGTACGTTACCGTCTCTGTGTACGTTACCGTCTCTGTGTACGTTACTGTCTCTGTGTACGTTACCGTATCTGTGTACGTTACCGTCTCTGTGTACGTTACCGTCTCTGTGTACGTTACTGTCTCTGTGTACTTTACTGTCTCTGTGTACGTTACCGTCTCTGTGTACGTTACCGTCTCTGTGTACGTTACCGTCTCTGTGTACGTTACTGTCTCTGTGTACGTTACTGTCTCTGTGTACGTTACAGTCTCTGTGTACGTTACCGTCTCTGTGTACGTTACCGTCTCTGTGTACGTTGCTGTCTCTATGTACGTTACCACCTCTGTGTACGTTACCACCTAAGTAGGACCGCGCCTCAATCAGACCACTTGATTTGGTCATCTGTAGAGGAGAGGCTACAATTTCCAGTTCGTCACCTAGCGAACCACTTTCGCACAGTTCTTTCGGACCAAGAATCACTACCGTAAGCTGCGCGTATCTCTTTGCTTGCTTGTGAGGCGCTTTTTCCTTTATGAAAAAAAGTATCAAGTACCGAAAACGAATTGTTTAGTTTCCACTTTAAAGGCTCCAGAATTGATACGAGTGGTAGGATGTCAAACCTTCTTCCATGAAAAGATTGCTTGAACTATGTTCAACATGGAGGGATAGTTGAATTTTATTTTCTGGACCCAATCATGTTCTAAAATGAGTAGAAAGATGAACTTGTGAGCATCAGCACAAATTATCCGGCAACCCAAGATTATTTATCTTGCAAATTGTATTGTCATTTTTGAGGTTCATACCTAGTTTGCTGTGAGGACTTAGTAGTACCTAATAGTACAGATAAACGCAAGCCGTGGAAATTGTTTTCTTAGTGATTCTTTAGTGGTTAGGAATCGATTGTACTTCAATTCAAGCAACATTTTAAACAAACCGGCTTCACAAGAAACGCGTCGGAACCAACGCATTTTATTTGGATAGACCTCATGCCACACTGATCCTTGAGTAAATATATTTGCATATAAATCAGCAGCTACGTGTTTAGTCTTTAAAACCTCGACGCCGCGAAATGAGTAAAGTACTAAGGATGATCTAACTTTGTTCTAGAAATTCATTTCAAATATAGCGTATTCGGTAGTTGGCATTACATTTAAAGATATTAACTGTACAGTAGCCTAGTACTGTATCATTTACAATCTTTTCATTTTACCCTTCTCTCGCCACAGGGATAATCATCAGTAAAAATTTAAAGCAATGATTTGAGGCTTACTACTATACTTAAGGGCTAAATTACACAATCATTGCATCACTGCGCAGGCGTGGGACCGCAACCCTGGCATCGCACAGAATGTGTCTGAGGACATCGTGGAAGAAAGCGTCAAGGAAGAAATTCAGACCATCGCATCGCAGGCGCTCGACGACGAGAAGAGTGAGGCAAGTTTTGCACTTGAGGGTCCGAAGTTGCCCTCTACTTTTTTCATACGTGTCTTACCAGCGAACCTGTCTGTGAGAATTGATTAAATTATTACTACCAAATCAGTTATTCAGAGACTAGCTTCACGCAGGTAAATAGATTTGCATAAGTATATGGATGATTGAGAACTATCTGAAATGCCCTCCGCAATACACAGACACGTATCTATATATCTATCGCTTACAATCTAATCGTTTACTCTATGATCATCTCTAATAACTTTCATAGCGGCTAACCAGTCTTATTATTTGGGCGAAGTTACAGAGGACACGTTGGATTAAGTACCAAAACTAGGCCTCCGAGGCCTTACTTATCAATTGTGAATTGTATTTCAAGTGTTGGAAGCAACGGGATTACGTTTATCCTGCTGAAAACTCCATTTTATGGAGCAGGATTGAGTTTCTGGAAGTTTCAAGCGTAACCGGTTGAGGATAAATGCCTGAAACTCAATTCACAAGGACGAAGCCAGCGCCCCTGCCTGAAGTTCCGGACACGTCAACCACCGAAGGTTTAATTTCGGCCCCAATCGAAGTTGCCTTTTCCCTGTAAAAATATGGTGAGGTGGTAACGTTGAACCACTTATATTTTTTTGCAATTTCTTACTTGACTCTGCAGACTTTTCTAAAACTTTGCACTGCAGTAGTACATGGGCAGTAATACATTTTATTTTAAAACGTAAATCGATCTCTATTGTTGCTATTAAGTGTTGCATTTAGTCATGAACAAAGCAAACCGTTGTTGTAGCTATCACGCCGTATTAAGTGCGTTATTTTCCACATCATAAACATAACTGACCACTCGGCACAAAGCCCGTCACAATAAAGTCGTGTTCGTCTCGACCTCCTATAGGAACGAATGCCAAGCATTAATTGCAAAAGTTTGACATGACCGGAAGCTCATATCTGCAGAGCGGGATTGAATTTTCAACCGTCTCAATAATAATCAGCTCGTCATTACGACATCTAACTCCATCCAGAGTTGCGGATCGAAAACCCACCGCCAGAATATCGGGCAAGTTCAAGCTACAGCGTATTAATTTATTTCGATCGTAGTGTGGAAAGCGAAGTCTCCAAAAGTTCACTTAGTCACACAAGCAAAATGTTCCTATCTCAAACTCAAGGATTTTACTGAACGTTGAGCAGTTACTGAAATGTTCGACTAACTGCCGTAGACTAATTTAGGCAACAACCAATGTAGAAACTCTTTACCCGATCTGCATTGCTATGGAATTCATTGCCGGGTTTCGTGTCCGACGCTGAGGATCTGCAGACGTTCAAATTTGCTAGGAATATTTTTTAGTTGTTTCCTTCAGCAGCGCGTGGCGCTTCCCGGCGTTGCTTGAAGCCCACTGCAGACAGCGGCCTGTTCGCCTGTGATTTGCCCCTCTGAACGTTCGAATGCCTTGCTTTGTCCGTTTATGAAACAAAAAGTGTTGTGTTTTCTCAGTTGTTATTAGACTGAAATTCGAAAAAGCATCAAAATCTTCACTGGTGACAGCAGTGCCAGGCCAGCTCATGGGACGGTTAACGATTCAGTGAATGCTTCAATAGACACAAAGTTATAGCTCGGGGACATAACGAGCCGTTCTGACGCGGTGGAGTCAGGACCTGGGGCACATCCTAGCGGCCTTAATTAGGGCCCAGTTGCGTTACATTTGTCCCTTAGGGCAGAACCGTGTACTTTTATTGGAATAATTTCGCTACTATTTGCTGAAGGGAAGCGAAAATGGTGCTGTATGGGCGGCAGTATGGAGCCTTGTTTGTGTGCCTGCTCCTCTCCCCCTATGTTTAGTGACTCTCAGTCGCCTACCTTGGAGGTTGTGCTTTGCTGCGGGCTGGTGCTTTAAACGAAAACTCTAGTTCATTTGTGGAAGCAACTCCAGTATATAATGGTACATTACGTTGAGCAGACTAAGAACTCCAATTTACAGAGAAAGATTGAGTTTTTCGATGTCTCACAGGTCGTCAATTAAGGGTCAACGCCTGAAACTCGAATCAACCAGCCGAAACCAGCGCATCTGTCTGTAGTTTCAGACATGCCAAGCTGGAGGCTTGGCTTAGATCGATTTTATTGACCCATCGGGCAATACTCATATGAATATATGCGTTCCTACCACCCACTTATATGTGCGTAGCTGGTATTAGAATGGGAATCAGACTTACTCTGCAAGAGGACTGTGTTCTTTACACGTAGATGACCGGGTGGATGACTTCCTAAGCTATTACAGTCGAACTCCTGAAATTGAAACTTCCAAAGCAGAGAAAACTCCCGAAAGTGAGACTGTGTTTAGCGTTTCTGTCGTCAGTTGTAAAGGTGGCCGACACCGTATTGAAAAACTAGCCATAATATGTAGTAAAACTCTATTTGTACTATGTAAACCGCATAACTTCACGATTTCTTGTGGTGTTAGCCAAAGGAAACGTTGACGAATATAGGTGAACAAGCATGCTGTAGAAAATCGGTCAACTCCAAGCTGAGACGTCTTCCAAAATTGAAATAATATGACCATCCTCCTTTAAGGAGCTCCACTGGATTTTATGCTATACCTACATTTCCAGCCATAAATTCAGGTCGCGTAGGGTGAATAAGGACAGTATGACAGTTAAGAGAGCAACTCTTTAAAGCCACAGGGGTCCTATTATGCAAGATGTAGTCACTGCAATTCCATGGTTATGCGCTTCTCACCAATATGGATTTGTTTTTATCGGAATATTGAGATGTTGAACCTACCGTTTGCAAGCGTGAACCAAACTTATTTCGTTACGTGCACTGTGGAGATTGGATCAAAAAATTTTCCCTTTATTTTCATGCTACATATGACAACAGAAGACTAAAGTGGAGCAGCCTCAGTTTGTGCAAATCTTGAATCGTGCATGATACTACCACCGCATCACGTCCTCAGATTCAGATAATTTAAGCCAAGTTTTCAACGGTTGGGGTGGCGAAGTCATGCTCATTGGGATTAACTCGTCCGGAACTTTAGAGCGGTGCGCTAGCTTTGATCCAGCGAATCGAACTTTAGGCGGTAATTCTGAATCTGATACCTTGAAGACGGCCGAAAATTTAATCCTGCTGCATGTGGAACCTGGAGTTTTGAACAGTCGCAAGCTATTTGGCCGGGTTACTTCTAAGACCCGTAACATGAATCTAAACAGTGAAGCTAACATCTCAGTTCAAAGTTCCGAAGAAGTTAAATGATTGTACTGGACGCTACTTCTGCACCTCAATTGATGGAACCCTAAGTATATAAGTAATAGGGAGGCATACCTCATCCCTAGGCACAGCACTAGTTGAAACTGGACCGAGACATACAATTGCGCCGCAAAGGAATAATCTGAATAATTTTCTTTGCGTTTCAGGCGGAAGCAGCTGAGACAATTGCTGCCATCGTAGATGAGGAGCTGCTGGATCCAGGCGTGGCCAGTGAAGCGTCAGTTGTGGCCTGGACAGTTCTGTACGACCTCGCTCGATCCATGACCCCTGACGAGGTGGAGGAGATGGAGAAAACTCACGGCAATCTGGACATGAACGAAGCTGACCTGAAGGCTCTAGCGAACCACATCCTTGAGGTAGTTTGCCCTTGAGGAATTGCCAGTTTTCTTTGTGTAGCTCATTTTGAAGTAAGACATGAATTAATCGCCACATCGTTATGACTGCTCATGGTGACAGTGTCACTGCAGAGTATGGCTGCGATTAGTTACAGTCTAGGCGGTCTTCAGTGCAAAGTCTCACAATTATGACATGTGAGTCTGATTGTGTTCTGAAGATACCCTTAAGTTTGGTAATGTGTACAGTAGTTCCAGAGGGTAGTTAGTACTATTCACTGCTACTTATATTGTACCAACATTATTACCTGATCAAGTCCGTATATCATAGTTCTATATATATATATATTTTAATTTCAGCCCTTAGGCTTTTTATTTTTCATTTTAATCACAGCTATTTACAGCGTTCATTTTGATAGTAAATTGTTTTTGCTTGTGGTAAATAAATTGGTATCTCATACTAATATCTCACCAGGCATAACTAAGTTTCAAATTTTACCTGATATGCGTGGCAGTAGATCACTAGGTATTAATAAAATTACGCTTGCTTACCAATACTACCATGGCACCAATACTGCATTTGGTGCAGCTGTGCTGCTCCTTTTTGCACTGTTGCCTTGCTGAGCAGGTATGACCTCTATTGAAGTAGTTGTAATTTTGCGTGCATGTGCATTGAATAAAATAGTTTCCTATACAAGAGTATCTGCACCTAATGATGTACTGAAGGGTTTGTGTTATGCGGCTGGTATAGGTTGAGTTCAACCTCGGGTCAGTTACTTGTGCACTCGCAACATGTACACGAATGCTAAGAGTCAAGAGCTCTCCTGCACAGCACGATCGTATCCTCCAACTTCAATACAGAGGAAGACTTTTCATGTTTTTCTTTTTCATGTCTTATTTCTCAAATAAGGAAACTAAGTGGAAAATTCTTTCTAATAGTCTGCGACAACTTTTTCAATGCCTCTTCTGAGGCTGCTTTGTTGCTTTTCGGTGTCTGTAGTATTGTTTTACTGTGTTGAGAGAAAATCAAGTCAGCCATCGCAAAACACCGCCACTGAAAAGAAACATCTGTGCGCAGGGTCATGACTGGTTTCAAGACATGCAAGAAGAAAAGGCGCTGTCGTCGACTCCCTGGCACATTCTGGTGTACAACTACAGCAAGAAGTTGCAAAGCAACTCACTCACTTATAACGTGGCTTTGAACATGCTGCAGGTGAGGAGAGTGTGTAGAATAATTTTCTGTTCAATTGGAAATTTTTCTGAATACAGACTCATAATCTTTCGTGCTTCACTTACCAAATTTCTGCTATTGCTGTGTATGTTGTACGTGCATGTTGCAAGACGTTCTAGACCACTCCCGGGGCTATGGCCGGTTTGCATGTTAGTCTCGTGAGCGTGTTCACTCATTCGAATGTGTTTGGTGTGCCGTAGAAACGGTAGAAAGTAGCACTGTCGCCTAAGTTTTACTTCGCTCCCAATTTGAAGAAATTTCCGTGAGTTGCCTAGTAACACTTGCAAAGAAAATTGTTTTGACGGTTAATATTTTCATAACTTTTTGGGGCGTACGAAATGTTGTGTTGGACTGTTGACAACGACGCTACAGAATATTAGGACGAGTCGAAGAGTGAACGCGTTCAAAAGACTTAGTTGTAGGCAGGTCTGAAAAAAAACAGTTAATGAGCGATAATTGCGCTTCTAAACTCGCTCTTTATAATCCGACCTGAAAGAAAGAATAGGAACATATTCCAAGCAAGTTTTCGTAGGACTTTACTGGGTGCTTATTCTAGCGCGTGCTAATATTTTACAGTATTCGTCTATAGCAAAGGTGTCGGCAGTGTATGTAGTTTGAAGATTGTTCAAAATCCATTCATTCGTTAAAACTGATGCTATGACTCATGCCACTACATGGATCTCATTGCGTAATTCCAGCAGTTTAATTTGCGTTTCTTGAGGGAAGAAGCGACTGCTGTGCCAGTGCTTGAAAACTTACCATTAGAAAACTAGTATTGTTCGAGGACATATGTTTAAAGCACTATATTGACGTCATTGATTCCGGAAAACTGTGGTGATTTAAGCGAAGAGCTATGAGAACGTTTCTCAAGGATATTCGAGTAATGGAGGAGATGTAGCAGGGCCGTTGGGAAGTGAATATGCTTGCAGGCTACTGTGGTGCCTCGAGAAGGATGCTCCAGATGTACGGCGCAGACGAGAATCTATGCAAAAGCTAATTTTACCGTATTAGTTTTATCACTTCCTTATTTTTTTTAATACCCAAAACTGGGAATTTACTCACTTACTACTTTCATTTTTAATCTTGAAGCTCACATGAACTCTAGTTGTGTACTATTTTAGGTAGAGGTTACACGTTTTCTGTTATTTATGCGGTATCTGAAAAATATGGATATAAATATTTGGTTATCGTTTATTATCTTGAAACTGAAATAGCAAAAAAATCTGGCCTGATTGAACAAAACAAATTACATTTCCATACTCAGCATGCAAATTGCATATAAGATCTGCTGAGAAACATTAAACCTCCCTTAAGAAAATTAAATGCAGCTCTCGGATGCATCATATAACTGATTTGCTTCTAACACCTGAAACATTATGCAAAATGACGAAACCAACGCTCATGACCCAACTTCAGAAGAAGTTAAATTTAGGGGAATTAGCTTAGTTCGACTGTGACGGGCCAATCGATAGCACCTTATTCGTATTGGTTCGAATGTTCGGGCCACTCGCCCACAAAGGGCTTAAGTGTCTCATTCAAAGCTCGTCCACAAGCAGCTCGCTCATAAAATTTCTCCCACACTTTGTTCAGGCCCAGTATTGTATTGTTGCCTTCTTCGGAGGTTGTATTAGCTTCAGTTAGGTCAGTTAAGAACAGGTTTGGATAGACTCGGTGCAGCTGGAATAGGTGCCTAATCTTTCCCCAAGGAGGTTCTAATTGAAGAGGTTCCCATTGAAGCTCCTTGTCTTTCCCATAGGCACATATATAATGTATGATAGGTACGCCCTGTATAATGGCAGCCCCGTTTGTTCCCAAATGTATTAATGAATGTCTGGCCAACACGCTGTAACTTATAATGCAGGGGCCACACTAGGCATTTACCCAGACAACTTGATGCAAGGATGCGAGACTCGCACGTCGTTTACGCCACGGTATCTATGATACCAATTTCAACTATCTACCAAAACGGCCCGCGAGCTGTTCATCCCAGCAACCAGTTAGGCGTAAAAATGCATATGTGGCCCCAGCANCCAGACAACTTCATGCAAGGATGCGAGACTCGCACGTCGTTTACGCCACGGTATCTATGATACCAATTTCAACTATCTACCAAAACGGCCCGCGAGCTGTTCATCCCAGCAACCAGTTAGGCGTAAAAATGCGTATGTGGCCCCAGCATTATGCTCACACCAGCAGTGCTTACCTACTGTGGAAATGAAGTTGTAGATGCTAGAGTTCGTAGACGCTGCGTGAGTCAGGTACACAAAATACGAAGAATTTCTAATGCCGATGCCACACGCTAGTCAAAAGAACGAGTATCGTCATCTTTTCGTCCGTACATTATGTTAAACTCTTGTAAACACAGCTTTACGATTGCTAAGAAATAGCGTAAAAATGTTTACCGTCAGTTCAGTTTGCTCCACAAGTACCGTTAGTTAACTTTCAAGCAATTCATTATATCTGGAGGGATTGGTAACTGAGAATTCTTTGCAAGCGTGTGCTAAATTTAAATGGACACATCAACACATATGGATAAAAAGGTGACGATATTCGTTCTTTTGACTAGCGTGTGGCATCATAGGAAAGCGTTTCGCACTGACTGTTGTATGTATTTTAAAAGGAAACCGTGGCCACTGGTGCGGCCCTGGCAGAGCTGGTGTCCATGGGACTCCTGACGTCAGCAGAAGATGATTTCGCTGCCTTGGATGAGCTGGAGAAGACACTCAACCCGCCAAGAAGAGGTTGAAAATACATTGTTCTCCTTGCAGTTAGCATCGAATGGGCCATACCATAGGGATATGCCATAGTTTTAACAGGTTCTCTCAACTGGCATAAAATGGGCCAAAGGAGTAAGCCATGGTTTTCACGCAGAAGAGAAAGAGCATAAGACACTACCAAAGCCATAGCTAGTGGTTAGCAAAACTTGTATTTCCTTAATTACAGGGAATATCGCCCCCACGGTTCTCACAGGTAGCTCTCCTTTCAATTTGGTCACAAAACAGCGCTCTCTGCCCTGCTTTGTTCTCACTCATTACCTTCATCACGCTTCTTTTCCCTTCCTGCAGTAGCAATAAACTAAGGATTCTGATATTGACACTCAAGGCCTTGAGTTCAAGCCTCCCTGTCAAGTAGGCAAATTCTTTGCACCGCTTGACGTGATTAGTAATCACCCGGTCTGGGTGCTGCTGAGGAAGCACTGACCTTTGCTAGAAATGTTGAGGGGGGTTGGTGCAATTCGGTCACTGGCGCCATAGCTCTAGACAATCTGTGGTCGACTGCAACCGTATACTCCTTTGGGTTCCTGTTGTCGTATATCTGTAGCACGAGCCAGTGCTACAGATATAACAGTAGGGGTGTGGTTCAAGCTGACTTGATCTTTTTAACCTTAATCTTTCATGTGTGCTGTTCCTACGCTCTGTTAGCCTTCGTGCAGTGGTTCCTCACCGTATTTCACACTCTGCCATCTTACCTTGTCTCCCGTGGGTCAGAGTGAACTCCGCGTACAGAGCAGCTTAAAATGGGTGCGTAATAATTACAAACTAGAGAGCACTCTAGGAGCGCATACCTCCGCCAAACATGGCAACAGAAACGAAAAATTCAAATTGGTTCCGAAACTATGATTTTTTTTGTATCAGCACCGAAATCCAACTATTTATGCCTCTCGACAGTATTAACAGTTCCTGTAAGTTTCGTAAAGATCCGTTCATAACTTTTTGAGTTATGCTGCTAACAAACAGGACAAAAATACATAAGTCAAGCACACAAGCAGACCAACCGCTCATCACCAAAATTTAATTATTTACGTCTTTTAACGTTACTAACAACTCCTGTAAATTTCATGACGATCCATCCTTACCCTTTTGAATTATCGCGCTAGCAAGTATAAAATAAAACACAGCAACAAACAAACTAACGAAAGAACAGATCACTCCAAAAATTTGGTCATATGCTCTTTGTAACATACCTAGCAACTCGTATACATTTCAAGAAACTCAGCTCATAACTATTCAAGTTATGGCCTTAAGAAAAATGGGCACACAGACAAACAAAGGAACAGATGAACGGATTTTCACCAAAAGTTAATCATCTGAAACTGTTAACCAGCCTAAAAATCCCTGCAAATTTCGTAAAGATCCGTTAACAATTTTTCGAGTAATCGTGGTGACAGACAAACAAAATAACAGCTAAACAACCAGTTCACTCTGAGATCGCATACCTCCGCCATGCGAGGCAACGGTAGCAAAAAAACTCAAATTGGCTCTGAAACCATGATTTTCTTTGGATCAACTCCAAAATCTAATCATTTGTGCCTTCTGATAGTAATAACAGCTTGTGCAATTTCTTAAAGATCCGTTCATAACGTTTTGAGTTATGCTGCCAACAAACGTCATGACCAACAAGAGTCAAACATACAAACAAACCGATCTGCACCAAAATTCAATCATCCACGTCTTTTAACATTACTAACAACCCCTATAAATTTAATAAAGATCCATTCATTATTTTTTGAGTTATTGTGTTAACAAACATAAAATTAAAAACAGTTCCAAACGAACGAGCAAACGGATCATCACAAAAATTTGGTCATTCACTCTTTATGATATACCTAACAAGTCATATGAATTTCATAAGAATCCGCCCATAACTTTTCGAGTCATGGTATTGAGAAAAATGAGGCAGACAAACAAACAAACGGATGGACAGATCTTCACTAAAAGTTAATCATTTGTTCCTCCTAGTATACCTAACAATCCCTGTAACTTTCGTCAAAATCCCTCTATAACTTTTTGACTTATCTTGGTGACAGACAAACAAAGAGACAGACAAACCCAACGAAAACATAGCCTCCTTGGAGTAGGTAACAAGACAAACAAACAGACAAACACGACAGAAACATAACCTCCTGGGTAAAGGTAAATAATTTATACGGACGTTGCTACTCTAAGCCGAAAGCAAAAAAAAAAATTGCAGAATGTATTAGCCTGAGCGAATGGATGCACAGTGTACCAAAGTAGGATATTTTATGATACTTTGTCTCAGTGAAATGCTGTAGTCACGTGGGCAGTAAAAAATCCATTGGAAAATACATTTACTTTGCTGTGTTTTACTTCTATCACTTCCTTACAAAACGACAACTATTATAGATCCAGTTGCTACAGTCGTGATGATGCTATAGGTGTTTCTGCTAACTCTCAAACCTCGCCCTTCCATTCAACCAAACAAAATAGAAACACTTCCTGAGCAAGTTAGCGACAGCTTCTGTAGTTCCATCTATTGAGGATAATCTATCTGCCACATTTACCAAAGCTTGGATTTCGGCTTAGCCCTATTGCTAGAGTACTTTCTTCTGTTGAGAACCATTCGTAGTATACGGTTACAGATTGTAGCATATTTTACTAATAATTAACGCAAAATATACGTTTCTACTGATCTGGATAATATTCTTCCACCTGTGAACCGACTCAAAACCCAGATAAGCTTCGTTTGCAAGGTGCGTATCTCATACACATGACGACTATATTGTAAGAGGTGTATGTCCCATGCACATGGCGATGTATGGTGTCAATTAGAGACGGGCATGAAGATACAAGTTATAATACATGTACACAACACTGTGCCTAAACCAAGCCTGTTCCCGTGTAGAAAGAATCCAGTAGCCCTCTGTAATGGAGCAAAATATTGAGAGACATGATTATCACCAAAGCGAAGAATGGTGATACTGTTTTCCTTTACGGTTGTGTGTCTATTTGTTTGTCTCTTTATTTCATTTGCCTGTCCACCCAAAATGCGGTAGAAGGAGTGGATCCATCAACACTATTTTTTTCAGGCAGTCCGGTGGGTTGATCTAAATGTGAAAAATGGCAGAACTCTTCAGTTTCTCTCGCTTACCACCCCCCACCCGTTACCGCGTACCGCGAGTGATGGTCTTCTGTCACGAGACGTTCTAGTTGATACATTTATTTGTTGAAGACCTGGACTTCATGCTTTCTGTGACAAATATCAAGTTTACATTAACATTCGCCTATTTAAGCACCGTCCCGTGCTGCACACGCCTCGCAGTGCAGTGTGGTGATGTTACCGTCATTTAACATGGGAAATTTCAGACCCCTAGTTTTGAGAAAGTCTACGGACATTGCAACAAACTTTCAAGTATCCCAGCAGTTGCTCCACAATCTACAAACATGGCTGTGTATACTTCTCGCCTCTTATGTTCTGCTTCTATTTCTTGAACATTGTGTCAAATATTTATTACAATATAAGCTTACGGTATTTAGATAGGGTAAAACCCCCAATTTGGATGCAGGGACCAATGGGGACGCACTAGCTAATAAACACTCCCTGGGCAAAATTGTGCATGCCAATGTTGCGTACAAATAGTGCAAATTGTGTATGGATGTTCCAACATTAATTTGCACTATTTGTATGCAATATTGGCATGCACAATTATTCCCAGGGATTATTTTTAAGCTAGTGCGTCCCCATTGGGGGTTTTACCCTACGCAACACACCTCAAATTCACAGTATGCTGAGATATTATTATTATTATTATTATTTTTATTATTATTATTATTATTATTATTATTATTATTATTATTATTATTATTATTAAAACTTCACGCTTGGGCTCCCACGGACAGGTAATACAACCCAAATGAAGCATTTGCAACACCGGGAAGCCCAAAACGCT
>LQNS02278094.1:19532514-19543605 GCA_001587735.2 Parhyale hawaiensis
AGTCATCAGTGTACACATCTAGCACGAAGTTATCATTTGAAATTGTTAACCTTATGAAGCGTTTATAAATAGGTTTTAAACTACTAACATCTTGCATACGTAATTCGAACTGTCAGACTATTATTTTTCCTAATCATGATCTTTGAACTATAAGCAAAGTTATCACTGGATATGCGTGTTATACTTAACTAGAATGCCTCTTGGCGTAAGACCATCACGCGCGGTGAGTGCTGCGTCAGGAGTTACAGATTCAAAGCCGTCATTTTTTGCTATCCAGCGTACTCAAAATTTTTGCATTTTTCATATCTCAGTCAACCCACCTGACTCCCCGAAAAAGATTGTGATGATAGCTCAACTCTTTCTGCCTCTATTTGGGGGGGGGGGCACATGAACAAACGAACAGACTTACAACGTAAACTAAAAAACTAAAACATGATCAGCACTTTTCGCTTTGGTCGCGAGTGATGAGCAATGTCATAAAATCTTTGCTTCCCACCGCATAATTCGCTGTTAAGGTCTTTATTGTACAGTCATAGTCGTCAGATTGTTAGTCTTCGGGGCAGACATCGAAAGAAATAAACAGCAAAGTTATCACTGCAGTACCAAATTTGTCCACAGAAAAGACTTCTCAGTTGCGATCCTTTAGTGAAAAGCTGTAACGTGAAGTCATGACATGAGAGCAGTTGGAGTTATACCGTTCTTTAAAAAAAATTGTGCACTCTACAGTACACATACACAACTGCATTTCAAATACAAAAATGTCTATAGAGATCTAAGTTGTAGATAAAGTTCCTATCAACAAATATCTTTTAGCGTAGAATAATCGTCCTATGTCGCTGGTACTCAATAGAGCGACATAATATTCCGCAGTAAACTTATCGTAAAAGCACAGCTTTACTTTCTTGAGAATATTATTTGTAAAAAAATGCATACCAGCGTAGCAGAACTTTGTATCCCCTACGTATTACTTTTATTCTTCGTAACAGTGCGCTCACAGAAAATTGCGAGTCTTTGCATATGTGTTCGTTCTTCTATCATGGTCTCTACGAACATTATGTATAAGAATTTAAATTTTCTCAAGTATGATGATATCTACAGTTATTTCCTAATTAGATTTGTGCGCATGGCTATTTCNGACCAGCGTTATCATTTTAGAAACAACCGTTTTAATCTGCCAATGATAAGGCTGGATATAGAGAGACGATCTGCGTTATTCCAATGTATTAAAGCATTTATTGATCTTCCAGAAGCTCTGATTGAACCCATGTCCAGTAGGGAATTCAAATATAGATTTAGAGAGTTCTGTATTGATAGATATAGTGTGTAAATGTCGTGTGCCCAATAAGCTGCACTAGCTTTTAGGGGCTTGTTTCTAGGGTTTAGTTTCGTTTATTTCAATTTTAAATTGTTTGTATATGATTCAGAAACAATAAAGGTGTGTAAAGGTGTAAACTACTAACTACGAGAGATAACAGTTCATATCGGTGCAGAACTGTAAAAATATATCTGTATAATAGAGAGAATAGTTTTGACAAGCTACTAAAGAAGACATTCATTAGTTTGACGAACAAAATTTTTAATATTAGTATTGTTATTATATTTAAAACTTCATGCTCGGGCCACCACGAACAGGTATTACAACCCAAATGAAGCATTATGCAACACCGGGAATCCCGAAATGCTGCTAAAGAAAATCCAACAGAAAGCCATTAACAGCCGACTTACAACACGCCTGCAAGCCGACACGACCGAAAGCCGATGCCGTCACTGCATTCCAAACCAAAACAGACCAGGGTAAGAAACACCGACTGTACTGACGAGTTCGGCATTTAACACTCTCCAAAGTGAAAGAGTGCGCATCAATCGCAGCACATGTAATCCTCCTAAAGACCTTGAGAGCAGGGGCAGAAGAATACCGCCAATGTCTCTCATGTTGTATACCGCATAAAACATAGAGTCCGGCCACTCCTCTCCAATGGCCCAGATTCGCCAGATTCGCTGAACTAACAAGTCGGTCCAGCAGATGCAAGTGACTGTCAGCAGCTGAAACCCAGACCGGTGAGCAATTCTCCAGCACAGGCAACAGAAAAGCATAAAAGCCACTGCGAACTACATTTTTCTCATCAAACACAGATTGTACTTAACGCGAGAGCCCAATCTTACCGGAGACACGAGACACCAGTCGCCTAATATGCTGCTAAAAGATAAGCTTCTCATCAAAGACAACACCAATGAGCTAGACCTCTGGAGTTATGTTTCATCTATTTTGAAAGGTGGTTGCTGTGGTAAAAGTGTCAGAGACCGACTGACAATCATACATTTGGTCTTACCGTCATTCAACTTCATACTACAGACCAAGCACCATGATTCGTGACAGGTCCCTATTCAGAGACTGGGTGACAATACTACGCATGCTAAAGGTAGGTATCACCACTATCAAAATAGAATCGTCAGCATAGCTGATCATCGTGTTCTCTAGCGAAGACAGAATGTCACTAGTGTACAGAACAAACAGCAGCAGGCCAAGTACGCTGCTCCGCAGAAAATCGCCTGTAATATATATAGTGTTTATCTTTTGTACTTCAAAATTTATATATAGTGTTTATCCTTTGTACTTCTAAAGTTATATATAGTGTTTATCCTTTGTACTTCTAAAGTTATATATAGTGTTTATCTTTTGTACTTCTAAAGTTATATATAGTGTTTATCTTTTGTACTTCTAAAGTTATATATAGTGTTTATCTTTTGTACTTTTAAAGTTCTATGTGATGCGAACCTCAGTGAAGTTTCCAATACGCTCATTGCAGGGCTCTTTCAGTTAACTAAAATATCCACGTCTTGTTACTCCATATACTACAGTGCTCTAAAAATATTCTGAAATCATCACTATGACGAAATGGTCCATCCGCAATCTAAATGTGTAACTTCACGCTCTTATTTGGCCAGTTGATGGCCAGCTAAATTTGCATATATACATTTTTATCGCTATTTTTCACGATGTGCATCTAATTTTTTTTATTTTCTGTCCCGTCTGATGTAAACGACCGGGCAAATATTAGGCCAGGTTTTGCTCTTGTCACCCTCTGCCGAAAACTAATTAATAAGACAAGGCAACAGATCGTGTAAAAATAAGACAAGGCAACAGATCGTGTAAAAATAAGACAAGGCAACAGATCGTGTAAAAATAATACAAGGCAACAGATCACGGCAAAATTATACCACTAAAATGACTATACAGTATACATACTTCTTACTTTGCTAATTTGGAAATCAAAACAGTGAGAACATCTGAAGCATCTCTTAGCTCTCTCGTGGCTCCTGGTCTTTACTTTCTTTCCAATCAAAACTTTTTTTTCCCAGTTTACGATGCACAAATTGAAATCATGAATAGATGATCAATGAAAGAAGAGGCTGATGTACGTTCCCTAGCGTACGTAGAATGACAAAGTGGAGCTGTAAATTTTTTTACAGTGACTATTTTTTCTCTAATCAAATTACTTCTGTTGTTGATGCGGCTTCATTTTTGCGGCAGAAAAAAATTATCTGACGTAATAATAATCATTTCATATCAATGATAAGCAGGCAATTCGAAGGGAGGACTGTGTTACTCAGCAGGATTGAAATAGAGCTCGTTCATATCCTTTGATGATAGAATTGGCAGTTGCAGTGAATCCTTCACAGCCAGATTAGTCACGAGATTATGATGATTAAAGAATTAATCAGGAAACATTTTCACTGTAATTTTCATTCCAGGGTAAGCTAATTTGCATAGAATACTGCAGATTTAACAAAAAGAGTTTCAATGCCATTATGCAGAAAAACTCAGCAGTGCTCGTAGAAGTCAGCATTACTAGCACAATACTTTCCTCTTACCAACACCGATTTGAGAGTTTACTAATTTTATTTTTTTTTGTGTGTTAGCTCTCTATCTCTTGCATCGAGGGGCAAACGTTGCCTTTCATTGTGTCATTCGCATTCTTGCCTTTCTTTCTTGATTTGTGTTTCTCATATTTTGCGGGTACATTTGCAAGACCCGTGGAAACTCGACACTAATAAATTATTTTTCTGTTCTAGTTCATACGGTAAAAGCTGTACAAAATGTAGCACATTCGACAAACGTCCCCATTAAACGCCTCTTTTTTTCTTAAACACACTAGGTCTGCTGTTGCTTCTCTTTCTTCAAAATGTCGCTTGCGTTCCTCAAATATAACGTTTTCATTTTATAATCTTCTTCTCTGACTGCGATTGTCCGATAAGTACTCGTTGGATACCTTGACTACAGTTTTTGCTATTTTAGAAATGGCACGTACATATACTTAACATAGAAGAAAGCGGTAAAGTAACTATAGTCAAACCAGCGTAAGCATTCCTTTGGGGGCGGGGCTGAACTGAACTCAGCAGTGCCAAATTTATTCTATTCACTAATGCACTTTGAGTATTCGAATATAAATATAATTTTATCGATTGAGACAAGTTATGCCGCGCGCTTAAGTGAGATTTGGCAAAGTTGCTTTATGTTCTTAACCACGCCCATCGGACTCCTTACGCTGGTTTCACTGTAATATATGAAGTGATGAGACCTGTAAGTGTGTAGCATGGATACTCATGGAACGTACTTCTGATGCGGTTTTCCTTCAACAACCAAAACTACGCAACCATAAACAAAGTTATGTTATGGTTCTGTTGACGAGCTACTAGAGCGGTCACAAGGACATGAGATGGTCACAGACTAATGAAAACACAGACGGGCAGTTTCTAAGCTCAGTTCAGCTCTTCCTGGAGCTGTTGTTACGTCATAGTTAAGCCATCAGCGTTGTGCCTTGAACGATTTTGTTTAACGAGAATAATATTTGGACTGGGCAAAACGAGGAAATAATTATTTACTAACAAGTCACTAATTTTATTTAGAAGCCGTCTAGCTTCAGAGTTTTGTAGCCAATAAACGTCGATGAAATGTCTTGCAGATGCTCGACTCGTCTATGTTGAGCATAGGACATATGGTTGAATACTACTTTTGTCATTTTGCTCCTTACACTGCAGTAGTAACTCGTCGATAAAAGAACGTTTTTATGACTTCTTAACGGTCAGACACAAGGAATCTCTGTGAGATGGTATTCACCCCCTTCTCACGACAAACAAGACAAACTCTCATTGTCAACAAACAAATAACTATACCCCTCTATAAACGATTGCAGTCTTTAATCACGCTGTTTTGGTGTAAATTTTAGCCTAACCTGGCCTATAACCATAAACAATAATTTTTAGCCTTAAAAAAAATCAATTCTACTCCAATCAAGCAACTTCACTTCGTAAATAAAAAAAACATGTGACGTCACAACCAAGACCGATAAGGGTACTAAAAATTCAGTTGCGAGTTGTGGTCGTAAACTCAACCAGAAACGAGTCTCCGTGCGATAATCACATTTTTGGTCGTTACGTGGACACGAATCTGGTCGTTTCTGCAACTTGTGGTTGTATTCACGCACACAACTTCGCCACAAAAAATCGGCTCAGGTATCGCTCCAAACTCGACCGGAATTTGTAAAACGAGAAAACAGTTCAGCTATGGCTGAAGTGCCTTCCCACATAAGTCACTGTTAGCAGCCAGCTGAACTTTTTCCAGCTTAATAGAGTAAGCGTGTCATACAGACTGATGAAAGCCCGGGTGGATGGACGGTTGAACAGAGGGAACAGACGAAGGGAGATACTTAGTCGTGTTTTTGTATATCCTTGAAGCATCAATACACAAACATGAAGACTGGCAGTAGCAATGGGAAGTATAATAGTTACATGTATCTCATATCACTTCATCACACCAATATAAACTATCACTGTGTCACTACACTCGACATATCACATATTATTTACTCTTCAACACTCAAGTCACAGACTGTCTCCCATACGGCACGTTCTCTATCACTTCAATAGGAAAAAAAAGTAAGTCAATAGCTCTTCACTATGATTTTACGTTCCCTGTATCTTTCACGGCTTCACCGCACCACAATGTAGAAACTCTATTATTGGATGTTGCGTATTGTGTATGTTTTATAGCTTTAATACACCAAAACAGCGATCAGATGTCAATTTCATAGATTTTTCGCCGTTTCGATACACGTACTGGTAAAAATTGAGTCACCTTTATCAATATTTGTTACATTTCATACATTTATTTATTGCTTCAACTCACCAACACATACAGGGTGCATCACTAGGAATTTCGTTCCTTACGAAATTATCATTTCACCTCACCAACAAATCGAGGCCGTAAACACAATGTGAAGTACAGACAGTGAAAATCTGTAGCATGGACACCCATGGAACCTACTTTCTAGGAGTGGCGTTGCGTGTATCTCTTACAAACTCAATACACCAGCAAATAGCAACTGTATCACTCGATGCATTCACACACAGGGCAATAGTCTGCTCCCTTTCCCTCAGCATTACGCCGTAGCTATTAACTACGCGCACAAAAGACTACGTACAAGAGTCCAAAACAGCAATATGCCCGAGGGCTTTTAGAAGCCACTCTCACTCTCTGCCATGTGCTTTTGACTGCCAATTTCTTTTGAGCGCTGCTCTCTTATTTGCTAACTTCTTACCTCCTGTTTGCTTTACTAAAGCCACGATCTCATCTCAATTTTTGGGTCGGGCAATCGTGCAAAAGTTGAGCGATGCAATTAGCGTTTATGCAGCGATGTGGGGCCGATGGAGGGCGTTTTTTTGTTCTGACCAAAACAGAAGTTGGACGTCGAGCTCCAGCCATCATTCCCATGCATGGCCTCCTTGCTGGGAGGTGCAGAGCATCGGTCTCAGAGCTTGCCAAAACGGACCTTACTTGCTGCTATCCTAGGGGCTGTGACTGACTCGACGGCCTATGTGTGGGATACGATCACCGTGCCCCATCTCCAGCCGGTTAATGGTTTCGCTCAGGCCTGCGTCGAGAAAACACAGCTAAAAGACAAGTAATGCAAACTTCAAGAGCAAACAACGAGAGCTCAAGTTGAGCTAAATTGCTCGAGTGACTGAAGCTTTGTTTGTAGACCTACAGAACCAAAACCAAGATCATCTGAAGCACACACACACACAGACTGGCGTATCATTTTCGAGAGACCGGACAGGCGGGCAGGCGGGCGGGCGAGCCAGCCAAGGCTCTCCAACTGGAGACCATCGAGTGCTCCAATGGAATTAATTCGGTCGCGCTAATTGAATCAATTGAATCGGACACTTTCAGAGCGATAGGCACAACATCGATGCCACGAGTGGGCCCACAGAGAGAGGGGACGGGGCGTGCTCTAAACACTCTCTCAGCAGCCTCAATGCGAGCCTATATCGAGGTATGAATTTGGTGCCCAGTGTTAGTGGCCTCTTCATAGTTTTGGCTTTGAATTCCTCTACGGTCTGAGACGCTATTGTTGTCCTACGCCGCAGTGCGTCTCTATGATGGCGTGGCTTTGTGGTTGTCTTAATGTAATTAAAGTACCTAGCAGATAATAAGAGACATATCAAAACTTTTAAAGTTAGTACTTTCGTCAGGGTGAAAATCTTCAATGATCTGTTTTTAAGACAGAGCATTTACATTTATCGCACATGGTTATGAATTCATTATTTATAAACCATCAACATGCAATGCCAATTTATTCGTATAAGTATCCCAAAACGACGAGCCATTAATATAAATATAATTAACAAACTGGTAGAGATAGATCGATCCATCACCCAATTCCAAGAGTACGGATACTGGCGCGCCTCCACACTGATCGTAATCAAAAGCTAGAATAAAGACCAGCTTGTACTTATCTGTTTATTTATCTGTCTATATTCTGTCACGCTGGAAGAATTTTTCTTCCAGTTTACTGCACTACCATAGTCAAAGGAAGGCACAGACGCACAACTTCTAAGCACACCTCAAATCCGCCGTTCAAGACCGTTGTGACGTCATAATTGTCTCTTGGTGCGGCTGGAGATATCTAATTGGCGTTGGTATCATGGATACAACCACGAGATGTAAAGCAAGCCATATATGGTGACGTCATCGCTGCCGCTAATTTTCTCGCAAAAGTTCTGGAAAACATTCCCCCTCTCCGCTCATTTGTCTGTGGCACTTGTGTTGAAATTGGAATTTCTGATGTGACTTCTAAAAGTCGTGTTTATGGCGACTCCAAAGGTGTTGTGGGTAGGGCTTTGGGATAGGTAAAGGACAGTCGCTGTTGGCCAAGTTGAAGCTGGATTCATTTCATTCACACTGTACGTTCTGTCTGCAAAGGAAAACTGTGCAGTTCTATCGGCGTGGGAAGGGAGACGTGTACGCTCGACTCACATGACAGGCGAATGAAATCAAAAATCCTGCAGGCAGTGCCTCTCAAGTGTATAATGTATGTGGACTAGGATTGACAACTATGAGATGATCGCATGGGCATAGCTGCTACGGTGAGTATTTTCGTGTTTCTTATTATTTTTTATTCGGCCGGAGGATACTTAACCCAACTGTTACAATTCTTTAGTATATAGCTTGAAATATAGCCCCAAACTAGGACTAAGAATGACCGTCGTGTGCTTATATATTTATTTATATGTTTCGTGTCACGCTCTTGACGAAATAGATAGCAAGAATTTAGCTCTGCATGGCGTTCATGGTTCCTGTGCATTTTTCTGATTTTTTTATTATCGTTTTCTGTCACACTTTAATAAAACAGATCGGTGAAAATTAGGCCAGGTTGGAGACGGGCGATCATGTCAAGTTTCGTTGAAATCCAGTCGGTAAAAAATAGAAGAGGTTGCAGTTGATGGCAAACGTATCTTAATCAGCGATATTTCAAATACAAACAATGAAGAAACCGAAGCGTCTCTTAGCGTAGGAGTATTACCTTCTCCATACATCGAACCTTAAGCAAAGTATAGGAATGCACTTCTTGCATTGCCGAAATTGAAATTGAAGCACTGAAGGTATCTAAGCTAAAGCTTCCATTAGCACTCTTGTGCAAATTGATTCTTAGTTTCTTCCCACAGATAACTTCGTTGCATCAGTTATTCTTCCAAATTTAATGCAATCGTCGACGAAGCAGCTTTCCCTAAGCAAAAACCATTGAGCGTATAATACAATGTCCTGTGGTATCCATGCTACAAAAGTGAACTATCATTTTAAGTGTTGCTGAACGGCCGACAGAAAACATTATTTTTCTATATATCAGAGAAAGACAAAAAAGTTTCGCTGCTCAGTAGTTCTGAAGCCGTTAAGCGGTCATCTCTACGCGCTTTTAAGTTAGCAGTTGTATCAATGAAAGTATAATCAATGAAGAAGGGTCATCAGAAATTCTTCACTGTCATTCTGGACAGTGCGGGCACTCTAGTTTTCCAGAGAATTCAGAAGAAATTACTGAGAGTAACCATTCTGCGAGGGGAACGTTGTAGAGAAAACCACTACGACGAGCATGTGCGGTGAAGAGCTGGCAATACAATTTCTTCACCGACATTTTTTGACGACACGCTACACAACTAAGAAATTATATTTCGTTATTTAGCTGGCAGTAGACGGACCAACAGGTCCATTCCCAGAGAGCAGCCGGGACTCACGCTCCGACCCTCTGTGAGCTAGTACCATACACATTATGTCAAATGCATTTAGACATCTGAATAAGAAAACAAGCAGATGAAAAGAAAAATTTCAGCCGAGGAGTTGATTGTGCAAACACGAATAGTTGCTGTTAGTCGAGGCCTGAAAAACAATGGATTAATGTGGCCCCTAAAGATTTGGACGTTAACAGCTGGTGAATCATGAAAGCGAAGTTTGTAGCTGTAAAGGGTGTTGCTCCTAGTATTTGTCAATACACTGTTTGAACACGTTGGTTGTGTCTGCGTCAATAACTTTGGAGGAGACTCTATTACAAATGTTCACTCTAAAGTAAGGGAAAACTTCTAGCTTAGAGTACTTCATCGAGCTTTATGTTTGAGTTTTTGGCTGTTGTTTCGGAGGTGATCATCAATGATTCTGTCAAAATTTTTGCTCTAGGCACGCCGTTCAAGTACTTGCATGTTTCTATAAGTTATCTCCTGAGTCGTCTTTGCTCGAGAGCGATGAGTGCAACCCTCTGTAGGCGATATTCGTGTGCCTTGTATCGCGGCTGATCAAGGGATAAATTTTGTTGCTCTGCGTTAGATTCTTTACAGGTTACCGATATCGCTGCATCGACGAGGCAAGAAGAATAAATATTTCTTGTGGTTCCAGAAGTATGCATCAGGACGAGACATTAAGCTTACTATGCCATAAATATTTCGTAAAACTCCGAAAGCATACATAGTGATATGGCCCGGAGATAGCAAAATTAATGTAAGTTTGAAAGCGCTGCTAACCCCGACGCCCTGATGTAGGTATGGCAGCATATTAGAGGCGTGGACAGTTAGCCAACTTACTTGTAAGTTTTCGACTCATAATAACTTTACCCTAACTAGAATTTCAGTTTCGAATATTTTAATCGAAAAATTTATCTCATTTGAGATAGTAGGAAACTCATTATTGCTATCGTTCATTAAAGGTAGCTGTCTGATGATGTACTAAGCCATATATCACGTTTGGATAGGGTAACATTTAATATGAAATACATTATTGAATATCCCGTTTCAACTCTGCAAACATATCCGTAGCAGAGACGTGACTCAGTAGTCTATTAATTTTGTAAATTTGTATTGTGCTCAAGCTTCATTGTTGACTGGAGACTGAAGGATTACGTACTCAAAATACTACAAATTCAAATAGTTCATCATGGTTCAGCCCTTCTGGTGTGGGCCAAAGCCAGTGTACTGTATGCATGTGTCAATGTATAGCAGCAGCTCTTCAAAAATACCAGTATGTATTGACTTAGATTTTTTTTCCAACGTTCAGACCCTCATGTAGTATTTATTTTCTATAAACAAGGTTGAAGACTTCAGATGGCATTTAATTTTCTACAAGAAGGGTTCAAACCCTCAGGTGGTAGCATTAGTCCAGGAGCATCCGCTGGTCCAGAGGGTGATGCTTCGGAGGGCTCTGCACCTCCCCAAAGCCGATTTGTTTCGAGGGACGTCAGGCTGGAAGATGGTGTGGGATTTGACACCAAG
>LQNS02278094.1:19598467-19614996 GCA_001587735.2 Parhyale hawaiensis
AAGGTACCCAACTTTTTTTTCGCCTTTTGAAATCTGAATTTTCTCCTATCTTATTAGTTCTATTTTTCCCCTATCTAATACTGAAGAAAAAGATTGCAAGGTACCCCACTTTTTTTTACATTTTGAAATCTTAATTTTCTCCTATCTTATTCCCATAGAACGTGACAGGAAAGATATAAATATATAAATAAATAAATAAAAACACACCGTGAATTATTATATAGTACTGATGGCTTCTCTCGCGTCAAGAATATAACACTGAATACATTTTTGGTTAGGATTGTGAACCCAACCTTTGAAGGCTTCATGTCCGACCTCTCAAATAGTTCGGCTCGTCGGTGTGACGTTATTTTTCTACATGCGGTGCGGTCACGGCTAGATTTTATTTTAGTCCCATTGAGTCCTCCTGTGGCGCTCTCTGCTTTCTGGGCCTATCACGTAAAAGTTGCTTACATACGAAAAGTTAGGTAATTACACAAGGATTCAAACCATTAGGAAATGTTAGGTGAGCGAGGCCTGCTTTTCTCTTAATCCACTATATAATAAAACACATTTGTTGGTCGCTTGCTTGGTCGCTTGCTTGCTCCCTTGCTCCCTCCCTTGCTTTCTCCAATGTTGGTCAGTCTCTCCGTCACGCAGTTAAAGAATTTAATAGGAGAAAATTCACGGACTGAAAAAAAAAAGTTGAGCTACCATACAATTTCAGCGCTTGGAGTACCGGTGACAAATATAGCTCTGGATCCCCAGCCTCTGGATCCTTAGCCTCTGGATCCCCGCTGTCATTGCTGAATGATATCGTAGTAGTTGAATCTTCACGCTGAGCAGACGCCTTCTTATATTGAATATACATCGCAGCCAAATTTCGACGCTGGAGGGTCAACATTCAGTTAGTATCCACAATACGGTGAGCGCTGGGCATTTCCAGTTAATTTTGACTGAACTATATTTTCTTAGTGCAACTTAACGATTGATCAATTATTCCAAGCTGATATTCACGCCTTATCTTGCAGGGGGAATATTTCGCTATCGCAAAACTCATGGTTGTACAGTACAACTAATGGAAGATCAGGCCTGCAGAGATGAGACCTATAATACAGCAAAACCTATACTGGGAACCGGAACAATAAAAAGCTCAGTCACAAAATTTTTGCCGTCATTTTTGACGGCTGGTCCCTCTAGTATACATATAATCGCTGTTATGAAATAAACACGTTCAGGTCTAGTTAGCTGAGGTTAAGCTGGGAACTCGTAAGTAAGGTTGGAAGAAGCTAGATAATGTTATATCAAAATAGGTTGTGTTTAGTTAGATGTGGTTAGATTAGATTGCGTTAGAAACAGATAGACTAGGTTATGTTAGGGTAGGTAAATGCAGCAGAATATAATTTAACTTATTTTAATATAATTTACTTCAAAATAACTACGTATGGGCTATAAATGTACATTAGGAGAGAGGCAGGGGCTTATTTCCTGCGTGGGCTTATTTCCTACCGGGGCTCTTTGACATTAATTCACGAAGCTTGCCTTTTCGTGAAGTTCACGAAGGAGCACTAACTGCGCCCTCTTGATCGTGTTGCAGGTCTAAGGGCGAGTTCACACGTCATTCATATTAACGCGTTCACTCGTCTGAAATTTTTGTAGCGTCGTTGTCAACAGAACTTTGCGTACACCCCAAAAACTTATCAACATGTTAACCGTCAACTAAGTTTCCCCCGCAAATGTCACTAGGCAAGTTACGGATACCTCCTCGACTTCAGAGTGAACTAAAGCTCAGAAAATAGTGCATTTGATGTTATTTCTAGGGCACCGTAACGCGTTCTGAGCAGTGGATGAGCGAACACGTTGAGATGAATGGCGTGTCAACGCACCCTAATTGCCGATCTACACGTTAGTCTCTTCAACGTGTTCACTCGTCCACTCACCCAAATGTGTTATATTTAGCTGAAGAAACAGCAAAAAGCTACGATGTTTTCTTTGTTTTCTTTAGCTTCAAATTTGAAGACATCTCCGTAACTCGCCTAGTGACACTTGCCGAGGAAGCTGATGCAGCGGCTAACATTGTAATAACTTTTGCATCATACACAAAGTTGTGTTGACAACAACGCTATAAAACGTTCGAACAAGTGGGTTAGTAACTGCCTTCAAAGAACTAACGTGTAGACAGGCCCTGAGAAGCAGCTCGAGCGCATTAAAGGCGGCAGAAAACTCTATTTTTGTTAGCAAGATTGAGGTTTCGGGAGACTCAGGGATAATCGACAAAGGTTGCGCTTGAAATTCGATTCAACCCTCGAAGCCAACACTCCTGCCTGATGTTTTGTTCAAGCAAGTCTACTGGGCTCAGTATTTTCGGCCAGCCGATAACACCTACTGTGTTACTTGTGAAAGTCTGTCGGTTCAGCCGCAACTAAGCCATGACTTCACTTTATCAGTCAGTCTTTCATCAACGGGGATACAAATTCTTTCCTTCAAAATTAACCTCATCGCTGGATAGAAATTAAAATAGGACTTAAGCTGGTTTAGAAGCATCTTTGGAGCACGCCTCTGTCTGGGCAACATGTGAGTTTGGAGCAAATATATATATATGCCCTCGAGAGACTGAGTTACTCCTTAGCGAGAGACTATTCAGTTCACCTAGAAACGGTCATCGCTGAATGGAAGCATCGCATTTACACGAGTAGTGACCTAGATGCTTCAATAGCCACCTTAATATCGCAAAAAAAAAGATACAGCAACCAATGACGACGGGCACTCTAGGAAAATGCTTTTGCACGTACAAATACAGTATATGTATCTACATTTTACATACAGTAGATAGATAATCGCAAGTGACTGGGAGAAAGTTTCCTACTCGACCAACGTATGTAGACAGTGACTGTTAACAGATTCAATATCACGGGCTTATCCTTACTGTTCCCGTTTTCCATTCTGCCGAGACTGCCAAATCTTATTTACACTTTCACCTTTAATATCTTACTGCTTGATATGCGCTCGTATTGTGACATGCACTTCATAGTTCCTACTCACTCTAATATTGCCTAGTCATTCTCCTGTCCTATGGCTTTGTTCTTCAAATGCGTATTGTTCAGCTCCATACGTAAATTTGCAAAGCGCAATATCACATACATCTCTTCTTAATTTCACTTCTGGATGTTTTAGATACTGGTTCACTATTTCACAAAACGCAACACATGGCGTACTCTGTGCCGCCTCAATAACACAAGCTTCTTTACTACTGTGCCTACAACGATCCATCTTGCTTGCTGCAGCCTCTCCAACAGCAAACTGTATTCTTCCAACCATCCCAATGGATCGTTGGATCTTTTCCTGATACCTCTACTCCATAACTCTTCAGCCATGATCTCTGGTACTTCCTGCAAATCCCCAACCATCTCTACTACTCTTCTGCTTTCTACAACCGTTGCTTGTGCTCCCCGTAACTTTCCCCAACCATCTCTACTGCTCCCGCAGCTTTACCAACTATCCCTACACCTTACAAGTTCCCTAAGAATTTCTACTGCTCCCTGTAACCCTTCCAACCATCTCTGTTGCTTCTTCAAGCCTCTACAACCATCATCTATGCTCTTTACAGCCTCCCAACTATCGTAACCGCTCCCAACAGCTTCCCCAACCATTTCTACTGCTCCCTTCAGCCTCCCGAACCTTCCATGCTCGCCCCATCTCCCAGCCTCCGCTACCCCCAGGCTCCCCTAGCTCGCTGCTGATCGTCGTCACCATCTGTGTTTGTCATCTTCATATAATTGATTCCCGGATCAAAACTTGGACGATTCTCAAATTAATAACTTTCTACGACTGCTGGTCGCCTCCCCGCCCCACTGCCGGCATCCCCCCACTCTCTCGTGCTGCACATAGTCCCTAATCCTCTCCCAATGAGGCGCATCTCCCCACTGCCGCTATGCATCCCCACGTGATGTATCCTCACTGTTGTACTGCTTACAAGCGTAAGCGTGTACTACTCCCCACTGTTGTGATGCGTCTCTACGTGATGCAGCCTGACTGCTGTACTGCTTTCTAGAGCAGGCGTGTAATCTTTTTCGTTGGCGTGATGCATCCCCACGGGATTCGTTCTGACTAATGTACTGCTTTGTGGTTTATGCGTGTAATACTCCCCACTGCNTACTACTCCCCACTGTTGTGATGTGTCTCTACGTGATGCAGCCTGACTGCTGTACTGCTTTCTAGAGCAGGCGTGTAATCTTTTTCGTTGGCGTGATGCATCCCCACGGGATTCGTTCTGACTAATGTACTGCTTTGTGGTTGATGCGGGTAATACTCCCCACTGCTGAGATTCATCCCACGGGATGTATCCTCACTGTTGTACTGCTTTCTAGAGCAGGCGGGTAATTCTCTCCGTTGCCGTGATGCATCCCTACGTGATTCGTCCGCACTGCTGTGTCCGTGGGATCCTCCCCACTGCTATGATGCGACCCCAGTCGTTCTTCACTGTAGCGTCATTTTTCTGGGTCGTGCGTGAATATCCCCACATACACAACCGATATGAGACCCCTATTAGTGTATCTTAAATGCTATTTTCTTGCTCTGTGGTATGGGCTTACTCCTATGACACTGTCCTTCGTATATGTGTACCCCTTCACGCTGGAGTGAAATATTCTCGCATGCTACTTAAGTCTTCACCACTAACAAAGATTGTGAAAATACACGAAGCAGCAGCCAATCCGCGTGCGGATTTTTCTTTTTTACGGCAGGTGCTCTCCGAAAATAAATCCCTTTTACAAGTTTACATGCTTGTGCAGTTAGCGCTCTATCAGAGTCACCAAACAGTTATTGTGTGAACTTTCTTGGGACTGACGTTCTCTTACCTTTTTTTTCCACGATAATACTATTCCTCCACAACTGACTGCGGTCCTCCTTTAAGGTGCTCCAAAAGCATCAGAAGCTCTTCCATTTTGTTCCTACACATTTAGGCTGCTCATTATCTATATACACTTCTCCGACAACAAACGATTTTCCAATTATTCCTATACAATTTATCTTACGTAACTTCAGATGCAGCAATCGCTATTTCAGTTGCTTCTACACAGAACGCTATATAGGATGTTCATCATCAACCTATGTACTTCTCCAACAACAAGCGATTTTTCAATTGATCCGGAACAACTTTAAGAAGCTCATCTAGTGCTAGTGGCAGTTCAGATGCAACAAGCGCAATTCTATTCGTAATTTCTCCCACTTAATTTTAAGAGGCTTTCCTGGATAATCCACAACCACAGATGATCCGCACGGTCTTGTTTTTATCTAGTCACCAGCTACTCCCCTACATGATCCCATAGTAAATTTGTCAAGTATCCCAGGCACGATATCTTTCTTCTTCACTATCCTTGCTTATGAATTAAATATTGCTGATTGCACAGAAGCTGATTTTTTTAGCTTTTTTTATTGCGTGCTATGCTTGAAATATGTTACCAGAGCACTGTTGTCGCGATAAAAACGAATTCTATCAAGCGTTTCAAATATGTCTCATGAACTGAATCATGATCTTCTTGTCTCTTCTTGAAGTCAGTCCTCTTATCCCAAGAATTAATCTTTACTATCAGATCTTTGAACTTTGGTGTATCACTTATGCTACAATCCACAATGTACTATAAGTAATCAGTTGAGTATTACAATTGCTGCCAGGCCAGCTAATTAAGAAGCGCACTATGCATTGCGTAATCATTTGGGTATCACACTTGCTACAAAACAAGAACCGTAATATACGTCATCATTTGAGCATCGCAACGCCACATTGTACAAAGCTCTAACTAAGTGCGATCTCGAGAGGCGTGCATCAGAAGCACCAGTTCATGAGTTTGTTTTCATTAGCCTGGGCGCGACCATTCCAGCAGCTCGCTAGAGAGCAATACAGGACGGTTACGAGCGATAGAGAGCGAGCTATGCTCCAGAGAAGATAATTTGTGACGAGCGATGATCTCATCAGCGACAACTGAGGGCTCTCAGTGACGGCAGTTGTGTCACGGGCTGCAGCGGGCTGAGGGGGGAAGTCCATCAGTTGGCTGACTTTTTGATCAGGCCAGGCGGTCCAACTGTGAGTTTGCGATGCATAAATTGCTAAGGGTGTGCTCGATTTGCCTACTCTGATTCAGGTAATCTAATCCGATTAGCTATGGCTCATCCAGAATTTCATGATGAACGCTCCATTTTGATTTTCGACAGAGGTGCAGGCGTTAGTGGCAAATAAACTACCCTTAAAATTCGCTTTCAAGTAGTTGTAAACTAGGCGCCCAACAGTGAAGTTCTAAATAATTTATTGTATCGCTAATCAAATGAGGCTATGGGCTTGCTCGATTAGCTGGTCAAAGTCGATCTAAGTTAATCACACGATTTCGAAGCCTTAAACTGGAGCGTTGGCTTCGCGGGTGTTAGAAACAACCCAATTACTCTTGAGGCGGGTAATTGGTTGGTTCAAGTTCAAAGCCCAGAATTCAATTCAACGGCGGGAAGTCAGAGCACCAGTCTGAGTTTTTGGAAAGGTGAGATTGCATTAGATCGACAGTAACTAGCCTAGTGAACGACCCCTATCGACATCGAAGATAATTCGGAAACTCACAAAGAGCTATTATTTTTCTGTTTGTATGTCTGTTGGTAAAATGTTTGCCAGCTTGCTGTTGAACAGTCAAAAATCCGAGTCGCAGGGTTATATCGCAACGGAAGAGCAAATGAGCTCGTACCTATGTTTACAAAGAGGGCACGACTGCTGGTGTTTAGAGAAGCCTCTCACAACCTCACAGGAAGGCAATCACGCTCCCCGTAGGGAATGGTGCACATTTGTTAGAAGGCCCCCCAGTTCTATAGTTTGTATGTTAATTAATAAGTCCATCAGTAAGTCAGTTAATTGTTCAATTAAGTCAAGCGGCCCGTCGGTAATCCCGTGATGCGGTGAGTTCGCCAATTGAAGGGAGATACACCGCAGCGGTCCCCTTGCTGCAGGTCGGAGCGGCTCTCAAACTGCAGGTCGGAGTGGTCTTCTGGCTGCAGGTCGGAGTGGTCTTCTGGCTGCAGGTCGGAGTGATCCTCTGGCTGCAGGTCGCAATGATCCTCTGGGTGCAGGTCGGAGTGGTCTTCTGGCTGCAGGTCGCAATGATCCTCTGGTTGTTAGTTGGAGCGCTCCTCTTTCTGCAGGTCGAAGTGGTCGTGTGGCTGTAGGTCATCTACGTCCCACGGAGCATAGGACGTGTCCCACTGGGCCACTTTATGCCGTTAAACATAATCTAATCTTTATAGCTTCTCAAAAACTTCATTCGCGAGAGTCACACTCGGTACTCTCAACCGAATTTGAGATGCAGATGCTAATCGTAGACCGATTACGCTTGAAGCGATCTCAAATTCACCCCTGGATTATTTTGATATAGTGCTATTGTTTCGAAAATTGATGTAGATACCTAGTCACATATGCGATCGCGTGAATTAAAACTGTTGAAGGTTCAACCCTAAAACGAGGATGTCTATATAAATAGGTAGCAGCGCCGTGTGTTTCCGCAATATCTGCTTGGAGCTCATGCAAGATTGTGTCTCGAGAGCCATTACTCAGTGTCTGTCATATTCTTGTAGCGTGAGGTTGTGTTATGCTGTAGTCTACGCATTTCAGTGATTACTCTGGTTTAACAAGCCAACCAAATCTATTACCCGATAACGTTTTGGATTTCTACTCCTTGCGTGTCACCCTGGGATCATCCTCCCCTGAAATTCGGTTCTCAATTACTCTCCAAGTCCTCTTTCCCTGACAAAATAGAGCGCATCAGTAATTTTATCAACCTACAATAGCTCTGAGTGCATATTTTTAGGCGCACTGGACACACAACATCTGTGGCACCTGTTGACATAGAGACGCTATCATGCACTGGGGTGCCTTTCCTGGCATGCCTTTGGCACAGTCGGCCATGACACCTAACACAATACGTCTAATTCCCCCTCCCCCACTTGAGCGTATTTAGAGAAGTGGCGTAACGAAATCAAACAAAGTTTTCGTCTTCCACTCGTGACTGCAAGACAATTAGCAGCCATGCTGTTCCCTTTAACAATTGACGCGTTGGTCCGGGGCCACACTAAACAGTCGTACGCTCAACTTATGAACAGACGTTCAGCTCGCAAGCCAGCCCGATACACAGCAAAAGTCGGTAGCATAGATACGGTAATATAAATGATTTGCGAGTCGTGAGATCGCTCATTATTATAAGTGGCCCGTGCGATTGTATGTGTACAGTAGCCACGGCATTAGCTACACCCTTGTGTGCTGAACTCGTCACACTAACCTTTCGTTCATCCTCAAGTGTGCGAGAACAGAAACCTCATAACACAGTAATGCTGAGAGTTATAGGATGAAGTTCTTTTTCTTCTACTGGACTGTTAAGATAGTCTGCACTTGAGCGAGTTGTCTGCTTCATAAGCCGCAGTTTATAACGAGTTTGAAAGGTAAAATATTGTGTCGAACTCGGCTACTAAATGTTTCTTGATGCAGCCAACGAGAGGACCAAATATCCAGCTGTTCTAATGAACGGTCTGTTTCTATATCACTTCAAATGATAGTCTCAACTCACCCCATCTGAAGAGTAAATTGTCTCACGGGGTCGGCGCTTCCTGCATGAAGTTCTGCTCACACGCGAAAAAAAAATCCTATTTTACCAAGATTTGCTCATGCATCCCTCAATACCTCGCAATTTCCTCAGCTCTTTAGCCTTCGATTTTTTGCTCCGTGTACAGGCATTCATTTATTCAGTAATCCCTCGCCGTGCTCTCTCACTCCTATAGCTGCCTCCCGCTCCCGCTGCCGCCCTAATCATATCTCTGTCAGTGCCATATGGGAAAGAATTATAGCGGGTAATACGTTAATAAGTGACATAATGCGCCGGCTCCTCCCTACTCCCTTCTCTCTCGCTCCTGCTGCTCCCATCCTGCTCGCTCCCTCAGCTCTATTAAATGCTTGCCTGCCTCATCAGATGGAACAGAAGAGTTTTGTTATTTCTAAGTCTTCATTTACATGCATGTTGTTTTTCTCATGAATATCGATTCTTTAACTCTATATGCATGACCTAAAATTTATTGCAGACAATAGAGAATCTATCATATCTCATATGCATACACACATATATATAATAAACCTTTCATATTGAATCTGTGCGAGATTTATCCGATTTAGTTTTCTAAATTGTTTAATTCCGTAAGGGCTCAAAATGCGTTCTTTTGACCCATCAATAAAGTGTGTTATCGCAACAAAATATTATAATGTAATGTCTAAACGCAACGTAGTGTGACATTACGTTGCCTAGCGCAACACGAAATATTGTACCATGTCTTAACGTAACGTAAAATAGGATGGCGTTACATAACATTATATAACTGAACATAAAATAAAAAAACGTGTCTTCATGCAGCACAACGTTACATACCGTGACGAAACATAAAGTAGCATATCTAAACGTAACATGACTTACATGGTATAACATATAGTAGCATAATATAAAGCAGTATGTCTTAAGATAACATAACTCAACCCAGCACAACATAAAGTAACATAACGTATTAGAGCAAAAACAAAAATGTGCAAAAGAATTTGTAGTAAAGCATAAAAAAAACATAAAAAAGGTGCCCAGTGGGGGTCACCATAAGCGTTGTCGGCACGTAGAATTGTATGAAAACGAGACAATTAATTACGAGATGTGAATAAAGATCACCGAGCCACGTACACGTACAATAACAAGATAAATAAATAATTGCCTCGCAAAACACTGCTATCTATCTTCTTTATTAGCAAGTCTAATGGCGTTAACGTTGTTTGTGCTATTTTGACAGGTTGTTGAAGTGACACATTTTTTTTAGAAATTTAAGTATTGGGGGCCAACGAGTATCTTCCGCTAAAAGTCATACCTCCATCTACGTCCGCCCGCACCATATTGTTTGAATAGATTTAATTAAAGAGGCATTCAGTCCACAAAGAGCTAGACAGTCTCCACTGTTCAAGAGCCTGTATCTTTTCTTCTAGCAATAAATTTCAATCATTGTGCTGATTTTCTAAGGCTTAGCCATTTTTTTCCGAATTGTTGTTATATTTTGAATTAGAACGGATACATACAACTCCTACTTTCATTGTTTGATACATGTACTGATGAACATACCTGATATCAGACAAACTAGAATAGCTTTGGCCTGAATATTATGCTTGCATATAAATAAATAATATATTTACTTATATATCTGCATACATTTACGCACGTGGACACGCATATCTGTAAACAGACATTCATATATATACATATACAGTAGCGTACTTCATCATTCTACAAATAATCACTTTGAAGCTAGATAACAGCGAGAATACTACACGTGACACAGAAAACCAATTGCAACGCTAACGAAAGAAACGCTGTTCCAAGAAGTTCATTACTCCACGTCCTACAAAGACTCGATTGGCACTCGGGATTACAGTCCTACACGAAAAGGAAGACTCGCTGTAGAGCGGCAGCAGGGAGTGAGTGCTGCAGCTGCTCGCCCAGCCTGCGTCTGCCTGTCTAACTCCTTTAATGATTTTTCAAAGTTCATTTCGGCAAGTTGGAGAGTCAAAATCTGGCGCTGCAGAGTTCAATTAAGAGCTGATGATGTTAGCGAAGTGGATCCTCTATTGGTGGAGGAATGTATAGGGGAGGAGAGGTGGAGGAGGAGGGAGAGGGTTGATCGGTTGCTTGACACAGTTCCATTCTATCTTCTGCTGAGAAAAATATAACAGCAGTAAATATTAGAGTAGAGTGCCAGAGCCGCACGGTTTTGGTACACAGCTGATTAGATTCAACTCAATATAGCTAAAGGTCTGGAACCATAACAAAAGGCTATTGGTCTACAGCTTAAAATACTCTACCGTATGCTCAAGGTCTTTTTACTAATTTGATTCTGCATTTTCCCCTCTTGTTTTCTTTAACTCTTATTCTGCTTTCTTTTTTTTTTTACTTGTGTGTTATCTAAAAAATAGTTCTTATCGATCAAAATATCTTATTTGCGTCTGAACGTAAAAAAAACTAGTATCTGTCAAAATTTTTAATCGTCTATGTCATATCTGTTATCAGGGCTGCCAAAGAAACAAGCAGCGCTACTATCTACAGTATATTATACTAAAAGTCTGTGAACTTTATTTATTTACTTTCTTGGTTGCTTGGTTGCACAAAGCTTCACTTTAACATAAGGAAAAATTCAAAAGTCAATGACCGAGTTACGCCTCAGGGAGAAGATTTAAAGTTCACAATACCCTTCAGGCGTCAGGACGGGACGGACACTTAAGGAGCGTTGTAACCTGGATACCGAGTGATATTTAAGTCGAATGAACTAAAGAATCTAAATTCTAAAATTTTTGTCCCTCTGCCAGTATGAGCAGCTAAGACGATTGATGAATAGCATTAGTCGAATGTTTTTATAGCTAACAGGAAAATAGAAATTCGATATAAGATTTAAAGCAATACAAGCGTTGAAGATTTAAGGACACTATGTAAACTAGGGGATAACTTGGGGTCCGCCTGAGCTCGTAACATAAATGAGCCTCTTAAAATCTCGTTCCCTGAAGAGGACCAAAGACCTAAAAGACAAAGCCACAATCCTGAACAACTATTTCACCTCTGTATTAATTATTGAAAATATGGCGGATATTCCTGAACCAGCATCGATGCAAGTTGCTCCCATTAACACATGAGTTTTCAGGGACATCGAGATTCGTCATGAACTAACTCACCTAAATGTGTACAAATCTACTGGCCCAAATAATCTTACTTCCCCTATACTACGGGAAATTGCTCCAGTCATCGTGAAGCCACTGCTCGAAATATATAATCGGTCTTTTAGAACGAGAGAAGCTCCGCAGGATTAGAAAGTAGCTAACGTGATACCGATACATAAGAAGGGGATAAGAAAAGCTCCAGCAACTATCGACCAATCGGTCTTACATCGGTCGTCAGCAAAACCATCGGACGCCTCGTCAAAAAGCGCATCACTGATCACCTGAGAATGCATCAGCTCATATCCGACACTCAGCATGGCTTCCGAAATGGAAGAAGCTGCTTAACAAACCTACTGGATGTTTTCTCAAAAGTTACGTATATTAAAGATGAACAAAAGGGTGTAGACCTTGAGTATCTAGAATTCCAAAAGGCTTTTGGTAAAGTCCTCCATCAACGGCTAATGGAAAAAATTGGAAGCCCATGGCATCCGGAGAGATTATTTACGATGGATTAGAGCATGACTTACGGCTCGGCAGCAGCGCATGAAACTTGAAGGAGAGACGAGCGCCTGGACGCAGGTATCATCAGGGATAACACCACAAGGTATCGTGCTTGGCCCACTTCTGATTTCAATTTACATCAATGATCCCGGTCTTAACATCCGTAGTAAAATCAGTAAATTTGCGGATGATACCAAAGTATGACATCCTGCCACGAAAAGAGCCGAGCTCCAACAAGACCTTGCCACCTCATGGAATGGAGTACAACGTGGCAGATGAGCTCATCATTATTACAAACAAACTACAACACAGTCAGCAAGTGGAAAATAGTGTGAAAATGGCAAGCAGAGTACTGGGATTCATAACCAGAAATTTTGAACACAAGTCGAAGGACATCGTGACATCGTCGTTCCCTTGTACAAGGCATTAGTGCGGCCACACTTAGAATTTGCTGTTCAATTCTGGTCTCCACATATGTGTAGAGATATCGATAACATAGAAAGAATCCAACGCACAGCAACGAAATTTATACCTCAGCTGTGAAACAAGTCGTATGAAGGACGACTAAAAAAACTGGGTCTGATCTCTCTCGAGCAAAGACGACTCAGGTGGCAACTAATAGAAACATTCAAGTACTTGAATGGCTTCAGCGACGTACCCTCAACGGGACTCTTTGAAAGCGACCTCAATGATCGCTTGCGAAGCAACGGTCAAAAACTCAAGCATAAAGCTCGAAGAACGACCTTTAGTAAGCAGTTCTTTCCGTATTTCATAGTCAGCATTTGGAATAAACTCCCTTCCGATGTTGTTAGTGCAAAGTCAGTTAACGAGTTTGAATATCGTCTAGACGTACATTGGGAGAGACATCCTCCACAGCTAAGAGCTCCTCCTCCAGGAGTCGTAAACTCTTAACGGCCAAAACTGGCGATGCCGTTTTAATCGATCTTCTTCTCTCTCCCGCTCCATCTACACAGTTTGCCATCTCTAAGCTTCGCATATCAGCGGCTCTTGATCATGCATGCGTGCATGCATGATCGTCTCTTTGGCAGGGATTCTTCCCATTTTTTTTCTCTCTCTCTCTCTTTTCGCCAGTCATAGATATTCTGCTAACATAATGGCAATAGCTCATAGAGGGCCAGGGTGTAAGTTCCGGTGTCTCCTTGGGAATGGGCCTATTGGGTTCGTCTACTGCCGCCTATCTAATCTAATCTATGTGTAATGGCTCGAAAGCTCGGGGTCAAATAAACTACAAAACCCAGACGGTGTTCTAACTTAAAGCTACAAAATAAATGAGTTTTTTTAAGTGTGAAGGTGATAAGGGAAATATCAACGGGAAGAGTGTAGAATATTTCTGAGCGAGAAAAGAAGCTGGTGATGACGATCTGTACAGGCAATTGACGCAGGAGTGGACCGTCAAATAGCATGAGGTCTATGACCAACTGAATATCACCTGTGTTTACGGAAGCAAAAAACATGGCGATGTTGATAACAAAAATCGCTGATAAGAAATGTTCGAGAGGTTAAAACAAATTTTCCTTTGCAGATACATCAGTATCATTTTCCTGAATTTTATTATCACCCGCGAACGAAGTGCGACAGGTGATACTGTTTTCATTGAAAATTTAAATATATATATTTCTATATACATATATATCTGTAGGTTTTGATTAGAAGCAGTTAGAGAAATTTTGATACGCAGGGCCCGCGTTTCGCTGTTCTCCAGCTCATCAGGTGGGAGGGTCAAAGTTGGTAAATTTAGTTCTTGAAATATTGCGAAATTTAGAGAGGGTTACCATAGAAAGGTGTAACTATGATACCGTATGTTCCAGGAGTATAAATGAAATTTTCATTTTCATTTATTTCATTTTCATATATCATTTATATATCACCCTTATTCGCTCATCAGCTTTGTAGGAGTACTTAAGACCATTGTACACAACGTCATGCATTAATCAAAGCTACAAATTGAAGATCGTCATATATTATGAGAACAAACGAACGTCTAACCTCCTAATGAAAAACAACTTGAGCCAGACGACAGACTTGCTGCAATCTACTAACATAGTTTGCAAGTATAAATGTAGCCTAGGAAAGTGCGAGCTCCAACCTAATGTAAATTACGTGGATATGACGTAAGGAGGTTCTAATAGAGAGGAGCGCACGCTCTCTACTTGTCCTACGGGTGCGTTGCGAGTAAACTTTCCCTTAAACTGGCTGAGTGGCTTATCCAATCATAGAGCGGCATTGCCTCGCGCAGCCTATATAGGAAGGAGTCCTGAGCTCAAATTTTTATAGCCATTAACTATCGACGAAATTCCGAGCGGATAGAAGTATGTAAAGGAAACTTGTATCCTGTATACCATCTGAAGATGAAAGTAACAGGGTGAGCACTGGGAATATAAATCTTCAGACACGATTGTCTTTGCAAAAATATTGAAGAACTGCCTGTCTGTATCATCCTTAATTATATGTGCTGACAACTGTAACTTCAGCCACTTTAAGGACTCCAAACGGTAACTTCGATCACGTCACAGAGCCATGTGTTTACTCACCCAGCGAGTGCTTGGGCTTGCTCCTCCCATTAGAAGTTTCTAGGTATGACGATCACAACCCTGTCTAGGAGGCTAACGATGCATTTGGCATCTGGCGCTGTGAAATTTCACACAGAAGAAGTCCTTGGACGTAACCTTACAAGGCAAATGCTTACGGAGAACACGTACCACTGTTCTGAAGCAAACAAGTGACCATCATCGTCTTCAGATCACTGATCGAAGCTCTCATCATGCGGCGTGATTGACCATCATTACACATTCAACACACCGGCTCGACTAGGATTCTAAAACTCTTTGGAGAATTAAATTCTGCAACTTCTTGATCAGTAGCCCTGATACCGACCGTGACAATATAGCTCCACCTGCAAATGGAAATTTCGCCGAACTGAAATTTCGAAAGTCAAGCTAACTTACAATCTACAAGAAGATTTTAAAATGCTTTTTCGACTCTGTAATGCTCAAAGTACATAAAAATTGTAAATAAAGACAATGATGATGACAAGGAGGTTCTAATAGAGAGCAGTGCACCCTATCTATTTATCCTATGCGAGCGTTGCGAGTAAACTTTTCCCTTAAACTGGCTGAGTGGCTTATCCAATGGGAGAGCGGCATTGCCTACGTGAGGCATTGTCACACGTAGAAATGAGTCCTGAGCTCAAATTTTTACAGCCATTAACCATCGACAAAATTCCGAGCGGATGGAAGTACCTATGTAAAGGAAACTTGTATCCTGTATACCAGCTTATGATGAAAGTAACTGGGTGAACAGTGGGATATAAATCTTCAGACACGATTATCTTGCAAAAATATTGAAGAACTGCCTGTCTGTATCTTCCTTAACTATATGTGCTGACCACTACCACTTCAGCCAGTTCAAGATCTCCAAACGCCAGCTTGAGTCACGTGACAAAGCCATGTGTTTACTCGCCCAGGGAAGGCTTGCGCGTACTCCTCCCATTGAAGCTCCTTGGATGATGACGATAAAGATCGTCGAAACATTGGCAATCAATTAAATGAAATTTGTTCATCTGAGTTTCCAAACCTATTTTGTCGATTTTATGAAAAGCTCAATAAAAAAACTAATAAATCAAGCGAACGCCTTGTCATTTAACCAGACTTACAAGCTTTCAAGAACTAAATTTACCAACTTTGCCCTCCCACCTGATGAGCTGGAGAACAGCGAAACGTGCGTCGTGGGTATCTAAATTTCTTGAACTGCTTCTAATCAACGACGATCGACGATCAGTGTTTAACTGTTCGAAAGCTTGGGCAATAAAACTAAAACTCAGAAGATATTCTAAATTATCCAATAAATATCTACTTGTATATAGGTGTATATATTCTGGTTCTAGATGGCGTGCATATTGAAGAATTAGATCAGAAGCAAACAATTTATTTGAAATTTTTATTACCCACAACGCGTTTCGCTGTAACCTCAGCTCATCAGGTGGGAGGATCGAAGATGGTGAAGAATATTTCGTTGACATTATCAAATTTCAGCGGTTTCAAATAAACTATTTGCTTCTGATCTAATTCTTCAAGGTGCATCGCTAGTTTTGGACCAGCATTGTGTGTTTTGGTAATTCTTCAACGACGCGAGATATGTTCTGTTGCAGTTTGTAATTCAAGTTTTGATCTTAAACTGTCTTACGTTGCGTTCACGCCAGCTGTAGGATTCATAATTATTATGGAGTCTACCCCCAGTCGGAAATTATGGTTGTGTTTATAGTAGAACAACTATGATTATG
>LQNS02278094.1:19618461-19647199 GCA_001587735.2 Parhyale hawaiensis
CGGTATCTTGAGATGTTAGAAGCTCTTCGTTATGCAGCGTCCCCAGCGTCCATCCTGCTGCTTATAATTAAAATTTCTGTCTCTTGCCATGGCTTCAAAGTATTAAATTCTGGTTCTAGATGGCGTACATATTGAAGAATTAGATTGGTTTCGAGCTGATTCTTTTATGCATGGGTTTGAAAGATTAAGTGTCAAATGCTCACTACCTCAAGTTCCAACGGTTACGCGCACCGTGGAGATAACTGGCAGCCACGGCTCTCCCGCTGGTCACAAAGTTTAGCCCTTCACCCTCTATGCGTATCGAGTGGCGTCCATAACACCACCTGTAGCTACTTCCTTTGAAGATCATTGAAGTATCGCAGTAAGCGCGTAGCGACTCCGACTATGAGCCATTCTATTTGGCAGCATTTGGTGTGTTTTACCATCTGCCTACTGAAACAGTAACGTTAAAATTAATTAAACAAGGACCCCGGTAGCTGTTGGGTAAGTAACTTGTCAGAGACAATAATAATAACACGTACTACAATCGTGACCAATTTCGAGGTAAAATACTTTAATCTACGTACTCATAAAACTAGCCATAAGGTCAGCGAATGTAGGAAATTTGCGGGATGTACCACTCGCCAATAGGAGAGATATAACTACTTTTTTCTCTGAAAAGAAACCTAGTAACTTGAAGTTTTTTCCCCCATGACTAGTCACTTGTGCTTAAACAGCTATATTATCAGTAACTGAAGCGTCAGAGCGAATTTCTGCAGGATTTTTAGAAAGAAGTTACCGGGAATTATTATAGGGAATCATCTGTAATTCACGGGATTTCAATTCAACCCAAAAAATCAATCTCGAGATCCAGGGATGAAAGCCCTATTCGTGAGCACAGTATATAAAGACCCGAAATATTAAAACGTTAAAAATGTGTACTATAACGTACAAGAAGTCTCAGTCATCTGATCGATATCACTTTACCGACAGATATGCCCTATTATCCACGCCGCCATTTGCCTCTCTCCCAAATTTCTTCATGTGGAGAGTTACTTTACGCAGTGTGAATTTTCCTCTTTTATATCACATTTTCTTTTCGAGAAACTGAAAGGAAGCTGGAAAGGTAGTAGGGTGCTGCTGTTTACGTGAGCAATGGGAATAGAGTATGAACGCCGTCACTCCCTTATGTTGTTCAACGCTACTTACGGTAAGATCAATAACGTATTGATTCTTAGGAATGTTAATTAGGCTGAACTGGGCGCTTAGATATGGTAGATGTGTCATTAATTATCCTTCTTGTTTCTCCCAGCAGAAGTTAGCCCTTTCATCTTCAATTGATATAACAAGGCAGTTCAGGGAAACTGTAAGAAAAATTCTATGATCAGAGACCGTAGGTAGACCCGCACTTAGGGTAGGGATGGGTGGTCACAGGTGGGGGGCGTCAGGGGGAGTTTAAGGTTAGGTTTGAACGGCCCAAAGTCAAGCAGCAAACGACTCTTGTTGAAAAGAGTCGTAACCGTTACCATCTTTTAGCCTCAAAGACGCAAGCTCGCTAAAGTTGCGTCTGCTCGAACCTGTTTTGCATTTTTTATTAAACCGCGAGGATGGAGCGACCTAATACACTCGCACTGGAGCAACAACAAATCGGCTCTTCTCATTACTTTAGAGGCGACTCAAGTCGTAGCTGATACGTAAGTTGCTTTTATGACAGTCCTGGACTCGAGATGGCGTTATTTTGGTGCTCCGGAGAAGGTAATGTCCTCTTCCAAACTTAGACACAGCAAAGGTGGCTGTTACAGTGAAGCTAGATGATGTTGCTACGAGTATGCCCTAGCTGTAAAAGGTCACCACAGTATAGCCTTTGCTATACCAACTTCCGACCAACTTAGAATTAACTCAAGCCGCTCTCGCCTGCCCCCGAAGTAAGTGTCGCTCGACCCTGACTCTAACACAAGCGCCGTGACGAAACGTTGCCTACAAATGTAAGTGGCGCCGCATCATGGGCAACTTCCATTCTAAACTCGACTAAAATATTCCCATAAAGATCAACAATAAAACTAATGTAAGGTGACATTGGCAGCAGTTCTTGGCGAAAACTTTGTATTGTTGGCCTGCGAAATGTCGGCATCTTCGTCGGTTATAGCAACAAAATTGCGACGAATGGCCAGTCTGGAGATAGGTAAAAAGTGTGATGGTTCCTTTGCAAAATAGCTTTGTGAGAAACTTTAGACTTGTAGAAAGCAATCAACGTCAGCGCCTGGGGAAAAATTTGCGCCAATATTGGCATTACAAAGCTTCAATTAGAGGCTTTCTGCCATTGTGCTACTCAACGTTATTATTCCTAAATTAAATGCAGTCATTAGGTTAAAAAAATGAAGCAAGATTTGAGGCATCATAAACCATTTTATTTTGCAGCGGTCAGTGAAGTGCTTCAATTTAATAAATTATTTACCATCGTTAGAATTTTTACGCAACTTCTTGTACAGAAAAATATTTATTTATAGTTATATCATTACCAGACGATCTCAAGACTAGTCACGAATATTCACCCCCGATAAGGAGGTTATGTTTGTCTCTTCGTTTGTCTCTTTGGCTGTCACCAGGATTACAGAAAAAGTTACGAAAAGTTTACGAAATTTGTAGGGGTTGTTAGGCATTTTAACAGTAATATATGATCAACTTTTGGTGAAAATCCGTTGGTCTGTTTGATTGTCTGCCTATTTTTTCTTAGCGTCTGAACTCAAAAGTTATGAACAGATTTTCATGAAATTTGCATGAGTTTTTAGGTATATTACGAAGAGTAAATGACCGAATTTCTGTGATAATCTGTTTTTTCGATTATTTGTGGCTGTTTCTAATTTTGTACTTGTTAACACAATGACGCAAAAAGTTACCGATGGATCTTTATGAAACTTACAGGAGTTGGTAGTACTGTTAAAAGACATAAATGAACAGATTTTGGTGACGATAGGTTGGTCTGTTTGTGTGTTTGACTTAAGTTTGTCAAAATGTTTGTTACAGGCGTTACTCAAAAGTTACGTACGGATCTTCAAGAAAATTACAGAAATTGTTAATTTATCAAAAGGCACAAATGATAAGGTAATGGTGTTGATATAAAGAATATCATGGTTTCAGAGCTAACTAATTTGAATTTTTCGTTGCCGTTGCCTTGCTGGCTCTAGTTTTATAACTGGTGTGAGCTGCTTGAGAGGTCAGTTTGCAATGTATCACAATGATCACAATGCCAAATTGATTTATTGATTTTACTGATCATAATGAAAATATGAGACATTTTCTTGGCACTTCTTTCGTTTACTTAAATATTTATGATTTTGTCTTTTTCTACAACTATGGTGCACACATATCACTGTGAATGTAGATACTAGTAGAATACGCGTAAATACACCGTACATCCTCCTCGTGTAACAAAAACGAGTCAAGTTCTTGTAATACAAAGATTCATTTTTTTTTAAATTTACCGCTGTTTTCAAATTGTAATATACGTACGTTATGCAAAATTGAATACAACTCACTCTTCTCATTCATCCTCCAAAACTGATGTCTATTTAACTTCATATAAAGCTAGATTTCCGTCAACCAAAGCAACTGTAGCGAAAAATTCAAATTGGTTCTGGAACCATGATTTTCTTCCTATCAACACTAAAATCATTTGTGCCTTCCGATACAATTACCTGTTTCTGTAATTTTCTTGAAGATCCGTTCATAACTTTCGGAGTTATGCTGCTAACAAACATTATAACAAACATAAGTCGAACACACAAACGGACTTAACCGATTATCACCTAAATCTTATCATTTATGTGTGTTTAACATTACTAACAACTCCTGTAAATTTCATAAACATCCATTCTTAACTTTTTGAGTTATTGTGCTAACAAGAATGAAACCAAACTGCGACCAACGAACAAAGAGATTATAACATAAATTTGGTTATTAACTCTCTGTAATGTACCTAACAACTGACGTAAATTTCATGAAATTCGTCCATAACTTTTTGAGTTTTGGTACTAAGATAAAATAGGCAGACGAACAAACAAAGAAACAAATAAACGGATTTTCACCAAAAGTTAAACAACCGTTACTGTTAAAATGACTAACAGTCCCTGTAAATTTCTGTGCATAACCTTCTTAGTGATCCTGGTGACAGGCAAAGAGACACACAAACACGACGAAAACATAACCTCGTTGGCAGAGGTAAATGCATAGCAACAATTAAAAAACTTACTGCGCAGTACTTACTTGCGTACTTAATTGTAGTGCTTCTGTATAGTGAGATTCGAACGGCACCATATAGTTTCTTGCAGTTAGAACAGAATAATTAAAGGCATCATCCCTTGGGACAGTGCGAGCTTGACAAGCTAATCTAAATAGCTTTAACTTGCCCGGAACTTCAGTTATGAACGTTGATTTGTCGACTTCGGATGGAGTTTCAAGTTTTAATTCAAAGGCGATAGCTTCTAGTTCAATCATGAGCCTTTAGTTTGACGCCATCTCAAGGATAACCGGTTTGGTATGAACACTTTGAAATCCATTCAAAGTAGCCAAACCAGCCCTCACGACTGAAGTTCCATACAAATATAAACTAATGAGATTAATTTTTTGCAATAGAACTGCCCCAGTCAATGACGTATCCTTGCCTCTTTAAACAATACTCTACAAAATTTAAATTTTATATTTCCAATGGAAATACTCTTTATCGGTTATAGTAATTCACCTGTGCCTTAATTTCCTAAATTATACAAAAATTATGAAGTGTTTCTCTGAAGATATAGCATAATTTTTTATTTGACCTTAAAATTTTATAAGTTAATTGAAAATATCATTAGTAACCAAAAGGTTATATGGCTAGATTCCTTGATAATGTCAGTATATAAGTATTTCATGAGCAACAATAGTTTCTTACTTCCATGTTCTACTTAGAAGCAGCTGAAAGAATTTATTAGAATTTAACAACATAGCTAGCTCATCAAATCAAACAATATATAATCACAGTCGTGTGCTTATTTGTTTATTTATTTATACTAGTGGACCCTTGCGTGAAAAATTTCACGCAATAATAGATATGTTTATCCATTTTCTGTCACGCTTTAGGAAAACACATAGGTGGAAATTAGCCTAGGCTGGAGGCCGTCCATATTCATCCTGTCCAAGGAACAAAATGTATCTTCATCAGTGACAGTTGAGATTCAAACAATGAAGATATCGAAGGCTTAGTCTGATTTGTATGAATAATAAATTCTCTATATATAGAATCTATGGCAAAGTACGGGGCGTCCTTACGTCTGAATGCACTTCTTGCATTTCCGAAGTTGAAATCTCAGCGCTGAAGATATCTGACGCTCCCATTATCACTCCTATGCATCTTGATTCTTAGTTTCTTCCCACGTATAATTCCGTTACATTAGCTATTCTTCCAACTTTGAGAGAATTGTCGACGAAACAGCTTTCAATAACCGAAAAAACTATCGGAGGAATAGGGCATCCTAGGGCATCTATGAAACCAAATCGAATCAATTATTTTCAGTTTTGCTGAACTGCCTGCAAAAGAAATTACTTTTTTCCATGTCAGAGAAAGAAAGAGTGTCGATGCTCAGTAATTATGATGCCGTGAATCCTCATCTGGATGATCTTTGAAGTTGGCACTTGTATGAAGGAAAGCATGATCAATGAAGTAGGATGAACGCAAATTCTTGGCTGTCATATAACAGTGCGGGCTCTATAGAGAAATTAATAATTTTCGGATGAAGATACCAACGTCTGACAATACGTTGAGTTTTTTTTTTTTTTTTTTTTTGCGGGGCATCAGCTATTTTTTTCAAAGAAATGATCGTTTAAAACAATGAATAATTCATGCATTACCTCCGTCAAGGAGGTTATGTTTTCGTCGTGTTTGTCTATCACCAAGATAACTCAAAAAGTTATGAGCCGATTTGAAGGAAATTTTCAGGGATGTTGGGTATGTTAGGAGGAACAAATGATTAACTTTTGGCGAAGATCCGTAAATCCGTTTGTTTGTTTACCTCATTTTTCTCATTGCCATAACTCAAAAAGTTATGGACGGATTTTTATGAAATTCACATGAGTTGTTAGGTATATAACAAAGAGTAAAAGACCAAATTTTTGTAATGATCCGTTCGTTCGTTCGTTCGTTTTTCACTGTTTTTAGTTTTATGTTTGTTAGCACAATAGCTCAAAAAATAATCAATGGATCTTTCTAAAATTTATAGGGGTTGTTAGTAATATTAAAAGACACAAGTGATTAAATTTTGGTGCAAATCAGTTCGTTCATTTGTATGTTTGATTCATGATTGTCGCAACGTTTGTTAGCAGCATAACTCAAGAAGTTAAGAACGGATCTTCAAGAAAATTGCACAAGTTGTTGCTACTATCAAAAAGTAAAAATGACTATATTTTTGAGTTGATAGCAAGAAAATCATGGTTTCAGAGCCAATTTGAATTTTTGCTACCATTGTCTCGCTTGGCGGACGTATGCGCTCTCAGAGTGCTCTAGTTAAAATTATGTGACGACATTTTTACAAAAGTTTTTATGAGGGAAGCTAAAGAATTTTGAGAGCTCAAGTTACGTGGTCCTGCACAAAGCTAAGGCTTGTTCAGTTCATTTGCCCCTTTATACTGAGTTTTTGTATAAGTTTCAATCGATTACGGTTGGCAAAGCTAGAACTTAGTTTTGCTCAGCTTAGTCGGCATGCCACGTTCGTCTGAAACACCCAATTCCAAGTGGCGAGTCCAACGCTCAAAATTGAATTTTCGGACAAGTGAGGTAAATGAACACTCTTTTCATGGGTCGACTGGAACTGCAGGCCTGTACCAAAGGCGAGTTATAATAGGTAGTAGACGACCCGTGACCCGTTGGGTCGTGATCACGATCGTCTTTGCTTTCGCACTAAAGCAGGTGTTATTTAGCTGGCCATAGACCACACGCTATTCGGCCGTCCTCTCCTGCCCGTCAAGGAACTGCCCATACGGCTCACAATCAACAGATTCTTTGCTTCTCTAACGAATATTCAACACCCAGGGAGTAAACAAAGTCAATTTATATGTTACATATTTCAGTTGTATTGCCCATGGAACCGGTGACCTAATCATGTCCGTTCTTGAGGCCGAGCTCATTTAGCTTCCGTATCACAGATACAATCGAATTAAAGAGCTAATCAATGGAATGAATGCAGCTGTGCCCGAGTCCCTCGAATTTCTTCCCGTCTAAAAGCGAAGAAACTGTGTCAAACAAGACACAAATAAACGTGACACAAGTAAATAAACTAGCAAACAAACACGGTTCACAAACTTTTAGTATAGATATGTAACCCCAAGGAATTAGTGCTGCCCTTTTATTTCGACGTAAATTTGTGGGTCTAGTTTACTATCTACTAATATGCACTAGCCTTTGTCACACATGTTAGCAAAATACTACGATATCAAGCTTTTGAATGTCCTTACTGTACTGAATTTTGCACAATCTTATGTAAATAATTTCCACATATAAATATAGGCTTTATGAGGCGTCAGTGTAGCACTGTCATTAAATTAAAACATACCAGCGTTTTTGTCTCTGTACGTTTTTCACATCACCCGTACTGGGTCCTACAGATAAATTCGTACAAATTTTAAAGCTGTGACAACACCTATTATACTCTACCTACGTACAACTGACAACACTACCCTGAACCACCTATGCTTTGTGATATCAATAAAATCAACGGTAAGGATTTTAGTCCCTTCTTGTACAAGCATTATATAATGGAACTGTCCAGACGTTCAGTAATCAATGAGTTTGTCGTGCGGGCCACAGTCCAGTCTGGATTGCAAAATTCCTCCAGTATCCTAGCAGACAGTCTACGATATTTGTAAGCATTTTAATAAAACTGGCCAAGATTTCAGGGCTAAACCCACACAATTAGAAAAGATCAAATTTGCAAGCTCTGCTTCTTAACTGGTCTCAAAATAATCATTGAAGCCCATTCAACCGTTCCAATGTCAACGTTGGCTAAGAAATGATCTGTTAGTTTCCTTACAGTTCACCGGGCAGTGAAAGACCTTGGTGCGTCCTCTTATGACCAAGGTTGAAAGCATCTCCAAATTAATCAAATGAAAAAGTGCGTTTGGAACGACGCAAAAAGTTTCAGAACTAGTTGAAACCATCGAGAAAGTCATCAAGTTCCTTTCTGATGAAATATTTTTACTGTAGATAGGACTCATTACAGCCATAACTTCTGCTTTACTGCCTCTTCTGCAACTATAGTTTATCCTGCAATGACGACTATAAGGCAGCCAGTTAGCATCATGACGTTGGGCGTTATTTCCAGTGAAGGTGATAGCTTTACTCATTTATTCGCCAAAGACGAAAAAGTGAATGCCGACATCATTCCGCAACGCCTTGGAAACGGAAATCATTCCATGGATAATGGTCAAAGACTTCAAATAAGAAGTTTGTCTTCCAACAGGACTCTGCTTCCCCCCCCCTATGGCGCAAAGAACTGGAGAGGTTCGACATCCACTTTTAAGAGAAAGACTTTTGGCCTTCAAACCCCCAGATCTTAACCCGTTAGATTGTTATTTCTATAGTCAAACCAAGGAGTCCGATGGGCGTAGCTCAGTACGTGAAGCAACTTGGCCAAATCTCGCTTAAGTGCGAGGTATAAATTGTCTCAATCGATAAAATCATATTTATATTAGTATACTCAGAGTGCATTAGTCAACAGATTATATTTGGCACTGGTCCGTTCAATTCAGCCGCGCCCCTAAAGGACTGCATACGCTGGTTTGACTGTAGTCGTGAATTGAAGCCAGAGCTTGTGCTAAGCCCAAAAACTCTATTATCAAAAGGTATATTAAAAAACCCGTGTGGTGTTTGAAAATAACAGAATTTATTAGCGTTTCGTGTAACTTTCAAAAGCGTGTAGAAGCCGCTACCGCAGCTGAAGGTGATCGAATTGAATAACACTTCTTTTCTTAAAACTTCATGAATAAACTATGAAGATTCCAAGGTCGTGAGTGACTTATTTCTTCGAGTTATTAGCGTATAAGCATAGGATAGAATTTGCATGGATTTAACTGTAAGACCAGGCATTAAAAATGTGGTACGGGCCATCATTCACGCAGAGTAATTTAAATATCAGGCGTTTAACCCGTAGAGTTTTCGCTTGTACATTTTTGTAATGCCAAAAGTGATATCTTTCGTAGATACAAAATAAACAACTTTCTAGTAGAGAATTACATGATCCTAAGAGCTATTAATACCGCGTTGATGAAATGCAGCGACCGCTCACAAGTATTTGAACCACTAGATATTTGTCCTTTCGAGAGATATGAAAAGTTTCGGTGTTAAATCGTATACTGTATATACCATGACAAATAGTTGTTTAGAAAGCCCCCCAATTCTTCTTCACCCTTTTTCTACGAAAACTCCAGGCACACTATGAGGTTCCAAAAGAAGCTCATAGAAAACACTATCATTGTAGTCACTTGAGCTCACCTGCAGCTTATTTCAGTCGTAGATAAAATACTGTCACTTATGTACTCCAGACGGGTTGTTAAATGTGTTAACCAAATTTCCAATGAAAGAAACAACGCACTGGTTTTAATAATCAAAACGTTGAAGCGGCTTCCGAAGCTGCCGTCAGTACCGAAAGGCTTAAATTGAACGATAGCGAGCAGTTTTTGTTGAGAAAGAACAAAACTTAATAATGTCCAGTGGCTGTACTTTCTCACTCACTGCATGTGCATGTAACTGCAAGTTACGCATGTAAATTCTTTTGCGAGCATTACTTTGTACTCGTATTAGCAGCTATGTAGAAAGTTTCCAACATTCAGGCTGCTCATTTCGTAATTCTTTAATCTTAAGACTAACATTTCAGTTCAATAATATACATAGAAGGACTAAGGCTAAAGCATCATACAATGATGGCATCAAATAATTACTTCCACAAAAGGCCTTGTTTTCTTCGCCTGTAGTAGCCTACCTTAACCGAAAGCCTAGGGCACGCGGGACAGATACCGCAGCCGTCGGACTTCACTCTAAAATACAAGTATTTATAGAACCGAAGTGCAGTTCGTGCGAGGCACCGTCTTTGAATTATAATTTTCTTTCCTTGCTTCCGACATTCTTTGAATCTTCTTTAAACTAAAATTGGTTCTGACAGGTTTAAGAGCAACTGGGCAGATATACCCTCTTTAATTTTTCTTCGTATGAGATATGGGACGGAGAGAGCAACCAAATCAAGCAATCAAACAACAACCTGTATATATTAATATGTAGCACGATAATGCAAATATTGTCTGTCTATTAACTTTGTATTGCAGTGGGAAATGTTATGGGCGGCTGCTGGCAACCCGCTTGCTCTAGGCTGTACCTCACAACATGACTTTCAATTTAGGTAATGTAAAACGGCTGATTATTTTTTTTCCTTGAAATTTCAAATTTTCAAAAGTACTTCTAGTAACTGGTCTAATGTTCTATATCTTTCGTTCATCCAATGAATTGATATCAAACCATACAGACTATGTACGGTATAAGGAAAAGTTAGAAGCATAGCTTCAGTAGAGCAAACAATTCCCCTTCATAAGTTCAGTTTTTGTACGACAGCGCAGCCTAAATTCGTAAAACACCGGCCTACATTCCATACCTCATATCTTCAGTACCTCAGAAATGTGTTATGCTCGTTCACCACTGTCAGAGAAAACTTACCTAAATAGATATCCCTGCATCATTCCTCAACAATATTTCTACCGAATAATAAACTACCTTCCGCCAGCGAAGCCGTGCAGTAGACCTCAATCGTCACGAGCAGGGAATGCTATGTATGATTTCATATGTGTTTACTATCTTGAACATAGAAATTATAATTTTTCTGCTGCAATAACAATTACAACATTGTGACTCTATTTTCCAACCTATTAACCTCACCTACTTTTCAAGTATTGAGGCTTCGTTATGATAATTTGGGCGATACAGTATCCGAACACAAATACGATAGTATAATAATAAAAAACCAATATAATAATTACCGTCGTGTGTTTATATGTCTATATATTTGTATATGTTTCGAGTCACCCTTTTAAAGAAATAGCCCAAAAATAGGCCAGGCTGCAGAAGATGGCATAAGTTGGAATTCTAATCCTTTTAAGGGAATGCGCTTTTTGCTCAGCCAATGCTGAAATCCAAACGATGAAGATAATTCCAGCTTCTGTTAGCGCTCTCATGGAGTTTGATTTTTTATTACGTTTTCCATGCATCGAAATGTTATTTGTTCCCAGCTTACAAAGTACAAATTATTTGAGTAAATGATCAACGAAGTACAGGGAAAGCAAGCCTGCAAGGTTCTCTAGACGCAGCAATGCTTTTTTCTGCTTGTTTCTTTCGTTTCTCGAAGCAGTTATCGCTCGAGCGCAAAAATTTCAGTGTACTGAAGTTATGTCACAGCGTATACCAGATACGCTTCACGTACTACTTGATAATATATATTAATTTTTTTTACATGTCAGCTAACGTACGTATTGAAGGAGTGTGCTACTCAGCTAGGTGAATTGAAACAACAGACAGCCCTCATCTGTTATGACAGCTTTGTTAGCCGTTGTAGCGTATCCTTCACCTAGGGACATATTGGTAACAAAAGTATGATCAGTGATAAAGGCTCATCACAATTTTCTAACAGTAATTTTTGACAGCAAAGGCATTCTAGCGATTTCAGTGATGATATAGCATGCTACGTGGAAGTATTCCTGTGGTAACTTGACCAGAACATTCTCTGTGTGTCCCAATGTCTCGCTCAGTGCATATTTGAACTGCCGCAATCACCGCTTGCTGCAAGAATTACCATTTCTACACTTTAAAACACAGCTGAGATCAGATTGCTCAAATATCTGCTGAAAGTCACACACTATTTCTATTCCCGTCTGAATTTTATAGTCTCAACTAAATATGCCCAAAGCAACGTCGAAATATGATTTAATGATGAAGTTATAAGTGACAGCTTCTAATTCGTCAAACTTTCCAGGGCAAGAAAAACATTATTACTCAGTGTAATACAGATACAATTAATTAATTGTATCTGCAGTAACTGTTACAATTTTTCATTGCTTATTGATTACTGATCGATGTCCTACACTTTCATAATGTGTTACTAGTGTAATAAAAAGTCTTTCTCTATGGATTTTGTCTCCAATGACAACAAAAGTTAACAGCACAACTTTAATACAGCTGTTTCATACTCTAAAAGATGCTTTAAGATTAAACTTGTTTTAATTAAACCGCGCGCATTTATTTTCAAGTATAAGTAAATATCATTCCACTGCTATCTCCATAAAATACATCATAGCAAGTGATAATCATCTGAGAAAATCGTAATGCAATGAAGTCATTTCACGCACGGACAATACAGCGCTCATGAATGGCCAGGTTTGTCTACTCATGTGCTCATTTAAGCGAATAATCGGTAGCCTTTCAAAAGGCCTGGTCGTCGTGTTTAGGTAATTAGAAGTGTAAATGGAGCATACGGTAATGTGCTCAATAGAACCATTCCTGCTCAGCGAATTGATCTGATTCTTGCGAGGGGCGGAGCCTGGAACTGGAGAAGGAGGAGTCACGGAGCAATGGAAAGGCGCCCTCGACACAGAAGTCCCGATGTAAAATTACAAAGACTCCCTCACAAAACTTTTAAAAGGGTGGAGCCTTCAAGCAAGCTCCAAAAAAACGGTAAAAGAGGTGGAGACTTCCCCTCAAATGAAGGGAAAGTGGGTGGAGTCCCAAAGCTCTGAAGTGTTGTGGTCGAAGTGGTGAAGCTGATGGTAAACTCGAGGATGGTGTTGGACAAGAATTCCGACTGAGGATAGGTATCAAAAGCCAACTCGTCGTCACTTTGTCTTTTGGTGGCAAGCGAGAAACATCTAATTTGTAGTGTAGCAATTCGTGCTTCTTAATCGAGTTATTCGTCTTGAGTGTCCGGTGCGGTGTTAAGAAACAGAGTGCTTTGAACTCAGTTGCCCTATGCTACACCAATTCCTTGTGAGAACTGCTGTGCAATTCCTTTTACCAAAACGTTTACTGGCTGATGTTGAAGATACCTAAAGAAAAGTGGCCTTTTCATATAGAAAGTCTGTACCACCGGCAAATTATACGTACTGTTATCTGGCGTTCGTAAAGCGTGAATGCTATATTTTAAGCGTTTTCCTTATATTAAGAGTAATTCCAGTGCCTAAAAATAAGAATCTACTCTGATCAGTTCATAGACAAAAAATCATTGAAATTTGGAGAATTATTTTGACTCTTACTGCTCACCCTCACCAAGCAAGATGATCCCTGTATCAGCGACGGCAGGACTTCTGAACAACACACTGAGGCCGCTCAGCCACCACACGCTGCTGGGGGCGCTGCCCCCTTTGCAGCTTCCTCCGCTCCCTGGCTCCGTCACTACACAATCCTACCTGGTGGAGACCCTCCTCAGGGAACGTGGCTACCACTTGGCTAGGCCTGTGGCCACCAAACCTAACGTTACAGCTCCTGCTACCACCGCAGCACAAGCTGGGGTCGGTGGTGGTAGTGGCAACTTGCTTCTGTCCCACGAGGAGCAGGTCGAGTTGTACAAGGAAGAAGCGGCGCGGCACTACCTCGGCCTTCTGGGCCGGACAGTTCCAGCTCCTGCCCAGGATGGCCTTAGCCCTACCAACAGAGGCTCTACACCCTCACCCATCCCAAGGACGACCATCTGCACAACAGCAGATGACCCTGCGATGTGCGGTGGAGACACCAGCCCCAGTCCTCCTCATCCAAGTACCAACACCATCCAACGAGCTCCCCTCAAATTCTCGGTCACCGCAATTCTTGGGGAGGACTCCCGCAGCTCTGCAGGCACACCTCAGCCTCACGATTACGGTAATTGCTTTCACTCATATAAGAATCGTAACCCTTACCAGGCACTGCATTAGCCTCACGGTCACGGCTTCGTTTCACACGCGTAGTTACCTGCGCCAGAAACTGTATTAATGAGCTGCATATATATCTGGACACTTTTTTTTTTGCATAGGTTCATATAAAAGTTGTTGAATGCGAAATACTGAAACTTTTTTATACATCTGCACACTCAACATATGAGCCGTCGTTGTTCATACTACCGTATCTATATGCGACCGAGTTTCATGGTGTATCGGGGCGATGTCCGAACTGAGCGTCCGCCCATAAATTGAGCGTGCTACTAATCAAAGTGGTCACGGCATAAGTAATATGTATAGGGACCATATTCCTAACTGCACAGCTGCGCCGCCGATCAGTTGCGAGTTTAGTATACATATGATCTTTTATCCAATGCTTTTTTAATTGGTTTATTATAAGGCTCATTTAACGCCATTAATTTTTACATGAATACCACTACATACTCGAGGCAAGACTAATGCCGGGGCCACATATGCATTTCTACGCCCATCTGGTTGCTAGGACGAGAAGCTCGCAGGCCATTTCGATACATACTTAGAATCGGTAGCATAGATACCGTGGCATGAATGACGTCCGAGTCTCTCATCCTTGCATCAAATTGTCTGTGTAAATGCCTAGTGTGTCTCCTGCATAACAAACACAAAGGCGGACAGCTTCTAAGCGCATCTCAGCCCTACCTCGAGATTCGTATATGACGTCCTCATTCAACCCTCAGCGTTGAGTCATAAACAATTTCGTATAATGAGCGAAATTTTGGCGTGAGCATAACTAGAAAATATTTGCAAGTAATTTAGGACATGTACTGCATGATCTTACCATCCTAGAAAGTCGAATGACTCTCAGGATTATTTCATTTTAAAAGCCTGTGTCGCCATTCAGTATCAACGAAATTCCGAGCGGCTGGAGGTATGTAGATGAAACTCGTCTCCTGTACACCAATTAATGATCTAAACAACAAAAATAAGTTACTGCTGTAACGTCATCATTCAGCCAATTTGTTCATAAAGTAATAAAATATACTAGTCTGCGTCTTCCTTAGTCTGTGCTTGAAACGGAACCAATTGGTCACAGTGGGCTTCAATAAGTTGTCAACAATATAATGAACACCGTCATGTGTTTATATGATTGTATAATTACATGTTTTATCCGCTATATAATAATACACATGCAGTTGTTGGTCACTCGCTCTTTGGTTGGTCCTTCCCTCCGTCACGCCGTTAAGGATTTATATCGGAGAAAATTGATCTACTGAAAAACAAGTTGAGATACCAGAAAATTTTAGCCCTTGGAATAACGGTGACAAATAGAGCTTCTAAAATATATAGTCAAAGTAGAAATACTGTTTTTTCTAATTCTCGCTTCGCTTTGAAAACTAGCTCAGTACTTTTTGATATGACAATGATGATTCTTCTTCTGAGCGTGGTAGATGAAAGGCGGTATCTTCGATATCGTTTTTTATTCTGCCAGGCATAATTAAGTTATATGGCATATTTTTTACGCTAAATTTCTTCGCAGCAGTTTAAGAGGCTCAGTTTTTCTTGGGGTTTTCGTTCTTTTCATACACAATCCATTTCGCTTATGCTTTCTTTAGCTGAAACTCTTCGAAGCAGTTGAAACTTCACGCTGAGCAGACGCCTTTTCATACTGAATTTACATTGCAGCCAATATCGGTTGGTATCCAGGCTACGGTAAGCCCTGAGCATATCCGGTGAATTCTTTTGACTGAACTATATTTTCTTAGTGCTGCTCAACGTTTGACCTATTGCAAGCTGATACTCGCGTCTTATCTTGCAGGGGGATATATATATACTCTTGCAAAGCTCATGGCTGTACAACTTGCGTTTCATTAATGGAAGATCAGGCCTGCAGGGATGAGACCTATTTTGCAGTAAAACCTGTACTGGGAACTGAAACAATGAAAAGTTATATCACAAAATTACTGCCGTTATTTTTGTCGGCTGGGCCCTCTAGTGTTTATGTATTTGTATGTTTCATGTCACGCTCTCAGCGAAATAGGAGAAATATATATAGGCCAAGGAGAAGATATTGTAATATATTCCGTTTTAATGCAGTTCGATAAGCAAAAATTAGACCATGTTGCAGAAGATGGCAAAGTTGCTATTCTTATGTTTTTTACTTGAATGTACTTCTTGCTCAGATAACGCCGTAGTCCAATTAAAGAAGATATTTGCAGCTTCTCTTTGTGCTGCCATAGAATCTGATTTTCATAACTTTCTTCATACACCTATAGAGAAAGTTATAGTTTCCTTGTATGGAAACTATATATATATATATTGCTCTCCTGCAGTTCACGTGTCGTACAAATTAATTCAATAGATGATCAACAAAGGACAGAGGCAACCGAAGCGATGATTTTCACGAGGCAGTAAGTAGGCACAACTTCAATTTTTCTAGCTTGATTTCTTCCTTTGCAGGAGGAGTTTTCGCTTCAACGCAAAAATTTCGATGTACTGACGATATGCCATACGGTAAAAAGTTACGGGTCGGGGAATTTAATTAAACTCACTAATGCTTTACTGCTTGATAACGTAAGCTCTCTCTCTCTCTCTCTCTTTTGCAATGCATCAACGATGGGAAAGAGGAAATCGATTAGAAGAATTAAAAGTGGAAGCGAATCCTTCAGAAACATATAAGTCTTCACAAATTCCTCGCAGTCATTTTTGACAGCGCGGGTACTCTAGTTTATGCGATATTTTTTTATATGTACTGTTGTACTCAAAAAAAAAATTATTCCTTCACTGTGTTCGCTAATTGCTACGGAACTTTTAAGAGAGCATCAATGGTTATAATACATCAGCACTTACAGCATATGCAGTTCGATGTATCGGCAGAAAATACTCTTTACGCCTAGATTTTGCTATTTTTTTACTTGGCCGCGTATACCTAGCGCGCGCGTAGCTCGGCTTTGCATTCATCCACACTTATATACTCCTGTCTCTACTATACGCTATAGGACCGCCGCGCTGAACACTTCTAAAGACAGCAGTACGTCGTTTCGTTGTTCTGACAACACTGTCGGCACTTCTAAAATAAGCGCAACAGAAGACGGGTATAATAGTTATTTACGTTTCGAAATTCAAACAAAATGAGCTCTCTAGCTGCATGGGCCACCAGAGTTTTTCTTAGAGAGCAAAAAGAACCAAGGTGTATTAAGCATATAATATAGGTTAAAATATTACATTATGATGGCCCGCGCCGTAATCAAATAACTGAAGAAACGTAATCACTTCAGCAAAACCGAATTTTCCTGCATTTTCTCTCATCTTTTTCGTTGGTTTGCTTATAAGAATATCTTCCCTCTTCCTTCGTTGACCTTTAACTCAGTGGCGCATTACGAGCTCAGAGCTAAAATATTGGTAATGAAAAGAAAATAGAAAATTATTTCTATGCCACCACTTAGAGGCACTTCAGGTGATTTTAAAACTTAGATTTCAGGAATATGGTAAGGCAACGAAACCCCTGTCTTCAGCAGATGACTTTTATCTTGTCGAGTCTGTACAACAGGACTATATGAGTCCAATCGAGCAGCCATGGAACCAATGAACTAACAGAATATCTTTGTTACATAGGATCATGAATAAGGACACTGCAGGGATTATTCAGTTTGCAAGGAGGTTACAAAGCACAGTCCATTCCTCATTTATAATAATAGTCCTGTCACCATACCGTCTTCACGGTAGTTTAAATCTTCAAAGATGTTGATCTAAGCATACAGCAACAAAACTAAAGTTCTTTGGCAGCGGTTGTTGTTCATGTCTTCGAAATATGCTTAGGTTGAGCGATTATGGATAAGGATAAATTAAATTTTATACAGTTAATAAACACATGGAAGCAATATGCCTTTACTTAACTTATTTTTCATATTAGATTTATTTATGAACTTTATAGTTTGACATTTTCATCCTCTACAGTTGCGATAACTTAATCTTGCGATATTTTGACTGATATATATATATTTATAGCAGACTACCCGAACTGTCGAAAATTACAGCGAGGAATTTGTGAAGATCGGTCTTTACTTAACATACTCTTGTTACTTCAGAAATATACGCTACAACGGCCAACTCAAACAGTCATAAGAGATACCGGTAAATGCTCTCTATTTCAATTCATCTAAGCAACACACTCATTCCCCAGCTTAGATAACATGAAAAAATTTGAAAATTGAAATGAATTGAATTAAATTCCCACCGTCTTTCCTACTCACCGTATGATACATCTTCACTACATGGAAATTTTGTGTTGAAGCGAAAACTGCTTGCTTCATCAAAGGCAGAGAGCAGTCTGTAAAAATAATTGTTGTGTCGGGAATCAACTGCCTCGTGAAAAACCATTACTTCGCCTGTGCTTCGTTGATCATCTACTTAAGTTGTATGCGTGAACTGAAAGCATATATAGTGTTGATGTATTGAAAAGTTAAAAAAAAAAACAGACTCCACGGCAGCGCTAAGAAAAACTGAGAGGGGCTCGGGTTGTTTTCTAATTTTGTTGTACATTAAATCGTTTTTCTTGAACAGATTATCAATATTATACACATTTTTACTCGGCGTTTAGCTTTTTCAGTTCGAACGCCTAAAGTTCGTATTTTCTCCTTTATAAAAGCGAAGGGTGACACCCACCACCACCGACCACCACGGGCCTCACCCTTAGTGTGAGGAAGCTTGCAAACAGTGAAGCCATCGGTTAGGCCGAGAACCAAGGTTAGGTAAGGCAAGGTAGATTTTCTAAAGACCTATATTTGCTAGCAGAACCTACCTGGCTTCCCTAAACTGGGTTCTCGGCCTAACCAAAGGCTTCATTGTTAGGGCGTACCTCTATCACATATGCTACGTCACTATTGCAAACCAAGGAGCTTAAAAAGGGAGGAGGGAACCATGATGCTGAAACTTAGGCTTGCCAGTCAGTCATCAAAATCAGGTGCAGCTGTGAGGCATGTTCATGAATCTCATTGGTGGAAGTGACGGGGGAGCAGCAAGTGTTACGGGAGAGCAGCAGACAAACCGATGTACTGATATGCAACTGGTGCATGCGGCGACTGGCTTCAGCCACACCCGACTCTTGAGCTTCAGAGACGAGGCTCCTGGCTCCCTTGTCTCTATTGAAGCTCCTTGTTACAAACACGCTACTAAGCAAATTCGTTTCCTAAAACGCGGAATGTAAGCTTACCTTATAGAAGTAAGCTTTTATTTCAATAAAATTTACTCGCCGAATAATTTGGTGGATACAGTTTCGCTGCTGCTTGTAGGAAATAATGGAGGACCTTGGCTTTGTCTTGGTACTGTTTAATAACGAGATGTGTGGCGAGACAGCCGTCGAGATGGTCTGCACAGCGTCCAAAGCGAGGCACAGATGCTCGAGCGTCTCGCCACGCTCATTGTTTCAGTCGCTATTTAATTATGATTGCATAAGTGTTCAAATTGTTCCTTACCGTCTGAAATTATTTTATGGAGATCAAAACGGGTCAAACTGCACTCTTCACAAACAGTTAACTCAACTAGTTGCAAGATCTCGCGCATTACTGACGGCAAACATTTTTACCCCATTTCTTGGCAATATCTAAGCTGTGTTTACAAGAGTTTAACATAACGTTCAAACGAAAAAAAAGGACGATCCTCGTTGTATTGACCAGCGTACCTTCACTCCTTTATAAAAGAAAATAAGAACTACCTTCACTTTTATATAGGAGAAAATATGATCTTTAGAGCGTTGTAACTAAAAAATGCTACATGCCGAATTAAAATGTGTATAATATTGATAATTTTTTAAGAAAAACGATTTAGTGTGAAAAAAAACTAAAGAACAACCCAACCTCCTTTTCGTAAACAATTACCGTAATATATCTTTGCCAGCTACATTTATACAGGATCGTGGTACTTTTAATTTCAATTTTTTGCCCCAACTAATAGTGGCATCATTCAACGAAAAATTTTATCGGAGAAACAGTAAACAGTTGCGATAATGAACAGAGGAATTGGTTCTCCCAGCCATATTCAGCATTTCAGAGTTATGAAAGGAATTCGAAATTCAATCTCTAATTGGAAAAGTTGAATAAAAACGCAAGACTAATTTAAGAAAACAGGTTCAAGTGTTGGAGAAATTTGAATCAGGTGAAGGAGTATTTGTGTTTCAGTGCATACTAAAATAAAATAATTTTGTGACAGGCCTAGCGCAACTTGTTATACTTACTAGGGTCATGGGTTTTGCATTAAAGCATTAAATAATCACATAGCAGACATGATGTAAACTAGGTACTTGGCCGTGCTGTCACTGAGAAAGAAATAAAGCTTTGGAAACAAATGGGTAATATATACCTGTGTTGCAACTGCACGCCCTAACGTGCATATGAAAGCAACAGATGAAGAGGTGTGAACTATAAAAGCAGAGTGATCGAATTGCTGAAATACCGAGAGAACAAGGGAGTGTACATCAGTGCAACCATAGTAAAAATTTTAAAAAGAGAAATATTAGAAGGCAGCAACAGTTTACTGTAACGACTGGCTCGAAACAGCCTTTATTTACAGAGAGAGAGTGATGCTATGTACAAACTGATGCAATGCTAGTTTTAAAAATATGGTTCAGAAGCAACGTGTCGACCCGCAGTGGCCTCCGTGGTGTCCATGTAGAACACGCCTGTGAAACGAAGTATGAATAAACCCCAGTTTCCTTTGAATCATTTTTGCTGTTTTTGAGCGTAGAAATATTCTATTCTAATGGCAGTCGAACCCCAGTTTCCTTTGAACCATTTTTACACTTTTGGGCGTAAAAATATTCTATTCTAATGGCAGTCGAACCCCAGTTTCCTTTGAACCATTTTTACACTTTTGGGCGTAGAAATATTCTATTCTAATGGCAGTCGAACCCCAGTTTCCTTTGAACCATTTTTACACTTTTGGGCGTAGAAATATTCTATTCTAATGGCAGTCGAAGCTACTCTGGAAGTGAATGACTGCACTCGCCGTAGCAGAATTAGCGGCACTGATGTTATCAACTTCATAGGAAATCAAGCTGCCGCTGATGCGAGCAGGGCATCCTCCTAATACAGCATTCATGACTGCAAGCTTAAATACTAACGATGTACATACTTTGCCATCATTTTTGTTGACCGGATGGATGTACCAGCAATAATAATGCTAATAGCCGGTAAACATGTACCATTTCCCTCTGCGTATACCACATTACGCAACAGGGCGCCACAATAAATGTTGATTTCCAGGGTATGAAAACATTAACTGGTAAGCCTACAAACAATAATTTTTTGTTTTCGATAAAAAAAGCATCGGTCATGGTACTATGCCGTCATAGGTGCCGACCAAGATATAAGAATATTTACCAATCGAGTTACGCACATGGAGAGGAAGTGCTTAATATGTACCGCTGTAATTATGTCCGGAATGCAGCAGTGGCAGTTCCTGGTCTCGCTTTGTGTTGCTATAACAGCTGCACCCTCTATCAACTGCGCTTGGAAAGTTCAATAAAAGGCGCAGTCAGTGTCGTTCTCTTTACTGTCGTAAATGCCCGGCACCGACTTAACAACTTTTGTTGGCGCTAGCAGCGTAGAGCCAACTCAACTAATCCGTTTTACGTAGGCGCAGCTCCGCTTCAGCTTGAGTAAAATTTTACTGTAAAAATTGTTGATAATCTCAGCCGCTGCGGCAATTTCAGCACCATAGTAAATGCCACTGGCATTTTATTTTAAGAATTACTGCACGATGTTAATAGACGTCGTGCTGAAGTCACGACCACGCAGTCGGATCAGTTGAGTTGGCTCTAGGCCGCTAGCGCCAACCGGAAGTTATTAGTTGGGCACCAGGCTTTCCAGAGGACAGAAGTCGAAACGCAACATCGTATTTTCAGTTTCCCTTACTTTCTGTCAATCCTTCGAAAGCAAAAGTTTTGTCTTCGCTAGTGGTCGTTGCGATGCCTTTGAAGTCAAGCCAGCGAGGACTTGTAACCAAATTAGAGACAGAGTAGCTATTGAAGTCAATAGTAACTTAGTTTCTATAGCTTGTATTGTTGCCAAATAATATTTTTCATTAGTGTAAGCAGAAGAGAGCTACCATATCTTCCACTCTTTTTCCAGTGTCGTTAGAAGGGAGTAGAGACAGTAAATTGTGATGTTCATTAACTATTTCTACCGAATATCAAAACATAAAAGAAAGTTAAAATAGAATGAAAAATTACCGTAATAAGCTAATTAAGGGCATCTGGTATCTATTTCAGTTGTGAAAAATAGCAGAGTCACTACGAGCTGTGTAAAAAACGTCATCCTAACAAGGCGCAGTATGAAGGTCTTGGATGCAAAACGTATTCAGAACTCATATTCCTTATATATAAATAAAAAAAAATGATTGCATGCAGTGTTTCAAAGTTTGTCAGTGTGCGCTGAAGAATCGCTCGGCTCCAATGACGTCACAGCCGCAGCTCGAACCCCCCCCCCCTCTCCCGTTTCACAAATCTTGCTAATTCTTGCCTAGCTTGATTACGCGTTGGTATTCTTCTACCGTACCATGTTTCTTACCATACTACTAACCTCAGCAGTCACCACCCGCCTCCAGATATAACTATAAGCACCACAGAGAAATTTCAACCACCACACTCACCACACACCACCCAACAACAACATCACGACCTCTCCTCTCCAGCACTCCACAGTGATGCCATTAGACGGCTGCCGCATGCGAGGGAATGCCTTTAGAGGGGAAACATTTAATTTAGACTCTCGCCACTGAAGAAAATTGATTTCCTTTAGAAATATTAAGTGATTTCGCACGAGATTCGCTCGGTTGCGCTGCAACTGTGAGAGCTGCCGAAAGAGTTTCGACTGAGTATTCTTAGGGTTATTTTCTCTTTTTCAAGCTGGTTTATAAGCCAACTAGCAAGAGCAAATGCATGCGCTGGTACCTTGGAAAGACCTAAATTGGAACCAAAAGTTGTACGATCGAGTGGCGATCTCTTCTGCGACTGAATTAATTCTTCTGAAAAGCAATAGTGCAAATTGGACCCAGTTTACTTTGCTTCCTTCGTTCTTCAGGCTTTTAGGATAATCTTTCTATTGCTTCTCGTCTTCCTGTCCCTGTGTGCTGCTTGATTGAGGGCTTCCTAATTTTGTTTTATTTGACATACTGCATGTCTTTCTTCCAAATACATACAACGTACTCTGTTGGGTGGAGAGGATAAAACTAACACCTCTATAATAACAACAGGCATATTATAATACCTTCACGCTCCACTGGCGATATTTCTGCCTGGACGATGTGGCCGCTGCTCTGATATTTTGGGAGATATTTTGATTAGGAGATTTTCAATGATATCCTGCACATGGTAATGATAATTGCGAGCGTACTACCAAAAATTTAAAGCATTGAATCCAGGTCGATGTCATCTTTCTTGTTCTCATACTAGCTTCTTATCAAATTTTTAAACATTTTTCTGAAGTATAATTTCTTCTTTATTGTACTCACTCTTTAGTATTTCTCTAAAATAAAATGTGCAAAATATCATGAATAATTATTACAGCTTATATAACATAAAGCAAAGTACTCCTCCGCCAAGGAGGTTATATTTTTAGTCGAGTTGGCCTAATTGTCTCTTGGTTTAACTATCGCCAAAATAACTCAAAAAGTTATGGGCAGATCTTTACGAAAATTAGTAGGATTGTTAGACATACTATGAGGATCTGATGTTTACCTTTTGGTGGATATCCATTCAACCGTTTGTTTGTTTGCTTGTTTGTATGTTTGTTTGTTTCTTTCTTTCTTTCTTTCTTTCTTTCAATCTTTCTTTCTTTCTTTCTTTCTTTCTTTCTTTCTTTGCTTGCTTGCTTTGTTTTGCTTTGCTTTGCTTCGCTTTGCTTTGCTTTGCTTGTTCGCTTGCTCGCCTGCTCGCTTGCCTGCTTGCTTGTTTGCTCGCTTGCTCGCTTGCCTGCTTGCTTGTTTGCGTGTTTGCTCGCTCGCTTGTTTGTTTGTTTGTTTGTTTGTTTGTTTGTTTGTTTGTTTGTTTGTTTGTTTGTTTGTTTGTTTGTTTGTTTGTTTGTTTGTTTGTTTGTTTGTTTGTTTGTTTGTTTGTTTGTTTGTTTTGGTAACATAGCTCAAAAATGTTATAGACGGAAATCTATAAACTTTGAGAAAAATTGACTAAATTTTGTGGTGATCCGTTCGTCCTGTTGCTGGCTCTATGTTTGGTTTTATGTTTTTCTGCAACATAACTGAAAACGCTTTGAACAGATCTTTATAAAATTTACAAATATAATTAAAACTGTTAAAAAAAACAAATGAACAAATATTGGTGATGATCGGCTCTGCCGTTTGTGTGTTTGACTAATGTTTGTCAAAACATAACTCATCAAAATATCTACGGATCTTCAAGAAAATTATAGAAGCTGTTATTACTGTCAAGAGGCACAAATGACTAAATTTTAGCGACGATGATAAAAAGAAAATTCAAGTTTCTAGACCAATTTAATATTTTGTTGCCGTTGCCTTCCTTGGCGGAGGTATGCGCTGTCAGAGTGCTTCAGTTAAGATAATATAATATATATAAAGTAGGTGTAATAAGTGTGTAGCTTTGGTTTTCATTTGAAAAGCTTGATTTCTTTCTGTATTAGTTAGAAAAAAAAAACTTATTTAGGGTAAAGGGCATTAAATTCCCTTTAGAAAAATTGAAAATTATTTTCAAAAATATTGAATTGCTTTTAAAGAAAACGAGTCGCTGTTAAAAAATATTATTGAATAATCACATAATCGCAAATCGGAATTAAATTTTTGGCACCCAAATCGGGTAATCAGTTTGGTCTTGACCGGTTAGCAAATCAGTAATCGGTTGTCTCACCCCATTTTTCCGATTCGCACCCACTTCTGAATAATATAAAGAGACCCATTTTGTAGTAAAAAAAATTTCTCGGGGAGAAGACATACTTTGATCTAAGACAAAATATAGGATGGGCGTCAGTGCCGTTTTGTTTCATAAACAAACAAGAGAAGCGCTAGCTCTCTAGCAACGTAATGTAATATAAAATTTAAAATGATCCGAAAGTCAGGATTTCTTTTTTACTATCAACAAAATTTGTTCATTTGGGCTTCTTAACATTCCTAACAGTTCTTGAAATTTTATTTAGGTTTTGGCAAATAAATAGTGAAAGACACAAACTAGCTACCAGATCATGATGAAATATTGCTCAATCGTACCTCTTCATATCCCTGACAGTTCCTGCAAGTTTCATAAAGATCTAATAATAACTTTTGCGTTATATTGCCTGGAAAACAGGTCGACAAACAAATTGTTGAATGAACTCTTACTAAAATTTATTCATCTATTCTTCCTAACATACATAACAAATCCCTGAAAATCTCATGAATATCTGTCCATAACGTTTTGCGTTCTTTTGGTGACAGAGAGACAGACAGACGGGCTGACAAAGAGAGAAATCAACACCGACGAAAGCATTACCTGAAGTAATCACTACGCTTTACGCGGGAACACTATCAGTGCGCCATGAGGTGTACCCTTCAATAGTCAGTAGAAGAAGAGTATATTAAAGCATCGGGCCTTATTGGTTTTTATTAAATGATGTCAGTTAAATTTACTAGTGACTAAACGATTGAACAAGCTTAAGTTCAAATAGTAAGTTCCACACCTATAATAATTTAGGTAGTTAATCTTGAATTAAAATAGAAATTTGCTGTGCATATAGATATTTTGTAAAGACTGTGTATAAGGTTCTTGCTGTAAAATTTAGATATTCGATGACAGTATGCCTATGTTTAAATTCATACACTTTCTATATCTTTGTTAAGCCGTTCAATGATTATCATTTCCCACTGATGCTGTATGTTGATTGATACTGGCTTGCTATAGCAAAGCAATAACCTTATATCACATGTGCCACTGTCTATACAAACCAGACTGAATATTGTATATCTGTAAGAGTTCTTCACTTTAGAAAACCCCGTCAGCCTGTGCGAGAAGCAGTACTTTCCTCTCGAGCTTGACGAAACGTGAAACTTGAATAGCATAAAAAACTGAGGGCTTGACCATGGATTAATATTAAATTTTATGGCATTAAGAAAACTTTATTTTCATGCAGTGGCGAGTAGGGTTCGCTACAATCTCTGGCCTAACTACGAGTCTCCAGACAAGGCGTCATGCTGATAAATATAGTGAAAAATTATAATGATTCCACGTGTAAGCTAAAAAGTAACAAAAATCGAGTAAAAATTTACTTTAAACTTAAATTAAACAAATTTGCTTAGTCATCTACCATCAAATCATGCCGCTCCTCCCCCCCCCCCCCNCCCCCCCCCCCCCCCCAATAAATGAAAATTCTGCCGCCCTCTTTACTCGCTTCGGATCAAATGGAGATCAATTCACTGTGTCTCATATTGCTGTAGATTACATACTGTGATTATTAGACCAATTTTTGAATATCTGAAATCGATTATCAACCCCGCTGACGGTTCATTTTGGCAAATTTGTGTTTATAAATAAATTCCTTCATCATTGTGAATATGCTGGGTTTTGTTTGAGGTCTTTAGTTTAGTTGGAAAGCATTTCATCACCGATTGTACCAACAGGCCTTAGGGCTCACATAGGAAAACTCTATATCAGTGGGAAGTCAAGCAATAAAAATTAATTTATTGCATTGAGCAATTCTAAACCCAGAGCAATATTAAGCTTTGGAAATAGCACTCAAAATTAAATTTTACACGAAATGTAAAGATTTACGTAAGCAACGAAAACCACAACACAACACACGGTATAATTTAAGTTATAAAAGGCATTTTTTCATAGACATTCGGCCGTGGCAATCAGCAAGCGAAGTGAAAAGGAAGAAAAATTATTCACTCGTGCGTAGCCTGTTTCATGTTTCATTAAAGGAAAAACAACCGAGCCTCAGGAATTGCTTCGTGTTTCATCATCGCTCTCTGTTAGGCTGAACGTGTGTCGAACTAGAGGCTGTTCTTTTTCCTTGTTTGGTAATTGTCGCAAATAATAACTGCATGCAGTGGCTTCTGTTGGTACCTTGTCTGCTCTGCTAGAGCGCAGTGTGTGTTGCAAATCAATTCAGAAACCTGTTTGGGCTATCGTAATCACCCCCCCCCCCAAAAAAAAACGCTTATCCTGACCCGAAATGAAATAAGTAAAGTCACCTTGCATCAGAGTGGTGGCCGATTGCAACACGACTATGAGCCATGGGTAGCACAGATCAACTCTCGTTATGATTGCAGTACGCCCCATTCTGAGTTATATTATTTTGTAAAAATATCTCAAGTTATTACCGACCTACACACTTAATTATACCGTACAGGGATTAACAAATCTCAGCCTTATCGGATCAGCCTCAGCTTGCCCAGAACTTTAATTTTATTTATTTTTTTTTTCATCGGCTACGTTGGATCGAATTTCAGACGCTATGATCGCAAACGGATTACGCTTGATGAATCCACAATTCAATCCTTGGGAGCAAAAAACTCGACCCAAAGTTATGAGTCAGACGCTTACGTTTAAAAATTCGGACACCTTACAAAAGCTAAATAGATGAGATTGCCTCGCAAGAAGTTCAGAAACCTAAGTGACCTAAGTCCCTCAACTTCTTGCACCTTCTACCGATTGCCCATCAGTTTATCAACAATCCTGCTACAATCGTTTTGCTGGCACTTTAGAGTGGGTATAGGTGAATGCTAGTCTGTAGACTATTTTATTATCCATTCTGCAATCATTGAATCGTTTCCAGAGGAAGACTACGCCGATTTAAAACCTCTTCCAGCGGCGCTCGGACGCCAGAAAATAGAAAGCAAGATAAAATAGCAATCCGCACTGAGTACTGACATTTATTTACTGCTACTTGGTCTTTAAGGTATAAAACCGAACGTTTTGAAGGGAAAAATCTGTAAGAGCTGATAAAGAAAATCGCCTTTACTAACTCTTGCTGATATTTTCTGTTCATGGTAGTTCTGAAACTGCCTAGCTTTTGCTGAGATGTCTACCTGGTACCTATTTTTTGTGCTCTTTATTTTCAAAGTTTAAAGTACCGGGTCTACAACGCAGTCGAACTGCTGCAATTGGATAGTAGCCCACTAAAAGTTTTTCCCTAAAATAGAGGATTGAAATAATAATAGCAACGATTAAAGTTATCACTTAGTCGATTAAGCTGTTGCTTATGAAGGTCACTGCACTTAGTGAAATAGAAACCCAAATATTGTTTTCTTTTCATTTACTGCATTTGTTGATTAATAGGCTTCCAATTTTTTTTTTTTTACATTTATTGCAGTTGCTGGAATAGGCAACCAAATGATGGATTTTGATTATATATAACTGCTCTGGTCGAAATAACTAACCAATTGTTGTTCTTGTTAGCAGAACCTGGTGGAGGAGGCGCCGGGGGAGGCCCCGGTGGCCTGGTGGTGACCAGCAGCCCTGGTGGTGTGCTGGAGAGGTCACACCTCAACCTTGCCCCTCCGCCTCTCGCTCGTCCTCGCCCTCTGCTACACTCGCCTCTGCAGCCTCTTCTCGCCTGCAGGCCGCCCTACCTCAATGGTTAGTTAATTAACGAGCAGGCCGCCCTACCTCAATGGTTTGTTAATTAACGAGTAGGCCCCTACCTCCTACCTCAATGGTCACTTATTTAACGAGCAGGCCGCCCTACCTCAATGGTCAGTTAATTAACGAGTAGGCCCCTACCTCAATGCTCAGTTAATGAACGAGTAGGCCCCTACCTCAATGGTCAGTTAATTAACGAGTAGGCCCCTACCTCAATGGTTAGTTAATTAACGA
>LQNS02278094.1:19654597-19693584 GCA_001587735.2 Parhyale hawaiensis
TTCCATGGGTCCAACCCGAAATTTTTACGGGTGCAGCTACTAAGTAATTAATGCTCACTGGTTAACAAAACCACCGAACAAAACGATGATAAATGAAGTTTTTGTAGTTCCAAAGATCATTCCGATTATTCGAGTGTATAAAATCAGCGACAACTAGCGAAAAACCACCAAATTGATGGATTCTGTCATTCATATAGCAACGCGTAACTTAAACATTTTAATCTAACTATTAAAGTTTTGTAACTCATTAAAGTCATCCTAGAACGTCGTACTGTTAGAAAATCTCTTAATACAAGAATTGTTAAAATGCATGAAAAGTAATTTCCCTTTCTGCAATCTGTAGTGATGTGAAAATATCGAAAAGCGGTGTTTCACGAACTCTTAGTTTATTTTGTGATAAATCGCATTTGTATCCTAAAAAAGGGCGGTAGACCATGTAAGAATTGTTCTATTCAATATCATTTATTGTAAAATCATTAACGAGACTTAATCAAGTATTTTACCTTGAATAGATCACGAACAATTAACGCTGAGAGGAGCCAGGCTTGCTGGAAACGCACGTGAATGCGGGCCGAAAGCTTGTCCCAAAACCAGCTCGCAAACGGGTGCGGTAATTGCACACATAGGCGTGCTCTACACTCTCAAATCGGACGCGTGCTACGGGCAGTGAGTGCTCGCCCATCTCTGGATGCGCGTACGTGCCAAGCAGTTGGGAAAAAAAAGATGCAGTTTGTTGCCCATGACATCTATACCGACTTATGTGGGTCGTCTGGAATATGTAAGCCAACAATATATCACTTGAAATTCAACCCGAAAAATCACTAATCCTCGCTAATTTCAGCACAACTACACACTTTCTCCGACGTTTGCACCCGTAGGGGCGTGGAACACGCCTCGATCGCGCTTTGGCGTACAAGTGGAAAGTATAACATAAAGTCAAACGCGTGCCGGTTCAGTACGTTTTGCCGTGAAATAAGGTAAATGCACGCTTAATCGTGCTGATACAGCACGGCGACAGCGTGTTCTGGAAATTAGCGCACATTTGCAAAAGTTGGAATAATTTTTTGAGTGTTAATTAACTGTCTCTCATCGACTCACTGATGGTGGATTAAGTGCACGTCAACGTGCTGTAGAGCTGTTGGTAAATAGGAAAAAAATGTATTTGAACTTAGACGAGAGTTTATTTATTTTTTTTACTAACTATGGCAGGACGAGGCTGTTTAAAGACGAAAGCAAGCTTGGTCTTGGTAATTAATACGGTATGCAGTTCGTGAGGGGGATGGCTGAAGTGTTAATACGTAGCAAAATATGCGTCGTTTCTAGAGCCCGTATTTCTAGTCTTAAAATGTTGGTCAAAATAGCACTAAAATTCTAGTCAAATAGCACTCACAAAAGTCGGTATTGCAGGTATCATAACAAAATAGTTTTCATTTCTAGTAAAATAGTTCTTATTAGTAGCAAAATTGCGCGTAAAACTTTGCTAATTTAGGCTAAAATTCAGCAGTTTTCTTTCATTTGTAGCTGTAGAAAAACTGAGAGGAAGTTATTATTTTAATCGAAACCATGCTCATATTGCATGAACAGGAACTTATATAGCTTTGAGCTTTCTTTGTAGTCTTAAGTTTTGTAGTACATATAAAAATTAAATAAAACAAATTTATTGACATTTAACAACTAACGTAACCCCAGGTTACCTTGGGTCAGGTCAGGGTTACGTCAGGTTAGGTCAGGTTATTCGCTAAAAGAACTCTCCTGCTTTTGCATAAGCTCGGTGGAGCTCATATCGTGAATATCAGTCAAAAAAAATAACGACAAGACTGAATCGGTGGATCGTTCAAATTTTAAAATGAAAAGAAAAACAGTCCTTGTCTCCCCTAACCTACCCGACATTAAACCCTAATATAGTCCAACTTACCCGAAATTGCGGCCTAATACCTACAACATCCACCGATTGCGCAGCGCGATCGATCGATCGCGCAAATCCATCAAATCCATCAAACATATACAATGCTGTATTATGATTGGAACGTGACTAAATGGCTGGTTCCTACATAACTACAACACCGGAGTGTTCTATATGAGCTTACGTGATAATTTAGTGTTTTACATGATATAGAATAGAAAGTAATTCATACTGCAATTATGTCTCATGAAAACAGTGCTTCTAAAGATAACATGAACATGATTGCGTAATGCAAATAGGTAGCTACTGTATGTCCTACCATCACGACTGTAAAATGCCCAGTATAATATAATGCAGCGGTTCTCCATGAACCCCATCTCGTTACAATAAGCTGTGGGAGAAGGAGCACATCAGGAGCCTTTCTCTGAAAAGTTCGCGTCTAATTGGGGCCTTCGGGAATTTCTTCTGTGCCGTTTGATATTAGATTATCAATGTCCTGAAAGTGCGTCCGTACCTCTTCTGCAACTCTGTACAGGCCGTGTGCGAGGCAAGTTAAGTTAGGTGCAGCGTTTTGGGGTACAGAATTTGTAGAGAAGCAGCGGTTTTCTTCATTTGTGCTGCAGCGTCTGTCACCAGCAACAATGTGTTGTTATACTAATGGATGCTGGCCATAAAAGCAATAAGGATGAGTCAATGAACTGCGTTATTCTTGCACTATTAGTGCGTTCTAATTGAGTGAAATTTAACAGAAACATGTCAGATTCTTTGTTTAATTCAAGTGTGCCTATTATTGCTGTCGAAATCTGCCCTCCCGTCGTATCAGTACATTCATCCACTGCCTGCACTTGTGTAACTGGTAATATGACTAGAATGACAGTGACTATCACAATTCCTAACGTTTTCTTTCATAGGAAATTTAAACAAAGTTGAAACAATGTAAACTTTATTATATATTGATTATTTATTCAGCGTTACCTAATAATTCTATGTTTAATAGTACAAATACGCCCTGCTTTGTGCAGGTTTTATAGACATTTATTGCATAATGACTACTTTTTGGCCTTGTGTCTGATCAAAAGACCGTTTATAGTAGAGTAGCATATTTTGCAATAAATGCAAATTTTTATTTGCATTTATTGCCTTAACAGCAATAATCTAATAAAAGTTAGAAATCCGGAGAATAGTCTTGCGGTGAAGGTTCTGTGATGACATGAGTGAGGGACGTCTCCAGCATCAAGTTCAAACCTCTAAGAAAGTTATATTTAGAAGGTAAAATCAATGTAGTTGCATACAATAAATTGTGCTGAAACAAGTAGCAACTGCACTTTGAAATTATGACGTCCCATGACCCATATTTATTTATACAAGACTACGCAGCATGTCGTACAGCTAAGCTGGTGGGGCTAACTATTCAAGCTGAAAATATCACATAAATACGTTGACTTGTCCGAACATTCCGCAATTTAAGTCCCATCATATGAAACAGTGCAATCAAGACAAGTTGATTTCACTTGGTAAAACTTGTCCTCATTTTCAGTCGTGAGCGTTGATTTCACGGCTTTGGGTTGAGTTTCAGGCGTTAACCAGCAAGACTCAGTAGGTATACGTTCGATTAGGCGCCGAAATTAAGCCTTCGAGATTTGACTTGCCCAAACATTCAGAGAGAGGCTTTAGCTTTATCACTTTGCATCGTGTTGCAAGTGTTAGAAGCAAAGCGATTACGTTGAGTATGCTGAAAACTCCATTTTATAGTACAAGATTGAGCTTCTGGAAGTCTCATGGGTAACCGATTTCGGATCAGTGACTGAAATTCAATGTAACAGTTAGAAGCCAGCGCACCTCAGTGAAGTTTCGAGTCAGTTAAGCCTCGAAAGTTTAATTTTGGCACCCAAGCCAACATGCCTTAAGTTTGACAATGTCTTAAGGGTAATTAGTTCAGGATTAACGCATTAAGCTCAATCCAAACCAGCGATGCGAAAGTCGATGGTTGAAATTCGGGAAGGAATAACCCTATATGACTCGGGTCAGTTTCAGTCTCGAAAACCAAGTCGTAGATCAGAGTCACGTCACATGGAACGTTCATTTTTTTTTTTAAATAACTAATACTTCTAGCAGTTACACTTACGAGAGTTTCAAAGTGAAAAATTATCAGAGCTCGGCATCTCCGATTGTGGTTCGATGCTACGATGGCAATATCGATGGTACGATGGCCAACGCCATCGTACTTACGATGGAGAATGCATTACAATCGCTCCATTGCCCTCTGAACGAAAAATCGACAATTTTCATTGATGATGGCCAACGATGAAATAACCATCGGCGATGGCCATCACAGGGCGTCACAATCGGCGTTTGACCATCGCATTAATGCATTTTAAAATACAAAGATCTCAAACCACAGACATCGAACAAAAGCAGCATCTCTTATAACTTCGACCTATGTGCAATTTTTACACCAGTAATACTATTCCTACCTGATAAAAGGTGCGAAATGTAAAGCCCAGGTTATTAGCGTTAATAAAAGCCTGCTTTACAAGGTTTAATTATTGTTTGCCTAGTAGCTAATATCCTCCATATCTAATGACCTTTCAAAACCTTAATAGTAATTGACATTGTTAGATCTGGGGAATGTATTAAAACAAACGTTCACTTTCCGAAGAGGTCAGTAATGACATTTATTATGTTTGTTGGCATATATGTTTAGGGAAAATATGGCATTCTAAGGCGCTTTTCATGAATAACGTTTTCGCCGCAAATGCTGGTTTTCGAGATATTTAACTTTAAAGTTCTCATTGTTTTCATGTGAGAGAAAATATGATTCGATTTTCCGACTAGCACGATATTGCTTCACACTGTGTTTTTATAAATATTTCTGGTAGGCTATTAGCAGAACTAGTCCTTGCTTGCCTAACCGTAATGAGTAAGAGCAACGTTGTTGTCGAAAAACTATTACGAGGCTTCGTTCTTGATGTGTCGCCACGGCCATAATAGCGGATCTTAATATCTTTCACAAGAAGCAGCCGCAACTTTAAAATCAAATTCCTCTAAAAGTAAGCATTTGCGATGAAAACGCTATTCGTGAAAAGCCTTAGAGTGCCTTATGTCAACAAAAATACTAAATGTCATTACTGACCTCTTCGAAAAATTCACCAGATAAATTTTGTAACCCACTCTTTGTTTTAATGTTACTAAGAAAAACAAACAAACAAACTCGTTAAGCTATTTTTCTATAATCTTAGCCTTATTTCATTACTTTATCGGCATCGGAAGTGCAACCGATGACGATGCCCATCGTCTGCCATCGCCGATGGGATGTTCAGCCATGTAATCGGACCATTTCTTCCTCATAACACCATCGCCGATGGAGAAAATGGCCATAGCCGATTGTTTGATACAATTTCCATCGGACCATCGCTACCGCCGATGGATTTTTGCGATGTTCCATGGTAACATCGTATAATCGGCGATGGCCATCGTGCCAGGCTCTGAAAATTATGTGAACTTTTCTCGTTTTCTTCCTTTCAATTCTAGTTTAATTCTAAATGGAACACATTAGTGCGGATGAAAATAAAATATCTACGGTATTTTTAACCACCCTGCTTAATCGACAACATCTTTAATCTTAATCAACATTCAAATTAGAACTACTTTCAGCTGCAGTAACTTGAAACACAATATTGGAGCATTTCGTTGCCGGATATCATTACATACTCGAAATTCATCTTCAACTGAGAGAAGTGTGTCTTGCTGCATTGTATTTCATCTTGGGCATTGTTTCCGAATATTCGAATAAACTTAAGGGCATTTGTTCCATTTACACGGTACATTAGATAAGTTCATTAACCCTAAAAAGTTCATCCACGTGAGCCAATATGAAAGATTATAACTGAGGTTTTTATTACAAGTGTTGATATAATTGTTACTAAACATATTATTATTATTATTATGATTATCATTATTATGAGCAATACTATCATCACTATTACTATTATCAAAACTAAACCGTCAAGAAACGAGCAAAAATTGCTAAATCAAGAATAATTCACAATTTTCTAAAATCGCTTGTTATTATATCCCAAAATTTAAATCTCACTGCCAATTTGCAACGCAAAATTCTCTTTACAGACATGCATTTCATCCATTCTAAGTTTTTAATTACTCACCAATACTTACCAGCATTTGCTGCCGAGGAATATTTGGAGTCAATGAGAAAATCTTCCCACGTTTTCGCTGAATGCATAAAAATTACTTTTAAATCTGGAGTCCTATTTAGTGCATATTATTGGATCTGAAATTTTCCGGTGTACGAGCGAGTTTTCGTTGTCTTTTCGCGGCTTATGTCGTTTGTCTTTTGCTTCCATTGAAGTCATCTGCACAGCAGTGGGATCGATGGTACTGAATATGTAGGAGCTGGTGGTGGTGAGGGGAGGTGATGGATGGAGTGTTGAGGGTGGATACTGCGTCCGTTGGTGGTGAGGGGAGGTGATGGATGGAGTGTTGAGGGTGGATACTGCGTCCGCTGGAGGTGAGGGGAGGTGATGGATGGAGTGTTGAGGGTGGATACTGCGTCCGCTTGTGCATGGTGAGGGGAGGTGATGGATGGAGCGTTGATGGTGGATACTGCGTCCGGTAGTGATAAGGGAGGTAATGAATGGGGTGTTGAGGGGTACTGCGTCAGCTGTGAGTGGGAGGAGGTGTTGGATGAGGTGTTGAGGGTAGAAAATATGGATGCAGGAATACAGCTTAGAATAATGGGAAATGAATGCACTAGTACAAGATGTACATAGTCTGAACAGACAATTCTAAATTTTCCTCTGCTTTTCAAATTAACTATTAAGGATTGAATAATTACCTAATTCAGATGGGAAGCTTACGCCCAGCCTTACTTTATTTTCTCAAAAGAGTTTTCATTTCTAATGGAAGTTTTCCCTAAGCTAAGCAAAATCCGAGCCTCGTCTGTTGCTGCGACGAAATCGAGCCCACTAGACTTGACTTATCGGAGTCGTCAGATAAGACCTTCGGTTCGCTGCTTTGAAGTGTGGTGCAAGTGTTACCAGCAGCCCGGCTGAGCTTGAGACGAGGCGAAATTCTGTCTTAAGGTACATGGTTGAATTTTCGGAAGTCTCAAGGGCAATCAATTAATGATTAATGCCTGAAACTCGATTCAGCAGAGTGAAGCCAACGCACCTCTCTGAAATTCAGTACAAGTCAAGTCGAGTAGGCATAGCGAGTACCTTAACCCTGAGCCAAAGGCCTAAACTTAGGAATGTCGCTGGCATAATGTTATCTGGAACGTTAAGAAAAGTTGACACTTGGCGGTTTAAGGTTTTCAATTCCTGTTGTGATAGCCGACGCAAGGAAGAATGTTCACCGGGCTACCCAACTCTTCGTACACTCCAAGATTTTTCAGGGTGCGGCCAATTGTCACTTTTCTCTTATGACAATAAGCAAGAAGGCGCACTTGCCACCGGTAGGTTAAATAGACCATTATCTATCATCATTATTGATGAGAAGTGACTGTCAGAGAGTCTACAAGGGCTCAGAGATTTGAAGATAACATGCATGTAACTTGAAGATGCTGATGACGGAATTCTTTTTTGAATGGGGAAATAGTACCCCCCCCCCCCCTCATAAGGATGGGTTGGATAACAACCGTTGCCGAATACTAGCCAAAATGGCGTGGTCTTCAAAGGTTTTTTTTTTTATTTTTCACTCTCGTTTACAGTATGCACGCAAAACTCACGGAGATAATATAGGGGGAGTAAGCGTCAGCTCTTTGGACCGTTTCGGTTTCATTGCCCGAAAAATAATGAAACCATTCTAACGCAGTATTTTATGCTCTTTCAAAAATTAAAAAATGAAAAGTTATGACCATTAAAAGATCGATATTTTCTGTGCATTTGTTAAGAAACACAATTTTCGTTTTTTCCTGAAATTTTTCAGCTAATACAAAATAAAGTCAATGTTGCTAGCAAAGAATATCCTAACCTAAACTGACCTAACCTAACCTGACCTAACCTGTTCTAACCTATCCTAAAATGGCCTAACAAAACCTCGCCTGACCTAACCTATCCTGACCTAACATAACCTGACCTGACCTAACGTTTTCGTTTCAGATATGTGCCCATGAAATATTAAATAATTCTATGCATTTCTGAATAAATAGTCATAACTTTTTTCTCTTTACTTCTAGAAAAAATAACATTTTCCGAAATAGCATAACAATCCACATTAGAAAAGTGTATTTTGGTTGTATAATTTTGCTGGCAGTCAAACAGAAAAAAACGAGCTGTTTTTCCACAAGTACGAAAGCGCGATGAGATGGCTGATTTCAAGTGACTGAAACTGGCTGTTGTAAACTTTCAAAGAAACAGCCCTACAGAGAAGCAAACCAGGTCTAGAAGATTTACAGACAAAGGAAGAGAGACACACAACTCCCGAAAGCGCATCAAATCCACCGTTCGGAACCGTAGGTTGTAACGTCATCATTGTCTCTTGGTGCGGCGAAAGATATCTAACTAGCACTGGAATCGTAGATACGTACATTAAAATATAAAGTGAGCGATCACCTGTGACATCATAGTTGTAGCAAATTTTGTGGTAAAAAAGAAAGAATAAATGTCTGCTAATGTAGGAAGTTTCCAAGAAATAGCTGCTAGAGCCTGGAGCGAATTCTTCAAACTCTGGCAAGACGCGTAGCATTGTTACCTGCCAAGACGCGTAGCAAGGATATCCATTTGTCACTTATCTAATCCTGGAAGTGAACGAATGGATAAATGAAAAGATGAACAAAATTATATTAGAGATTTTGCTGACGAGGCTCTATCACCATCTCCCACAGTGCTATTTAGCCTTTAGCTCAGTGACATCATCAAAAGCCTGCAGTAGGTGACAGTTTACCTCTTGTTTGCATGAGATGAGCAGCTGATGCTCGCTCCTCTTATTTCTTCTCCGTGACAAAGCCAAAGATATGTTTCCTATGTTTATAGCCTTACAAAAAGTTCAAAATCTATGAGAAATTTTGAACAAAAGACATCTAAAGTAGCGTTTTGTGGCAATTGCGTCAATTCTTCCCGGCAGAAAAGCTTTATTTACTATGAGCTTAGGATGTGCAGATTGGACAGCGAGGCGAAATATACGCTTCTGAGTAAATCCACGTCAAAAAGCCATGAAAGCGGAATTTAGCTCTGTTTTTAACTATTAGGTGAATGCACTGCACCCCGTGCAAGAACGCTATTAGTTCTAATTAAATACATCACTTTTTAGAACAACCCTATAACTACCGTAAGACGAGATCAGTTATGTCTACTCGCGAAACTGTGACAATCTTCCTTCTGTCTTCCTTCTGTCTCAAGCGTAGATAGGCTGCTGAGAAGTATAGCTGACTTGCTACTCCCTAATCAAGCCAAAGTCTATCTTAGTTTCATAAAGAATATAGACAGCAGAATGGGATAAGAGAAAATGCATTCTACAACTAGGGAGCACCAAATGAAAGCTACCTACATCACATTAAATCAAAACTCTTGGAAATATGTGCCATCTGACTTCATACTTCTAGCATCAATCAAACGAGCGTATTCAGTTTGAATTTTATATGGATGGAGAATCTTGCATCGCACGCCCATGTGCCCTCAATTTCTTACGTATGTGTAGTCGACAGATGAATTTTTGCATATCTGATCCTCGTCCAGGAGGAAGAGGAATCGAAATACTGTAAATAGTAAACGTAGAATAGCCAATGAAAAATAGGATATGGCACATCTTCCGCCCCTGCAAAGAGCTCCAAATTGTCAAATTTGGTACAGAAAGTGAATATTATCATATTAGGTGAAAAAAACAGAGCAAACTGTGTCTCGCTGCACTCAGTCTTCAGTTTCAAATGTTTTTATTAATATTGTAACTTCACTCTTAATATGAAAGGGTTTTATCTGCAGAACGACATTACAGGATTACCTGGCTGTATGTCATTATGCATTTTTTTCAAGTTAGACAAGCCCTGAAAGGTTAAAACGTCTGTACAGCGAACAACGAAGGGCTTAACCTTTAGTATAAACGATATTCTTTTCATTATCAACCCTTTTTGACAGCTACGTTAAATACCAACTACTCACTCCAACCCGTTTATATGACACGCATTTAATAATGCTGCAAGTACGCCGATCCTGATCACAGTCTGTGGCAAAAAGCGGCAGTAGGTGTGATCACAGCANTTTAGTATAAACGATATTTTTTTCATTATCAACCCTTTTTGACAGCTACGTTAAATACCAACTACTCACTCCAACCCGTTTATATGACACGCATTTAATAATGCTGCAAGTACGCCGATCCTGATCACAGTCTGTGGCAAAAAGCAGCAGTAGGTGTGATCACAGCAGCCCCACACAAGCTGTATTGCGGCAAAAACTACAGCGCGACAAGCTTGATTGGCAACATTTCGGGGAGCAAAAATACGTCGGAAAGTAATCGGTTGCTCGCCCCCTGGTGGGGGCGACTCGATCGCTGGCACGGGCCTGTCGCCTGTTGGTTCGTCTGCTGACAGCTCTCAGGCCTGCTACTCAATTACCGTTCTTCTCATTGATCATTGCAGCTGACCCATTCACAGCATAATTAGTAGTGGGCGCTGTACTCTGATACAATTTAAATAGGGTAACTAATGGCCTGATTACTTAGAAGTAAAGAACGTCCTACTCTGATAATGCTGAGACAGAGTATTGATTATCTAGTTACTGGTGAACGCGAAACGTTTCAAGTATTACTTAAGTATTTCCGGCAATTAAATACTGGTACGAACAGAGCCGTACTGTGTATTACTTAACTACTTGTGGTCTACGTACTGTATCTTGATAGGAACTAGTGCTGTGTCGCTTATTCTTATTTACTTATGAACTTACGCTCTCAATACATAAAAGAAAGGTGTAACTTTACCCATTGGTAGGTTAGGGTATGTCCGGTTCAGCTAGAACAGGTGCCTACCCTTACGTCCTTGCACACATTATTATACCCGAACTTCAGGTGGGTCACGTACTATACCGGCACCATCAAATTTAACGGTCAAGACATCCTCACTTAGGCCAGCGTTGATGCAAACAACCTCTTGTGTTGTGATATCTTTTTGGCCTTGCGTGCCGCGAGGCACTGGTAGATAAAACAAATGATATTAACAGGTTGGCAATAGAAGGACCAACAGTTCCATCACAGACAGGAGCTGATGACAAAGGCGCATGCGGACCGATCTGCGCTATGACATTGTGTTAAAATACGCGGTTTGCTAGTTGTTTGCTTGCTTGCCGGCTTGCTTACTTGTTAGCTTGCTTGCTTGCTTGCTTGCTTGATAGCTTGCTTGTTCTCTTGGCCTCTTCGTCCCTATCTGCAGCAGTTGTAGGAAACTATTCAACTTCCAAACAACTACAGGTCTTTAATTTGTCATGTTTTTATTGAACGTATTACAGACGCCAGCATAGATACAAGACCGCGCTTACTTGCTTGATATGGGCACTGCGAATATGTACGTCTCTAAGATCATGCCATGGAACTTGCATAGCACAACGAAGATAAAGGAAAAAATTAAGAACATAGGCATGATTCTTGGGAAGAATTGAAGAAGGAAAGCGGAGTTTTGTTGGTTGAAGTAAATACCTTCTCCTAGGAGGTTATGTTTCAGTCGGAGTTTGTCTGATTGGTAGTCTGTCACGACGATAACTCAACACAGTTGTGGACGGATCTCTATAAAAGTTACAGGGACTGCTTGATATCTTTAGAGAAACAGGCGATTAACTTTTGGTGAAGATCCCTTCAACAATTTGTTTATTAACTTTTTTAGCAATAAATTTATAACTCAAAAAGTTACTAACGAATCTTCATGAAACTTGAAGGAATTGTTGAGAAAATTACAAAGAGCAACTGACCAAAATAATGCGATGGTCTGCCCCTGCATTTGCCTGTTTGTTGCTATGTTTGTTTTTATATTTGTCACCAGAGAAATGCATGAAGTTAAAAATTATTCTTTATGAAATTTTCAAGAATTGCTAAAAGTGCTAAAAGGTGAATGAAAACCATAAGGATCAAATTTTGGTGGTGATCGGTTGGTTCGTTTGTGTGTTTTATATAATGTTGCCTTACTGTTGGTCAGAACGTTAATCAAAAAGTTATGGACGTATTTTCTAGAAAATTGCAGGAGCTGTTAGAAATATCAAGAGACAAGAATAACCAAGTTCTTGTGGTAATAAAAGGAAATCCTTTTTTCAGGACCAATTTTAATTTTTCACTAAAACTGACTTGCTTGGCGGAAGTATGCGCTTTCAGAGGGCTTCTCTAGTTATTTTCAAGCGCCATAATACACTGACAGCGAGAGCTACTATGTACACTGCAATCTACAATAATGTGTGTCTGTAAATACTTTCGTTTCCTTCGTGGCTTAAGTTACAGTAATTCCAAATTTAGTCAGCAGTGTGTGTCCTCGATTCCAGTGGTAGTGTCGACAGCTCGAAAAATGTCTGAAGACTCTACTCCTCACGCACTCTTCAGACGTGTGTTCGATTCGCCCACTTCAGCGGAGATTAGTTTTAGCTTGTCTGTCCTTAACTTCAGTCTTGATCATTAGATGCGCCACTGGATAGAAATTCATGCTTTAATCTCAAACCAACTTGAGTCAACTTGAGATAGGCAAAAACTCAAGCCTGCCCTTTCCTTTGCCTGATGCAACTCACTGATACAACAAATTTAACAAACGTGACTCCTATTCCTTTCCTTCTAGTTAAAGTAATTCCACATGTTTAGGTAATTCCATCTTTTTCGTAAAACATTAACCATATAGGAACGTTGCGCACGTGACGCTGTAAGAGAAAAGGTTAGGTGCTGCTGTACTCGTGCAATGTAAGACCTTCAATTACAATACTATTCGGAACGTTGCATAATTGACATACCATCACAGATTGGGCTAAGCGTTACTGCACTTGTGCAATAAGACCTTTTATTGCAAGACTATTTGGAAAATTGCATAACTGACATAGTATAAGAGAAAGGGTTAAGTAACACAGCTCTTTCTGCATAACAATACTGCTTGGAACATCACATATTTGACACACGAGACTGCGTTAAGCGTTACTCCACTTGTGCTATAAGTCCTCCAATTACACCGTGCTGGACATTGCAAACAGAAGTGCATGCACAGCTCCGGCGGCCTCCGCTGAGGCGACAATAATTACATTAGCAGCGATAATGAAATCTGCTGCGGTGGTACGGAGGCTTCAGAGGGACTCTTGATGCAGCCAACGAGGGATACTTTAGGCAGATCAGAGCAGTTTATGGAGGGGCGACCGCACGTGATCTGCCAAGCCCAGACACGGAGGGAGGGACGGCTCCTCAACCCTTGAGGGGACACAGCAGACGTGTTGCTGATGGCTTCTTGACGGGTCCGTCATGTAGGGCCTACGCTTTACGACCGCCTCATGCCGCCCGCCCGTCTGTAATTAATCGTTCGTTCTCTTTCCCAATGGCCAATCTTCTGGTGTGGTTCCGATCAGACAAAGTCGCAGTGCAGTGAACGTCTGACAAAGTGTGCAAGTCAACTGCTGTGGGGCTCCATTCAACACTGGTAATGACCGTTTGTCAATCTTCTGGAGTGTTTCTGTGCTACGGTCCGATGAAATACCAATCAATTTTGGGATTTTATTTTAAATGAATATCACCTTCTGCATAGAAAAATTTGAACTAGATCATAACCATTTGGGAAAATTTCCGCCTGTTTGTGTCGTACGATCTGATCAGGGATCGATCAATTTTCTTTGAGAATTTGATTTGATTAATTAGCTGGCTGTAGCGGGGCCAACAAGTCCATTCCTAGAGATCCGCCGGGGCTTACACGCCAGCCCTCTGTCAGCCATTGCCATTGTGTCGGTATCGTTTAGATGTCTGAGGTAGAAAAGAAGACATAAAAACTCAGCGAAGGAGACGATCTTGCAAGCGCGATTTATAGTTCCAGATCCGCTGAGCTTGGAGACGTTAAGTAAGTTGGGGGCAGACAAAAAATAATGGCAAAATGTGGCCTCCGAAGCTTTGGCCGAAGAAATGTGCACGTCAATTTCTGCATTTCTCCGACCATACTAAATAGTTATCCTTTATTCCACTTCCAACTTGCTTGCATTGTATTAATCGATTATCAACAAAAAAACGTATAATGTTTTTTTACCGAAATCTGGCATGCGCCTTCGAGCTACATCCTGTCAGAGTCAGCTTCTAGCAAGGGTTTTTTTTTTTTTAATCAAGCGCCAATAAAGGCTGAATAACTTTCCGATGAGTAGCTGAATTGTGTTCATACTGGATCAAGATTCAGAGAGCTGGTTTTTGTAAATATTTGCACTTACTACTTCCATTCGACACTCGTCTGGCATTTCCTCATTAGAAACGAAGAAGAACGTTATTTACTCTCTCGTGAATAAAGTCAAAACAATGCATGTATCAATATTTGAGTAAACGGCCTATTTTTGTGATAAAATAGGCATCCACACGGGGTGTTCATAATTTTTCTATTTTGTGTAGATTCTAATGGTTGAGTTTGATTATCTGTGCCAGTATATCGAATTAATAGATGTTATGCTGCCCGACTCCGATACTATATTGGCCCGTCAGGGTGAGGATTGAGACTGAAAGGGCTAAGGCAACCGTCTCATCATCGCCATCACTTCCGATATTTCCTTTGATGCAAGGCAAGGATCTTTTCAGCACCCTTTCCTAACATGCTAGCTGAACAACTTGGAGCGTAATGTAAAGGTAGAGACACTTGTGAAAGCTGCACATTTACAGGCCCGTTACGCCGGCACCATGCAGTGAGAGGGCCGCCCGTGCGTCAGTCCCGCGCTCTGACGGGCCGCGGGGCTGCCTCTGTCTGCTCCATATTGATTGTTGGTGCTGCTGCTGATGTTGCTTGTTCTGCTGCTGATGCTGCTGCTGATGTTGCTTGTTCTGCTGCTGATGCTGCTGCTGATGGTGTTGCTTGTTCTACTGCTGATGCTGTTGCTGATGGTGTTGCTTGTTCTACTGCTGATGCTGCTGCTGATGGTGTTGCTTGTGCTGCTGCTGTCGATGCTACTTATGCTATGGCTGCTCGTGCTGTTGCCAATATTGTCGATGTTTTTAATTTCACTGTTGGTGCTCCAATTTCGTTAATTCTTAATCGCTGCCACCGCTGCCTGCTGTGGTCACTATTTGTGTCGCTCTCATTATAGCATTTTTATTAGTAGATGCACAGCTATATTTCCGAGACCTTGGCAAGCCATTCAGATGATTAGCTGAGGATGTTCGTTCATTTGACCATCGTGCGAACTAGCCTGCATCAGTTCTTCGAGAGACTGACTCGCCAGTGTAACTGCGAACTTGCTGTTTCTTTCTGTAAAATCATCTATAGCTCTCGTGTCTGGGACAGGTTTTCCCCACCTCGCCTATGCCTGGCTCCCTGGAGAACTTTCACTGTGTGCTCACACAACTATGAAGTTGAACACTCATCCGGTAATAAAGAATGAAACTTATTCTAAATCTACTGTAGTGTCGACAAACTTCATAAAAATCTTAACATTCGTACTACAGCAAAACCATTATCGATAGAGTCAATTCCCTGAAATACTTCCTCTCCGAGGCCTACCCGCACATAAACTTTAGGTGCTCTTACAAAAATTCATTTACGTTAGGATCCTATTTTAAATTCAAAGATAAACCTCCCACAAACCTCCGGTCCAGTGTTGTTTACGTCTTTTCTTGCACAAGCTGCTCAGCTCTGTACTACGGCAGCACTGGACAACATTTCAAAGCCAGCGTTGACCAACATTTAGGTATATCAAGCAGAACTGGTTTACCGGTAGCAAAACCTGCACATTCAGCTCCCCGTCTTCATGCAGAAAAAAACAACCATCTCTATAATAGCTTATTCTAATCCAATAGAACACAGAACTCTAGAATCTCTATATATTCATAAAACTAAACCTAGCCTCAACATAATGTCTTCAGCCGTTTCACTCGTCACGATCCATGACTAACTCTTTTGCCTCCGACTGTGTTTGCCCGCCTCCCTCCGCTTCTCATACCGTCCGACGCTTATATAAGGACCCTCGTTCCGCACTGTAGTCATTTGCCTTTTAGGTCCCTCCATGCCAATACTGTCCCGACTTAGTTCTTGCCAAGTAAAATTTTCTTTTTTTAGTCATCCTTTGTATGTTATTTTGTAGTTACAATTTCTGAATATGGGAATTTGACATTTCCCGAAACGTTAAGATTTTTATGAAATTTGTCGACACTACAGTATATTATTTTATGATATTAGGTTTATTCAATATTTATTCTAAATCTGTTTAACAAGTTCGTTAAGGGTAATTATTGAAAGACGTTAGAAAAATAATGCAAGATTTCCTACCCCATGAAAGTCATTTTGCATCCCAGGGGGTGCGAGGACCCCGTCTGGAAGCCACATTTCTAGGAACAACAGTACATGTGCTCTTAATCTTTAGCAGAGCTGTTACCAGAGGAAGACGTACAGCCACTCGCTTTACTTTTCATCAACAACTCAAAAAATTTATTCATTTCTCAGACGGTTCAGAGGTTTTCGTAACTCGATGCAAAAACTTAAAGGAAGCTGAGCCTGCACTTTCTAATTGTATCATATGAAACCCAGCGGGACGGCCATCCGCATCCATCCAAATGCAAAAACTTAAAGGAAGCTGAGCCTGCACTTTCTAATTTTATCATATGAAATCCAGTGGGGACCGCCATCCGCATCCATCCAAATCAACAGCTGAACTCATTAGGCTTACAATGGTAACCCACTCACTGGCAGACTTATTTACCCCTTCAATGTCCCAGCTAACCCTATCTGTAGCAGCTACTACGCCACCTCGCTATGAAGGCTATTTTTCTCACTGGAATTACGATTATACGTGAAACTCCGGTAGTGCAATAACACTTTTGGAGAAATAATATTAAACATAATTTTATTACAGGCCAATCAATATACTTGTAGCGAGTGCAAATAACCGCAGGCGGAGTTGAAGGCTTGGCAGCTAATGCTTGTATTGAAAATGTGGCTCTGTCATGCACAGAAGGAAGAAAAAGAGCAGTAGACCTGTAGCCTTTTATTACATTTGTGGCGCCGTGTGCCCAGTTCCCACAACACAAACAGATAGCACCTCTGCAGAGCGGTCTGCATTCTCATGGCTGATCTGCACGTTAGTCTTTTCAGCGCATTCACTCATTCGAATGTGTTACTGTGCTGTTGGAACGGACGAAATGTGCATTGTTTTCTGAGTTCTATTTCACTGCAAATATGAAGAGATATCCGTAACTTGTCCAGTGACACTAGCTCAGGAAGCTAATTTGACGAGGAATATTTCAATAACTTTTTGTACGAGCTCGTGGTGGCAACGGCGCTATACAAAACATTCCGAAGAGTGGATGAGTGAATGCGTTCAAAAGACAAAGGTGTAGGCAGGCAGTGCTTTAGCACAGCACTGCAGTTCCTACACCTGCACCACCAGTTAGNCCCCTCCCCCAGCTGAGGTAAAGGGAACGCCGTGCTGTACTGGCAACAGTATGAGGTACTTCTCGTGTGTCTGCGCAATCGAGTTCTGTGCCTCTTACTGTTGTGCAAGTTGAGCACTGCCCGGGATGTGTGTTTCCTCGAGGATTCTAGGATCTGCTGATGCAAAGCTGAAATCGAACTGTTAACTATTGTGCTGCATGCGAGAGCAACGCAAGTATGACGAGAGCAGCACGAGGAAATCTTCGATATGAGGGGGAAGTCACTGTATGGCAGGCTAAAGAGTAAGTGAACAACTGTGAAGGATTTTCTTAAATTCGTCTTAGGGTTGATAACACCTCGGAGGTCAGGAAAACAGAGAACTCCTTAGATGAGCAGCCCTAGCATGATGATATCAGATGCGTAAAATGCAAGATTTTGTTGTATACGGGGTGAGAGACAAAGGAGAAAACAGAGAAACTACGAGGAAAGACAATGAAGACAGCAGAAGGGAGATATAAGAGAAGGGAGAAAACGGGCAAAGAAGAAGAAAAGGAGAAAATACAGGGGAGGCAGGAAAGATGGAATAAGTCGAGCAGGGAAGGAGACAGCGGGGAGTAGAGAGGGAACCTAGGAGAGGAGAAAGAGCAACAAATGAAGAAGACAAGTGAGAGAATCAAGAAAGACTGAGAAGGAGCAAGCAAACGAGAAACAATTGAGAAAGTGATGGAGGAGAGGCACAGTAGAGAAAGGCGAGCTTACGAAGAAAGTAAGCTCGCCTTTCTCTACGGTGCCTCTCCTCCATCACTTTCTCAATTGTTTCTCGTTTGCTTGCTCCTTCTCAGTCTTATGACAAAGAAAATAGTGAGGTAGAACCGGAAAAGAAAGAAGACAAGAGTGCGAGAGGAGATGGAGAGAAGGGAGAGAGCGAGAAGACGCAGTGTCCAGCTGACGCGCCCTTAACGCCGTCAGCTTGTGTTGCTCCATCGCTCAAGTCGGCGATATATTGCTTGATCCCGCGTGTGGGTCTGAACGCAGCGCCAGGGGGGGGAGGGTCGAAGAGAAAACTCGCATTTTACTTAGAAATGAAAATTACCTTTGAAATGAGAGATTTATTTTTGAAAAAGGGCAGTGATAAAATGGCACTGCATGAGCGTTCATTTAGATGTGAACGCATCCACAACTGTGAAGAAATATGGAAGTTAGTTCTTGGTTCCATTACTTTAGTTAGTTTATTGGAAAACATATGGAAATGACTGCTGAAAATTGCTGGTTTAAGTTGCAGGTGTGATTCAGGCTCTGCTATTTGTTGTACAATAAAAACTTGAATTTTTATATAGGTGATTACTCTTAATGAAACGAAAAGGTGTTATTCACTGCTACGTACGTTTCAGTAACAATTTGGTTTGAAAGTAATTTCTGAGAAGTCATTATTATGAAAGGAATATATGTAGTAGTGTTGATATGTTGCTAGAGGGAAGCGTGGAATTTCCTCATCAATTGGTTACATTTTTTCTATTTCACTTGATAAAATTAATATCTGCAGATACAGCATTTTTCACTAATGCAATCAATAAACATCTCAATCTTCCCAAGCATGATTGCAGTTGAAGCAAATTTGTGAAGGCTTCGATATTGTGAGGACCCGCGCAATACCTTTTTCCAAACATTGTTTCCATGCAGTTCATGTCATAGATATACTGCCCAATTGCCCATACCAGTACAATAATTAGTAAGTACACTAGATTTAAAAACTGTATCACGATCATTACTTTAAAAAGGGGTAGTGACGATGCTTAACTTTACATACGCAGTACATTGTGCTGCAGTAATGGAGAGAAAGTTTTGAAATGATGACACCATTCCCTGGTTTCCAAACCGCTGTAGCACATCCAGTCGCAAGACTGATTTCCTTACATTAAAAAGTCCTGACTACATACCTCATAGTCTTGTAAACTGAGAAATTTATTATAGTGTAGCTCCGGTTACACCCCACCAAATACTGTAACTTCAAGAAAATTTAAACTTCTTCTATCTATTTACTGACCCCATTATTTCCATAAGGCTCTGTGTATAAAAAATTCAGACCAACCTGTGCAAGCAGGAAGGCGAATGAAGCAATTAACATGTATTAAACTTTATTAGTTTCGAATTGATCGAGAAAAATAGTAGATGAAGTACATGAGACTGGCATGGACGGAAACAAAATGTGTATCAGCTCTACCTTATGCAGCCTGGTAGCGCTGATAATAATTCAAAGTAAAAGCAATAAAAAAGGTTTTTAAGACACATTAAGATAGAAAAGGAAAATAATCTAGATTGATCTTATTGTCAACAAATAACAATGAAACAGTCCCTGACTGTATTCTATTTGTTGTCACTGCATAACGTTTTTCGGAAGATTGAAAATTTCAAATTTTATCTATATACTATTTTCAGTTTTAAGCTTCACTCCTGAGACATTGTACTAACTAGAGCACTCTGAGAGCGTATACCTCCGCCAAACAAGGCAATGTTAACGAAAAATTCAAATTGGTACAGAAAAAAAATTACTTTTATCATCAGCTAAATTTGGTCATTTGTGCCTCTTGACGGTAATAAGGGCTTCTGTAATTTTCTTCAAGATCATTCCTAAACTTTTTGAGTCAAGTTCTGACAAACCTTAGTCAAACACAATCGGACAAACCAATCATCAGCAAAATTTGATCATTTGCGTTTTGTAGGATTTCTAACAATTTCTACAAATTTGACGAAAATCCGTTCTTAACTTTTTACGTTAGGCTACTGACAAGCATTTTGACATTAGTCAAATACACGAATTATGGACGAACCGGTCGTCACTAAATATGGTTATCTGTATCTTTTAATATTCTTACAATTCCTACAAATCTCGGTTCATCACTTTTAGAGGTATTTTACTGACAAACAAAAAGATAAAAAACAAATGAAGAAACAGATTAATACAAAATCTGGTTTTTGCACCTAGAAGCAACCCCAAAATTTCCTGAAGAATATCTGAAGATCTGCGTACAACTTTTTAAGTTGTGTTACCAAGAAAAAAGAGGCATACAAGCAAACGAATGGTTGAACGGATCCTCACTAAAAGTTAATCATTTGTTCCTCCTAACATACATAACAACCCCTGTACATTTCTCAAAGATCCGTAGATGCCTCTTTCAGTTATCTTGGTGACAGACAAAGAGACAAACTAACTTGACAAAAACATAATCTCTTGGTCGAGGTGATAATTGACTTTACGTTAACAATCACGCTCAGAGATATATTCTGGCTGGCCCTTTCCCTGCCACAATATATTTGGGCCTCACGACCCCAAAATTCCCATCCGCAGGGGATGTTGCAGCTGGCCGCAGCTCCTGTTGAGATGGTTAGTTTGTTAGGCTAGGTAAGTTCTCTATTTTTCCCATTCTGTTCCGCGCGGTGAGCCGTCGATCGAGGAGGCCGACCTTTTCCCGCGGGACTCCTACTTTCACCCCTGAGGAGGGCCACGGATGGGGCCAGACGCGAGGGCGTTTCTTTTTTCTGTTTTCTACTCATTTCGTTTTTCGTCTCTTACCCGGTACCACGCGGCTGAACGAATTCGTTAAGCCAAGCCGTATAAGGTTGGAGATGCTAGTACTTTTTAAATCTGAGACACAGAAGTCACTTATGTGAGTTTGCCTTCACTCACAACCTTCCGGTAGATATTCTAAAAAAAAAACACATATTTGACCTTCGGCGCGATGCGGCTTAGACTCGCTGCGCTGGCAAACCTTCTTACTAACCTAACTGAACCTAACCTACTTCGACAATCAATGGTCCCTTTTCTATTTTTATAATGTCACCCACACAGCAATACCATTGCGTGCTGACTGACGTTCATGAGAACAGGAATTTGTATCTGCTAATAATACCTCTCCCTAATGTACTGTTTGTATTTCTGTTGCAGGTAAAAATCTGGTTCCAAAACCGCCGAATGAAGTGGCGCAACAGTAAGGAGCGCGAGCTTCTAGCCAGTGGGGGGTCACGTGAGCAAACCTTGCCTAACAAGAACAACCCCAACCCCGATCTGTCGGATGTTAATGAGACTTTCACAAACCGTGACATCCAGCGAGAGTCCCAAAGAGATAGCCTGGAAGACCTCGGCGATGAGGAGGACAGGGCTTCTCCCGCCGAGACCGTGGAGGAAGGTGTCTTCGACAACGACATCCAGAGCTTCGGAGGTAGAACGGACATTGAGTGCTCGACACCTCAGGAGCCTCTGGAATCCCTGATTGCTGCGTCACAGCTCTCCTTGTCCCATGCCGTGGGGCGTCCATCAGACCCTAATGTAGTGGTCAGTAGAAGTAATCCACAATCGTCTTCAAATTCCCCTAAGCTATTAATCAAAGATTTATCAGCACTTGGCGGAAGTGAGACCTATACAGGATCCCCTACGGACGGTATGCCCACCTACACAAACACGAGCTTCAGGCCTGAGCGGCCTGGCGCTGATCATCTAGAGACCTACTCCGAAGATGAAGACATTAACGTCACAGATGACATGGCGGGGTCCAATAATGAAGATTCTGAAGGTGATTGATGGTCTCAGAAGCAGGCTCTCATCAACGGCTTCTAATTTCTGTCTTAATATTCACTGATGCAATAATGTTAAGACTTGACGACGTTTCTGTCGTGAGGTCGCACGAGAAAACTTTTTTATAGAAATAGCGAGATAGCGCTCTACTGGTGAGTCAAAAATCAACTTCAGTGGAATTTGCTGAAGCATGGAAAGTAGGCCATGTAAAATGAAAGCAATGTTGCATAATGTACGTAAGTCAATCAGTAGCTTTATAATGGCAATTTTATCAAGGTGTTTGTGTTAATTTGCAAAGCTGTTAATACGTCTTGAAAGCGCATTGCAACTGTTGATATAATAACCTCAGTAATCAAGGGCAACACACACCAAAATATCATTCAGATGGAAATTTACACTTGATAGAGAAACAACTAAATACTGAATAAAACCGAGGAAGCATTCAAAAGTGCACTTTCATGCAGCGAACTCTTCAGCTTACGTTAACTGAATTTACCTCTAACAGCAGGCGTGAGTATAACAATGTATGTACCAACGGCCGCCCATATTCCTTTACTCAGCAAGAAATGTCCTTGTCCACGGCCTGTAGTCTCAACAATTTCTCACTTTATCGCAAATGTTATTGTATCAGCAGCTAGCGCAAATCCATCCGTGGTAATCGAAGCGGATTTAAAAGGGCAGGTCAGACGGACGTCACGCTTGCTTCTGAAAATACTCTTAACTACGAAGGCAAAGCCATCTTTTTTCTGTTTTGTTGTTCCTGGGTGATTTCCTAGGTCTACTCTCCGCCCCCCCCCCTCATGCCTTTAAAAATGTCACGGCCATGTTTCGTGAAGTAAACTATGACTTTTGGTGGTTCTATGTGATCTGCCTTAAGGTCTATCAGCACTTCAGACTAATCCCCATGCCTTGAAAATGTTAAGATAACTAATGAGGTTGAGAATTAGAAAATTATACTATGAGATTCTTCATAATTAGTTGTATAGCGAAGCGAAATTGAGGCAGTCCAGGCGACAGCGAAGGTCACTACTTGTGTGTCCACGCTTCGTGTGGGACTCAGTGCACGTGAGACTGCTGTCGCGGGAGATTGTGCTATACTTCGGACGATGGGTTTCCGCGAGCACTTTTCTCTTCTTACTGCATATCAGTCATCAAACTGATATTCCTTCTGCTAGCCTCTTTCATTCCTAGCAGAAAAAAAAAGACTTGATATTCCTGACAATAAACTTGTACGCTTCTGCGAAAATCTTCGGACATTTAGCAAAATATTTAAGTAATGCAACGTAAACAGAGCTGTGGATGTATGTGGATTTGACACTTGCATAATTTACAGTAAAAAAGAGTGTGCAGGCAAGGCAGTGTGTTGGATGTGCTGCAGAACATCAGAAGTTGTTCAATAGAAATTTTCATGTTTCTCTCATTGTGGGTTCGATCCCCCGCTTCCGCCGAGATAATCCAGTCCTATTATCTCTAACTTATCTGGAAATACAATTCTGAGCGTTGAATTTCTTACATTGGAATATACATAATAGTGAATCAGACGCTGACTACCTTTGAGACGGCCGATAATTCAGTTTTACTACTGACTCAAACGGAATCGGTCTGCTATGACGCCTGAGGTTCGATCGATATCTGCTGTCAAGACTGGAGCACAGGACATTTTCACAATAATCGGATTAGATTATCTGCACCAAAGTAAGTGCGCTGTGCTCGTCCTCAAATCGAACAAATTAAAAGCAAGTCAGCTCGCCATCTAAAATTGGTAAAAATTTCTCTCACAAGCACTCAGAGTGAAACGTACGTACTTGAGAAACCATTTCGAGACAGCCTACGGCAACTCGATACAAAATACTGTGACTACACGGTTCAAATTTCATGCATATTACTTTTACATATCAATTGTGGATATCTGTGAAGGCTGCAGCAAAGAACTTGGTGTGTGTGTGCATAAAAATTAAATTTGATATGTGAACAAATGAAGGGATCAGAGTTCAAAGTAGGAGCTACGGTATCAAAATTTTGAATAAATTAGGGATAGGGAGAAACTAAGATCGAACGAATTAGGAGATTTACCTGCACTTTCCTAGCACGACTACGTGCCTAGCACATGTATCTCTTAACCCCTAAATAGTACTTCCCTAGTACAAGTAAGTCAACGACCAGTGGACGATCATCCTTATGATGATGTTTTCAGACCCATCTAAATTCCAGTGATTAATAGGAATAAGAAGTATAGTTGCTATCCTGCTAGTGTTCGTTACATCCAGCGGTTCGTGTCCATATAAATTATTAAATGATTTATACCGTAACAATACCATCGCGTGTGCTGGTTACTGATTCAAGTGGGTCGTATGTAAAGTAGAGCTTAATGATAATCATGATATGGTTTTCGCATTTATAAAGTGATTGTTCGAAAGTGGCCACTTATCCTTATGAGCCGTGTCCAATTAAAAGCTAATTTTATTTTCTCTGTTTCCTGTGTGTGATAAAAAATTACATATTTCTATGGATTATGTCTTAGATAAATACATAGCATTCCGGTTTCCCGTTTCATCAGTTGTAATTACGAATGCAAATTTACCGAAGTAGTAAACGCTCGAGGAGAGGACGACACACTAAGCAAAAGTTCAAGTCTTTGAATCAAGAATTAATTCATACACTTGCTTTGACACAATTCAGTGTATTTACACTCAGTGCAGCACTGCGGTGTATGGAGGTGTAGACACGGCTGAATGATGAANAATTCTTCACCGTGCAGTACTGCCACGATCTCCGTCGCAGTACTAGGGGATTTTGCTTTTGCTTTGCCACAATGAGATTGTGGAATAAAATTTCAAAAGGAAGGCTTCTTTATCCCACAAAGATGCAATTGTTCTGTAGAAATTTACATGTAAGTTCACAGCCATTTCATCCTGCTAGTGTGTAAATTAAGAAAATATGGCCGATATATCGCCTGAATTGAATTAGACTGATGTATAATACTTAGGATATCTGTGCCACTATATTAACGCCAAATTATTACTCTAATATCTTATTATGTTTGAAAATAACTATGAAGAGAATATTCTGCTTGGTATCCTCGTCTCCCGCACTACAACCACTTCAGCCTCCCTGAAGTATAGCCGAGCAGAATCTGCAGACCCTCCCATGCCTTACCCTAATATTCATATTAACACTCTACTCTCTCAAACACTTCCGTCTTTCTGCACTTGAAATTGATGCATGCTACATTAAGCTAAAACAAAAAGAATACGGCAAACTTATGCTCAAAAACATTGTCAATTCCTATAGGTCAAATTATATGTATCTCTACTGTTGGCAGGTTTTCATCGGTTTTTTATTTAGATTTTTTCAAGTATCACAACCGTCATTACGGCATTATTTACCTGAAGCACTCTCATTACGCTCACTAAACACCCGACACATCGCCGCATCTCATGACTCAAGCCCACCTCCCTTAATGTTCATGTCGCAGTTTTGCCTATGATACTCTGACGCACATATGCTAAATTGAAAAAAATCATTTTTTTTTACCCGAAGTAAAGTGAAAAAACTAATAAAAGTTATGAATTAGTCAGGTGTTCTACTTATGAAAAAGAAAAACGTGGGGTATAAAGCCACTGTTTATGTCTTACATCCTCCTGGCTAGTTATATACTCTATTTCCCCTGAACAATTGGCTAGTCTATCCTTGTGTCGGAACCACACGATACCATCGCCAGCACAACTTGATGCGAAGAAGCGCAGCTCACACGTCGTTCATGCTACTGAATCTATGTTATCGAGTTTGAATATATAACCATATGCATATACAGACAGACGACGAGCAAACTTCACGTATCAAGACGTGTATAGGATTGAACAAAGAACGCAGCCTAAACCTCACGCCTAACTCTTCAGCGTTGAGCCGCGGAGCCAGCAGCATTCCCTCCTGTCATCGGCGCCTCTGCCGCCAGTACGTGCCTACCTACCTTGTGTACCGTGGGGGTCTTCGGAAGAGGTCCAGGAGACGTTCCGCACGTCACCCCACGTGTGTGTGTGTGTAATCACGCTGCTGGGTGTATCGTAGCTTCTATGTCATCATTCCTCTACTGATCCAAATTCTTTCCCTGATCCAAACTCCTCTACAGAACCAAATTCCTCTACTGATCCAGACTCCTCTACTGATCCAAGCTCTTATACTGAACCAAATTCCTTTTGTGAGCCAAACTCCACTACCGAACCAAATTCCTCTGCTGTTGCAAACTTATCACACGGTCCAAATTCCTCAGCTGATGCGCTTGCAGTTGATCAGTCCTGTAGTACTAGACCAGGAATATCCCGCAGATCCTAATTATTGCAATACACAAAATAATGAATCCGAGTGCCATCAATTTCCGCAAGCAGTAACTCCATCGGGAAGCAATTCGATGACCGTAGAGGCGGTATCGCAGGATATTAGATAATTGCCTAATAGTTTCTGATTGAGAAGTTTCATCGCTTGGAATATGGAAATCGAGTGCAGATAACCCAAAAGCTTTAACTTGTCCGAATCTTCCGAGAGGAGCTTTCGCTTCAGCACTGAATTCGTATTACAGGTGTTAGCAGGAACCTGATGATGCTTGAGGTAAAACTAAAACTCTAGTCTCAGGGCTTAACTTCTTCGTAACCATAGACAGGAGTGTTGGCTTCGACATTTTAAATTGCGGTGCAGGCGTTAATTTTAAATAGATTACCCTTAAGACTTTTGAAAAGTCAAATATGTTCGTTAAAACACACTTTCCATTTCCGGCAGCCTTGCCCACCGATGACACTTGATGCCGCCACTTTTATCCACTAAGATGTGATGAAAACTCTGACTGCGAGCTCAGAGCAGGAGGATTCATCCTTTGCGATCAAGATAACCTAATACGACTAAGCTTGCAAAGTTTTGAGTTTTTGTCTTGTCACTTGTATATTGACGTTATGTACTTCAGATGACTGCGACTGGTGGCTATTTCGCCTGTACAGTTCTGCAGGACAACACGAGGTGTTCCGACATGTATGCAAAATAACGAAATGCATAGTAAATAGTACACTACGCTGCTCACAATGGTATGCACTGGCGAACTAAATATGCTTAGGCTACACTCAATGGTAGACAATAGAGTACTGAATGGCATGCGATGTACACAATGGTGCACCGCCTATATACGATAGCACTTTAACTGTACACAATAGCACACTGAACGGTGTACAATGGGTCACCCCAGGAGCGTAGTGAAAAATTACGAAGCGCATAATATGAGTGCAAAACTCTCTCAAAACAGGACACACCGCGGGGACTTTCTAAGCACTTTGCTAACTGCTGACTCACCTTTTGAGTACGTGTTCACCGAAACCAGTACGTCTTCTTGTGCACAGACAGACAGAAAATGTCTTTTTTGGCTTACTCGAGCACCGTATGTAAAAGTCCACTCATTTCCGTCGATGTTCGGGAAGACGAGCTGGTTTGGGCTAAGACTTTTCGGAGTGTACGCATTACACCTTATACCTGTGAAATTTACGAATATTGGAATCCGTATTTTTTAATTAATACCAATTAATTCTGTGCCGATGGTTACAATTTACATGCGTCATATGTATAGTTAGTAAAGCGCATTGAGGGATTATATAGCTGTCACTCACTGAAGCGCACCTCAAACCCCTAACTCACGCGTTCTGATTCTTGTTGGAACATTTGAAACTCGGATGCTTTATAGTTACCTACATTCACCCAACTCTGTGTCAATCGAACCATAGGCCTATACACTGATAACATATTACGACCTATACATTATATTATTACGTGTAAACAACAGTGTGTTAGTCTTGAATTCCGCTGAGCCTCTGTGGCTGATTGAGGCCACTGAGACACTGTGTCTAGGTGGCCTCGAGGCGATTCAGCGAACCTTCGTTGGTTCAACTACATATATATATACCCACTTAATGGCTGACTACACATTCATTTTCTCAACTTGGTCACTGTCTGAATGTATTGCTGTGTCGTTGAAACAGCAGAAAATTGCAGTTTTGTTTCACTCTAAATCAGAAGATAAATTAGTAACTTACCTAAGGCGTCTTTTTGTGACCACCGCGCGGATGATTCCCCCTGATCGCGCATAATTCGCGCGTTTTTGTGACCGCATTTTGACGTGATTCTGATAGCAATCAACCTTGATCAGTGGTGAGAATTGATCGCAGCGTGACTTCCTCCGCAGGCTAATCATGCGTGATCAAAGAGTGATTCCAGCCGTTGGACAAATAAAAATTCAAAGTTTGATATGCAAGGTCGTGATGTTTTCTTATATTTAGAAATAGATTGAATAATATTATGATGATTGTTTGTAATATTGACTTTCAAAGTTGTAGTTTCCTTAGTTCTATCCCTGTGTATGTAAAATAAAATACTGCCAGTTCAATTATGCATTGGCTTCAAAATATTTAAAGGCTCATAAGAAATCCATTCCCTACCATTTTCCATAAAAATACAATATAAATATATATATTTTTTTTTAAATTGACGTGGTGTCTCTGGTTTGTTTACAAAATCGTTGACAGTTCTTGTGCTTTTCAGTGATTACGATGATCATGATCACGGCGATTCTGATCACGAGCGTGGCCACAAAAAGACGCCTCTAGTGACACTTCAACGAAGTTGTGTTGACGACAACGCTACAAAGCGTTTGGACGAGTGGATGCGTTCAAGAGCGAGTAGACAGGCCTTTAGGCACCTTTGTTCACCAGCTGTATGGAAATCTCCACCTCAGACTGTACATTTCGATACTTGAAAGTATTGCGCAAAAGTTCTGAAGTATGCTATGTGCTCTTTCGAATTTGTTTTTCTTAGTTGTAAATTTGCTATTTTTGTTCAGTATTTAGAAATTTCGTGCAACAATTTTACATGTGCAATGTGCTACTGGAAGAAATTCGTTTTCCATGTTTTAAATTTAACTGTTGTCATAATTAGCCAGTGTCACACCCCGTACATATAGTTCAGTTCGGAGCCATTCGTGTAGCACTGGCAATTTCGAATCGCCCACTTGGTCAATCCTGGGCGTCCGATTCGCCACGTTTGGCTAAAGTACAAGGCGATAATTGAAATCTGATTGCGATTGAGACCAATTAAAAATTCATGTCATGGTCTAATTGTCACGAATAATCAGCTTACGATTAATGTCTGAAACTCAACTGACGCCCCGGACGGATTGCAACTAATCAGCTTAGCTTACCTCAGTTACAGTGAGCGATACGAACCCTCACTATTATCCTGATGAAAAGAAAATAGGTCCACAACGCGTTTTTATACATTTACTTGATATTTATAGTATTTATTGTAGCAACATTGGATATATATCTTCACTTGCTCATGCAACTACTGTGCTTCTGTGGTAAGCACCAAGTACCGATTTCCTCAATATCTTTACATCATTCTCTGGCCGGATGATCCTATCCTCTATCAGCGACATGTAGCATATGATTCTCTGGCCGGATGATCCTATCCTCTATCAGCGACATGTACCATATGATTCTCTGGCCGGATGATCCTATCCTCTATCAGCGACATGTACCATATGATTCTCTGGCCGGATGATCCTATCCCCTATCAGCGACATGTAGCATATGATTCTCTGACCGGATGATCCTATCCTCTATCAGCGACATGTACCATATGATTCTCTGGCCGGATGATCCTATCCTCTATCAGCGACATGTACCATATGATTCTCTGGCCGGATGATCCTATCCTCTATCAGCGACATGTAGCATATGATTCTCTGACCTGATGATCCTATCCTCTATCAGCGACATGTACCATATGATTCTCTGGCCGGATGATCCTATCCTCTATCAGCGACATGTAGCATATGATTCTCTGGCCGGATGATCCTATCCTCTATCAGCGACATGTAGCATATGATTCTCTGACCGGATGATCCTATCTTCTATCAGCGACATGTAGCATTCTAATCCCACGTATCTTCTGTAATATTCATTGTACATAGAGAAGAATATCATGCAAATACAGTTGACCGTTACCTTTACATCTCTTGTATTTCTTAACCAATTAAATTTCCAAGAAGTGCGAGCCAGAAGACCTTTACCGTATGGCACACTGCACATATCAGCCATACTCCATTTTCCCACTTTGAGTTATAAGCATTAATTTAAATTTTGTCTTAACTTGTCAGGAACTTCAATTTTTGAGGATTTTCCTCCAGTTCTGTTCCGCCCGATCTTCTCGATTTAGCAGCCATCGGATCGCCACCAACGCCAAAGCACACGATTGAAGCCAAGGTAAAAACCAATCGGGATAGATTAACATACTCTCTAGAAATAAACGAATCAAACACGCCTATTACTGTCTTGAAGGTTATATCCTTTATCGGAAACATAGTAGCACAAGTGAAGCAAACCTGATAAAATTCAACGTTTTTCTATTAAATTCGTATTACCATCACGCGCTTGTGGGATCAGAGAGCCAATTTAAATACCCCTAAAGTACCCGTGCCGTCAAAAAAAAATACCATAGAAATGTAATATATTAAACCACGTGCGCGAGTTCTTACTGAGTTCTTCACCGTACTTGGCTGTGAGGATGCAGAGCGGCGAAGGAACGTAGTCAATATTTTGATTTTGATTTACATCTTTCATACAAACTTATAAGATATAAGCCAAGTGTAAGTAGCAAGGCATTGCTGCTTGAAAAGAAGTTACAAGTAAAGCGCCTATGTGCCGACAAGCAAGGTTCGAGGTCTGCAAAGGTAATATTGATACTTGCTTCCCAGCGAGCGCCCTTTATACCTTTGACTTTAGGAACTCGTTTAGCATTTTCGGAAAGCCGGCGTACTGCTTGGTTCCAGTCGGCCTGACAATTAAGAGTCGCAAGTTCCAATCAGATCACCAGCAACTTATCTGCATGTTTACAAGGCGAGCAAATATCTCAGAGCCTCTGGTCGCGGCAGTTTTAGTAACAACTCAACCGATCGAGCTTGACCGGAAGATCGAATACCGCTTGTCGCTCAATATTTACGATACAAGCGAATTAGGTACGGCATAATGCACCCTATCTTTTACCTTCGTTATCAGAAATGACCTTAGACGCGTCGTAACAAACGTCCGTTAACATGAACAGAAATGGAGCCAAAAATGCGTCTAAACATTCACATGTTGAGCTAGCATATGACTAGATGTATGTGCGAAAAGATTACATGGCAGAAGATATTGGGATGACACTTCTTCATTTATCATACTGCCGATGTAAACTTTACGGCTGTGGTTCACATTCTGATGGCAAAAATTACAGCTGCTTATCCCGTCACACTCTCGTAATAAACATTAGAGCTATTTACCGGGTCATGTCTCTAGTGACACACATTACAGTTGCAAGACCAAGTACTTTTCCGTAATAAACATCGCCGATGTATCTTCAGTTCATGATGAACGTTACAACTACTAGTAACACCATCCACTGGTGGCGAATATCACGGCTATACATATACCGGATCACTCTCTAGTGACGAACGTCGCAGCTGTATATCAAGTCACGCTTTCGGGACGAATGGCGCCACTGTATATACCAGGACGGACACTCTCTAGTGGCGAACGTCACGGTTGTAGTTCGTCATTCTTCAGCGATGAATATTACAGCTGTGCGCCAGGTCGCTCCTTGCAACGGACATCACTGACAAGCATCGACCAAGTTTCCTGCACTACCATTACGTAGTGCACGTAATAAGAGGAGGATGCTCTTCTAAACATCACTGACGCCATCTACCGGAGTATAGGTCGTAAACGCATTGCTTTTCTCCTATATACTACTTGATCTACCCATAGCATTTGATAATGCTGATCATGGCATGCTGCTAAGAGAAATTATTTCTTTGAACGTTTTTCCTAATTATTTTGCCAGCTATCTACAGAACGGGCCAAATGCTCTCAAACTCAATACTGCTCGGCCACCTTATATCGTGAAGAACTGGTGTTCCGCAAGGACCGGTTTTATTCTCTATGTTCCTTAACAACAGTCCCTCGGAACAGTACGATGGAACCTCTACCTGCATGACGATTATGTCCAAATGACAATCTTCTTCTTCTTAGCAGCTAAAGAGAGCGACGTGCTCAATAAAGCTGAATATCTCTGGCAACGCTAGAACATGTTGCGATAAGAACGGTTTTGAAATTAACGCCGATAGGGCCCAGTGCATTAAATTTACCACTTTTCAACTCGACAAGCAACTATGCCTTTTCTCCCCCACCTGTAACAACTCTGTTTTCAAACCTCTCCATGTTGTCAAAACGCTTGGGGCGTCAATGAATAAACATTTGACGTTGGACTTCCACATTCGGAAATCATGCAGAACCGTGATAGGTACGCTAATCTTTCTTCAGAGAATAAAACATACCTATTAGATCAAAGATCACGACTACTTCTCAACCAGTCGCTCATTCTCTCCTACTTGAACAAGGTATCGTAGTTTAATCTGAGGAACAGCCTCCGAATACCTTATATCAGATGTACAAAAAGCCCAGAACATTGCAGCGAAAGTGTTTGTCAAAATAAAATTCACCAAGCGCGATTATACCAGTCAATTGTTAACTAGAACACACTGAGAGCGCATACCTCCGCCAAGTAAGGCAACGGTTACGAAAAATTAAAATTGGTTCTGTGACTATCATTTTCTTTGTATCAACACCAAAAGCTAATCATTTATGCCCTTCAATAGTGTTAACATCTTCAGTAATTTTGAAGATCCGTTCATAACTTTTTGAGTTATGCTGCTAACAAGCATTACGACAAACATACAAACGCACTAACCGGTCTGCACCAAAATTTAATCATTTATGCCTTTTAACATTGCTAACAAATTCTATTAATTTCATAAAAATCCATTCATTTTTTTTAGTTATTATGCTAAGAAGCTCAAAATTAAAAACAGTAACAAACGAACGAGTAAACGGATCGTTACAAAAATTTGGTCATTTACTCTTCATAATATACCTAACAACTCATGTAAATTTCATAAAAATCAGTCCAAACCTTTTTGAGTTATAGCAGTGAGAAAAATAAGGCAGACAAACAAATAAACGGATGAACGGATCCTCACCAAAAGTTAATCATTTGTTTCTCATAACATACCTAGCAATCCCTGTAAATTTTATCAAAATCGGTCCATACTTTTTTGAGTTATCTTGATGAAAGACAGACAAACAGGCGTACAGGTAGACAAATCAGACGAAAACATTAACTCCTTGGCGGAGGTGAAAATTCTACTAGCCACGCATCAGCACAAAATTAGATCTACATGAAACCCAATATGCTTTTTTGTTCACTGCATGGTGCTCTTGGAAATGCTTAGGTTGTGCAGTTTATTCCTAAGAAATTGAAATCAATGGACGATCTCTTTCATGAGGTCATCTCCAGGTGTGCTCCACTCGCACCGAAACTGGTAAACGAGGACTTTCTATTTCTGGCGCTCCTCTGTGGAATGATCTTACCAATCTATAATAGATGATGCCACTGAAATTTATCAATTCGCCATACAAGAGGGCTCTATCACATTTTGAGATGTTCCTATAATTATGTCGAAATTTGCTAGGTAAATACGACAGACATTCTCTCACCCTCGGCTGAAATCTCAGCTGGTCTGTATGACCTAAATATCAGTTGTTCTTACCCTTAGTCAACTGGCAATGCACGGCGCATTTCTCATTGTAATAATCGAGTTTGGATCAAGACAATAAAGTTTCCCGGCTTATCCAAAAAATATTTAAAACAAAACACCGTTGTAACAGCATCTCCGTGCGAAAAATCTATTACTTGTTTTATAATTTTAATAACGTTTGCACACTGTTTGCTAGGGTAAATCAAGTTCGAATACATCTTTCTATACACTTGATAGAATGCAGAGAAAGATGATGACAGTGGCATGTTTTCATGTCAAACCTTCACATTTGAAGTTTAAGTAACAAAAAGGACGTATGGCTATGGTGGTCCCAAAGGGCAATGATGCGCAGATGAAAATGATTGCCCATCACAGGCAGCAGAGTCGAACGCAATCAAAGTGATGAATTTAATTAGTAAGGTTCACCGTATTTCTAATTTCTAATACGTCTATTCTAAATCAAAATTTCTTTGTGGTGTAGCATATCTAGAATAAGATAGGGTAATTACCCAATTGCCGAACTAACCCGATTTCCGAACAAAGAGCTCTTATTTGATAGGTTTATTACACAAACCTATCAAATACTAGCTCTTTGTTCAGAAATAGCTTGGTTAGTTCTTCAATTGGGTAATTACCCTACGTTAAATCAACCTGTCTGCCCCTAATTATGTAACTGGCATCATGTCTGTAATGATGGGTGAACACTGCCTATCTACTAGTGTAAGTTTAGAGGCCAACTGCGAATAAGGGCGAGTTCGCACTTCATTCGCATCAACGCGTCGCTCATCCACCTGTCCGAATGAGCTATTGTGCTCTAGCAATAGCCGATGAGTGCCCGTTTTCCGAGTTTTATTCACTCCCCATTTGAAGAGATATCAGTTACTTGTCTAGTGACACTTGCAGAGGAAAGTGATTGATTTGACGGTGAACATTTTAGTAACTTTTGTTTTTTTTTGCGTTCAAACAGTGGGGCTGACAATGACGCTATAAATCATTCGGACTAGTGAATGAGTGAACGCATTGCTATGTATGGCATGTGAACTTTCCCTGAGATTGATTACCTCAGGGTGTTGTGCCCCTAATATGCTTGGCACTGCGTCCAGGTAAGAAAATAAATCATTACTGTCATTAATTTTATTGATTTTTACTATTGTAATAATTATTATTATTGAGTCACTTTCTAGCACAAACATTATATTGCTGCGATATACCAAGTCACTCTCTAGTGAAGTGCAACACAGCTGTACAGTAGGTCACTTTCTAGTGACGAGCATCCCCGCTGTAGGCCACAGGTCAGGCCATAGTGGCCAACATCACAAGTATTTGCAGGCCACCGTCTTCTGACGAACATCACTTATGTATGCCGGGCATGCTGCGGTGACAAACATCATCATATGCCCCAGCACCCTCAACTGCAGCATAGTGTCGTGTATGAAGTGTCAGCATATACACCCATCATGAATATGGAGATGCGGAGGAGCTACATGAGGTCTGCTAGCTGGGGTCATTCAATATTCAGCGGCCTACATGTCAGTTATGGCAACACTCAGACTCAAACGCTGGCCCTCGACTGCATTGGCAACACTGCGCGTCGTAATACTGCAGACTGCCTCCTGTGCTTTGGCCACGTCTGTCTTTTGATGACCTTAACCCTTAACCGCCCCGCGCGTTCCTCCTGTGCAATACTTTGAACAATGGTATTACAAGAAACGTAAATTTTCTACTGTCGACGGTAGGGGCTTATCTCTTAATCGGTCGTCTGTAACCCGCTATCATAGGAATAGCATTAAGGAAGTAACCCTACATAGGGCGTGTTCACACGTCATTCATAAGAACGCGTGCGCTCATCCACTTGTGTGAATGTGTTACTGTGCTCTAGAAGTAGACGAGAAGTACCCATTTTTTTTTTTTATTTGAAACGAAATTTGAAGAGATTTCCGTAACGTGCCTAGTAATATTTGCAGAGAAAACTGATTTAACTGTTAACATTTATACATTTTTGTAGCGTATATAAAGTTTTGCTGACATCGACGCTAAAAAACCTACAGATGAGAGAATGAGTGACCGCGTTGAAATGAATGACGTGCGAACTCGGCTTAGATTGTGCGCCAAAATTAAGCCTTCGAAGATTAACTTATTCGAAACGGCTCTAAAGTGCACTGGCTTCGACACGATGAACTGAGTTTCAAGCGTTAACCCTCGATATTATGAGATTACGCTACTGCAACATTCTTGTTTTCGACATTTGACAACTTAGCTCGCCGCAATTTTCTAACAAATATCATGAAGACCTCATAACGCATTCAGCCCGGTGCCCACTTAACAACTTTCGTTGGTGCTAGCAGCCTAGCGCCAACTCAACGAATCCGACTCGGTAGTCGTGGTAGGACTTCAGCATGAGGTCTTTGAACATCGTGCACTAATTCTCAAAATATTAATCTTTTTTATTTCCACTGCTCATAATTCTAGGAGCGATAGTTCAAAGTTCCCCATTGGCACTTGGTGTGGTGGAAAATTTGCAAAGCGGTTCAAATTTTCAACAAGTTTTGATACCGTTAAATTTTGCGCCAGCTGAAGCTGTGCCGCGGATACGTAAACTAATTAGCTGAGTTGGCTCTAGGCTGTTAGCGCCAACAAAGGTTGTTAAATGGGCACCGGGTATTAACTCCAGCGATCATTAGCGTCCAATTCAGTATCGAAAAAAAGTTTATGGCCTCCGGCCTTTTCTATTCTTTTGATTTGGCCGTAATTGTTTGCAAGTGGTTGCAGGTGCCCAGTTCCATTTTGCGTCAAGCACAAGAGAAGAACTTTACCTCGACATAGAAAACTCAAGTAAGATCTCTATCGCCGTAAAGGACTGAGTGCACCACAGCTGCTTCATGTAGCGAGAAGTGTGCTTCCTGGTGAAAGAAAGTTTCCTTTTAATGTTGCTGTCTCAAGGATAATAATCGTTCTTATTTCCCCCGGTGCCTTTAGCCGATAGAAAAAACTTCAGAACAATCGACATTGCAAAGAACTACTTTCATTTGTGATTTAACCCTCTGCTTGTTGGATAGATAAAGCGCGTAAATTCGCCCAAACAAATAACTCCTTTTAACTGGTCGTACATGTGAACAAACCTCTCTCTCTCTCTCTCTTCTTCAACCCTAACCTAAATTTCTGAAATTCCTAGACAGTTTTTCCAGTTTGGGACCAAATCCGCGGTCTCCAAAGTCTATGTAGAGCGTGAGGCAGTTGTTGTAAGCATGACAGGAAGCTCGTGTTGTTATTGAAGGAAATACCTCGGGAGCCAACCAGAGGCGGTGAAGGGCAGCAGGGCTGTGCCCGGCCCGGCCTGGGCTCTACGCTATTGACGTCCGTGTTATTGCTGGGCATTAGTGCTGTTTTTAAAGCTGCTGCTCTCAGTTGCGTAGCAAAACTGGATCTTTGTGGGGTCTTGTTAGTGGTGGTGGTGGTGATGAGGCAGGGGTAATGGTCGTAGTGATGGTTATGGTATTTTGGATACGGTACTGGAGCAGTGGAAATGTCCGTTGTGATGGTTATCGTATTCAGATCCTGTACTGGGGCAGTGCAATTGGTTATGATATTTTAGATACAGTACTGGGGTAGAGGTAATTAATAGTGATTGTGTGTTGAGTGTCGTGGCAGAGCAGTGGAGTAAAGAACCTGGTTGGTATGATGCTGGCGGTGTACTGGTATTGTAATTGCAATTAAGCTAACAGTACGTTGGTGTGGCAATTGTGGATACAGTGATGGCTAGCAAAACTTAATGTTACGGTCGTGAACACCATGACAAAGAGAACTATCGTTCTTCATGCGCAAGCTTGTATGTATAATAATGGTCATACGATACATAAAGGCACGGCATTTGAGTCGTGTATGAGTCATTGTAAATTCATCGACGGTAAATACATTGAATGATTAATTTATCGAATGGTAAATTTATCGAGTGGTAAATTCACAGAATGATAGATTCACCATGTGGGAAATTCATTGACAGTAATTTTATCGAATGATAAATTTATCGAATAGCAGTTACATGGAATGGTAATGCAACCATCGTTCGATGAATTTAGCAGTCGACGAATTTACCATTCGATAAATTCACCATTGGATAAATTTACCGTCGATGAACCTACCAGTCGATGAGTTCACCGTCGATGAATTTATTATTCGATGAGTTTACCGTGATGCATTTACCACGATGAGTTTATCTCTTCCAGTCACGTGCACCAAAGACATCTATAAGCTATAGAGACCAAGGTCCAGATTACTAACATTGCAACTGTGTAAGACTTACGGTCTTGTAACTTACAATATCGTTAAAATCATGGAGATACGCGATCTATGAACCCCACGCTTGTATTATTGATTGTACAACATTATGCAGAAGCCCCTGTGGGCCCAGCCAATGGGAGCTCGGTGCGTGCAACTTGGGTTCTCTCGTACCGAGCGACGCCTGAGCTTGTAAATGAACTTGCAACTGGTAACTTTGAGACGCAATACTGGCCGGGTATCATAAACTTGTATCTCTCGTGATATATCTGGATTTTGTCTAGCAGCGAAGTGTACCAAGGATACTGACGATGTACCTTGAATTATTTACCTTGCTAGTTAAAACCAAATTGATACATGCTTTCAAATCGTTCTGTTTAACTCTGCGTTATCAAAAGTGACGTCACGAGAAATGCATCGTCATGAACCAATCGCTGCACCTCGATTAGTCACGTGATCGTTATTACAGGACTGCCAGGGAGTGTGCCTCCAATCAAGAATCAAGGTCGCTTATTGTCATGTACCATAGTGGCAAAATGAATGAAGAGGAAATAGAGCTCTCCTATTGGTTAGCTCAACGGCTAAGTATCGCCTTAAAAGCAAATCTACTTTCTTCTCTCTATCGAAAAGTTTACTGGAGCGACTGAGAAGTTTCTCTTTATCCCTGCTCACACCGCACAACATCGATATCTGACTCGCAACAAACTGTTTTCTAGGAACCTCGTGCTCCAAGCGGAGACTATACCCACTAGCTATATGATCTTCTAACTGCTTGGGTGGATGCCGGGTTAGGTAATAGTGCATCTGGGATGTGTCGCAATCAGCATTTCTGGGTTACCGGTGCAACACCGGTAACCCAGAAACTTGAAACTCGTGTCACAAGATACCTCATATGACGATTGCGACACGGGTTATGGTGAAGCAGGTCATCGAGCACAAACGTCTAATTTGAGTAAAAAGAGCACTAAACTCATTCAAAAACGAACAAATAAGCTTCGTGCACCAGAATAAGTAAATCAGATCTGTTACTTCAAACTTTCATGTACAAAATTTCAATGAAAATGGAATTTTC
>LQNS02278094.1:19705045-19744648 GCA_001587735.2 Parhyale hawaiensis
CATCACCAAATTACAACCGTGCATCACCAAATTACAACCGTGCATCACCAAATTACAACCGTGCATCACCAAATTACAACCGTGCATCACCAAATTACAACCGTGCATCACCAAATTACAACCGTGCATCACCAAATTACAACCGTGATTGATTGAAAACTAAAATCGTGTCTCACAAAACTATAACTGTGCCCCACCATGCTGCAGCTCCACTCTTTCTTTAGGCTATACAACTGTAACATCTGTACTCTGCAGGGCACATATCGACCCCCATATGTTGCAGTGGTGTAATGCGTTTGATGTTCTGGTACGCGCATAAGTTTCAACAGTATAAATGTCCAGCAATGAACTACAGCGTTGGTCACATGAAGCTCTACCGCTAGGCAGCCCATGCGAAGATATTGCCCTTTAAATACCAATTACAGTTTCCCGATGACTGCGGAGTGTGACCGATGGAGCATGTCACCGCTGCTGCCTCGGCCCCAAGAGCCTCGCCTTGTTTTGTCCAAGCTAACAAAGCGTCCCAAAAAACTACTGCTGAATAACAAGCATCTGATGGATAACCGATAGTGGACCGATGCGTGTGGCTATTGGATCACCGCTAGCGGAGCCAATCATCCACAATGGGCATCAGTATGAGAGGGGGGGGGAAGTGGAGGTGGGAGTGGGTCAGGTGAGGACCGGCGGTAAGCGATGCGCAGCGTTTTCTAGCTGAGTCCTGGAGGTTGGCGGGCTTTGCGCAGCGACAGAGAGTGAAAAGAAACACGTAAATGGTTGATTAATTGTTCATCATACTATCACAAGCATTGTAATATCACTCATAATAGTGATCTCTGTCATCATAAGTTTAACATTTAAGTATACCGTATAAATTTTTGAAAATTCGGGGTATTTTGGAAAACTTGGCGTAAAAATTTCTTGATGGCGTCTGCCACCAGTAGGGAAATATAAGACTTGTAATAAAGCGATTTTAGTCATCACGCTGCGCTAGTCTCGGACACCTAGACAATAGCAGCACCTCAGCCACTGCAGTCCGTGGCGCATGTACGAGATCGATATCTAGTCGTTAAAGTGATGCTCTGACGCCTTTTTAGAGATTTATCCGCGAAATTTGTGTCCATAGAATTCCTACATGAAGTTGACAAATGGACTCATGGTTAATCGGAAGCTAACACCATGAAGCGATCGATCCTCTCAGACGATCCATCGTTTCAGCTAAATCGATGTCGTTAGGAAGGCCGTCAACAGTTCACGGCTGCGATTTATAACATTTGTATTCGTGTTAAATAAGAGGTGCGGGCAAACGGCGAGTCGGCCTCCAATTTGGGCCTTTTCTGTTGTTGGCTGCAGCGATTTAGAACGTTTTTACTCGTGTTAAGGCGGGTGCACACTATGCAGTCAAATAAAGTCGTCTTCTCCGCATACGATTGCGTTGTGTCTTTTTTATACAGCGCAAAAATTCAAAGCTCTGCGAGTTCTAATTTTCCCAATTTGAAGAGATGGCACAAAACTCTACTAGTGACATTTGCGGTAGGAAATTAGAGCATCCCCGAGGTATCCAGGATACGGCCTAGCAAATGATCAACAGGAGAAGGAGTCAAGTTCAAATTTCAGCTACTACTGCTCGCAGGTCTAAAGAAGAACATTGACTGCTTGAGTTGGGACATTTTTCAACTTTCGTATGCATGATACGGGTCCGAGGGCATCATAATTGAGATGCAATTTTTTTCATTCTGAAGAATTTCCACAGGTTCCTTCAGTATTAGGTTGGAGAAATTAGGATGATTCGGGTCTGGTGTATCACTGATGAATGTTGCTACTGTTCTGGGAATTTCCACAGGTTCCAGCTTGTATAGATAATTATGGTTCAGGCTTTATCCGTCCGTCCGTCCCTACGTCTATGTGTATGCACGTTACGCTTTCCAGTTTAGATAGCGGAAAAATCAACTTCCAAGAAGCTCTAATTTTTGCTGGAATGAAGTTTAACCAAAGCTGTCTTTTACTCGCCTCTTGAAAAAATTTTCAGTCAGTTCCGAAGCGAAAACATGTTCGAAGATCAGTTCAATCGTATCCTATCTATCGATCGCTTTCACTTTTTCACGCCATGTTATCTCTTTTTGCTGGAAGTGGATGATATTCTTAATAGGGCCAGATGCATCGCTAGGATACGGTACGGGAGAATAGAGCGGCTAGTGTTGGACGGTCCGTGGACGTTTCGAGCGAAGCCCAGTTCGAGCGAGCCTGAACGTTTCGAGTGGGAGATTAACCGAGCGTGGTAAACAAACGCTCTTTGCATGGTCGATGGTTGTCGGCAGCGGAATTTTTCAACACTTCCAATCTAATCACTCGGTAACTCGGTTAAATAAAGAAATATTCGGTTTTATATTAACGAGTATCAACTAGAAACAAAATAATAACACTTGTGGCGCATATTTCGGAAGAATAAGTCTTCACCAGACGTAAAACGTAATTTTAGGCATTATTGTTCTCTGCATATGTGGCAAGACTTGCAGCTACACGGTGCTAAAATACGCAGCTCGCTACCCGCTGTTTTCATAGGGTAGCGAGTTGCTGGCGTGTATCATTGACGGAAGATGCGACACGGTTTTTAGAGACGGGGTTACACTGAGTTACCCAGCGCGCTGATTACAACGGGTATCTGCTGTGCGTAACTTTTTTTGTAGCTGTCCAGACGTCGAAGAGACCTTAATGCAAATGAATAACGCCGCGCGTTCAGTTATGATCTCGTTTCCTTACATTTTTGCTTATAATTTCCGTCGGTTGAAGTTACATTCGTATCCCATGATCTTATCGCCTGAATTTGATAGGCACGACCTACTTTAAAAAAATTGCCTGAGGTCGCTCGAACTGGCATTCGCTCGAAACGTCCAGGCCCCGTGTTGGACATCTCGACTCTAAACTATTTTTGAAGCGGCTAGTAGTGTATAAGGTAGCGAATCCGCACTTTTTGAGGGTAGGTTACCCTCGCGCCGCCGGGTCATAGCGCCACCCCTTCCGGTTTCCCAGGCCCCGCCCACTTCCGGTTAGCGCCCCCCCTGACCCCCGCTAAACCGGAAGTGTATTGGCCGTTACAAACCGGAAGCTCGCGCGCGAGGGTAGCCGCGAGGGTAGGTTACCCTCAAAAAGTGCGGATTCGCTACCTTATACACCACTGCGGCTGTGCGATGTCTAAGAAATACATTGACATCTTGAGTACAGATGGTTACGCTTCTATGAGTGATGACACTGGCCGAGTCTGTTGCTGTATAGCTATCGCATCGAACATAGCAGAAAAGAGACTGGCAACTTATCAATACCAACGGGTCCCGTAAGAGTACGAAAAGATTGGATACGCCGACAAAAAAATTGGAACGTGTAAGATTATGAAGGACTAAATTATCTGTAAGCTGTGAGCAACAGAGCTTAGAAAAGGCTTGTAAAATGTCTTTATCAAGACACAAATTCGAATTCGTTGCTGGCAGAACAAACGTGAGAATCGCAAGTGAAATCAGAACACTAAGAGACGTTAGACATGCCATAAGGCAGACTTACTGCGTTACGGTAGACAAGGTTAAAGAGCGAACAATATAATTTAGACGGTGTGAGGTAAGTTAGAAGTGCTGCCTCTGTTCAAGCTATGCTAAGTGAAAACATTAATTAACTGTAGACTTTCCACGGGTCCCACTAGTTCCCTGTTATTTTGTCATGCCTCCCCGATGGGCTGTAGAATGCAATGGCACTTTAATCAGACAAGAAACGAAAACCGCGCCTGTCCTTTTTTGGGGCAGTACGACAAAGTACTTGGTTTGCTTTTCATGGTACCGGTACTCAAAAGTCTAGAATTAAGCCGAAAAATAAACCTCTGTTGGTGTATCTACCGTTGCGAGACAACAAACGATTATTATTATATTATTATTATTAACTGCATAAATTCATGATACAGTACTTGACATCTGAATGCAATAGGTGCAGACCAATATAAGTGCTCGTGTACCCTTCACATTCTGTTCGGTTCTAGTTTCTATCCGCCAACTCACATGCGAACATTCATATATATATATATACATATATATTGTATTTTTAGACGCATCCCATTTATCTCTAGTTCAATTTATAACCTGGTGATGGGGAACTGATGGGAACTGCAAATGGTGCTTGCTTCCTTTTGTACTAGTCTAGGTTTTGAGGCTGAGAGCGATGTACTTTACTTTAGGCAGTCTTTCGTGCTGCTATAATCCTACTAACTGCTCTACAATGAGTTTTATACCCACGCTGATGCTAAACTTTATTCTTGGTACCCCTTCGTGTCATATAAAACCATGGTTTGTGCATTAACCCTAGATATATTTTAATTTGAAATGACATGGTGACTAGTGGAGATTTAATAAACAATTTGACATAATACTCAAACCCTCATTCTGGCTGACGTTTTATCATACATCTAATATCTTACTCTATAAAGCTCTCGTAAAATGGAAGCCACGGTAAATCTGACGACGCATTTAAAAAAATATCAGTTTCTTTCTACAAGATTGGTTCGTTTGAAATTAAGTAATTTCCCCGTACAACCTCCAACCCTCCTTTGCATGCCCAACTTCTTCGACACCGCAGAGCTGCTACCCGCAGGAGCAGGCAATGGAGCTGTCGCAGTTGGGTGGCAGGGTGCGAATAGATTCAAATACAGGCTCTAGATGCATGTCGCTGGCGTCATGTGATGCTCCTGTTAGTTATGGAGGCGCGCTCCATATGCAAAACCCTTCCAAGGAAGCATCCAGAGCTTCCCTGCACGCATATCGAGCTGCTCCTGCCATAACTTGGATGCGGCACGTCATATCCACAGGAGCAGGGAGCCATCGTCGCCACTTTGGCAGCTGCTCACACTTGTCGGCAGCCGAGCCTGGAACAGCGCTGCGCTCCGTAAACACTGCTAGACATGCTCTTCAGGGAGAAAAATTATCGGCTGGTTCATGTTGAATCAGGAAAATGCAGTGGCCAGTCGTCTTACTGATAGCTTATAGTTTGATTGTGTGTACTCCTGCGGTAATTTGACAAGGTCATATGTGCTGCAGCTTTGTTTGCTGCAGTGGTATCGGGTATTGATAGCAGAAAATTATCGTCAATTAGCCCTTTACTTACTAGAACGTAGCAATTCAAAGAGTTGACATACTGTATGTTTCCGCGCAGAAATAACTCGGTGGGTATATTATTTCATCTATCAACCAATTTGCAAAAAAAATATAGATACATAAAATTTCAAGATTTCTCAGTGATTCGTGAAGATTCAGTGAAGTAATATGAAGCGTTGCCCGTAAACATTAACCAGTGCCCGTAAGCATTCAGTAGTTAATACCCGTAAAGATAAGGCAAAGTCCGTAAACCCTAAGCAGTACCCGTAAACACTGAACACTACCCGTAAATACAAACAGTACTTGTTACCATAGAGCAGTGCCCGTAAGCAGTAAGCAATGCTGTAGAAATACTGTAAGTTAACACAAAATACTTGTGATGCTGCCGGTGCAGTATAAATAATTATCAATACTGCGACACCTACATAGCGTCACTAATGAAAGAATATATCTCAATACTGACCAGTGTATTTATATACAAAGAGATTTTAATTGATGCTTTATGAACGTGAAGCCCAGAAAGCAGAGAGTGTAACGGGAGGACTCGGACTACAATAAAACTTAGCTGTGACTGTATAGCGGCGCATGACGTCACATCGACCAGTCGGAGTATTAATTGAGGGGGGACCTCAGACCTCCGTTAGTCGGGTTCTTACTCCTAACCAGATATACAAGTATGTAGTGTTGTATTCTTGATGTGTGGTAAACCATAGTAACAGTTATGGTTTAAACTTTCTGTATTCTGTGATAACCATTTTACCGTGTTGTGTGAATGGATGCAGATGAAGTAGCCGGACAGTCAAGAAAGGAAGGTTGAATAGATTAAGTGAAAAAATACGACGATATTGGTAAATAATCTTTCATGCCGAACTGAGTATGATGCGTAAATAAGGCTTCAAGTCAAGGAAGAAATTAATCAGGCCACCATATCTGCCCAGAATTCACCTCTGATGTTGTGAAAGCCTCCACAGCAATTTCCTGAAAAATACTTATGTTTACAGTTCAATGTGTTTATGTTCTCTTCACTTACTTACGTAGTGGAGGGCGTGAAGTCTACAGATGACACAATTTTGACGATATCATGTGATTCTCACGGGTTGTTCAGCAGTATCGATTAACAATGTGATGTCACTGATGACGTCACTTTTCGATACTGTTGTCACCCGAGTGCTGCCGTTGCGCTCTTTGCATCCTTGTGAAACCGACGTGTCGTTCTATCAGTGCCCTATTAAAATCAGTCCAGAAGATTTCTTGAGAAGGAAATTCTTCTAATTTCTGCAGGAAAACAATCATATTACGTAACTGTAGCCCTGCAAAGTTCAGCGCTACAGTACAATATATAAACTGACTTCCATTATGACATTCATTTGCAACAGCCACTACCTTAATATAAGCAGCAGTACGTTGGATCTGTCAACTGCTTGTTGATAGGACGTAACTCTAAGAGAATTTTTGGCTGGTATCCCCAGAAGTTGTTTTGCTACCTTGATTCTGGGGCGGCCAAGCACACTGTCAGGGAGGTATCATCGATTTGAGCAGCAAGAACATCTAATGGGATCAGTATTAACTTGTGCCGAACACCATCCTTGAAAGATCGATTCATAAATCTGGATCCATTTCAGGCACTGATGGCAAAACTATCAAGAGTGAAATAACAGAAATCTCAATATTAATTTATGAATTGAACGTTCAAGAATGAAGTTTCGGACAAGTTAAAGCAAGTAGGATTAGATTTTCTTGCTGATAGGGAGGGGGCGGGAACGGAATGGAAGCGCCTGTAAATATTCCTCCCATGTGTTATCCATAGTTTTGCATATACAGGTACTGGTGTACTCCAAACTGAACCTGTGAATTCCATCTGTTAGGGTCGGAATATCGAACTAAAGAAACAAGCGGAAAAATTAAGCAACTCAAGTAGATTCAGTATCTTAACGAACACTGTAGCTACAAGTATTTCTGCTGAGAAGGAATATCTCAATTTGCAGCAAAAATCCTCCAAATACTCAATACTCTAAGATCGCCCTCCACAAAAGGTTTATCTCTGTACTAAGAAGTGCCCAGTGTAGTTTATAATCTGCAGTGTAAAAGCTATTTCATGAGTCGAAAGTCTACTTTACTGGGCAGTCTTTCATTGAAAGAAAGGGTAGAAATATCAAAAACAAAAACCGTTCTGTTGTATCTAATTAAGAGAAGCACCAAAAAAAGTCACTATAGCTGTTACTACCCAGTGGGAAATTATGGTTGTGATTATGGTAGAATATAGTGTTGTATGAGAGATTAAGGTCGATTATGGATGATGAAACAATATGGTAGATATGTTGACCATAACATAAAGTTGATTTTAGCATATTTAGATCGATATTGGTGGAGGCAATATTGGTTGTTTATGGTTTATCAAGAAACGAAAGTCTATGGAAGTACATGGATGTTTGCCGACTATATATGGTAGATGGTAGTACAATGATGTTTAAAGACTATATATGGTAGAACAGATCCTAGAGCATAACTATGGTAGCTTATCAACGGATTTCTGTTAGTACAATCGTGAGGGGAATTCCTCAGATTATATGGGGCAGAATATGTATGGATTGCCATGGATTTTAATAATATGGCTAGAATTCCCAACATTATCGACCAAAATAATATTGTATGACGATAAGTTTGAATGTGAAACAACTAAAAATTCATATCATAGTGCAAAAATTGTGCATATTATCTGTCTTTTCTTTCCTGTCGATGAAATGTAAAAATTGCAGGGAATATATGGACACTAACGGCCTTGACGTTATTTTTATTTATTGTTTTCCGATTTTTTTACGCTTAGCCACTTTAGCATAGTTACCCATTATCTTTATTTTTATTTGTTGTAATATTTGCTATATCGCATTGTAATCCTTGATCAAATGTTGCCATATATTTTTATGTTCATTCATTTTATATCTGTAAAGTTTCATCAAAAAATTATTCCCATTAGCTTTATGTGGAAGATGCCAAGTTTTATGAGATATTTAACCTTTCGTACCCTGACAACGGGTACCACAAAAATTACCAATGGGTTGTGACTTCCCCTAAACTGGGTAGAGTAGCTCTATACTAACTTACAGTTAAAGAAGTTGCATCTAAAAGTGCATTAATTGCACCGACTGGTTCCAGTTCCTGCTCTAGCATCGTTCTGAAGTTTAGAGCCATAGAATATTCTTTGCTGCAGGCCTAACACGCACGTAATAAATAAACTATTATTATAAGCACCTAATCCTCGGCAAAGCAGGCATCGACTGTATAATATGTCAACAATTAAAAAAGTTTATCTTGAAGAATATAGTTGTATCATTCGCTGAACACAGTCGATTTTGGTTGTGAATGGTTTTTTACGGTTCACTATGGTATATCATGTTTGTGCAGCTAAAACCTTAATAGTTGTAATTGGGTATTTGTGGTTGGGAATGATGGTTGACAATATGGTCGACGGTTGTGACATATCTCTACCATACTGCACCCCATAAATGGTTGAATATGGAGGATATTTCGATAATAAACAACCAAAGTCTCGACCATAATCATTGTTGTTCTACTATAATCACAACCATAANGTTGTGACATATCTCTACCATACTGCACCCCATAAATGGTTGAATATGGAGGATATATCGATAATAAACAACCAAAGTCTCGACCATAATCATAGTTGTTCTACTATAATCACAACCATAATATCCGACTGGGTATATAACCGATACCCATTGCATAATTTCGCATATTAGAATTACTAGTAGGAGTCGAAATGCTTGCCGGTTGTATGATTTGATAATTTGTTTTTTGTGTTTATTGCTTCTTTTGTTCAGCGTAAAGTGGCTATATATATATATTCGATATATTTTTAGTCAAATAGTAACGCCTCACTCATGCACGGTAGATGCAGTACCATTAACACCTACGGCATTGACTTTATCTCTACCAAGACCTTGCTCAAATTCCATTCATTGCGAAGATCAATATCTACTAGCTGGAACTTGCAGAAATTTCCACAGAACAAAAGCAATGTTCTTCAGTGACATCTCAGACCCGTATCTTCCTAATTTTCCCTCATCGAATACCTAAGGAACCTCGAGAAATTCTGCAGAACAGAAGAATTGTTTTTCAATTAGGATGCACTGGACCCGCATCATGCATAAGAAGGTCGAAATATGTTCCAAGTCAGGCAGTGAATCTTCTGCCAAAAACCTGCAAGCAGTAGTAGCTTAAATTTGAACTCGACTCCTTTTCCTCCTGATCACTTCCCAAGTCGCATCATGGATACCTCGATGAGACCCTAATTTCCCCCTATCTTATACTGATGAAAGTGTCACCGTCGTAACACAGTTCATTTCCTATAGATAGTTATGTCAGCTCTAAGTGAACAGCCTGGGGCCAAAATTTCAGCCAGTCAGTGACATCCTGACTGACCTTAATTTCAGTCAATGAGCGACCACAGTGTCACTATTCTGATGTAAACAAATGAGGCCGCGAGCGAAGGCTCGTTGTACTACAGTATACCAGAAAGACCTTTCCGCCAATTGTTTATCATTCATTACTTCAAATTGGAACTAACCATGCACTTAATTTACATAAGTAAAGAAAAATAATAGACCCCAGATTTGATGTATTGTGTTGCATCTTGATTTCCAGCACCATAAAAAGAACTGAGGAAATTATCCAAAAATATTTACCTAAGTTGAAGCGAAGGCTTTCAGTGAAGTAGAATGATTCACATGGGTTTAAAAAGACAAAATTAGACGATTTTCATTCAATAAGACTACTTTGCATTACAACAGGTAATAAAGTAGTATATTGTATATTATACACACATGAAAAACACAATAAACTGCAATTGAACAATTTTAAAACCTTTACGTAATAAACAATCGCGACACACACTTCACCTCTCGCACATACGACGCCATTGCGGAAATTACTCAAGTTGCCTCGGTCTTGGGAGTACCCAGGATACCCGGCTGCCGAAAGAGTGACGCTATTGGCTGATACACTTTTGTGTGACGTCACTGTTCTGCAAGCGCAGCCTCTATTGTCTGACATAACTTCTATAGTAAGTGAACTGTGGTCGTACTAAGGGAGGGACAAGCATAATTTTAAAATAAACTAGAAAGCCCGAGACCCATTGGGTCCCGATCACCATCTTCTTTGGCTCTGAAAAGAATATTTAGCATCGTGCCTGTAAGCAAAAATAAACATATATATATGATGTAATCCAGTTGTATTGCCGGTATCACCTTTACAATAAAGCAAACCATTAAGCAGCCGAGGTCAGCCCGCCCCGCCCCCCCCCCCCTCAACATTGATGCCCCATTGGTATAGTGTCGTTAAATCTTCAACGCTCGAATTTTTTCCTACCTTTAAAGCAAATGTTCATCTTCCTTTTAGCATTAAAAACAGATGACTGATGCTGTTCTTTAATCGTCTTTGTTGGTGATTCTGGCAAAGCGATTGAGATATTAGAATAACACTTCGTTAGCGTACTCAACGTTTAGAGTAATCGGTATCAAGTTACGACCCTGCTTAAATATGCGTCTCGTCCTGAAGCATGAACGATATTTTTCCCGCCAACTTATGTGCTCAGTTTATTATTATTATTATCTTTGCATAATAAGATAGATTGTGTCCAAACAAGCAAGTAAATAAGCAAGCAAAGGAATGAAGTTCACAGAGGTTTTAGTATCATACCAGAGCTGAGCTCGTCAGGAAGCTGCCTCACCAAGCACCGTGGAAAGGCCACCGAGCTCAAGTACATCTACCACTGATATAGTCTTATTAAACTTTCACCGCTCAAATTTCTCCTATCTTTCAGTGAAGATTGAATACACGAGGACATACAAACATGTAAACAGGCAAATATTCAAGATTATCAAAGTTTCATAATTATCACCCGCCAACAAAGGGAGAGAGGTGATAATGTTTTCGTTGAAAATATAAGTATATATAGATATATATATATAAATAAATACAAAGAATCGAGTCAGGATTCGATCCGGGGACCTAGAGATTACCACGCCGCCACTCATACCACCAAGCCACAAACAGCTAAAAGCAACGCAANTAAGGCAGAGCCGTACGTGTATGAGGGAGCTCATCCGTCTACCCTGAACAATTAATAACCTGAAAGATCTCACAGTTTCTCGTCCCGTCAACACCTGGTATTATCCAGACAGCTAGGGGGCTCTCCGTCCACCCTTGTGTTTAAATAGAATAAATACAAAGAATCGAGTCAGGATTCGATCCGGGGACCTAGATATATATATTTGTATATTTGTCTGTCCACCCAATAAGTGGACGAAGGAGTTGAGCAATCTCCATAATTTTTTCTAGGGAGTTTGGTGGGTTGACCTAAATGTGACCCATGCCAAGAAATCAGAAAATGACGGCGTTAAATTTTCCTCCAGCGAATTCGCCTCCAGCGCGCAAGATCGTCTGGAGAACGGGGCGTTCTATGTTTTTCCTGTTATTCTTGAAGAGCTAATGCATGGAAAGAATGCGGCTGTGCCCTAACCTCGTTCATCGAAAATGACTTCGTTGAACTTGCCCCCTACCGATGGTCTTACGCCACCGAGACGTTTTAGTTATATAGATCGATTGGATTTCCCTCCTGTTATTCAGTGACTGCTTGCGGCAACCAATGTGATTTTGCAGCTCAATTCCATCCCAATTCCAGGATGGTTGTAATTCCTTCATGAACTAGAGGTTGTCTGCCGACATGATACAGCGATTCCAGAAGCCCTCCCTATGGCTCATGAACGAATAACAAATCTCCTATAGCATTAGCCTACAAGTGCTGTGCGTACAGTATGGTACAGCCACCAGCAGTCTCAGCGTTCATTGACTAGTATATCATCAGAAAACCAATGTAATATTCTCACCTATAATATTATTATCCCAAAAAGAGAGAGAGAGAAAGAAGAGAATCGTCCGATGACATAAGCCCAATACAGTCGAAGAAATATATACAGAAGAAGAAAAAGTGTATATATTCCAGATGCTGGGGGCAGTAGAGAACTGTAAGGCTCATCAAGTAGAAATAGCGCTAATATGGTCGAGACTGCAGGCTCTGCCGGCAATATAAAGTCATCGGAGCCTTTTATTGGATCGGCCGACTGGCGGTGCCGCCACCGAGAGGCGGATTATCAGTCGCAGCTGCTGCCGCTGCCTTCATGCGTCACGGAACAGGAGCAGCAGCCGCTGCCTTCATGCGTCACGAAATAGGAGCAGCAGCCGCTGCCTTCATGCGTCACGGAATAGGAGCATGCATCAGGAGCCGTCCCGTCTCCGTCCTGTTCTGTCGCCGGGGGAGCAGCCACATACCATGTTTCTCTATGTTTTATCATTTCTTCATAGAGTTTGGTATCTATTTTTCCAATATCACTTCTGTGCCGTAGTTTATTATCTGCTCCATTTTCAGTACATCCGCTGCGGCGAAGATGTATTGGAGACAGTGGGGTGTGCGCCCACGCCCTGGGGGCAACTTCTATCGGGGCTTAGTGTCTTGCAGAGTGCTGCCACGGAAGGATGCATTATGTTGCTGGCTTTTGGAGTCTGCGAGGTCTGTAGATCTATTTCTCCTACCCATTCCCTACATTAACTTGCTGCACACCACATAGTAGGTTGTAAATTTCAATCCCTTCTTCAAACTAACTTGGTATGTGTATTCTTCATATTCTTGATCCATTCTCTTATTCGTTTCCGCTATGTTATTGTGGCCTGCACTTCAAATCGTTTCTGCATGGTCCTTCATTTGTAGCAAAGTTTGGTCTTAGCATTTAATATCTCCCTTTCACTCCGTTTGTATCATCTTGGCAACTGAATACTCTTCTATATGCGCCGTCATTCCTTCTTTCAGTGCTGTCGCCCCAAGGGCGTCAGACTCTTGCTACGTCTTTTAGTCCGTGTAAGCCGGCTATGTTAACGAAATTCTTTCCTGCTACTGTCATTCCTTCTTTGCGCTATGTTTTATGGGCATACGTCTCATATCCATTCTATGCTAGTTACCCTATATTTTCAGTCTCTCTTCCCCTTCATACACTCTAGCAACTGTTTGCATTACAACATATAAAATTTAATAATCATGTACAGGCACCCGTTCCAAAAATATTTATCGTTAGCCTGTCTAGCTTGTGCCTCTCATCCGCTGTCTCTCCTTCAATGATTTCATACACTATTTAATTTGATGAATTTCTCTGAAAACAGTACATTTTTTTCAAATAATGCGTGAGAGAAGGTCAGCACAACGTCCAATCTGTCCTGCTGGGAAATTCTACCTACTAGAGGATGTAGGTTCACCACATGGAGTGCCATGGTCGCTGCCTTGGAATATCTAAAATTACTCTTAACTTGCAAATAGAGCTAAGTTCTTAGGTCATAAGTAATTTCAAGTAACCTGCCTAAAACAACTACAGATTCGCTGCGAAGTAGATCGATAAGATATTATTTTTTTAATCCGAAAATAGTTACACGTTGAGTGCGATTGCTCTAGGTATACCTGTTCTGTTGATGCGAATCTTCACATCAGAGGGTATATGTTGCTCATTTTAAAACTGCAAGCTTTACCATACTTTCCGTGCATTCGGTTGAACACCAAGGCTCTATCAATCATACTTTCCGAGCATTCGGTTGAACACCAAGGCTCTATCAATCATACTTTCCGTGCATTCGGTTGAACACCAAGGCTCTATCAATCATACTTTTCGTGCATTCGGTTGAACACCAAGGCTCTATCAATCATACTTTCCGTGCATTCGGTTGAACACCAAGGCTCTATCAATCATACTTTCCGTGCATTCGGTTGAACACCAAGGCTCTATCAATCATACTNCATTTTAAAACTGCAAGTTTTACCATACTTTCCGTGCATTCGGTTGAACACCAAGGTTCCATCAATCATACTTTCCGTGCATTCGGTTGAACACCACAGCTCCATCAATCATACTTTCCGTGCATTCGGTTGAACTCCAAGGCTCCATCAATCATACTTTCCGTGCATTCGGTTGAACACAAAGGCGCTATCAATCATACTTTTCGCTCATTCAGTTGAACACCAAGTCTCCATCAATCATACTTTTCGTGCATTCGGTTGAACACCAAAGCGCTATCAATCATACTTTTCGTGCATTCGGTTGAACACCAAGGCTCTATCAATCATACTTTTCGTGCATTCGGTTGAAAACCAAGTCTCCATCAATCATACTTTTCGTGCATTCGGTTGAACACCAAGGCTCTATCAGTCATACTTTTCGTGCATTCGGTTGAACACCAAGGCTCTATCAATCATACTTTTCGTGCATTCGGTTGAACACCAAGTCTCCATCAATCATACTTTTCGTGCATTCGGTTGAACACCAAAGCGCTATCAATCATACTTTTCGTGCATTCGGTTGAACACCAAGTCTCCATCAATCATACTTTTCGTGCATTCGGTTGAACACCAAGGCTCTATCAATCATACTTTTCGTGTATTCGGTTGAACAAAAGGGCTCTATCAATCATACTTTTCGTGTATTCGGTTGAACACCAAGGCTCCATCAATCATACTTTTCGTGCATTCGGTTGAACACCAAGTCGCTATAAATCATACTTTTCGTGCATTTGGTTGAACACCAAGGCTCTATCTACTATATTATTAGTGCATTCGGTTAAGCACTAGTTGGTCACAGTGATATGAACATCTAATGCACATGTTAGTAAAACAAGACCATACTAATTGCACACAAAAACTAAAGCTCCACAGTGTTCAGGACAAAAATAGAAGAATTGCTAAGATAAAAAAAAAGGCCAGTTTAACTCCAGTTATTGTTATTCTCTTTGCTTGTTTCATTTTGCTGGGTGACAATTTCTTGATTCATGTACGACTAATACCGTATATATATAGCGTTTACTGATTACTTGCATCAGTTCTAAATACCAAACGCTTGCGACTAAAGGCGAAGTAAAACTCACCGAAACTCTATAGCTACAACGTACCATCGAACGATTGGCCTGTTGTAGTGCCTTCACCATATTTTCCGTAGGTCCGCTTCAGTATGTTTCTTGCTTCTGTCAGTTCCCTGTGTCTCTTTTTATTCTCGTCCTTTTAGCTACAGCTCTTCTCTACTTGCTTGTAATCACATCGTAATCATTCTAAAGAGCACTCCAAGAACGGTTTACGGACGGTCCCGATAAACAGCCCTCACCATTTCCGATTCAATAACTTGGTTAGATATAGCCTTTGGGCGCAGTCATCCACCAATAAAAACTTTCCATTTGAGTTTATATAGCAGATATCAAAACATAAAACCGGTGGCAGCGTCTGCAAGTGACAACGGAAGAGCTATTTCGACCAGATAAATCCTGGCTCCGGGCAAGAAGGGCGCTTCACCACCATCCTCCTTTTTAGAGGCAGCTTCGAGGGCGAGCTAACTTGGTGCTCAGCACAATTATTGGTCCTTTTTGACAATCTTCCTAATGCCTACTGCACCTCGAATTAAACGCGATGCCTGGGTAAATGAGCAATGGACCTTGCTTTAGAACATGCTTAGGACGTACTAAATGAAAACAAGACTGTCATGTAAATGGATAAGAATGACATTAATAACTTTCTCTGACGGTTGGATGTCAATACGGCCCTCGTGTCTGGAAGACGATATCTCGGAGCGCGGTAATAGCCCTTGTAAGCTCGTCTGGAGAGCTCACATTGCAATGTGAGGGCACAGGCTGAGGGTTAGGACCACTCACATGGAAATCCATCAGCTTTTCACAATATTTCTTAAGAGGAGGGTGGACTTCCGTAGAGTGGTCTGCCATTGGATGGGGAGGGTATGTCCTCTCGTCCAAATGGATCCCTGCCTTCAGGCTGATGGGTCGGGGATGTGTACACTCTGGTGTTTCCGATACTTTTCAGGGCAGACGACGCACTGCACCAAATAACGCTACACTAACTCCGTACATTTTTGACGTGAGTTTCATTCGCCCAGAAGCGTTTACAAATATCACTTTTCAGCGCAGGCAGCTCAACATTCAAACAACTCCGTACGTGAATGACAGGACTTTTTTCCTCACATACTGTAGGTACGTTTGCAAAATGAAATATCTCGTTTCATCTTAGGCAACGCCTCATCACATAAACTCTGTCGAAACCTTGGATGTAGGCTTCAATTTCTCGTGAATGTTTTAGCATCTGCCAATAGTATAATTTCTGCAACATTGAATAACTTACAAAATCCAGCATATTTTTTAAAGGAGTTTCATTTTAACTATAACTTGCAGACGTCTGAGTCAATCTGCTAATTATAAGTGGATTGATATACACATTGTGGCTGTTAAAAAAACGTGTGGTGCAGCGTCGAATATAAGGAAGTTTTGTATATTACAGTTTCTCGTCCCGTCAACACCCGGAATTATCCAGACAGGGGCTCATCCGTCCACCCTTGTGTTTTAATAGAATAAATAGAAAGCATCGAGCCAGGACTCGATCTGGAGACCTTGTTGCGATCGAGGTATCTTGCCAATTCCAAGCTCATTGTCAGATGATAATTCCATTGCAGTTGTGACAGTTATTTAAATGTGTGGTAGCACGATTCTTGGAATATTCACCAAAGCTGCTTATTGGAGGAGGGATGGAAGATAATAATTTATGGAAAATAGTTTATATTAAAAATTCTGCAATTCAGAAATATATACTTTATATATACATATGAAGCTGAATTTGAAGATAACACGCATTCGAAGCTATTGCCTCATTCTGAAAGCCGCGTCACTGCTTGCTAGGTGTCAGTAGCTGGTGCGTTCAAGCTGGCTTAGCATTAACATTTTTTTTCCAGATTTACAAAGCAAACAAAACAAACAAATATCATTCATTATCTCGTATACAGGGTACAATGGATACACCTATCGAGGTTTTCTTTTTGCCTTAAGTTTAGAATTTTGAAGATCCAGTAGTGTGAAGAGCAGGAGAAGCAGTCCGTGCTGAGAGTCAATTTAGGATCCCTCATCGTGCACGCAGTGTAAATCCGTAGCGTGCCGTCCGGGGAATCGAACCCGGGCCTCCGTTTATGCGATGCCGAACTGTTGTCACTTCACCAAAACTCAGTAAACTCAGAACGCATAAAGTTCATAGTAAGTAAACTTGAAGTAACTAAAAAATAAAATTAAGTTAAATAGTACATTGTGTGCAACTATTGTATCGGTGAAAGCACAACATTGCAATCCGTCCACTCTTCATTTGGGAGATCAAGAATACGCTTCTTCACCAGGTGATGATGAATTAAGGGCGAATTGATGACGTCATATTCACAGGACCTCTGATAAGAGCTGTAAATTCGGGAAATTGATAAATGCGATATCTGACTACGTCAAGAAAGAGTGAATGAAATCATTTTAATATGAACGTTATGGATATAGTAACTATTATCTTTCATATACAAAAAACTTGCCCTGTTCCCACCCTGGAAAAACATTACTCTTGTAAAATATTACTCCACGCGTTCTTGCTGCATTACTATTGGTAGATTTGAATCTAGTTGACACAGAAAATGGTAGCATGCAACAATGGTTTGTACTTGGACCCTTTTTTCTGTTAGACCGTTTTTGATTTGCCTATACTTGATCTGATGAATCTGATCCGACTATGTAGCTTTGTTTAAGAGTCAGCATCAACGAATTTATTTCCAGTGCATCTTTCAATAATTTAGCCAATCAATAGCGCGAGATTTACCGAAGGGATCTCTGTAAAATTTCAGCACCTATACAAGTTCCACGCAAGACTAAGAGTATCGCGAAGCTATTAACGTGAAATTCGATGTACTGTATATAGTATACATGAGAGAAACAATGATGAAAGATCGCATGACTTTTTTGCGACTGCTGTAACTACAAAAAAATTTCCTACACTTCGTTTTTAACAGTTATAGATTTGCCACTTTAGATGGAGTTCCTGACGCAGATCACAAACCAAATACGCTTGAGATTGCCAAAGATTAAAGCATCAATTATATGCAATTAGCTAGCAACTGAAACTCGAATTAAAGCTACGCAGTTCGGAGCCAGTTGAGGATCATTAAAGTAGCTTATTGTTATCGATGGGGCGACTGAAATAGGCATTTATTAAGTGCGCATAGATGCTGCTGACACGGCGAGTTGGTTGACTGAAGATAACAGTGACACAAATGATTGAAAATTTTTTTTGAGTCGTAATAATATCAAGACAGTTGCTGTAGACGGTCACTGTTTATCAGTGACAATTTATCGAAACTGCGCTTTCAAAGATTTGGAAATGTGTATTAGCGCTTCCGAATATAAACTAACGTTTTTTTGTAAATAGTGCATATTGTTAAAGACATTGGCAATGAGTCAAAGTTGCTAAAGAATGGACATTGGTAATGAGTGGACATTGGTAAATGGTAATGAGTGTGTATTGGTAATATGTGAATACTGGCAAGGATTCGATATAGCAGATTTACAAATACAGATATTAGTGCAGTTTTGATTTTGCGTAGCATTGTGAGGGTCTCTTGCTATCCCAGGAAACTAGAAAAGCATGTTGTGTTCAGCATACAATTCACTAACCTTCTTTTTCAAAAAGAATTTACTAATTGAAGAGCCACGATCATGCTGAAGCATGTTCTTGTACAGCTCTCTCATATAGAGTCGTTATCTTACCACGAATATCAAACCTCGCTTCACCTTGGATTGGAGGCAAGAAATTGGGGTTGCAGACATTGGTATCAACAGAACCTGAACGGCACTTGAGAGGTGTCAGCACTAGCACTGAAGGAAACTCTCAAATTTCCTAAAAATTTTCAATATGCAATAGCGTCCTTGAGCCATTCTCTCACGCTTCGCCTAGCAAAGTCATCACAAAATGATCACAACACACCTTACTCTGTCATGCGTACTGTATATCTTACTTCTGGTAGCATATGAGCTGACTCTGACACAAGACATGTTCGTTTTCGCTTACCATATTAGCTGCTCAATTGCTACTCAAGTCTTTTCGGAAACCCCCAGCCAGCAGCAGAGCACCTGGCAAAAAAAAAGTGTAGTAGCACTAGTAGAGCTGTACAATGTCACTTGTACTGTACAACGTACAGCGGTGGCTCTGAAACATAAGATGCGACCTGCAGTGCCGCCCTGCCGGTCTGAGTGCTCTGTGCCAGTTTGCGTCCGGCTCGTCGTTTCTGTTCGTAGATAAATAGGTTGTGTAATACACGTCGTTCGTTCTGCGTCCTTTTGGCTTTTCTTTAGTTTCGTCTGTAAACTTGCACATCTATAAAAGAAAATCAATTTGTGTCTATGAAATAGACTAGAAGCGTCATTTCGGTAGACAGACTGAATGACGCAATTCACTAGCATTAAAGCATTAACACCCGAACTAATTGTCAGGCTTGGTAGGAATAGCGCTGCCTGAAGTGGGACTATATAGTCTTTGAGAGCGTGAAAGAATTAACACGTTATTACCTGCAGGGATGGTACAATGAGCTCCGGTGTGATAAGCGTCACAACACGAAGACTTTCATACCCACACCTAATCAGAAGAAGTTGGATCTCTATACACCCCCCCCCCCCAATACACTCACACGCCGGCTGCAGCAGTCATGAAACCCTTCCACTGCAATTATTAGCAGCGGTGGGCCTGGGGATCGCATCTGCCTAACCAGGGCGTTAGGGTCTCAGCGCTGCCAATAAGCGGCGTACGTTTTTAATTTAAACTCTGTGCACATATAGTGCAACTTCCTTTGCTCCCCTGTATATGCCAGGACTTAGAGCATACAAGTCTCAAGGCTTAACCCTAAGCATTGGAGGGGTGATTATATATGGCTATGGAAGTAGCGTCCATCAATATACTTAAAGCGTTACTGTACTTCTCGTAGTAACCCTCCAATTATTGTTTCGTTTAAGAAAATTGTGTTACAACCTTCCTAAATACCGTTGCTTCCTTTAAAAATAAGTTTTGCTACATTCTCAAAATCATTGTATCTTAAAAAAGTGTGTGAAGGCAGTCCTAAAAACTATTCAGGGCATATTCGATTGGACACCGAAATTAAGTATTAAAGCTTAACTTGTCCAAAACACTGGCAAGAATCGTGACATTGCCTCTTTGAATTATGTTGCAAGTAGCAGCAGCAGCGCAGTGGTGTTGTGTTAGCTGATAACTCCATTTTATGTAATAAGATTGAGTTTCTGAAAGAGTCAGTGCCTGAAGCTTAATTCAGAGGGTCGAAGCCAGCGCGCCTGTCTGCAGTTGCCGACTCGTTAAGCCTCGATGGCGTAATTTCGGCACCCAATTAAACGTGCCTCATTTCTCCTTGTTCTCCTACAAATGCGTTTCTTTAACACTATCTTCCAAACAGTTATTTGTCATAAATGCGTGCTAAGACGGTCTTGGGGTGTAATGCTGCATTTTTTGCTCATGATTGTTCGCCCACCACAGCAGAGACTTTGGTAGACTTACTTTAATTGATATTGTTGCTGCTTTTGAATGTATAATATCATAAATATTTTCTTTTGTGTATATATATATATATAATGAAGGCGTTTTTGAAAGTCAAGTTTTCTAGGTTTTTTTGTTTATTAAACCCAACATTTCGAACTCTTAAAAATATCCCGTTTTCAGGGAAATGAAATTTCAAAATCGTATCATATATTTCAAGAAATTCATATACTATATATACATACAGGTAAAGCTGGTAATTCGTATGATTTAATTGATTTTATTTCATACGAAAGTTAGTTTTGATAAAAGCTAATTCATACGTTTTGCTCTCAATTCATACGTTTAATTAATTTTATTTCAGGGCTTCTGTTCCTGAAATGCTTTATTACTTAGCAGTAATTGCACTCTTATCTACTTAACATTAACATGTTGTAATATAATACTATATTTCTTTTGTCGTGTTTACATTTCTTATAAAGTAGTTACCCCTTCAAATTGTTGTTTTATATTAAAATAGATATAGTTATTTATACATATTTTAGCAGCACATTAAATGGTATTTTGTTTGAGTACACGATGCAGGATATTATAACATTAATAATGACAAACTGCAACATTAGAACACTTAAATACATTTATTACCTTTTTAACAATTAAAAAATGAGTATTGAATAGTTTCCAGTAAATTGTCATTCTCTGCTTTCGGTTTAGAAGAAAAGTGAAAAATTTTACTACAGTTAGTAACTAAAGGAACCTAGTTCATACGATTTGTGTCTTATTCATATGGGTAAATGGTACCACAACGTATGAATTAGCAGCTTTACCTGTACAGTATTTACACTCGTATAATTCGCTAACAACAGCCGCATTCTTTGTCTCGAATGGGTGAGTGACCCACTTAACTATAATGGCAGAAAGCCACCAGCAGCAGCATTACAGTTAAGCTTACTTAAACACCATTTTTTGCAGCTGCGCCGCCATTTTTATCATTATGCCATAGCTGTTGTGCGTTTCTCATTCTTCCAAAATTCGAGCCAACAGAACTTCACATAATGCCCGGCATTATGATGCTCAAATTAACTTCTCTTGGAATAATTTTCCGGTCGAGTGCCAGCCCTCATTTTTGTGTAAACCCTTCGAGTTGGTGGTGTTGGTAGCTGCACTCGCCAGCCTGAGGAGTCGGTGGGTCCGCAACCGGCGGTGTTTCGGTACAGGACTAGCGCCTCTCCACCAGCCCCTCGGAAGGTCCAAAACAGTTTCCCCAGCACCGTGCAACACAGGCTCTAGGCACAACTGCTTCAGCTCAGAGCCTTTTGTCCTGTTGTGAGACCAGGAAGGCAGTGCTAATTGCTGCCTAAACGCCAGAATCAAAGCGCTAAGCGGTCTCAAACACTTAGCGGAAGGCGAGTCGGAAGAAAGAACAGGAGGAAGTTTAACGAGTGTTGGGAGCTGGAAACCCGAGGAGAGACTGCGGGCGATGCAAAGCTGCCGTGGTGTGCGTGTGCTCAGGGGAGCTCACCCATGTGATGCTTGCTCTCTTGTCAGCGCCATGGTGGTAACTGTGCGTCATTGATCGAAATGTGTACACCTAAAGCCTTATTGATGTAATAAGCTACAGGGGAACCGTTTTCCGTGGGGTACGCACTGACCTATGTAAAGTTTTTTGATCTGAGACTCGATACAAAAATGTACGTATAAATGCATGATAATGAACACCTTTCCTTGGGGTACGTGTGATGCGAATGAACCCAGGTCATGCCATCTTATTCGAGCGAAGGTGGTAACTTTGGGATGGAAGAGTATTCGCTTGCTGAAAGGAAGTACTCAGGCTTCGAAAAGGCATGATCTTCATTTTTAAATATATAAAAAATTGAGATTTTCCGTATTTACTGCATGATAATCATAATAACTACCATAGCCGCCACGGTAGCAGCATGCTTTCGTTCTCAGCTCTAACACCTTGTGTCGCTCGTAGGTTCGATGCCCAGCCAGGCACACGAGCTCTTTGCAGATCTTGGTGTGCTGACTCGGTAGTTGTGTGTGCATGCACGGCTCCGTGGCGGAACTGCCTTCCTCAGAGATGAGGGGGGTGGGGGGGTCTCGGGTCATTTGTTCCTTCCGTCAAACTGGTGCCATAGTTCTTGGTGACCCGAAGTCGACGGCAACTACACTTACTCATCTGGGGCCAGTGGGCCTATGCCGGCAGCACAAACCAGTGAATGTGGGTTTCCTAGGTGAGGGTGTGGCCTAAGTTGACTTTACCGTTACCTTTAGCTATGGTGGAATATGTTCACATTTTGTCATGAAAGATAAACAAAGCAGCTACTGCCTTTTTGAGGATAGGCACCGCCATTCTTACTAACTCAGACGGCGCCTCCCTGATCGACGGCCATAGGTACATTTATCCTTACTGAAGTTATATCATTTACTGAACTGCTTATCACCATACGAGGTTCTGAAAATGAGTATACTGTGATGTACATGAGTCCAGGAGATGCAATCCATGCATGCACTCTCTTCTACAAATTGTCATATTACAAACTACTGCTATTGAATTAAATATGCTTTCTCCAGAGATAATTATCATTTACGCTGAGAGACCAGGTGAAAGAATGCTACTTAACTTTATTTGTCTGTTAGTTAGATATCTTCGGGGGATCTCATAACTTACTTGCAGTTCTCAGTGGCGTTTATTTTTCAATTTCTTACTTTTTTGTTTGCTTGCAGTGCTTCATATTCGAATAAGTTGCGTTGTGAAGCAGTTTTTCTTGGCAGTAAAAGAGTTCTACTAAAATAGCCAGCCTGCCGCTGGGTTTGAGGTGTTAAGTGACGTGCGCAATTTCGTAAAGGTAAACTAATTAAGGGCGTATTCAATTGGGCAGCAAAATTAAGCCTTTAAGGCTTGACTTCCTGAATCTTGAGATAGGCGCACTGGCTTCGACTTGTTGACTCAAGCTTCAGGAGTTGACTCTACTGTATATCAGTTACCTGTAAGGCCCGCTGCAGACGATAGTCTTTTTGTCCTGAGTTTTCACTTCACCGCAATCGAACGTGTTGCTCTGTCGGTGTAAACAAGAAAAAAACAACACTGCTTTTACAGACTGCATTCGTTAAAATTTTGAGAAGATACAAGAGACTGCACTCGTGAGACGGGCTACGCCAGAGAATACGACGGTAATCATTTTATCGAAACTTTTGGTAGACTGACAGTCGTGTTTGCAAGAACTGTGCGAAATATTCGAACACGGTGAATAAAAACACAGGACAAAAGACTATCGTCTGCATCGGGCTTAAGACTTCCATGAACTTAGTTTTACTCCGTAAAATGGAGATTTCAGTCCGCTTAATATTATCGGGCAGCTCCCAACACCTGCACCACATTCAAAGTGACGAAGCTAAAGTTCTTGTCTGCATTTCCATATAAGTCAAGTAGGCTTGGCTTAAGCCTAATGTAGACGAGCAGTAAATATTACCGAGAGTACCATTTCACCCACAAATGCTCTACCAGACTAGGGTGCATTCAGCGGGATAGATATAAAATCAATTTTTTTCGCAGCCTTCTAGCTAATCAAAGCACTAGCTTGCCGTTTAACTTTCTCTGTTAGCTATTCACTGCTACGTGCGTCGTGCCACCGTTTTTCTTAGAAATTTTCTTTAACGAGTGGCAACGTTGCAACGGCAAAAGTATAAATTAATTTGTCTTCGGGTTACAACGATGATAGGGAGCAGAAAGCGTACATGACAAAGTTTCGTTTATAAGCTTCAAGATCGTGCAATATACTCAGCCGTTGAGCACTACGCACAGTGAATAAAAAACCGGAGTGTTAACAAAAAGTAAATCTTATCAAATTAATAACCTTACCCTAAAACATTGCTATCACAAGCTCCCTTCGCTGTTGCGTGTGCATTAACATGTCGCAGCAAGTGGGCGATCTACCCACAAAATTGCCCCGTCGATATAAGCGAAGATGTCACAGTTCTTTTATTATTATTATAGTGGGTTGGATTTTTAGCGCCGCAGGCACAGTTCATTTACAGAAGATTAGTTATGCCAGATGTGCGTGTTCGCGCTACGCCCTTCAAACCTTCATGCAGAATTGTGACGTCACGCCAATAGCGTCACTCCTGTTGCAGCGAGGATTCTTGGGTACTTCCTCAATGGCGTGACGCAGTTGTGACGTCACAATTCTGAAGGTTTGAAGGGCGTAGCGCAAACACTCAGATCCGACATAACTGTCTTCTGCAAATGAACTGTGAAGATGTCACACATCTGCGTACGGCTTAATTTAGATTGACTTTGGCGACCTAATCGAACGTGCCGTTAATTTATCACCGAGTAAAACGGCGCTCTGGAGCTAAGTTTCACTCTTATGAAAATGTATCGCTTAATTAATTTGAAGTGTCATGACCAGGAGAAATGACATCGCTATATAGCCATGTCTAAATTGCCATGCTGAGGTTGGTTTAAAAATCGGTGCACTAAAGTGAAGTTGTTTGGAGAATCTGCCAATGCAATGCTCTCTTTGTGCCCCAACTAAGGTCCTATAAGTACCGCTAACCTTCTTTATTTATGAAATAATTACGGGCTAATTTTCTAGATTTATACACAGTTTTTGGATAGTTTCAAACTGAGTCAGCGGAATGAGTACTTTGATTGTACTGTATGCTTGCCTGAATTTAAGTCATTAATTATTACACTTCTCAGCTGGAATTGGCTATCGGTATTTCGGTCAATTGGCTAATATGAAACTGCAACTGGATTAAAAAAAAACGTTGTTAAAAAATTTTATTCCGTTAAGATGCCGACGTAAAGACGTTCTACAAACTAAAGCGAGAACGAATGCAAATTCTTGCGCTTCATACACGTGTTTAAGCCTACATAATCTTCCGTTTATGACAACTAAACTTAATTTAAAACAGTGAGTTATTTGTTTTATATGTTAATTGTTCACTGTTACATAATCTTCATCTCCAATGCTTTAAATTGCCATAAAATTATTTTAAATTTCTTTCATTCCAGAATTAAACTACATTTTTCAAAATCAATTGCAAAAATGAGGAACAGCTGCAAGTTAGAATAAATCCTGCAATAACTTGGCCAGACACAAATAACACAATTAAGTAAGATACCATCACAAAAGCGTTACGCAACCACACTGAACTAGTGCGTAGCCTCATCAAATATTCTGATGACTTCCACAATGCATTATTGTCACTACATACTTTTGGATCAACACATATTCAGATCAGTTTTTTTAATCGCTTCAAAATCGTGTAATTTGTGCTGACTCGGCTTTATCAACACATAGCCTAATCAAATTATTGAAGGCCTTCAGAATATCGTTACTACCTCCACAACAATTCAGAAGTACGTTATCGCTGCTGCTGCTGTATATCAACACCTTCCACGGATCCAATATTTTTAATGCTTTCGAAGAGCATTTCTCCTATTACTGTACTTTGGATCAACACGTATCCCGTAGAAAAGAGCGTGCATGCGCTGGTATACACACGCTAGCCAAAAGACCGATTTTCCTCAGCTAATCGACCGATCGTTTTGTTGAGCCCTCCTAAACACAGCTTTGAGTTTGCCGAAGAAAAAGGAGTGTTGATGTTACCCGGCAGTTCCGTATGCTCAGCGAGTGCCGTTATATATAGTTGAGTTTTGAACATGCATGTCTTCAAACTTGGAGGAAATTTAAATGGGCATTTCAACGCATTCGGATGCGGAAGTGATGAAACTCGTTGCCTTAACTAGCGTGTGCACAGGCCCTGACCAACGCTCACTGCCGTTACCAGCTTATCACACGAGCGAGTTGCTTCTCTCTCACTCGCTCTCTCTCCCCTCACAAAAGTGACCCATTCGCGAGTGTTGCGTGCTGACGACGCGCCGTGATTGTTTGCAATGAACGGCGTCACGTGAGTCGGAGCACCATTCTTCAGAGGAACGTCATCCGCAGACGGCATTGTGGGTAACGAAGCCACTCGAGCAGAACATTGGAAACTAGGGAACAGCTACCGACCGACCGACCGACCGACCCGGCCGACAGCGCTGTGTGGCTTGCAACAGCACTGTGCGTACCACGGCAATGGAATTATACGGCGTTTGTGAGTGGATACATGGGTTGGTGAGTGAGTTCTTTTGAGATAAAATCTTCGTAGTTGATTTTATAGAAATAAGCGATATCAGTGACGGCAACTGCACCTGTGGTGGATGTGCTGTTGTGCCGGTGGATATACCTTATATACTGTATACTGTAAAAATGGAAGAGAAGCAGTTGAAAAAACTGTGTTAACCACGATGCGCGTTTCGATGTTCATCAGCTCATCAAGTGCGAGGCTCAAAGTTGGTAAATTTGATTCTTGAAATTTCACAAAATTTAGAGAGGTTATGATAGGAAGGTGTAACGATGATACCGGATGTTCCAAAAATATGAATGACATCTTCAGTTACGCTATCATAACCTCGCTAAATTTTATGGAATCTCAAGTATCAAATTTACCAACTGTGAGCCTCCCACCTGCAGGATGAGCTGACGAACAGCGAACGAGCGTCGTAAACAAACTTTCTTCAACTGCTTCTCATCGATTTATGCAACATATTTATGTCATTCCAGGAAAATAATATATATATTTGTTCATGGGTGAGCTCTTCTAGCATGAAATGTTTGAGGCATGTTAAGGCCTGCATACAAAAGTATAAGGCATGGCTGCATTTCATTTACAGAAGATAGTTGTGTCAAATTTGTGTGTGTGTGCTGCTCTCCTAAATTTCCAGGTTTGTGACGTCAAAATTACGTCACGCCACTGTGAAAATATCACAGATTCCTCGCTGCAACTGTGGCGTGACGCAACTGTGACGTCACAAACATGAAATTTTAAAAGCGAAGCGCATACACTCAAATTTGACGCAACTATCTTCTCTAAAGAAACAGTAGCATGGCTGGCAACAGTCTTGTGCTGAATATGTGAGGAGCGTGTGTGTGCTCGCCCGTGTGCGTGTAGACACATGTGTGAGGTATTCCAACGCCGTAAAAGTGTGGTAAAAGACTGCGGAAATAAAAACTCCGGTTTGCAACAGGGTTGTACTGATTCTATAGGGTATGGGTGTGTGCGTGTGCTTGTGTGAGTAGCGACATGGGTGAGCTCGATTCAAAATGGAAAATTTGTAGCAAGATGCAGTAAGAGCATGTGGCAATTGCAAGAGCCGTGTGTTATAGTAATTAAAGGTTGAGCAAGAAAAAAAAACGGCCCTCACTATATGTAATTATAACATACGGTGCCCTGGCTGTGACTTGTATTGTAGGATGTCTAGTGTTACGGCAACGGTTGTTGTCCATCGATGCCTAACAGAATTTTTAAATCCATCACAAATGTTCAGCAAATGAGAGAAATTGCAAATTGTAATTCGCAAAAACCCTTTTTTGGGGGACTTATGGTGCATTTATAATTAGACTTGAAATAAAACTCGAGTGTTGATGGAGAGTGATCGCATGATGTATAGTTTATTTGGTGTATGTATTTCTTCATTCACATAAAAAACAATGCGCGTTCTGGTAGACTTTCAAGAGAAGGAGAGTCCGTTAATTAGAAAAATGCCAGTGATAATAAATTTTGGTATCCTATAATTGTATCATCTTTAATTAACTGTACCACGGCTATTTAATAAAATCACTTTGTTCAGGTTTATGGAATGCGACTGATCACCAATATTTGGTACCTCTGTCCGTCGTCCATCTAACGAGTAGACCCAATTTTGGAAATTATTGAGAACGAAGATTAATTTCATGCCATTGTACAAAAATCGCACCAAACGCGACATCGAGTGTACGATTATGTATATCTACATCAGTTAAATCTCGAAAAAAAAGCTTATTTTTAAAACTTTCTTGGAAGTTATTTTTACTATATTTCTGATTCGCAGAACTTCTCTGAACGAATTTCAAAATTTTTTTTTTGTAGACGTCGATGGCAAATCATTGTCACCATAGTATTAAGCAAAACGTATGATAATATTCGTATCTTTAATACCGAGTTACGCATTACCTCCGGAGATTATGTTTTCGTCGGTCTGGCTGTTATTCTGTCCGTCTGTCTCCCTGTCTATCTGTGATGAAAATAACTCAAACAAGTTAAGAACGGATTTGGATTAAATTTGCAGGGATTGTTAGGTATGTTACGAGGAACAGATGATTAACGTTTGGTGACGATCCATCCATCCGTTTTTTTTTTTTCTGCCTCATTTTTGTCAGTGTCATAACTCAAGAAGTTATGTACGGATTTTCATGAAATTTACATGAGTTGTTTGGCTTATTATGGAGAGTAAATGACCAAATTTTTGTGATGATCTGTTCTTTCGTGTGTTTTATTCTGTTCTTGTTGGCGCAATAACTCAAAAACTTCTGAATTGATCTTAATGAAATGAACAGGAGTTGTTAGCAATGTTTGAAGACATAAATGATTAAATTTTGATGCAGATCGGTTTGTTCGTTCGTATGTCTGACTTATGTTTGTCATAACTCAAAAATTTATAAATTGATCTTCAAAAAAGTACAGAAAGTGTTTATACTATCAAAAGGCACAAATTATTAGATTTTGGTGTTAATATAACGAAAATCATGGTCTCAGCACTAATTTGAATTTTTCGTTACCGTTGCCTTGCTTGGCGGAGGTACGCGCTCTCAGAGCGCTCTAGTTATCCTTAAAGGTGTGGGCAACTATTTCTGTTGGTCTCCTAGTATGGTGCGCGTAAGCAAATTTTCATCTCCAAATAGTTCGTCAGTGATTTTCTATATTGCAAGCGATGTTTTAATCAAGCATCGAGTAAAGCCGGGTGCGCACTCTAGTCGTTTGGTTCCCGTACATGGAACAAATGTTGGAACGAACGGTTTGTGTCGCGCATGCAAGCACCGCTGCGTGCCTGCCGCAATAGTTACTAAAATGTTAGCTATCGTAAGTAAGTCGGCTTATCAAGCGTTGCTAGGGAAGTTTTAGACATTTCTTTGTATAGGTTTGAAAGTGAAATTTGGACTCTAATAGGTGCACACTTCTTTTGTTGTTTACAAGAAATCAGCGCAGCATTCTCGTGTGACGGGTTCTGACGGCGCCAAAAAACAATAGTGTGGACCCGGTTTACTCCGTGCATGTGTGACTTTCTGCACCCGTATTATACCCTAACGGAATTCTGAGATACCCTAGATGGTGACGCCGTAAATTAGCATCCAGGATTTTGCTAAGATTCTGTTAAGGTATATAGATATTAGTACGCACTGTGCGCCTCACCTTATAAGTTAAGCATATGCCTACCTACTATAGGTGAGTAAGCTAGAGTAATGGAGTAGTATTAAATGAAAATAAAATGAACTAGATAATTTCATGACATTTTCACAAGTTAAGTCGTAAAACTTTCACACGAGCGCAATAGTGATCTTGTGCCCTTTGATTGCTCACTTTGTCCACTTGAACCCTGCTGAGCATTTCCTATTTAATTTTTCATATAAGTGAAACATGGGACGTCTAAAATTTAATATTGCGTGTGTGAAACTTGAGCGTTTTCGATGGTGCGAATTTCTTGTTTAAGGAAAATTTTTGAGACTCCCTCATGACTTTAAGCGGAATAGAAATATCATTCAGAATTTGTCGCATATATAGAGATGTTTTCTTTAGCACCTTCCGATTTTCTGAAGTGTACTCGACTTACGAGTGAGTATATATATAACACCTGAAACTCAATCCAAAGTGGTAAATGCAATGCCCAAGATGCACGTTTCTAACCAGCTCATGGTAAGCGGATTCCATTAGTTCGATCAATGGGAGACAATAATCAATGAATCGGTTTTCCGTCACGATCTCCCGCATCTCCTAGTTAAGGATTGAGGGCTTGGACGGTGCCCAGCTATATAATACCAGGACTTTGCTGGAGCTTAGGCCCTTTATTCACCGGATGCCCTTCCTGCCGTGAACCAATGGCGTTTGCGGGACTCGAACGCTCAACCTGCTGGTGCAGCAGCGATCGCTCCAGCCACTTCGCCACGGCGGCCTAATGGGAGACAATAATATACTTGATAATATGAAGCTGCTCATCTCATGCGCTATTTACTTTGAAAATCTTCAGTATTCCACTATGCAGCCCGCATACATGCAGTGTGCTCTGCAATAAACGCCGTATCCAGGATTGAACAGTGCCTATAGCTGTATCTAGTCTGTAGCCTACATAATGGTTCATTCTACTACATACAGTATACGTACATATTTAGCCCATGCAGCCTTTCCATAGTTATCTTCCTATACATATGAGAAAAGCAAGCCAACTCATTACCTCCTCCACGGAAGTTATATCTTTGCTAAGCTTGTCTGTTTCTTTGTTTGTTTGTGTGTATGTCACTAAGATAACTATAAAAGTTGTAGACGGATTTCGACCGGGGTTTCTACGAAATTTACAGATGCGAAAAGAGTGCTCTAGCAAGAGAAATTCTCTCTCTGATATACTCAGGCTGTGGTCTCCGATTTGAACTATTTATAGGAGAAAGAGCCCCAAACTATAGCGATCAAGGTACCACAGTTGAATACAAGAGAGAATTGCATATGCCCTCCTGGCTGCAGCTAGCATGTTCACTGAAGTCGACCTTTCGCAAGTGGGCCTGGAGGCCGATTTACGTACGTAAGCGTTGATAAAATGAGTTCTAATAATCACACAGACTTCAACCAAAGATAAATTCCTGCTTCGTACCATATGGAATGTGTGGAAGAGCAGGGAATCTAAATGCACACCTGAATATCTTCATTGGGTGATAGATAACATACCGTCGAACATCAAGAATAACTGAAAATTCATTACAGTTTCTAAGAATATTATAATTTCGTAGAAAAAATGGCATATAAATGCAACATGAAGGCATGTAATGGACAGTATCACTTACAATTGAGGTTTTTTTTTTTTCATCGAAAAATTTGAAGCAATAACTCCAGAAACTGATACATGTATATGTAGAATTTTCAGTAGAGCTCATCCCAACAACTGCCAGAAAAGGGAGGTTTAGAAACCCCAGTAATGCTGACGAACTTAATTAAGCCCACAGTAATACTACAGAGAGAAACCACATAAGTAGTCATGAACTTAAAGTACATAATTAACCACGAGATATAGATACCATGACAGCCAATAAATGATATTAAAATGACATTTTAAATGGTGCTACTACAACCCTTCATTATACGACAGCCATCGAAAGCTGTACATCGTTGATGTATATCCCATGTCATTTCCAATTACTGCTAATTAAGATGTACTGAACGAATATACTTGCGGAGATGGAAGAAATCGAACCATGAAGTGAGCGACTGTAGACGTGGAAACACAAGGATCTTTCTTGATTCCAAACATTTGAGATGAGCCCTCATAGCTTTCAGTTCACTTTCTAAGAGTCTTCGTTGAAAATCCGAATAGATAGAAGAGCTTGATAATTGCCGATTGTAGAGTCGAACTTTCACATAGCTAGGTGTTAAGCGATGCTGAATGCAGTTCTCCAAGAAGTCAATGTCACATTTGGCTTTCCTGATTTTCAAAATCAATTTTCTCCAGTTCTCTGAACAGTCATGAAGTACTTCTCGTCCATATCTTTGGAGCAAAATTCCTCGTATGGATTGGTTTTTCGGCAAACGCAGTTTAACAAGGATTAGAATGATAAGCGCTGCAATTAAACACATTTCACGAACAATAATACATTTCCTTCTTATTTCAAGCTTTCGATTCAATCGCGAATCAGGTTTAGGAGAAGTTTCTAATGAATTTTGGGAATGCGAGGCGTTATGTACATTCTATATGAATCCTACATGCCAAAGTGAGCAATCTTACATTAAATAAATTTTAAATGAAAATTTTTGTAGAAGAAGTATGATCGTTCAGGGATGGAGCATGTTCATGAATAAAAATAAATTCTAAGAGCTTCAAGTCGAATTGTTTGCACGAAGATATTAGTTTGAAATTTTCGTTCGTTATATTATGACCGCTTTCCAAAATGTGATCAAAAATTTTGCTATTAGAGTGAGTAGTTCTCTGTCCTTTTCTAAACGAAATTCCCTTATGTTGAGACATCCTGACTTTCATTTGCCTCCTCGTCTCACCTTCGTAAGAAGCAGAACACTGTCTGCACTGATATTTATAAATGACAGAGGAAGCAAGTGAAAGTGGTAGTTTGTCTTGAAATTTGAAAAATGAACTTATTGTCAAGGTTGGTTTTAATATTACTCTTACGTTAACTTGTGGATAGATTTTTCTAATGAGTCTAGAAACTTACTTTTTGAGATCATAGCTCTCATATCCTATAAGAATGGTAGCGGTAGATATATGATTTTACGTTCTACAGTAGGGTCATTTTGGCTACTCTTATCGATTTTGTTTAGAGTTTTACGAAGTACATTTTGAATGATTTTAATTGGGAACTAGATTTGCATGAAAATTTTTTGAAGTTCTTGAAGTTCTAAATTGAAATTCGCATATTCTAAACAAATTCTGAACGCCCGAACGACCATGCAACTAATTAGATTAGTTGTAAAATAAGACGGAACTAAAGAATCATATCTTAAACCTAGACCCGTGAATCTTGCCTTTTTGTGTATTGTAGTTGTTAAATGCCCATTCATTTTACTCAGTGTTAGATCTAAGAAATTATCATTTAATTCAGTTTTGCAAGTTAATTGAATCGATGGATGCTTCGGGTTTTAATACTCTAGTAATTTTGGAGTATGAGACGGATTGTTGAATATCATGAAAGTGTCATCTACGAAGCGACGATAGAATTTTGGTTTGAAAGCTGCAGGACAATTAGCTAGCCAACTTTTTTCGTGGAAACGACGAATGCATTTGCAAGAGTTGGTCCTAAAGTACACTACGTCACTTTGTGCTTGTCTACGTTACATCACTTCATGGTTGCCTGTGTTACATTATTTCACGGTTGCCTGAGTTGAATTACTTCATGGGAACCTACATTACATCACTTCATGGTTGCCTACCTTCCAGCACTCCATGACCGGGTGCCCGCTTTTCACCACTCCCTGGCTGCTTAAGTTAAATCACTGCATGGTTGCCCAAGTTAAAGCACTTCATGGTTGCCCAAGTTAAATCATTTCATGGCTGCCTAAGATAAATGACATCATAGTCGTTCCCTATACCACACCACTTTATGTTGCACGTCTTACATCACTTCTTGGTTGCCTACATTACATGATTTAATGGACGACTATTACACATCACTTCATCGTTGCCTTCATTGCATGATTTAATATTAGTTACCTACACAGGCTACATGCACTCTGCTCATTGATACATACGAAGGTAGTTCTAATGCTCAATAGCAAGAGATAGTTTTTTTAGCAAGGATCTCATGAGAGTAATATTGTTCAAAATATCTACCATGAACATTGACACAAGCACGACACCTTTGTCAAATGCAATTCGGGCGACTAAGTCTTCCTCCGACTCGATTGGTGTATTGTAAATAAAACTTTTCATATACCCCCCAAGAAGAAAATTTAGCGGAGACAGATCAGGTGATCTTGGTGACCAGGACACAGTACCATTATGACCAATCCATCGATTTGGAAATTAGTTGAAGGTCGAGAAAACGTTTCACATTCAGAGCATAATGTGCTGGAGCTTCGTAGTGTTCAAATTAAAGTCTTGTACGAATACCCAATGGCGCATCGCCCAATGACTTCTTCAAGAAAGACTGTCAACATTCCCAGTGAGACGCTTTGGCAAAATGTATGGGCCAATGATTTAATTGTGAACGAAACCTGCATGCCCAAAACATTGACAGCATAGCGATGTTGGTGGAGGGTTGTTCTGCTGCCATTTAAAAGTCCATCACGGGTGAAAGTAGCTTCATCCGTGTACAAAACATGTTCTTAAAAATGGGGATCTTCTAACTCCTGATTCAAAAACCACTGCGCGAATCGTTCATAATTAAGGAGCATATCTTCTGTGGGAAGTACAGAGACCTTGAACTCTCTGGAAGTGATACGGATGATTATTTCGGTTCTATACTCGCCATACTGCAGTATGATCTTAAATTCTCATAATTTTCTAAGCCCAATATCTCAAAAAATAAGCATTTTTTGATTTTTTATATGGAAAAGTGTTTATATTAATATTTTCCGCTAGTACCGGTAGCCGACGTACGTTTATGCCAAGAATTTTCCAACACCCTGTATAACTAATGCAAAAACTAGTGACTATAGCGCTTGATACGTACTGGCTGAAAACTTATAATAGAGGCGCTATACTATAGCGCCGCTAGTTATTTTCAAACCTAGCGGCGCTATAGTGCTTGCGCTACCAAAAACTACCGACGCCACTATAGCGCTCGCTAATTCTAGCGCCATAGGCACAACTCTGCTAATTTGGTGTAAAATTCTTTCTTTAATTTATTATCAGATGAGTTATTATCATCGGCGAGCGAAGTGATGAGCGGCCGGTTATACTGTTTTCGTTTGCTGATGTATTTTTGTTTGTCTGTCCACCCAAAAAGAGGCAGATGGACTTGAGCCGTTCTCACAGTCTTTTTGAGTCATTCAGGTGGGTTGACTGAAATGTGAAAAAGGCCATCAAAAACGACGGCACTGAATTTGTAACTCCTGGCTCAGCACTTTCAGTTCCACACCTCCCACGTACCCCAATCCTTATCGCGGTTGATGGTATTACGCCACGAGGCGTTCTAGTTACTTAATTCTATATAAAGCGTTGGTTCCAGGCTTCGAAATAAAGGTTGGGAACCACGCGTATTATACTGACCTATACAGCAGTGCCTGTTAGGGTTTCAATACGTGTCTGTCAGACTCTTGTCGAAGAGGTTGTGTACTTCTACAAGATATGAACTTCTTCGAGGGCCTTAGCTTTTCTACAGTATTCCCAACATAAAGCAACTGTGTACAAATATACCTCGGACGCCCAACCCAAATCTTATCTGATAACTCTTTTTTTTTTCTACCGGTCAGCCGTTAATTTCATTATGGATATGTCTTACTCGTACTATATATATCGACTTTGGACCATGAGCTGGGCCGCTGACGGCCATATGCGACCTCGCCACATGCAGAAGTAAACATACAGGAATGCACTGTACGTGCAGCCTTTGGCCTGTTTGCGGATCATGCATGTGGCTAAGTTGCTGTGGCCATAATTGCTTTGCAGTCACAAGCTTGCTGAAGTTAAGTATCACTGTCAGCAAGTGGCTACAGGGGGCTGTAAATGCCCTAGCTACTGCTGTATCGCCTTTGCTACAATAAGCTCTGCTTTAACAGCAGTGTTTTCATACTGAAACAAAACACTTCTCTCCGATAGATGGTTTTAACTTGGGGAGGTGAACGAAGGCTAGCGGAACTTCGCAGACTTCACTGCTACTGAAAGTGTACTGTAAAAATAACCAGGTAAAAAAAAACATTGTCAATTTTAGCCAACGAACATCGACATTGTTATTTCGCGACAGCTTCACTACACTACAGCGAAAAGGTTTATTCCTGAGTTCTACTTTTTTTTTTTTAACACTGACCACATTTTCTGTATTTGTGTAACAATCTAAATAACTGCTACAATTACCAAGTTGCAGCAAACTAAAAAAAATATTAATAGCATTGCCAGTGAGCAACAAATTTTTTAGCACGCCAACTTGTTTGTGCATTGTCAGAGTACGATAAAATTTCTTAGCACTCCAACTTAAGGAAATTTTAATGTATTATGCAGTAAAAGTTTCCCCAAAAGCGCGCGGTCACATGAAATAGAAGCCTGAGAATTGCCGAGTTTGCTTTCTGGAGCAAAGAAACTCCAATAAAAAGATTGGAATATCTTTAATCGGTAGATCTGCTTCTCTTTCATTGAGTTATAATTGAAATGCTGACATTTTTATGAAAGGTCCATCCTTATTACATCATTTTTCGTGGAGGGTCGAGCAGTTTTATTAAAGCCATTATGGTCATTAACAGGAAACTGGGATCATTATTGAGGAGTTTTTCCCCCTAGATGTTCGTTGCAAGGCAAACCATGAATACCTGTAGAACTCTTATTGGTTCCTATAAGAGGCTGAAGGCCCTCCCATAGAGCCACGCCACGCCCACCCCAGGGAGACCGCCCCCACAGCCAAAGCAAGCGTTTGATCTGCATCTCTGCCCAATGGAACGCTACCTTACAAAGGCGATTTGGTGAGTGGCTCTCAAGAGGCCATGGAGGCGTGTCGAGGGCCCTTTTTGGCTCTGCGACTGTGCCTTATTGAAATAATCGTTTGCTTATTACTCTATTGGACCTGGAGCACTCCTGTAACAGCCTATTATTCAGTTCATATATATGCAAAACTGGTGCCCATGGACAACCGCAAAAGCTGTGTTGCACGCCATCGCTTCAATGGCCCCCGCTGTGTTTTGCTGTACCAAAACACACCAAATATTGTGTTGCCACTCTTCCTGTGCGTACATATATATAGTGCCACGCTACATCCCTGGCCGGCCTGCAATCGTCATATATAGCCTCAGTTTTTTAGAGTCCAGCGTATGTCCTTACAACCGTTGTAGAAGACGCGGGAGGCGTCGGACTGGGCAGCCTCTATAGTGCTTATATAGGCTCACTTTATCGACAACACACTCTGGTGTCTTGATTGCTGCTACTTCTTGGGCTCAGATACCCTGCGTGCGGGATGGCATGCTGAGTACGTAAACAATGGAATCGTCAGTAGTGTCCTCATTGCTGCTGCTTCTTGGGCTCAGATACCCTGCGTGCGGGACGGCATGCTGAGTACGTAAACAATGGAATCGTCAGTAGTGTCCTTATTGCTGCTACTTCTTGGGCTCAGATACCCTGCGTGCGGGACGGCATGCTGAGTACGTAAACAATGGAATCGTCAGTGATATCCTTAATGATGCTACTTCTTGGGCTCAGATACCCTGCGTGCGGGACGGCATGCTGAGTACGTAAACAATGGAATAGTCAGTGGTGTCCTCATTGCTGCTACTTCTTGGGCTCAGATACCGTGTTTGCTCGCTGAATGCTGATCGAGTGTGTAAACTATAAATTTGACACACAAAACAACTTTGAACCTGATACTTTTTGAGCTGATATTCTCTGCGAAAACTGACCACTTGCTGAGTATATATACAATGAAATTACTAGTACATGATGTGTTTATTGCTGCAAGTTCTCAGGATGAAATACGCTGTAAAATACGTGCGAAATCACGGGTAATGTTGTTTAAAGAGTGTATATGGTTCCGTCCTTCGACACTAACATCGTTTAGTGACATCCGTCATGATAAAATTGTTACAGATTGGGCAATCGAAGTTTTCTCCCTTCATATGTATGTATAAGTGCATTAGAGGTCTGTCGCAATAGCAGCATTATATATATACATATAGGGACTTAAATATAACCTTCCGCTAACGTGTACAGAATTAAGAGCCAAATTTTTCAATGTCTCACCAGTCAAATGCCACTCCGAATCTGATGAAATCCTTTTTACTTTGCCACTATACCGCCCGCTAGGTCATATTCCTGTTATTTTCAAAAATAGCCTGACGCTATATTCTGTAAATTATAGTCAGAAAAAAGGATATCTGCCTGCGACTTACATACATCTGTGCGTAGATGTTTTCCATATAACTTCTGCTATAGCACAAGCCCATATAGATACTTTATTTCTATTTAATCATTTACTTGTCAAATTCTTAATCCTCTCTCAGTGATGATATATATACAGACCTAATGGCTTAGACTTAACAGTCGCACCGACGGGACATATCATTTTCCATTCTAATTTCTCTTTGATGTTCGACAGCATTGTTCCCAGCGACGCGTAACAGATCTATTTCAGCACTAAATGCATTGAACAGAAGTCGTAAACATAACTTATCATTCATACCGAGCTGCATATTATAGGAACATTCAATTTTCCGGGAGAGTAAACTTGCATTGAGCTCCGTGTTTTTTTCTCTGACAAGCAACCCCGCTCCGTCGATCAGATCTCGCGTTGTGTGTGTGCGTGTCGCGGAGACCGGACGCGAAGAATGGCTGCTTTACAGAAGCATGTGTCGAGACCTTGTATTTACTGTGATTTATTTCACTCAATGAGGGCGTTAGAGGTACGCAGAATCGCCTTCTAATGGTGGCCGCAGCACTCAGAGTGAATTAGAGTAGTCAAGCTCTGAGATCAATGTATATAAGGTGAGGCTACAGCTGAGCGCTGTGTATTGGAACACGTACATACGAGGGCAGTTTTTTAGTGGAGGCTTTAGATAAAGAACGCGCGGTGTGTAGGGAAGCTTTATACTGAGACAAATTTAATCGTGTGACTAAAGGGCGGGTACGGCGTAGCATCGTATTGTCCTGCAGCCATCGATTAGAGGATTCAATACGGAGGCGACAGCTGTGAGATTATGATCGATGCTCCACCACTGCCGGACGATCAGTCTTACGATCCTACAGCACTTTATTGTGAGTCCAACGGGACACCAAATGCAACTTTCCATGCCAATTACACGCGCTAAAACATCCGACTGAGTCGGCATCACGGTGCGTTATAAATGCGTTAACGTTACATTAGGCCATCGCTTTCTTGCCCACCGATTATACTTCAGTGAGAACTGCGCTGTTCAACATGAATTTTTGATGCTTGTAAAGCGAAATTTTTCTTCTCATGGATTAGACTTGAGTGAAAAATGCACTTACATTGGGTTTCTGATGCTTGGCAAAGAAAGCATATAAATCTGCTTATGAAATAAGGTTTGTGAACAAATATACATATATAGATGTAGAGCATGAATTTTTCACGTTCTACACTTGAAAACTATCAAAACAAGTTGATGAGTAGGGTTGAAATTAGTTTAGAGGTAAAGATGAGTATAAATAATAGATGCAAGCATGATAAAAAAGAACACCATATTTATTTGCTGAAACTTTTCCATTACACGCTCGTACAAGCTAATATATAGCTAAAATGGTTTCTTGGTCCGTGACGATGCATGGCCAAAGCTGGGGGGGGGGGGGTGCAG
>LQNS02278094.1:19745292-19756276 GCA_001587735.2 Parhyale hawaiensis
CATGTCGCAGTGATCTTACATATTAGACATCATTACGCCCCATTGCTTGGCCTCCATCAGGCAACAGGAGGCGCTGCCATCGTATATACATATTAGACCGTTTGTAGCCAGGGCCATTACGGATGGCTTTTATTAATGAGTTGATAGTTAAAAGATGCTGCCATGCGCAGATGGCTGATACTATTCATTGATACTTGGCATCCTGCTGACGTTGGAAGGCAGGGATTGGCCGTTGGACTTCACTATTGTTAGCCCACTGTGAGTTCAGTACGTGGTGAAGTGCTTATGTTGATTTTTAGTGCCAAGTCGCTTGAGAGTCCTGTAAGATTCATGTTACCTGGTTGCTGATGGCCAGCCGTTTTGCACTGATGAGAATGGAGAGAACTCACCATCTAAATGCGTTGGTCTTGGATTGCGGTCAACAACTGGCGTCCGCGTTGAAAACGTTTGACTTGTTAAGTCGTGTCATTGTGCCGTGAAGTGCGGTACTTTGGTCCTCCGGATTTGAGGTGCGGCGTGAAAAGCCTGGATAGAGTTGTGACGGTCATGCTGATACGGGAACACCAATAAAACAATTACCAAAGAAATAAGGCCTTTTTTAATCAAACTTGCATCAGAAAAGGCTTGTTTTCAAAGTATTCTGATATACAGTATTTAATATAAATGTAATACAGCGATCAAATATTGAAAGCAAAAGTAAAGTGTAATAAAACTTGTGTTATATTTTATCAAGGGGATTGTATCATTGGAAGTTTTTAATACTGTAATTAACAAAAAATTATCAATAAAAATAGTATAGTTTATAGTTAATTAATACTGCATGGATTCATTTTCTTTTTAATAACAGGTAAAATATCATAAAAAACTGCCAGATTTTACTTCTGCATTTTCTTAATGACATTAATAACGTTATAAAGAATATTACAATGAGTAGCAGTGAGCTCAAGCTAGGATATCATTAGCCAGCGGCTAGGCTCAAAGTTTTGTTACCCGTACAGATATTCATTGGAACCAAAAGTCATTTTGAAACAAATGCGGATGACAATATCTCCTACATTGCATGATTGTTCTGCATATTCTGTAGCCGCTAGAAATATGAAGATTTTTTTTTTTTTTGAGCCATGGGTCAATTTATAGATTCTAGAATCTCGCCATCAACGGCACAAAACAAAGTAAACACAGGGTTCGTGAAGCGTCATTACCTCCGCTCGCCAAGGAGATTATATTTTCATCCAGTTTGTTTGTTTGCTTGTCTGTATGTTTGTCTCTCTGTCACCAAGTTAACTCAAAAAGTTATGGCCAATGAAATTTGTTAAGGATTGTTAGGTATGTTACTTAGGAGGAACAGATAATTAAGTTTTGGTGAAGATCCGTCAATTCGTTTGTAAGTTAAATTTGGTTAGCCCATTTTCCTTAACGCCATAATTGAAAAAGTTATGGATGGATTTTTATGAAATTTGAAATTTGTATGAGTTGTTAGGTATATTACGTGTAGCCGAAGTGTACGTATACGAAGTTTCGTAACGATCTGTCAGTTCGTTTGTTTATTGTCTGTGCGTTTTAGTTAATGCTTGTTAGCAAAAAATAACCCGAAAAGTTATGAACAGATCTCTAAAAAACATAAAATTAATTGTTAGTAATGTCGTTATACATAAAGGATTAAATTTTGGTGATGAAAGGTTGGTCTGTTTGTGTGTTTGACTAATGTTTATCAGAATGTTTGTTAGCAGTAGCTATAACTCGGAAAGTTATATAAACGGATCTTCAAAAAAATTCCAGATGCTAGCTATTAAGCTAAAATAGGCACAAATAATAAGATTTTGGTGTTAATACAAAGGAAACCATAGATTCAGAACCATTTTGAAATTTTCATTACCTCTGCCTTGCTTGGGGGAGTTATGTGCTCTCAGAATACTCTAATTTATCTTCGAAGCATACGTAGAGTAAAGTGCTCGTACTCGCAAAGTAAGAACACCATCTGGCTCGCTGTCCGAGCCAGGAGTGACATCTTGATGCTTGGACATGCTGGGTTATATAGGGTCTCTACCGTACAGTCAGGTCGGGGTGGCGCAGTTGCTACCAGGCAAGTCTGCCTTCTATATGACGACGTAGCTCAAGTGATCTTCGGTCGACTGCAGCTGTACACTTTTGTAGCTCTAAGAAGGATTTATATGAGCTGTAAACCAGTGTATACGGACGCGCAGGGTTCGTAGTTGAGGTGTATTTAGCGTCAAGATGAATTACTTGCGTCTTTTATCGGTATTCTGATGAGCATCTAGTTAAGTTACTACTTTTAGTTATACTTTTACACCTAATTCACATTTTCATATTAAGAATGCAAGATATATGCATGTTAATCTATTATCATATGCCCCTGTTGACTTTTTTTTTACTGTCATAATGTTTTCGACAATTGTGAAACCTTCCGTTTCGTAAGGAAATAAACCTACAGGTATACAGCTAGAGTGTTTTTGTTGATCAGTTATTAGCATATAATTGAGATCCACCAGAGTTTTGCATCTTCTATATATTCGATTGTACAGACAGGTTCTATTTCTACTTTACGAATACAGGCTGCCTCACAGATAGATGTATAGATATATGGGGTTACTACGTTGTGTTCAGCTGTTTCGTCCTGTCGTTTAAGCGCCGACTCTTGGGATCGATCGAGCCATGCACGGATGCAACTGAAAAAATTGTCGTAATAAAATGCAATTTATCGATCAGAGGAAACGCGCGAAAAAGCAGCTTATAACTTATCTGCTGAAAAATTGGGGAAATTTATCACAACGGATCACCTACATGCATACGTGAGACCAGCGAGTAAACGTTAGGAAAGTTTGAAATAGGTGAAGCTATAGATTAGTGATGCCGCATGTGCTAGTCAAAAGAATGAGTATCGTCATCTTTTTGTTCAAATGGGTTGATTTGCCCATTTAACTCACACACCATTGCAAAGAAGTTTGAGTTATAAATCCCTCTAAATATAATGATATGTCCAAAAGGTAACAAACTACACTTGCTGAGTGAGCTAAGCTGACGGTTAACATTTTTAACCCATTTCTTGGCAATCTCAAAGCTGTGTTTACAGGAGTTCAACATAACCATCAGACGAAAAGATGACGATACTCGTTCTTTTGACTGGCGTGTGGCATCGGCATTACTGATAAAGCTAAGGCTAATCAAGTTATCAGTCAAAGTTTCTACATAGGTAATCTTCTCTTTTCATAATACCGTTGCCTATATAGGTAGGTTATTTTCGATAGGGTTAGGTTATATCAAATTAAGTTATATTAGGTCCCGTTATTTTAGGTATAAAATTATGTTGAAGCTAGGTCAGGCTAAACGAAGGTATAGCTAGGTGAGGCTAAATTAAGTTAGATTATAATAGTTTATGATGAGTAATGTGCATTGGTATATACGTTACAGTAAATTACCCTAGATTACGCTAGGATTGGGTTTGTTATAGATAAGGTCGGGTTAGGCTAGGTTTATTTATGTTAGGTTACGTTAGGCTCAGCTAGTTTGAGTAAGGTCATATTATGGCATGTTAGGTTATGGTAGGTTCAATTTCCTTAAGTCAGCTAGGTAATTGGACTAATTCAAAAAATATATGAAAAAATGGCGAGGAGCAATATAATAGTGGAAATGGACTCTTTACCGACTAGATGCTTGTGCGACTTGGGCTTAAAGTCGATTTAAGCCAAGCCACTCCACTTGACTTTTCCAGAACTTCAGACAGGAACTATGGCTGCAGGTGTTAGAAGCAATCCGATCATGTTGAGCCGAATGAAATCTCTGTTTCACGGGGAAAGATTGAATTCTTGGAAGTCTCGCAGGTAGTTGATTGGGGGCCAACGTCTGAAACTTGAATCATCAGGCAGAAGCCAGGCACCGGTCTGAAGCTTCCAACAGGTCGAGCATTGAAAGCTGATTTTCGCTGTCCAATCGAACGTGCCCGATAATAAGCTGGTGCCTAATCGGCCTGGATTCACACGTCTTTCTCTGAAACGGCAGCGCCAAGACGAAATGCTGCCCATATTACCACACCCAGATGTATACATGACTTTCTATGGTAATTAGCTCAAACATCAAAGACAGTTAAAGTACTTATGAATGCCGCCAGTAGTGGGATGTCTGCTTGATCTCCAACTGAAAAAACTAAAAAAAGATCTGATGAATTAAGTTCCAGACATCTAGCACTCATTCCGCAGGTAAAACCTTGACACAGCTCGGTCTGCACGCCGAGCTCTTCACAGCACCCTTGTAACCAGTGGGCATATTCTCATCGAAATTTTTGGACGGCGCTGGGCTTTTCGTTAGGCAGGCTTCGCTGACAAAATTTGCCTAGCCGCTTCCCCAATTTTGGTATCGCTAGCACTGTCGAGAATCTGGATGGACGTTTTGGGAAAATTGTCCTCTCCACAGTTAATGCCGTGGTGACAATATTAAACGACGCCACCAAACACCGGAGAGGAGGAAGGAGGTTGCTTCCAAACTGCGTACTGCAATTTCTAGCTAGGATGTGCCCGATCAAGACCAGCATCACGAACTTCAACATCAAATGAGTGTAATTACTATCCTTTGGTAAATTATAAAATTGAAAATGTCGACACGAACTAATAATTAAAACTTGACGCTTCGGGATACTTCTCCCATTTTCAAAAGCCTAATAAAATCTTTAATGGATACCTAACAAATTTTTTTTCCTTTTATTTAAGGAGACCTAAGTTATGGTGTTGGCAGGGTGGGAGCTAGAGGGCTAATGACACAGTGCGCTATGGGGTCCTCATATAGGCGTCGAGCGGCACGGGAAGCGGAGGAAAAACGGGCGNGTTGGCGAGTTCTAAGTTTCTCTTTTTTCATGACTTACACTTCGGTTTAACCTTCATTCCGATTCGATTCATACCAAAAAGTGCGTGTTCGATTGTTTATTGCAATTGGCGCAACGGGGGGGGGGGGGCGTTAGGATTGTACCTGGCCGCCAAGGGGGCGCTAGCCCAAAAAAGTTTGGGAACCACTGATCTACATGCATGCTTGAGACCAGCGAGTAAACGTTAGGAAAGTTTGAAATAGGTGAAGCTATAGATTAGATTAGATAGGCGGCAGTAGACGAACCAAAAGGCCCATTCCCAAAGAAACACCGGGACTTACACCCCGGCCCTCTATGAGCTATTGCCATTGTGTTAGTAGGATGTAGAGGAATGGAGAAACGAGAGGAGAAAAATGGAAGAGGAAAGAGAAAAAAGAAGGGAGAAATAGTGATGCCGTATGTGCTAGTATAAAGAATGAGCATCGTCATCTATTTGTTCAAATGTGTTGATGTGCCCATTTAACTCACACACCATTGCAAAGAAGTTTGAGTTATAAATCCCTCTAAATATAATGATATGCCCAAAAGGTAACAAACTACACTTGCTGAGTGAGCTAAGCTGACGGTTAACATTTTCAACCCATTTCTTGGCAATCTCAAAGCTGTGTTTACAGAAGTTCAACATAACCATCAGACGAAAAGATGACGATACTCGTTCTTTTGACTAGCGTGTGGCATCGGCATTACTGATATAGCTAAGGCTAATCAGGTAAGTTATTTTCGATAGGGTTCGGTTATTTCAAATTAAGTTATATTAGGTCCCGTTATTTTAGGTATAAAATTATGTTGAAGCTATGGGTCAGGCTAAACGAAGGTATAGCTAGGTGAGGCTAAATTAAGTTAGATTATAATAGTTTATGATGAGTAATGTGCATAGGTATATACGTTACAGTAAATCATCCTAGATTACGCTAGGATTGGGTTTGTTATAGATAAGGTCGGGTTAGGTTAGGTTAGGTTTATTTATGTTAGGTTACGTTAGGCTCAGCTAGTTTGAATTAGGTCATACTATGGTATGTTAGGTCATGGTAGGTTCAATTTCCTTAGGTTAGCTAGGTAATCGGACTAATTCAAAAAATATATGAAAAATTGGCGAGAAGCAATATAATAGTGGAAATGGACTCGTTACCGACTATAGATGCTTGTGCGACTATAGGGCGTAAAGTCGATTTAAGCCAAGCCACTCCACTTAACTTGTCCAGAACTTCAGACAGGAACTATATATGGCTGCAGGTGTTAGAAGCAACCCGATTATGTTGAGCCGAATGAAATTTCCATTTCACGGGGCAAGATTGAATTCTTGGAAGTCTCGCAGGTAGTTGATTGAGGGCCAACGTCTGAAACTTGAATCATCAGGCAGAAGCCGGGCACCGGTCTGAAGCTTCCAACAGGTCGAGCATTGAAAGCTGATTTTCGCTGTCCAATCGAACGTGCCTGATAATAAGCTGGTGCCCAATCGGCCTGGATTCACACGTCTTGCTCCGAAACGGCAGCGCCAAGACGAAATGCTGCCCATATTACCACACCCAGATCTATACATGACTTTCTATGGTAATTAGATCAAACATCAAAGACAGTTAAAGTACTTATGAATGCCGCCGGTAGTGGGATGTCTGCTTGATCTCTAACTGTAAAACTAAAAAAAGATCTGATGAATTAAGTTTCAGACATCTAGCACTCATTCCGCAGGTAAACCCCTGATACAGCTCGGTAGGCACGCCGAGCTCTTCACAGCACCCATGTGACCAGTGGGCATATTCTCATCGAAATTTTTGGACGGCGCTGAAGTGATAACCTAGCCTTGAGGCTCGCCCTTCGTGGGCTTTTCGTTAGGCAGGCTTCGCTGACAAAATTTGCCTAGCCGCTTCCCCAATTTTGGTATCGCTAGCACTGTCGAGAATCTGATTGGACGTTTTGGGAAAAGGTTCCTCTCCACATGCAGTTAATGCCGGGGTGACAATATTAAATGACGCGACTAAACACCGGAGAGGAGGAAGGAGGTTGCTACCAAATTTAAGTGCGTACGGCAATTTCTAGCTGGGATGTGCCCGGTCGAGTCCAGCATCACGAACTTCAACATCAAATGAGTTTATTTACGGGGCTCTACACACGCACATGCGATGCCCATGTGAGGGGACGCAAAGAGTATGAGGCATTAGAGGACAAGGCGGTCAAAAATGAACATGTGAATTTTATATTTCATTCCCGTGCTCGTTATTCGGCTATGGAGAAGACATAGCGTCTCCTTGCTTGATTTCGGATTTTGAATATTTAAAGAGATGAACGGGGCCAGTTTCACCTCAACGCAGCATATCTGCCCTCTCTCCTGTGTTACATGCCAATCTTACAAGAGAAAATTGTGATCGGTTTTTGTGGATTGACGTAGAACCTTTAGAAATATATATACATATATACCCCATTGCATGCCTAAGGTTCAACCTTGATTTGCATGTGATGCACTGAATGTCTCCACAGATGCATTCTTCACCATAGTGAGAGGTGAAATAACACTATGTTAACCATCTTACTTCCAACGTAAGATACATACAGAACATGCATTTAAAGAATTCAGTAGATGAATATTTTTCCAGCCCACATGCAGTGTGTATCTGCATTCTGCATAGAATAGCTATATGATGACAGCATCTGCAAAGTTGTAGGGTACTGGCCATAAAACTCTATTTGATTTGGGAACCAGCCACATACAGCTTAGCCAAAGCTAGACATGTCAGTCTATAGAGAGGAGTCGGCGAGCAGGTGACTGTCTTTCTTCCTGAGGCTGGCGATGTACGTTGGGGGAAATAGAGCGCATTCGATTGGGCAGCAAAATTAAGCCCGTGAGGCTTGAATTGTTCTAATCTTCAGACAGGTGCCCTGGCTTCGACCTGTTGATTCAAGTTTCAGACGTTGATTCTTTATCAGTTACCGGTGAGACGTCCATGAACTTACTCTTACTCCGTAAAATTGAGATTTCGGTCGTCTCAATATAATCGGGCTGTTATTAACACCTGCAATACGATTCAAAGTGACGAAGCTAATGCTCCTCTCTGCATTTCAGTATTAATTAATCAAGTGGGCTTGGTTTGGATCGACTTTGACGTGTTCCTTTAGTATTCTAAATAAACTCTGGCTTGGCCAGGACCGGCAGCTCTGACTGTTCACTGGAACGTTAATTACCATACATCCACTCGTGCTACGAGCAGAGAAAGTATTGCATATCTATGCACTGCAGCTCGTTACCAGTCACTTAAACTCGTATGCAATGTAACGTACTATAAACACAGTAAGGAACTTATATACGTTTACGTCGTCAACTCAACACTCTATAGCCTGGCCACCTCTTTACAGCACGGAACCCTCACACATAGCAGCATGCCACTTGCGAGACGCCCGATCTCAATCGTCATCTCACGAAGAGAGCAAAATAAAAGAAATAAATAATCTGAATCAAGTCGAGAATGATACCGGAAGTTTAAAGTTCGAAGGATGATGATTCCTCCTATCGAAAGCGGAAGATTTTGCAGTAAAATGCGGCGTGTGAATCAAATTATGAACAAGAATTGACTGATGGGCTCCTGTAGATATCAATTCTCTACAGGCTTCAGGTTGCTCAACCTATAGCCAGACTTAGCTCTGAGCTAAGTAAAATTCCCGTTCGTTCGGTAGTCTTTCAAAAGTCTTATCACACTACAAATCACTTGTTTACGTTCAACTCTGACGAGTAAAAATGGATCCCTGATACGCAAACTTAAAATTGAACCTTTCAGGCATGCCTCATTAACTGTAAATAACGGTAAGGCAAAGGTATACCCCATTGGGAGCAAAATGAATTGAGATATCTGCTCTCATCCACGTGAGTCACAAATAGACACCAAGGTTCAGGCACCAAGTTTTACATTTTTACTCTCCAGTCTAACATCTCAGTCTGTCTATTATTTAGGCATGCATCATTTAGAGGATCAAAGCACTTTGATCACAACTTGGTGAAAATCAGTACAAGAGAGTTACAAAATCTGAGCCGAGATACGGGTACTTTGTCAAGGAACTGTACAGTTTACGTAATCGTAACTTCACAAGGCGTTTATGCATCTGGTTCCTGCTGGATCTGTGTCTCGAAACTAGTCCTATCATGTACAGTCCCTGGACAAATTATAAAACGAAGCCTGGTATTTGTGGCCCCCTTCTCTGCATATTTCGGACATTTCTGGCTAAAAAACTTCATTTCAACAACTTGAAGGTTACATATTACAATAGTTTGAATTTTCTAACAAAATAAATCCAAAATATGCAGAGTAGGTGCCAAAAATACGCTGCTTCTAATATATTTGTCCAGGGACTGCATTGAAAGTAGAATTACTCTCAAGATAATTGAATTTTGATCCGCCTTCTGGGTTCAGAGTTCTCTAGCCACTAAGCATCGGCGAAGTTTCGAGCGGTTGGAACTATGTTGATGAACTCGTATCCTGTATACCAACTTGTGTTGGCAACAAGAAACGTAAGACTGTGACGCCGTCGTGCAGCCCTAATTTTCTTGCAAAAATACTAAAGAACTGCCAGTCTGTGGCTATACTGGTATGAACTCGGAGGAAGAACTCGTGAGGTTAAATAAGGGACCTAAGCCTCACAAGCCAGTGGCCCACTTTTAATAGCACCAGCGGGCTGGCTCGTTGGCTGGCTGGTTGAAATAAGTCACATAGGTAGATCATGGAGTTTTATACTAAAAGAAGGTACGGTAACAACAGCTACGGAAATAGGAAGCTAAAATTCTTTTCGAGACTGAAGCTCGGAGGGGAAACGACATAAACGACATAAGTCCTCGGCAGTGGGACCAAAACAGAGATTTGCGGTGGCTTCATGGCGGCTTTCAGCAACGGCATCCTGATGCGTTCAGTTCTTGTAGTAATCACTTTAGTTAAAAGAGATTAGACTGCGCGGCTTCAACCACATCAGCAGCCGCTCATGCAAGTACGAACTGGTTGTCGGCACCTCTTACAAACAATTATCGTTAAGGAGTCAGAAGGGGATGGATATTTAAGGATTCCAATTCACTTATCACTCGGGTTTGGCGTGCCAACCAGATATTTGAGGAGCGTCGTAACCTTGTAACAAAGTTCTACTTACGTCCTGTGCACTGAAAAATTTAAAATATGATTTTTTTTTTCTCTTCTAGACAGTGTTTGCAGCTAATGCAAGTGAAAAAGAGCACGAGTTTAATGTTTCACAGCTAAGAGAATGCTCAACATGCATCTACATCACCCATTCCGACCAGCCAACAAACAAGCTGTGCAAGTCAGCCAGCTACTACCATGAAAGTGGGCAGCTTGTTAATGAAGCTTATGCCCTCTATATCGTATCCCCCTATGTTTCTTCCGAGGGTTGAAGCCCGGCTAGCTTGCTAGACTAATGGCTGAGAAACTATGATTGATGGAAATGCTGAAATGGAGCAGCTATCAGAAGACAAATAACTTAACAAGGCTAGTATTGTGCAATGTGAGGGTGTTCCCTCATTCCGTTTAATCTCCTTAAAAATCCTACATGTTGATATTCGTTTTAGTTTAAAATACTACAGTCAAGCTGTTCTTAAATTGTCTTAACTACAAAAATTGTCCACTTATATTGAATTTAGAATTTTCCCTTCTTTAGTGGACTTGACGTATACAGCACTCGGTATCCAATTTATTTACCCACAACAGCAGCATGCCACAAGGGCCTGACTTCGGTACTAGAGGTGCCAAGTTTGAGCGACACACCTGTCGAGTGATCTTTGTGGCATCCGGCATGCTGAGTCGGCAGTTGTATGTGGAGCTGGATGGGGGCACCTGCCTGTCCAGGAATGAGAGTAAGAAGAGGAGCTCGGGTCGTTGAACCTTCCGTATGGGCGCCATAGTTCTTAGTGACCCATGGTCAGCTGCGGCTTAACTTACTCCTCTGGGGCCAGCTGGCCTATATCTCCAGCATAAACCAGTGCGTGTGGGTTTCCCAGTGGAGGGTACAGTCAAAGTTGACTTTACCTTTACCCTCTAAGTAAACTGGGACGCTCTTCTAAATGACTCAACTCAAAGTGATACAATGAACGAAATCTTTGAAAACGTTCTGTTGGAAAAGTGCGTG
>LQNS02278094.1:19768995-19780239 GCA_001587735.2 Parhyale hawaiensis
GATTTTAGATGGTTGATTGAACTAATTCAGTCACCCATCTAAAATCTCACGTCAATAGAAAACGAAAAAGAAAACAAAAATTTCGAAACGCAATTGTTGTAGGGAATCTTTCAAGGATTCCAAAACTGTCTTTGTTTTTATTCTAGCATAAAAATTGAGGCAGTTCTATTCCTTTAAAAAATATATATATATATTATATATATACGTATATATGAAAAACTAAGGCCTAAATGGAAAAAGTTGCAGGAATAAAAAGTGTTTTTTTTTAATTTTACATATTATGTGAAAATTTCAGTAAGATCGGACCACTAATAAAGAAAATTCAAAAATTTGTAAATGATCCCCTTAATGGTACCATCAACTCTGTCAGTGCCCCCCCCCATTGGCAAATCCTGCGTACGCCGCTGTACAAAGTATGCTTACTTTACCGATTCCTGTGTATAAATTAACTACGTTATGTATAGAACTCCATTTTTTTCAAAAGTAGCATTAGTAGGAGAACTTCTTTCACAAATTTGGAAACAATATGAAAATCGCATCCACGGAGACGGTAGCTGCATCAGGCCTCATTTCACCTCATCATCCATGCATAAGCAACTGCATGGCGAGTGGCCGATACTCCGACCATCGACTGTGACGAGTTGCGCTGGGATTCGCCCGTGTCCGATTTCGTCCAAGCAACTCGAAAGCTGCCCTCAACTCCTTTCCCCACTGAACTGAATAAAGGATTTGGGTTTAGACGATAACGTGAGTCGTGCGACTAAACTTGCCTTGTGTAAACGGGTCTTAAAACCCAGTTCTTCGAGTAGTGTACTAAAAAGAAGATGCGAACAGATTTTTATACGTACCCTTTCGTAGATATCTTTTAGTTTTTGTTAATTTCCATTAAAAATAGAGCAACATTTTCTGCGGTAACCTATACAGTAAATACGGTATGCAGACTGCTAGACTGTATGTAGTTTACATCACGCGCGCAATAGGGTATTGCAACGCGCTAACGACAGCAGGTACCTCTTGCAGTGACGAATGAAGAAAACAGAGATAAGACAGCTAACCCGCAGAGGGAAGATCTAAAACCTCACAATAAAGAATTTAGACCACAGAGGAAAGATATATGACAGCAAAACAAAGAATCTAGACCATAGAGGAAAGATAAAAGGCCTCACCACAAAGAATTTAGACCGCAGAGGAAATATATGAGCCCACAAAACAAAGAATCTAGACCACAGAGAAAGGCCACAAGACCGCAGTACAATAAAGCTTTACCACGGAAAAAAAAAATAAGATTGCAAAACAAAGAAACTAGACCACATGCAAGTGCTGTAGATTGTAGATCAAGCGGTGCCAGAGTTAAATAAAGTAATGGTTAGTACACATGGCAGTAGGTAGATACTATGGCAGAGCCTGAGGTCGGTCCGTACGCACAAAGCCTTACGGCGCATAGAGGCAGCTAGGGAGCTGTGCCCAGCAGCAGCAGTTAGCTCATAAATCTGATGTAAGCTAATTTACTGATGAAAAATAGGACTCATTATGGAAGGGCGAGGGCAGTTAAGGCGAGATATGCCCCGAGCCATTCATCACCTCAGTACAGAGGCTGTATAACGCTTTACATGGAGCGTATAAAGCGTGTAATGAAGCTGGCATAAATACAGCTCTACAAAGCTCGTTGGTGCCCATTAGAGCCATTTGACTGTCATCAACAGTAGGGGCGGTGATGACTCCAGCATCATATCCCTACGTCTTTTACTGGAGAATATGACCTCTTCTTATCGCTGCTGAGGAAGGGTTGTTGCGCGTAGCTGGATTTTATATCAAGTGAGGCTAATTCACAATGTTTGTAATTTGTTTCATGATTGGTAAAGGTAACATTGTTCATAGCTCAATATGCTGGAAGATCAAGTTCACATTACCTTCAGCAGCGATAGAGAACTCTCACTTTTGTAGGCTCGTCTTGTCGTAATTTCTCTAACTATTTCGTCAGCGTTCTGAACTGGACCACGAAGTACAATATACTTGTACGATAAACTTATCAATTATCAAACCGATTTGACTTGTTCATCCTTAGAGTAACGGAGTGAAATGTATAAAATTAATATAAGCACGCCTACTGCACATATTGGTAAGCAAATGTTTATATAAATATGCTCAAATACCGTATATGTATTGATAAATTGAAATATTGGACACTCAGGATTCATTTTTGCAAGGAGTATTAAGAATATCTTCTGAGTTGTAAGTTTACTGCCCAAGCTTTCGAACATACGTTAATCGTCGTCAGGGGAACAAAATTTAGAAACGTTAGCTTATGATACAAGTTTTGATATTCTTCATGTAATTAACCTCTTTCTTCACTTGCAGTAGCGCTTGTTCCAAGCAATTGGATGGTCAGTAAGATGGCCACAATAACTGTGCCAATGAGCCGAGAAGAATACGGTACCTTTAGAGTCACGCAACACACTGAGTCCCTGACGGTTGTCGAGGTCTGAAATTAGTTCGTCCTGATGTTTACTTAATTGTCACGTAGCGAAGTATCATAGATACATGGGACTTATACTGAATCTCGAATTACGAAGACATGGCTCCAGTTGGAATTAACCTTTTCTCTCATGATGTAGCCTATATACATATTGCAACTTTCCAAATACTGATATTCTTACAATAAATGCAAAATTAAATTATGAATAAAAGAGTGTAACGCTATTATAAAAACCTTTGTCTGTTGATCTACTTCGATGTTTCATTCACTCTTGGTTTATTTATCAACTTTCTGTTATTACTGAAGTATTTACATAATCATAATCAATAGTTATAATCAACTTGCATCAGTACTATATAATAATTTACGTCGTGTTTTTATTTATTTATTCATTTATTTATTTATTTATATCTTTCCTGTCACGCTCTACGGAAATAAGATAGGAGAAAATTCAGATTTCAAAATGTAAAAAAAAAGTGGGGTACCTTGTAATCTTTTTCTTCGGCGAAAAAAAAACAGTTGGGTACCTTGCAATCTTTTTCTTCAGTATTAGATAGGGGAAAAATTAGGAAGCCCAAAAGACGGTGGGGGTTTCGGTGAAGTGTTAAATTTTTGCCGTCATTTATAATGACGGCACGGGCCACTAGTCTGTCAATATTCTAAAAACTGCTGAGTCAAGAACGCTATGTTTACTGGCGGCGATTGCTGGCTAATTGGCTATTTTGCGATTTTTAAACTTTGCCTGCTCCAGAAGGAGGATAGTAATGTGTTACTGCAACGAAATTTGCTACGGTTACGTTTTCCTACTGATAGGTAGGTAAGGTGCATGCCAAAGCAAACAGGCAGGTGCAATGCATGTAGTTGTTACTGCAGTAGTACTACCACTGGCGTGCGAACAAAAAGAGCTGTCAAAGCAAGTTGTTTGTTTGTCGCAATTTTCTATGATTGTGTACATTAACTTTAGATACAAGTCTTTGATGCTTGATCATATCTTAAATTGGTAAATTCTTACAAAAAAACGCTATGACGTGAAGCTAATTCACTACTAGATATCACTAGCACAATATTAGTCAAGTGCACTGATAGCCATATGTTCAGTCGGAAATGCAGAATAATTTTTATATTGATTTTTTTCAGTTCACACAGATTGAAACTTTTCTGAACATTCTTAAGTTATCAGAACCTAACCTGGCCTTGCCTAACCCATTGTAACCTAAAGTACTTTAACCTTAAATCGTATCTTAGTAATTAACTAACGGGTGACTCTATTATGTTTCGCAAAAAAATTACCAAAAACTCACACACTGCAACGAGCGCATCAAGCTCTCACCAGCCATGTTGACATCGCTTTAATGTAAACAAACAATATGGCCGCCGCCAGCTTGATGTGCTAGTGCAAGCATTTTTGGTAATTTTGTTACAAAAAAAAATGCGGCCCTCGGCAGTTTGGTTATGTAAAAACTACTTTATGTTAAAGCAGGTCAGGTTTGGTTAGGCCAGATTAGATTCTGTTTATCTTAAACTGCTCGGAAAAGCTTAATGCTCTTTAAACAAAAAAAGATCAACATAATAAAAACAATGCATTTCTGACTGCACTTTTATAACAGAGTACTATTGATATCTAGCTGGGCGCCATGATGCTTATTTTTAAATTTTTACCTTTAGTTTTTCAAACAAATAGCTATAACTTGTCATACGTACATGGCACTTTAATCAATTAAATTATATGTTTCTCCACGGGCAAGAGGTGTTCTTGGATTACGACTAGTATGCACGGCTCATTTTCTAAAAACGACTTCTGCATTTAATACTCAATAATATTACAGCTTATTTCGTAAAATCAAATCTATGTAGAAGAATGTTCAAAGTTATGCATACGATCTATAAATTGCAGATGGCGGTTTCAAAAAACATCATTACGTAACCCTCAGTTTAGTGACAGTAGTAGTAGTGGAAAGAATGTAAGAATGTTCAAGGACTGAGATGCCAAATAATTTCACAGGTAATATATTTTGTACACCATAATATATGTATATATTATATATATAAATCCTTCCAGATTTGCTGCGTGATTGTATGGTGCGGAGTAGCGAACTGGTGTGTAATATGACAGTAAGAACTCTACAACAGAGTTCAGATATACAGACTAAAATAACTTACAATTCATATATGTACGTACCCTACTATTATCAACTTTGTTCTTCTAATATAGAGCGATCTAAGTTATAGAGAGACATCTTACTATACATATACTCTGCATCTGTATAGCTTATATGCTTAATGTAAACTTCGCTTGTGTATTCTCTGAAAAAGAAGGATAATAAAGAACTATTAAAAGCATAAACACTTTTTTCGGCTGTCATCTAGCAATGTACTGTATACAGGACTCTGGAACCGTATAGGATATAAAAAATATGATAATGGAGAAGTACGAGCAGTTACATAACATAGCGACCATCTAATGTAGAGCCATTAGCTCCGCCTCCAACACATTGAAAGGCATGCGCCGTGAATAATTCCTATAGTGCAAGAGGTCCCTACATTAATAATTATGGTCTGTTTTGATGCGCTTTATGAAGCGAGTTTTTTTTTGCCGGTTGTTTTGACAGGGACTGCTTGTTCGTCCCGTTCTAAAGAGCAGCAGGAGCCCGGCGGGGCTACTTTGCATACGCAAGCCATAAAGACAAGGTGTTCGCATGGCGCTTGGGAGCGAGCCGTGCGGTGCTTAGGTGCACGAATAACACGCTTTGTTTGCCATCACTAAATTGCTCTTCTTTTTAGACTTGGAGGAGGGTGTTGGGGTGATCTTCCTCTCAAACTTCAAGCGACTTTGATGAAAAAAAAAGTCAAGCAGAAAAATTATGGGAAGTGACAATCCTTGTTTAATCAATTTTAGGTAGGCAAAACATTCAATTGGAAGTGGATGATGCAAGACGTTATCGCTATGAACAGTTCCAATAAAGTATACAAATCTTATGACCCTTAGCGTGCCCGAAATTTTAATTTTTAGCATAGATTTTGTGCTACTTGGGATTGAATTTCAAGCGTTGGGAATTGACGCTTGAAATCCGATCTAGAATATCGAAGTCAACGCTCATGACTGCGGTTCCTGACCATTTAAAACTAATGGGGATTTGCGTATCTCAATGTAACTATCCTAGCTGATAGCACAAAAATTTTCCTCTGGCCACGGTGAGCTCGTCTAGGGGAAACAATCGACATAAAATATTTCCAGCGTGTTCGATTCTCCAACTTTGATTTAAATTATCTTAAACGATTTGCTTTAACTTGTTCAAAACTTCCAATCCTGACCGTTCATTTCGCCATTTTGAATTGAATTACTGGTGTTAGTCGTAACCCGCTTAGGTCTGGAAGCAAGTTTCGGACAAGTTAAAGCTACTCGGGTTAAATCAAATAATGACGATATCAGTAAACAAACTGAATACTCCCTTTGATCACTTTTCTACTGCTAGAAGGAGCCTACCACTTGGTTGAACCAACATACTGTACGGTTATGCAGTCGCTTACCGTAAGCAAGCAAATGTATGACGTCACAACTCGACAAAGCCAATCAGAGGAATTGCTGTTATTGTGCTCCGGATGCCATTGATGAGAGACTCCGCGGACCACGGGTACCTGCTCCGGGCCCCCAGTAGTCCCGCCACCAGGAAAAGTAATACTCATGGTAGTCTTGGTAAAGTACTGCCATGTGGGTCCCTGGCGGTGGCCGGAGTCGAGGAGGAAGTCCATTACAGCTGCCTGACGCGTCCAGAGGTGATCCAGGTTGTCTATGCGGTGTTGTGAACGTGTATCTAGGTGTGCATAGGTGTATGAGCAATGCAGGATGATATGATTCGCGTCGGTCTGCCCCAGTCCACAAGCGGAATGGAGTCGGGCAGGGTCGTCCTATTCTGTGCATTAAAACTGTAACCTTGAGGCGACCACATGCACCAAGGATGACCGAAGAAATTAAACGAAAAAGTGAAGAAAAGAATATTCTTCTTCGACGTTTGAAAACGTCTCGGGAGGAAGAGCTCTCAAAAGAGTTTAAGTGCCTAAAAAAATCTAAACAAATTAATAGCGCCGCAAAGCGAACCCACACTCACAATGTGTTGACATCAGCAAAAGGTGACTCTAAGCGGACCTGCCGTATACTCAAAGACGTAGCACAAAATAAAAACAAATACAAACTGTTCGTTTACACGACCCAACTTTGAAGGCCACTGAGTTTAACACCTTTTTTCGCGGAAGTAGGTAAAACGGCGATCGAAGAAGTCACTAATCAACAGCCACTCTTAGTATCTGCCGAAGACCAGGCTGAAATCGACTCCCCCTCAAATCCAGCCTCAAAACAAACGTGTTAGCATCCTGGAGAGGAAAACGAGCTTCCGTGGCGTCCAAAATCAATAAACACTCAGTAACCTCAGAGATATTCTGTATTCCCTGGAAAACACCAAGGCGACCGGATATGACAATATATCTATCACCTACGTTAAAGATGCATTTTCTGTTATATGTCCGCTCCTACTACATATCATAAACACTTCAATTATAACTGAAACATTTACTAACTCCTGGAAGCAATCTCTCATAAAACCCCTTCATAAGTCGGGGGAGCAGGAGACACCCGGAAACTACAGCTAGGCCCATAAGCTTTCTTTCCAGGCTCTCAAAACTACTCAAAAAGGCTGTGACAAACCAGCTAGCGGACCATCTCGTTCGGTCAGGTATTCTTCACAAAAACCAGTACACCTACAGAGCATGTACTAATACGCAAGATGCTTTTCTAAACATCACTGAAGCTATCTACCGGAATATGGATGAAAAAGTTTCACACTTCTACTACTTGATCTGTCCACAGCATTTGATAGTGTTCACCATGATATGCTGCTAGATAAAATTACGCTCATGAACATATGCTCTAATTGGTTTGCTAGCTATCTACAGGACAGGTCAAATGCTGTCATGCTCAAAACTCAGTCGTCCTATATCGTGAACAGTTTTGGTGTCCCACAAGGATCGATCTTAGGACCAATTTTGTTCTCAATTTTCGTCAATGACATCCCCTTGGCTCAGCATAACTGCACCTTCTCTATGTATGCCGATGATATCCAAATTGCAATTCCATTTCAACAAAAGGGAGAAAAAGAAGTGTGTGCAAATGCAAAAAATCTCCTAGATGAACTAAATGCATGGCATGATGCAAATGGGCTAAAGCTGAATACGGATAAAACCCAATGCATTGTCTTTGGCTCTCAGCAATTCTACAGCTGCTGCAGCCTCCCACTACTTCTTTTGACAACTCAATTATTCCCCTCCCGATGTAGTCAAATCGCTTGGGGTGTAGATAGATAGACATCTAACGCATGACGTTCACATTCAAAAATCATGCAATACCGTAAACAACACGCTAATATTTCTCCATAAAATTAAGCATCTTTTAGATCAAAAATTTCGTCTCCTTCTCATCCACTCGCTTGTTTTCTCTCATTTCAACTACTGTAGTTTGGTCTGGGCTAAAGCCCCTGAACATCTACTATCACATGTACAAAAAGCCCAGAACTTCGCAGCAAAAGTGGTTCTCAATGCAAATTTCACCAAATGCGATCATGCCAGCCCACTGTTAGAAAAGCTCCAGTGGCCACGAGTTAGCAAGATATAAAAGCTAGACGAAGCCCAATACGGTTTCCGTTCGCAGTATGGCGCTTCTATAAATACCGAGGTTGTCCAGTTTACTCGAAACAGTGAAATCAGTGGACGATCTCTTCGGCGACAGCACCTCCAAGTGCGCTACTGCAACAAGCTCTTTCTATTTCTGGAGCTATACTTTGGAATGCTCTTTCCAATTCAATTGAGGATGCGAATGAATATAATCAGCTCACCAGGATGGTGGTGTCGCACTTCGAGTAACCCGGTTACTTGGGCTAAAATTCTCGAAGTGAAAGAGGCATACTCTACTCTTTTGCCCGTAGTAGGAATTTCAAATTTCAATTACTAATATGTGATCTTTTTAATAGATCAAAATATTAATCCTCATAGATTCTCCGGTTGCTTACAGCACAGCGCATTTGCAAATGTACTATATATATATTTTGTAATACATGATTTTGTATTATAAATGTAATACATTCAATTTTTTATGTGTAATTTTATTCACTCTGTCATACTAAGACGCTCTACTGTGTAACATGCAGCGCATTTGTAGACTTACCACGTATTTTTTATATGTTGTTTTATTCAATCTTTGTCATAAGAGGCATAAAATGTTACGCTACATCACGTGTGCATCGTGTATATAAAATTTTTTTCATGTATGTTTCCTTTAGTGTAAAAAATTTTTTCTTTTTATTCAGCCCTCTGGAGAAGATTCTGGCGTGACCCTTTCATTGCCAAAATATTACATTTGGGCCTCACGAACCCAAGAGTCCCAATTGTCTTCCACAAGAAGAGTTGCAGTTTTCCGCAGTTCCTGCTGACGAGCATAGTTTTGCACAGCTACGCAGGTTGTCAATACTTCCCACTCTGTTTCAGTACCTAGGCGGGCATCTGATCGAGGTGGCCGATCTACACCGCTAGGCTTCTACCTTCTCCCGTGCGGAGGACCATAGGAGACACCGTCTGCACGGGCGTTAATGAATCCAATTGGGTAATCACAGATAGAATGAAAACGTTAAACAACATCTGGCGATTCTTGTTACATTTTACACTGTATAATTTGTCTAGTTTTAGTTTATATTTTCTCTTATTTTTATCATGATATCGTAATAGGCTCTGTAATTGTAACGGCATAGTCTTTAGACTATTATTTTATCACTTCTTGTAATAAATGTCAGTTTCTCATTCACTCCTGAGTATGGTTCTGGTTTATATCTTCTAAATTTCACGTCCCGCTTTTCTCCCTATTTTGAAATCCCTATAAACGTATACGTTCACTAATACGCAACGTCTTGCCATAGCCTACTTTATTCTGCATACTGCATTTTATACGCTCAAAAAAATTTTTTTTGCCGCAGCTCTGTGTAACCAACGCTTCTCTCTACGGCAAATGATGTTAATTATATGTGTCAATATCATCTCCTTATTAACATGCAGGCATTGTACCATTAACTCTCTGCAAACGAAATGCGAATTCTCTTTTATGTTTGTAGTTAATATTATTCTTATGTTAGTACTATGAATGAAAACCCCAGGATGCTGTGCCCTAACCTTGTTGGACACAGTGGCCTTATCAGAAATACATGTTTTTTTTTTTTCATTTTAATGAAACTTGATGGCGCCATGATTTCCCTAGCAGGCTGATCACGCGCGTAATCAAAGAGTGATTGCAGCTGGTAGACAAGTGAAAGTTTTAAAAGTGAAATACAAGTTCCTGAGGTTTTCACATATTTAAGGATAATTTGGATATTGTTATCGTGATTGTGTGTAATATTGACTTTCAGAATTTAGTTCTGTATGTTTTATGCTTGCCCAGCGTTCGAAGTGCATCAAATACCACTAGGTCACTTCTGCACTGACTTCAAAAGTAGAGTAAAAGTCTTCAGCAATCCATTCCCCACCATATTGGCGTGTAAAGATGATACACAATTTTTTACTAACACTATAATTTTTCTCCGTTTTTTGTAAAGTGCATTAAGTGAAGCGCTGCTCAACTAATGATAAGTCTTTCCCACGTTAGTATTAAGCGCTATTCTTATGCCAGTTTTGAGTATGGATACCTCAGGATGCTCTACCCTGAATATGTTGGACACAGCATCCATATGAGAAATAAATGCTCTTATTAATATTATCATTACTAGCGGGACCCGTGGAAATTCCACGGTTGATGAGTATCTTTACGTGTGAAAATGTACCAGACCTATAAGCTGTTACAACTTCCATTAATTTTAACCTGATGCAGCTCTTCTAACGGAACCCACACCGTCTAAGTTAACGCCAGTCTTTTAAACCCTGGCGAACTCTTTTAACCTTTAACTCAACAATGTACGTTTTCCTCAACAACGTTTTCTCCAAAAGCTAAGGCCTAAATCACAAAAATCATATGAGCAAAATGTGTTTCTTTTTTAAAAATACATATAATGTGCAAATTTCAGAACAATAGGTCCACAATTCATAATTTTGATCCCCCCCCTTGCCCCCGCCCCTTTGGACCCCTCTTTGAGGGGGGTTCTGGTGCCCCTAGTCCCATAAAATTTCAGGACATGCTTTCCCACTACCCAAGGACTCTTTTTCAGCATAAAGAAAAAATGGATAATTTTGACCGAAATCGCTGTGTTTCGCTGGTTGATCCCTTTAAGCTATAGCTTTGCAGTCAACTTAATTTTAACGCACCTTACCTACTGGACGGGACAAAAGGCAGGTGCTACCAGCTGGTACAGAAGTTCACAAAACACTACTTTGACAGTTGCCCTGCTCAAGGAAGTAAAGTAGGCCTAACTAAACAGCTTAAGAAGAATTCATACGCAGAGACCAGAATCAGAAATACGGAAGGTATGTAACAATGTGCGCTAAATTAAAACTTCAATACTCCCTCTCACATTGATTCATATTTAGAAGATGATACAACACCACACTGGTCTCTTAATTTTACGAACCGGTCTGCTCCTAGTCCCTTAGTAAACATATCGGCCAGTATGATGTCGGTAGGACAGTACTTTAATTTGATTTCGCCACTGGAGACCTTGTCTCTAACAAAATGATACTTTATAGCAATATGTTTCGTTTTAGGATGGTCGACAGGATTCTTCGCAATTGAAATGGCTGCTTGATTA
>LQNS02278094.1:19797246-19817658 GCA_001587735.2 Parhyale hawaiensis
AGACAGACAAACACGGCGAAAACATAACCTCCTTGGCGGAGGTAAAAATGTTACTAAAATTAAAACAAACTGCTAGGAAGCTATATAAGATATTTCCAGGCAGGTTGGTATGTAGTTATATAAATTTCCTGATATGTACAGTAAAACCCCCTCTAATTTGCTCAACACGGGGGAAGTGGGTGACGGATTAGCGGGGATTTCGGATTACCGGGGCACTTACAAATTCGGAAAAACCTCTATATTCCGCACTAATACGGATTATAGAGAGATTGTGTGTACCTTCTGCGCAGCATCTCACACAGATTTTTCACTCATCACCTTAATCCGAAAAATGAGAAGCGCCTTGCACGGATTACAGAGGTATCTATTGGTACGATTTCCATACTTTACCCCATTAATCCGAAAAATGCTTATTTGCTTGGACTGCACTTCTAACTAGAATGAGATGTTTGGATTAGGGAGGGTTTCAGATTAGACTATTGAAGTGCGGATTAGAGGGGTTTTACTATGTATATTTCACCATGTAGCTACCTATGTTTTGTATATTATAACATGTGTTTGTGGACTGCGTATTGATAAAACTTAAATTTCATGGAGTCACTTCTGCTCTCCCTTGATTAATAATTGACACGTTTGACAGGATGATTAACAGGTTGACAGCATGATTGACAGGCTGTCGCTTGATCGGTCAGTGTCGAGTGTCTTGAGCATCTGCTTTCCCACATGAGTCTTGCTTGTGGGAGCTAACTCCACCCACCCCTGCCCATACAATACCAATCAGTACAAAAGTGGTATGAGACTAATTAGTAGAAAAGGCTGTCCTATGTCAACACACAAAAAACAAGACAGAAAAAAATAATTGAGCAGTGAAATTCCATGTATTTTTTAACAATAAAGGAAAAAGACACAAAAATAGTTTTTTGAGCATTGAAATTCCACATATTTTTTAACAAAGTCCATAATATCTCAAAGTGGAAGCTCATCATATTGAATGATATAGATGGTGGTATGCTCCATTTCACTTTTCTTTGTTTGCCAAGATGAAGTTTTTTTTGACAGGAAAAAATTTATTGTTCACCACTCCTTACAATTTTTTTTATGTACAAAGCCTTATTACAGGGCTCCAAGACATCTATCTATAATTGCACAGACATTTCCCTTTCATTCGTGAGCATGAGTTTCCTTACATTATTCATAGCATTTGCTTGGATGTTCATTGTCCAATTCTTTAATAAGATGATAATCGTAAATAGTAACCTATCTGAAATAAAACAAACTGTTAGATATTGCAGTAGAAATGATGCTAAATGGTTTGACAAACATTATTGATACATTCTGAGCCTTGAAAAACTTATAATATGCAATTTACAAGTGCGATTTTTCACCCCGTACGATTTTTTTTTAAATCAGGATGAATCATCCCACTCACTAAATTCATTATAACTAACAAACCCGAGGGATTACAGTAAAATGCTTCCAACACATTCATTATGGGTCCTTCAACTACGTTCCTGCAACGTTTGAACAAATTTCACTAGAAACTTTGGTCTCCAGCATCAAAGTTGCGGGACTTTTGCGAAACTCAAGAAAAATGTTTTTTTGGGTTGAAAACTGCGACTGTTTTTCATCAGTAAATAAACACAAGAAAATCAAGCGAACTTGAATAAATGAATACATCATTTTATAGAGAAAAAGATGGGCTCTCCAATGGTGCATTCAGTTTTCTTCTGCTTATAACAGCAGTCGCCTCACGTAACCGTATTATTTGAAACAGCTCAACATGCATGAGAGCTTCTACAGCTCCCCAGTCATGTTTTAATTACGTTGCCAACCAACGCTTGTAATAATTTCTTTGCTACTTTTAATTCACCCCGACTTACGAGGTGCGATTAATCACCCCGGTCAACCCTATGTGATGACTCCCAAGCACATCATGTTGCACCAAAAGTTTGATCTGTTATCCTTTACAATGGTTTGCTGGTCGTTCATGCACAGATAGAACCTGGTGTGTTAAAAATGAAAGTTTCAGCTCGTCGGCCATAATCAGCAGTCTGAAATAGTTTGAAATGCATAGATATTTACAAAGCTGTAAGCATAGCTACCTAGAGGTAAACCATGGATCTCAATGAACTATACACTAATCATAAAATATCTAAAATGTTAAGAACTTAACCAATTACTACCGGTATCTGGAGTGGGGGAGATAACTGCAGGTCATTTAGTTTCGGTTTTAGTTTAAAAATGAATAGCGAATCTGACGTGTGTATAAGCTATAGATCTAAAGAGGATTTACCTTTAACTAAAATCTTGAAATTTCTGTCTTTCACAACACACTTGCATTGCTCTGAATAGAATCTAACAGATGATGTAGAGGGATGGGCTACTAGCTATCAGCCAGTTCTGAACAAACCTTGCTTATGTGAACAAGGTTTTTGAAGTAATCCGTGTGATGATGTAATCCATTTGCTTGCCACTGTCATATGGTTGATGCAAAGTCTTACCTATTCTATTACCTAATGCTGTTTATATCTTATAAACTAATTTGAAAATTTTAGCTCCAAATAAAATCATATATTTAAATTCTGAAACAAAAATTCATTAACCTTGTTTTGCAGATTACTTCACTTGTGCCATTATGTACTACAGCAGTGAAGACAACATTCAACCATGCAGTGTTGCATCCATAGACTCTGGCAACATTCAGTGTCTGGAGCCTGGATGTAACTTTAGAATTCACAGGCTGAAGCAATTCCAGCATCATCTTACTACTGTGCACGATATAGATGTAACAAGTCGGACAATGTATTTTACCGATGTTGAAAGTAAGTACCTACTTTGATCAGTGTAGCTACTGACTATTGTCTCAGGTTGGACTGTGTGCTATCTTGATATTGAGATTGTGTACCAGTGTGTTCTTGTGTGTGTAATTCTCTGATGTTGAAAGCATAACAGCCACCATATTGCCTATTTTCTCATGTTCAGCATGTACATATACTACCCTATTGTAAGTGGATGTAGCTAGCTACTTCCCTGATGTAGAAATGCATGTAGTTAGTTGCCTGATGCTGAAAGTAACTACCTACAGATTAGCAGTGGGCTGACTTAAATTCACTTAATTGGAATCTGCACCAGGTTGTCTCTGCCATTGTTCCTTTTCTACTATTGGCTAAATATGGTCCACATTACATATGCTTTTTGGGAAAGTGAAACATTTGAACTCCAGGGATATTATGCTGTTTACTACCTAACATAATGAGAGTAGTAGATGCATACCTAGCTGAAGTTAATAAGTACCTACCTACAGTAGTTAGACTTGTTTAATTTCATTCAATAGGTAACTATAGTCTAATACAAACCTGCTATGCAAGGTCGCATTATACCGTCACAGAGGGTATTACAGAACAATTTTTGACGATTTTGATAACCTCTTACTGTTTGCAACAAACTGTGTGTCAGTTTGTAGATCTGAACAAGAGGTATAAAATAGTAACTATGAAAGTAAGACAGTCCAGCTTTCAAATGTAGCTGGTAGCTAATGGAAGAAAAACTAGTGTCCTATTATGCCTCACTATGCAGGGCTCTTTGGGACACTTTCTAAAAAACATTTCAAAAGGTGTTTTAAAATTATTTTTGCAAGATCCAATGTTTTATGTGATTATTAAAAGTGTTCTTTTATTATTATTTTTTTTTTGACAATATTCATTTGTTGGATGAAGCTAATGAAGTCAAATGCACCTGTTGAGTAAAGTTGAATTAGCAGGTGTATGTTTTTATAATTGTCTCCCCGCTTGTTTTTTGTTTAATTTCTTAACTCTGTTCTATTTAATTACAGAGCTGATTTGCTGTCGGATGCCACTGGTGTTGATTCATTTTGGGAAACTCCCCCGACACTATCAGTGATGAAAAATTATTAAGACATGTTCAGTGTTCAGCTACATTAGCTTAATACTAGTTGGATCAAGGAATCAGAGTCTTGAGTTGAAAAATTTTGAGTCGGTGTTGGAGTTGGAAATTCTGCAGGGCCAGGATTTGAAGTCAAATTCTGGAGGGTCATGAGTTGGTGTGGGAAATTCTGGAGGTTCAAGAGTCAGCGTCGGAAATTCTGGAGGGCCAGGAGTCGGAGTCTGATCTCGATAGGTTGATGGGTAAGCTGTGGTGGTGCATGTTAATGATGGTAAAGATCTTATGCGGAGTCTGAATACACGTGCGTGCTTCCTGTGAACTAGTTTTGGAGCGTCTATCAGTCGCAGATGAGGTTGTTTTGATCTTACCGATTGGTAGGTAGTTACCAGAGCTGTGTCTCGTTTGTAAGACGAAGTGGTGACCACGCTGTATGATAGGTAGATGATATGTTACCTGCCCAGTGGTCTGCTCTGTGAGAACAGGGATCGTTAGCCTGGTGGCTGGGTCTGTCAGTTGGTGATTCCAAACCAAATTTATGATTGTACTTAAAGAGAGCCACAGTGATACTTCGTGATGGGTTGGTTCATAGAAGTGGGGCGATCAGCATTATATTAGATAAGCGGCAGTAGACGAACCATGAGACCTATGCCCAGAGAGACACCGGGACCTACACACCTGCCCTTTATGAGCTATTGCCATTATGTTAGTAGGATGTAGAGGACTGGGGAAACGAAAAGAGAAAAAATGGAAGAGAAAGAGAAAAAAAAAAGAAGGGGAAGAGGAATCTCCGCCAAAGAGATGGTCATGAATGCCCGCAAGCGTGATTGAATAGCCGCTGATATGGGGAGCTTAAATATATAGATGAAGCGGAAGTGTGAAGAAGTCAGCTTAAAATTGCCTTGGAAGCTTTGGCCATCAAGTACTTGCGACTCGTGGAGGAGGAGTCCTTAGCTGTGGAGGATGTTTCTCCCAGTGTATGTCAAGACGATTTTTAAACAAGTTGACCGACAACGTCGGAAGGGAGTCTATTCCAAATGCTGACTATGAAATTATAGGGAAAGAACTGCTCACTTAAGGTTGTTCTTCGAGCTTTATGCTTCAGTTTTTTACCGTTGTTTTGCAAGCGATCATTAAGGTCTCTTTCAAAGAGTCCCGTTATAGGCACGTCGTTGAAGCCATTCAAGTACTTGAATGTTTCTATTAGTTATCCCTTGAGTCGTCTTTGCTCGAGAGAGATCAGACCCAGTTCTTTTAGGCGACGTTCATATGACTTGTTTCTCAGCTGAGGTATCAATTTCGTTGCTCAGCGTTGGACTCTTTCCATGTTAGCTATCAATATCTTAACAGAGATGTGGCGACCGAATTGAACAGCAAATTCTAAGTGTAGCCTCACTAATGCCTTGTACAAGGGAAGGGTGATGTTCTTGCAGGGTGTCTACTAGGTCATAAAAGTCATAAAAAGTCATAAAAAGTCATAAAAACTGGTTGGTCATAAAAAAAGTCATAAAAAGTAATAAAATTCACTCACAGGTCATAATTTTTTTGTCAATCATCTGACAATTGGGATTGATGGATATTTTATCATCGTAACCTACCCCATGCGGTAGGAGAAATGATCCTACTTGATACTTCAATGTATGCTGTAATTGCTACTAGGGATGTGGCGATTATTCGGTTTCGGCAGGGCCGAATATTCGGCATTTTGCCGAATATTCGGTTTCGGCCGAATACAAGCTCAAATTGTGCCGAATAATTTTTTTCGGCAATGTTTATTTAATTATTTACACTCGTTCAGTGTTAACTGTTGAGCAAGCTTCACCGATTCTCCCGCTGTGCGTGTTTTTATCTGATTAATTGTAATTTCTCTTCCTGTGCAATGTTCAAATATTGATATTGTATTCACTATTTATTCCGATTCTATATGTCTTTTGAAACGTCTTTATTTATTGTGATTTGTGATAGCTAGAACTGAAAAACGTAATATTGCTGACGGAAAATTCCACTTAATATTCAAAATACCAAATCATTAGCATCATATAGAAGTCTAATGTGGGATTACTTCCATAAATGCAAAACTGACAAAAGTAGAGCGATATGCATATTATGCAAGAAGAGTTTATCAAGAGGTAGTGCAGATCCACACAGACGTTAACAGGCTACGAGTCCCGACTCTCCAGCCCTGATTATGATCGTGTTGAATCACTTGAATGTCTTGCAGAATTTTGCATTTGAACTGGGACGGGCGTGTTTCTGGATCCTTTCTATCTAAAAACAACTGGTGCAAAATATTTTCGAAATGAAACAATTATAGAACTGCCTCAGTGAGGTCAAAGTTGCGATGAATCGTAAAAACAAACATTTAAGAACATCCTCTGGTTCAATTCGCTTTTAGGACCATCGCGCATTTTCGATATTTTGAAGTCATATATGAGTAGAAGGACGTATTCTAAGACGTTTTTCACGAATGACGTTTTTGGGGCAAATGCTTAGTTTTTGAGNAGAATATGAAATTGTATTTTTGGATATATAATATAAGGTCATAAAAAAGTCATAAATATTTATCCTGAAAAGTCATAAAAAGTCATAAAATTTTCCTAACAATCTTCAGTAGACACCATGTCTTGGACTTCTATTCGAAGTTAGAACACTACTTAGGCTCATGAGACGAACGGTAAAAGTGTGAGAACAGTTGAACGACTGACACAACATCAAACAAACATTATCACTAAGGATTCAGTGCAAGTTGGGTGACAGCAGCGAATCCGTCCCATTCATTTTCAATGGAGTGGAAGAGTTCACCAACCCTACATGCATTACTGAGCATTTGTCGACATTAAAATTCATCTGCCACATTGCGTTCCAATCCATGAGGTTCTCAAGGTCTGATTGGAGCTCGGCTCTTTTCGTTGTAGGATAACATAGTTTTGTATCATCCGCAAATTTACAGATTTTACTATGAATGTTAAGATCGAGATCATTGATGTAAATGGAGAACAACAGAAGTAGGCCCAGCACGCTACCTTGTGGAACCCCTGAGGAAACCTGTGTCCAGTCGCTCGACTTTCCTTCAAGCTTCACTTGCGTGGGATAACTTCTGAAATTCGACATGTAGCTAGTTGAGCTTAGAAGATGGTCTGTTGTGAGACTCTTAGTGTTATGGGAGTGACGGTACTTCTGAGAGCAAAACGCCGGAAAGCCCCTCAGAAACTAAAATAGTGATAGAAAGTTTAAGTCTTCATTTCCGAGCGGAACGATATTACAGAGGAAAGAGCAAGGGACATATAGTATGTCTATAGAAACAGGGAACCCATGCACGAAGGTGTTCCCCCAATAGATCATTGTGCATGAGAAGAGCTAGTCAGAAAAAAAGAGAAAAAACAGAATGAAGCATGAACAAGTAGGAGTATGAAATCGGGAAGGAAGCAATGTGGGTACGAAAGACAGACGTTCCGAAGAAATAGTTCGTAGCTGAGGTAACCTACACGCGCCCCCTGGGTTTGCCGGCCCCCATAACATAGTATGGGCGAACCTAACCGTATGGCTTATGGCATATCCTATGCCCCCTGAGGCGAACGTTTGTGTAGGTACTTATTTGATTTTACTATATGGTCTTGTGTCTAATGTCCTTATGATATTTTACAGGTTTTCATGCATGGAAGGAAAACTACGAGTACAAGCATGGTTTTACATTCAATATGCTCACAACCAAGGACAAAGCAAGTCATGTGTACTACTATTGCAGCCTGGGGCGAAAGTGTCGCATTATTGATGACAAGAAGAGGATGATAAACCAGTGCCCTACGCGCTTGGTCATGAACTGCAACAGAACCACTGGACAGGTACAGTTCTTGTGTAGTGTTTGGTGCAAGGTAGCGTGGTCTGGCCGATTTCTGACAACTTGGGTACCTCGAGTAAAAACAAGTTACTGCTCAAGTTACAAAAAAATTAAAATCTACGTCGACGTTTCTGCATCTTGCTAGTGCCATTCTCAAGACTATTAAAATCTGAAATGAAAATATACAGCGATAAATTTCACAACATACAAAAGTTACCAAGATATAGATAGATATGCAAGGACCTAAGACAATGTTCAACAGGAAAATATCTGCAGACAAGGCCCTGCAATGGCCGAAACAGCAGCAACAAATTTGTAGTGCTATTTAGACGGCGAAATGACGGTAAGTGGGGCTGTTCCGGCGTTATTGGAACAAATCTGACTAATGGAGTTTTAGTAGACTATAAGATTCATTGTACTTGACATTGCAGGGCCTTGTTTGCAGATATTTTCCTGTTGATCATTGTCTGAGGTTCTTGCATATCTATCTATATCTTGGTAATTTTTGTATCTTATGAAATTTATCGCTGTAAATTTCCATTTCAGATTTTAATAGTCTTGAGAATGGCACTAGTAAGATACCGAAACGTCGACGTAGATTTTAAATTTTTTGTCACTCGGGCAGTAACTTTTACTCGATGATAGTTTTAAGTAAACTTAGTGCAATAGCAATGACATAGTTATTTTAGAGTGGTAGAAAAGCAAAGTAAACTTGTTATGATAAAAGCTGATATATCCTACTGAACTTGGGTACCTAGCTCGAATGCCTTCCTACCAACTCTTTTGACTCCATTTATGTTAACCCTGTGTTGGTCACGCGGAGTGTGTTGTCACCCAAAGCCTTATTAATGCTGGATATCTCTATGGACTGTGGATTTTTAAATATAGCAGGTGGTCAATGGTTTTAACCAAGAAAACGAAGGCTTTTGGTTGAAGCAAAAAAAAAAATAGTTTTTGCCAACCCTGGATATGCTCGATTTGTCATGAAATGCCAAGTAAGAGCTGATGGAAATTTTAATTAAATTGATTAGGTATAGCTACAGGCTAAGCGAGAAAATCAGAACAGACATCAAAGCTGAAAGGTGAGTACGAGCAACTTGCAGTCATAAAGTGATGAAGTCCTGGTAGCAGTGAAGTGATGAAGCACCGACAACAATGAAGTGATCTAGCATTGGAAGCAGTGAAGTGATCGAGCATTGGAAGCAGTGAAGTGACATAACATCCTCAGCAGTGAAGTGATATTATAGCATTGGCGGCCATGGAGTGATCTGAATGATAAAGCACTGGCTGCCATGAAGTGAAGTAGCATTGGCAGCTGCGAAGTGATAAAGCATGGCAGCCATGAAGTATTGTAATGAGGGCCGTCATGAAGTGCTTTAACTCCAGCAACCATGAAGTAATGTAACAGTCACCCTATAAATCATATAGGTAATGGAGGAAACTATGAAGTGATATACGGTAACATAGTCAGCCATTAAATCACTTATCTACATATTGTAGGCAACCAAGGAGTCATATAATGTAGCTAACTATGAAGTGATGAAATATAGTAACTACGCTAATCCAATGAATCGTGTGATGTGAGCAACTATGATGAGGTGTACCAGTAACATATACAACATGGAGTGATGTGACGTAGACAACCATGAGGTCATTCGACTTGAGGAGCCATGGAATCGTTCAACTTTGGCAACTATGAAGTGATTCTACGTTGGCAACTACGAAGTGATTCTACTTTGGCAACTATTAAGTTATGTAACGTAGGCAACCAGAAAGTGGTGAAGTATTTCTAAGTAGTAATGTGAAATGACATGGTGCAGCTGTAGATGGTTTCAGTAATGAAGGATTGTATCTGCACCAAAATATCATTTTGGTGTCCTTTAACGGCTATCCTTATAACTTTATCTTTTGGTTAATTATGCATTTTTAGTTCTTGGCTACTAATATAGGCCTAGTTTCACGCTGTAGTATTGCTGTGGTTTTAATTAGGTTTTTCAATATTACGGAGTTTTCTTAACCTTCCTTTCCTTCTGGCTATAGGGATGAGCTCTAGTGGAAGCCATGCATACATCAATTTCTGAGATTATTGCTCCAAATCTGTCGTTGGGAAAAACTCCCTTGTATCTGATAGTAAAGTACATTACATGTAGTATCTGGGTGCCAAATTTTTTCTATAAAATGTTAGTATTCCCGGAAATTATGAATTTTCAATTATTCTGTGTGTCCGAAGGTTTCATATAGGCTATATTACCTACTGAAGATATATGATTGTGAATTTAATTCCTTGCTCTGCAACGCATTCCTCATGGTACGACGAAGAAATTAATCTTTGTTTGAAGTCTCTGTGATTATTGGAACTCATTTTATTAACACTTACGTAAATCGGCCTCCAGGCCCGATTTCAGTGTCCAGTCAATGTATGGTGTGGTGTATAGTCAAAGATAAAATTGTACCATTAAACTTCAGCCTTCAATAGTGAATATGAGCATCCTTATGTGTGTAGCTTTATTGTTCAATTTGCTTTGCATCAGTTCTCTGTAGTTTGGATCATTTTGCAGTAGCTGCATAAACGCCGACAGTATCTGTTAAATAAAGACAGTCGTAAGTTATAAACAAATAAAATGTGCATCGTAGGCTGCTTTAGGTGACGAAAAAACACAGGGAAGGTTGTGTATTGTACGACTCGACTTAACATGTATTACTGAGGATAATGCTGCCATATGCAGATGTATCAGATCATCATTGAAAATGTAGCCCATTACCTACTAAACGATTTTTGTATGGACATGTTTAACAGCATTTACAGATTATGTGATGTTACAGTGGCTGTATAACTGACACCTTTACATACCTGCTGCTTCCACACAATCTGTTCGTAAAACTTAAACAAAACCACTTAAGCCTCTAATGTTCAAAAATTAAATTCTTTGGCTAGGTACTTACACTGGGGGGGTTACTCTGGAATGCGAATTAAATTGGATACGAGATACAGATGGACTTATCTGAAAAGAGCCAGGTATCACTAGATTTGAAAGTAAATGAAAGAAGTTGTCTTCACCTGAAGGAGAAAAATACTGAAAACTTAAATTCCTAACTGCTGTTACAGTTTAGCAAACTTGGACGTATGAAGATATTCTATTAATTCTAAATAAGATATTCAAACTTATTTGCCCCTGAGAGGGTAAGAAGGGGTGAGTATCGGTGCCTTTCAGCTTTTCCAAGTAGAAAATACGAATGTTTCGACTCGTATTAGAACTTTGAACTCTTGCTATGCAAGTTTCTAGATGTAGCAGGCCTAGTTGGGCATTGTCTTTGCTGTAGCTACCAGCCAACATGGTAGCTATTATTTTCAGTCAATATTTATTTCAACAAAAACTCCACAATGTGGGCATAGTGACGGTCACTGGAAAGGGTGGAATTTTGTTGCGAAGTTTGTTTTATTTTCATTATTTGACATGATTATAAACGATAAAAATCTCAAGTTTTTTCTTAAGCTGTAAGGCTGTTATGTAGCTATTAAACATTGTTAATTTTTGTACAGTTTAAATTGTAATTATTCATTTCATAATGTAAATTTAAAAAAAGAAACAAATTACAATGACATAAATAAAAAATATTAAGAAATATCGGGATTTTCATTTTGTCCTGGGATTGCAAACCCTGGCTCCGCCAGACCGTGAAATTTTCTCAGGTGCAGCATGTCAAAATAATAATTTAAGGTTAGTCTTGAACTGTTGCAAATGACTACTTTCCGTGACCTTTTCGGTCCCGTCTAAAATCGATTTTGTATGCTATGGTCTTCGTTTTATTATCTATTAAAGAACTCCAACCGCACGGTCCTACAATGGATGTTTCTGTTTAGCCATCTGCAGCAAAGATCCAATGAAGATAACGAGATATAGCTACTGATTGTGTTGAAGCAACTGGTCAGTAGCCTTATCCCGAGGGCGCTATCGTCGTTCGCGACGATTTGTGTCCGTGTTTGTTGTGTGTAAGTAGCTGGGTATCTAAGTATTTGGAAGGTTTTTACACTGCACAGAAGGATGAAGGCCGAGATGACGACTGTATAGTATGAATAAGATTAGTTCCGTTGGACATGTACGCTTAGTTGCCCTAGCATATCTCTAACACTGGTGGTGCCAAGTAAAATTTGTGTTTACTCCTCGGCCTAAAAACCGCCCGGGGCAACCAAAAATTAAGTAGCCTGGGCAATCAAAACCAAATAGCCTGGGCCGGGGATTTCTTGCCATTGACTGACAGCAGTTGAACCTCCGCGGGCCTTCAAAACGAGCTCCTTCCTTATAAAACTGTCTCGTTGAACGGCCAAAAGGCACGCGGCGTGGGTTAAGAAGACAATATATTGATATGATATTGGTCAATCGTCACTCGTAATGAATCAGTTTGCACAAAAAAATTAGCTTCCCCCAGAAAACTTGTTTTAATTTATACTTGTTGAGTGTTTTCTCTCTCCCTCCCGGCCAAACCCCCGATTTTCACCGTTTTAAAAGCCGGGGCCGGTGTTGATAAGCCGGGGCCGGTTTTGATAAACTGTGGCCGGGGTAAGCAATTTTCGATCGATAAACGGGGGGGGGGGTGAAAAAAACTGGGGCTCCGTTCAGCCCCTACCCCTCGCCCACGTGGTGAATCTGCAGTGACCGTTGTAACATTATTCATAATCACTTGGCTATGCAGAGAACTTTGCAACTGCCCCCTGTTTCTTCAAATGCCGTGTTTCTGTTGAACAAAATCAAAATCTCTTCTGTGCTGATAACATTAACGTTAATCTTTTAAGTTGATTTTACGTGTTTGACAGAAGGTTGCCCACGCGTAAGATACGAAGCTGAATGGTACACACAGTTATTAAGCATGTGACTGCCAGTTGTTAAGGCCGGGGCCTCCACTGACCGAGCAAGGGATGCAATGCGATTTTTGCGGGAGATATGGCGCCTGTGACCTAAAATGAGTCGCGCGCTCTGGGTTGCGCCGGTGGGGCCTATAGATTGATGTACCCGATGTTACGTTTTTCATGTGGCAAATTTTATGCTTCATGCGTTGCTTGTTGCTTTGATGGGGCTCCGGCCAAAAATACGCAAGCGTAAGAGAAGTAAACTTGATTGCAGAAACAGTCGTTATTAAATTACCTACTAGGTAGCTAGACCTTTGAAAAATTCATGGATAACTGTTTTTACTTTTTAAAATAGAGCAACTTTAGTTTCAATGTATTTCTGTATAATTTGCCGTTGTCCTTAATCCTTCTGATCTAACCCACGTGTGTCCGTTGCGAGCCAGGCGTGATACGTGCAGCGCTAGTAACCCACGCTATACAATTTACTTATCCCCTTCAATCTAATATAACTCCCATCTCTGATGAACTTGGTATAACCTAACGCAGTCCATCTACCCAACACACTCACTTAGTCTGACGTAACACAAGGCATCCATTCTAATGCACCTCGCTTAACCTAACTCATCTCAGCTAACTCGACCCAGCACAAATAAACTACGTCTGGTCGAACAAGTAAACACAGAGAAACACCGATCTGTAGTTATGAAACTGTCAAAATCCACGGTAATTTTTTTCCTCTTTTGATTGTAAAGATTAGGCGCTGCAAATACAACTGAGTTTGGAGCATACCTATGTCTTGCTTAATGTCAGTCGCATTTAGTATGGTTGCAGAATGTTAAAATCGACGTCTCTTTCATGCTAACACTTGAAATATTTACGTTCCTCATTACTCCACAGTATTCTAAAAATGCTTTTATTTCACCAGGTGTTCATTGAACTCGTGGAGGGGCACTACGGCCATCCTCCTCCAGTTCCCAAGGCCACTGAACACGTCCAGCTTACAAAACGTGAAGTGAACAGCCTTAAGGTGCTCATGAGGACGGTGCACTTCAGTCAAGAATTACTCGAGAGCTATCTTCAATCCGTACCTATCACTGGCGTCAAGCGTGACCTTTTCATGCAAGAGTTTCGAAAGAAAAAATTTCAAGAGCTCTACCGGTGGGCAGAAGAAAATTTCTTTGTGGATTCTCCTATTGAACAGTGGGCGAAGCTCATACCTGACGATGATGGCAATGCTATCATTGTGCACAAGTACAGTGGTCAAGTGATTGAGGACCTGCGGAGCGCTAATCTACATCACGATTTAGCTCACGATGTCTTGGATGCCGAGGATTTCCTCCTCGGAGTGATGTCAATACGACAAAGTGATGTGCTGCACCACTACGGGTCCACAGTTATACTGGAACTGATCCGACCTGGACCCAGCGCCCCACCTGATGCTGTCAAACAGCTCTATGTCTTAGTTATGGACAAATTAGGAAGAGAGCTCCAAGTGGGCTTCTGCGTCACAACATCTAAGAAAACTGAAGCGTTTTTCAGCTTCTTTTTGGCTATTAAGCAACGATATGGTATGCAACAACCCAAGTTGCTTGTTATCAACGATGATCATGACCTGTTCGATTTTTGGCTCAGAGCATTCCCTGGTCACGTCCCCTGTCAGCTGTTGAGTCCTTGGTATGTGGAGTCTCAGTTATTAGCCAAACTGGAGGAGTGCCTGATCCGGGGCCAAACTGGTGATACCCTGCACAAAATGTTTGTCGACTTAATGAAGGAGTTCGACTTTCATGTGTACGAGAAGAAGTTAACAGACTTCATAGGTCTCCTCAGTGAAGTTCCCGGCGCCACTCCCGTGCTCGACTATGTGTCTACCTCTCTGCTGCCCAGCGTTAGTAGTGGAGCCTACTCGATCGTGGATCCGAAGTGGTGTCACTGCTTCTTTCCTAGCTTCCGTGAGGAAGTTACTCAGCTGATGATGACATTCTCCAATGAGAAGCTACGGACTTTGCGTACTTGTCAGAACCGTAAGTTGGGCCGCTGCGTGTACCTTATGGTTCACAGGCAGCAGCAGCGACGTCAGTTTCGTGATGTGGAGAAGCGCAGAGGTGGGAACCAAGCTGCTGTTGCCGCTAAGACGGGATCTGCTGGCCGCGCCAACATGCCGGCTTCCAATAATGTTAACCGCTCTCCCGATTACTTAGAGAGAAAATATATAAGAGAATGTCTATTGCAGCGATGCCGTACCGTGAATGACCGTTTGTCAAACATTGATTCTCCTATGCTACCAACAGTATCTTGGGGTTTGTTGTTCGTCTTGAACAATGCACTTACGAACTCAGAGTCTAGAAGACAGAGATTCATGCTGAAACTCGTCAGAACTTTGTATAATGAAACCCATGATGAAACTCGAAATCGTTCCCAGATATTGGATTTGAAATCCCGCTCATCAAAGACTAATCGTTCGAAAATTCAAAATGGTCCTGTTCGTTGCAATGACGCAAGCCCAGCTGCTACTCCACTTCGTTTAAATCTAAAGAAACGAGGGTCGCTGAAGCTCAAGAGACGAGCTCAACACGGTCCTATTACCCTGTCCTCGTCCTCACTACCCATTAGACCGCCTGCCAAGCGCAGGAAACTGCATTGTGACGCTCATATTGGTGCCAATGGCGTCACCTGTGCTGGTACATCTCGCCATATTCGTTTGAATTCGGTGCTACGCAGCCGTGAATTGAACGATTCCTCTACCTCCCACATACGCTTAGAAGAGGCTGCTGACAGTGATGAACCTGGTTATGCAAGCCACCGGGGGCTGCCCCCGAATCATGATGCTGTTCCTCCTGATATTATCCGTGATGTGCCGCCCTCAAACTCCAGTTCCGAATATTTTTCAGCTTCTCCTGCGATGAGAGTAACGCCAGTCGACGAAGTGGAGGCCCTTTGCGTTATTGCGATAACAAGCCTTCCATCCGATCATAATGTTACAGTGTCCATTGTTCCGTCTCTAGATCATCTAGTAGCGGAAGAAGTAGACATGAAACCTAATGTAGCCGCTCTGAATGAAACAACTTTTTCGAAAGATTTGCCTCACGTCTCAATTGTTTGTTCCACTGATGTACCAACTCCTTCTGGTGTCTCTTACGATGAGACGATTGACATCAAAGAAGAAATTTTTTATGACTAAGTTTATCAAATTTTGGTGAGTATTTTGATATAGTAGCTACGTAAGGTCCTATCTACTGTAGGACCTTAGGGTAGGGATATTTAATGAGGGGAATGCAGCTACTACTCGTGAAATATGTCTTGTGAGCAATCTTACTAAGATGTATGAGTCTAGTTTAGGGCGATCACTGTAAATTTCGAATATATTTCTTTATGCTTTTATCGTTGCTTCTCGGGGTCGACGAGTCGGGAGTCAGAGTGGAGTTAGCGATATTTGGAAGAGACGTCGGAGCTGGACTCGGGACGCCACCTTGTCCCAAGTAGTACATTAAATTGCTTAGAACTGTCCATTTCTGTTTAGCAATCGGCATTTTTGGTGCAACGAGTCTTGAGTTCGACAAATCCTGGTGTTAGGATTCTGAGTCGGACCTTAGATCGTGCAACTCTGCCCTGCGGCAACTTGGGTTTATCTGACACGTCGTGGTCGTGTATACGATCCCAGCTGGGCACGTGATCCTGAAGCTCCAGTTATTAGTGTACTGCTATTACTACTCCACGGTCCTGTGGCCTGATGCCTTCATTGGAGGGACGAGGCTGTATAATTGTGCAGAGCGAGTGTGTGGGGGCTGGTTCTTATCATGGATTGAGCATAAGCAGTACAAATTAGCAATCCTCAACTCTTGAGAGAGCATAGGATGGGTCAGAGGCCCAGTGGTTTATGTGGTTTCGCTCACTGCATGCTAAGAACATGGTTTGACAGTTGAAGGTAAGTACGGTATGTACGTACTTAGAATCCAAGTTAGCCATTTGGAATTTGGACCTTCAAGCATATGCCTTGATGACCCTTGGGAGTAACGCATCCCCTCACTATAATAATAATAATAATAATCTGTGATATCGTTCCGCTCGGAAACTGAAGTTTAAACTTTCTGACTATAACTAAGACTTCGAGGCCTATTTCTCTCGTAGCCACTACGCTTTACTGATATTCTCGTTTTTTTCTTTTTTTACTTGTCAAATTTGCCGTGCTGATACTGTCGATGTTTCTATACTTGGGTTAGCTATCTTTTTCTTTTTGTAATCCTTGTTGTTTCTTCAAGCGTCCCTATTCTTGCGTCAGCTCAGCTGTTTTTGGACGCTAATGGCCGTTTCCCTTCTTCCTGGAAATCTATTGGGAGATGTGTGGGTTTCGTGGACTACACCGCCAATACGCTGGTGGTCTAGCGGAGTATGTCCCTACCTACTTCAGTGGCTCACTTCAGTATGATGGCTGTGACTCCTTTTGTGCATCCGTCACATCATCCAAGCTGTGGCAGTGGCTGTGAACCCTTCTGTGCTGCACTAGCTTCGTGTTTCTAGTCACTTCACTGTGTATCCTTCATAAGATGATTGTGTGCTTGTGCATTGCCATTCCCATGCAAAGACTTGTGTTGACTGTGCAAGGTGCACAGTGGAACCTCTTAGCGCGAATTTGCCATTCCATAACCTAGTTACTTGCACCATTTATCCTCTTCTGTTTGTGCTCAGTGCCCATTGGTCTGTAGCTCAGTTGTCATACGGTAGCAGCCTGCTTCCGTTCGCAGCTCTAACACCTTGTGTCGCTGGCAGGTTTGATGCCATTCCATGCACGCGAGCTCTGCAAATCTAGGTGTGCTGACTTGGCAGTTGTGTTCAGGCAATGTGCCGTGGTGGAACTTAACCTTCCTTACAGATGAGGGGGTGGGGGAGTCTTGGGTCATTTGTTTCTTCCGTCAAATTGGCGCCGTAGTTCTTGGTGACCCGAGGTCGAATGCAACTACGCTTACTCATCTGAAGCCAGTGGGCATATACCCGCAGCACAGACCAGTACATGTGGGTTTCCCTGGTGAGAGTGGGATCTAAGTTGACTTTACCTTTACTTTACGGTGGGTGTTCTCTCGTATTTTGCGATAAATGTACTGAAGTGAGATACCGGTGAAACTGAGCCCTCCAACTGCAAAGTTCTACTTTCATCACCCTTCAGGGGTCGTAGATAGTTAGGTTTGCCGATCCTATGTTACGGTGAGTAGCGCCCCCCAGGAGGACTGTAGGATATCTTAGTCATCAGCTAGGCCTTCGGGACGTCTGTCTTTCGTGCCCACTTTGCTTCCTTCCCATCTTTTACTCCCACTGATCTTTCTTCCTTCTGTTCTTCCTCTTCTTTCCCGACTTGCTGTTCCCATGAGCGTTGATCCTGTGTGGGAACACCTTCGTGCATGGGTTCCCCATATTTTTATCGGCATACTATATGTCCCTAGGTTCTCCCTCTGTTAAATCGCCGTTATTGTGGAGACGGAGGCTTAAACTACTCAATATAATAATTAATTAAATAACTACTCGGTATAATATATTAGGTATTTGAAGAGTATAAACTATATTTCACTGGACCACCAAACTTAACCCTTTTGTTGAATAGGTCATGAAAATCTCTATTTGAAAGCATCTTGCCATCGTATTGAAAAATTCGCAGTTCTACAAAATTCACTTACTCCACAAATTCCTCCCAAGAGCACAAAGGCCCTTGACCAGCCAGACCTATACTAATTATTATTAATAACCAGTCCCCGAGTTCGTATCGTGGATACGGTTTTGGGAAGGCTTCGGGCGGACAGACAGCTCTCTTATGGTTTACATTAAGTGACACGGCGCCGAAGTACAGCAGTTTGACTTGCACAGCCCATTGACCGTGTGGATGGCCTGTAAACTTTTTAAATCGTTGTGTTGCGAGCATGTTGTGATTGCAGTTGCAGCGTTGGACTGGGAATATTTTTGCGAGTGTTGAAACACTTCGTGGGTGATTGCTCGCAGTGCTAGTAAAATTTTTCTCATACTACTACGTACTACCACAGTCTGATACTGCGACGCGTAACGGGTTCAAACCAGTATTTTTTAAATAACAAGAATTTAAATGTGCATTTTTGTAGAGCTGTTTTATAGAAGAGATGTTTTATTAAATTATCTTTATGCATCTGATGTTTATTTTTACTTTGATGATTATTTAGAAATCCATGATACCACCTCTTGAAATGGTTGGCGCCGAGGCTAGTAAACCCGAGTCATAAAATTGAACGCTGCTTTTCAGCAACCAGTTAATTACTTGTTATACTCGTACAAGTAAATTTCATGTGAGTCCCAATGAAAAAGTTGGCCAGTTTTTTTTTTTTTTTCAATCTCTTCTCTTATTCCAGGTGGAATCGCCTTCAGGGGTATATTCTGGCGGGCCCTATCCCTGCCACAATATATCTGGTCCTCACGAACCTAATGATCCTAAGTGCCTTTTCAACTGGGGCATATTACATCTGACCGCAGTTCCTGCTGAGGTTAGTTTTGTAGAGTTAGATAGGTACTCTATATTTCCCCTTCTGTTCCGCGAGGTGGGCCGCCGAATGGTGGTAAGCGACCGATCTCATGGGACTCCTATCTGCTCTCGTGTGGAGGCCACGGAAGGGACCCCCGCACGAGTGTTCACTTTCTTCTGTCTTCTCTTTTCGTTTTTCGTCTCTTTCCCTGCGCCGCATTGCTGAGCGATTACGTTCGGCCGATGAAGAAAATATTAACTAAGAAATGTTGTATTGGGGTCTAGGAATTATTAATATGCAGGGATTTAAGTTACTTTTTGCTTTATTTTTAGTTTACAGCAATATGGAAATTTATTAAATTAGATCGGTGTATAAATACTGAGCTCATCAACGCTGGAGCAAGTGGCCTCCTTGGTGTGGCTTGCAGCAGCAAGCTCTAAAGGTAACAAATAGGAAACCGATAAGTAATCGAATAAAATAAAGAAGTTGTTATTCGTATTCCTATGAACGGTTTTCGGACAAGGAGATTAAGTTAGAAGAAAAAAAAGAGTAATTTATATAAATGGTGAAAGAGAGAGAGCCCGAAGGCTTACCAAATAGGACAAGGTTCCCTAAGGGGATTGCTTGTACATTGACACGTACATAGAAAAGAGGCAGAGAAATGGGAGCTAGACTGGAGGTAGAACTGTGGAACTCTCCGAACCTAGCTAACCTAATACAGGGACGTTTACCGATGCGCAAACCTGCTTTAGGAGACAGAAGAAGCTTTACCTATAGAACAGTCTGCGAAAAATATTACAGTACAGTGGAATCAGGTTTACAATATACTATGCGCCCCAACATCCTAGGAAGTTACAATTTTAGTTACTGAATCTAATGACAAGAAAATTCAAGATATAGGAACCTATCAGTACAGCATTGAAGGGACAGCGGCACACCTACTAATCTTAGTTGTTCTAAATTATTGGCAAAGTAGTCTGGGGCACGCAAGTGCGGTAGTAATTAAGGGGCACACGAGTGCGGTAGTAATTAAGGGGCACACGAGTGCGGTAGTAATTAAGGGGCACACAAGTGCGGTAGTAATTAAGGGGCACACGGGTGCGGTAGTAATTAAGGGGCACACGGGTGCGGTAGTAATTAAGGGGCACACAGGTGCGGTAGTAATTAAGGGGCACACGGGTGCGGTAGTAATTAAGGGGCACACGGGTGCGGTAGTAATTAAGGGGCGGATTTTACCAATCACCCCTTTACCAAGCGTTTACTGGTACCAAATAATATTATTGTGTTCATCTTTGGTGAAGGGATACTGTGTGCTTGGGACAAGGATTTGATAACTGGAGTACAATTTCCCAATT
>LQNS02278094.1:19847069-19869196 GCA_001587735.2 Parhyale hawaiensis
AACTGCAGCCACTGTAGCCGCAACTGCAGCCACTGTAGCCGCAACTGCAGCCACTGTAGCCGCAACTGCAGCCACTGTAGCCGCAACTGCAGCCACTGTAGCCGCAACTGCAGCCACTGGAACTGCAACTGCAGCCACTGGAACTGCAACTGCAGCCACTGGAACTGCAACTGCAGCCACTGGAACTGCAACTGCAGCCACTGGAACTGCAACTGCAGCCACTGGAACCGCAACTGCAATGACTGTAACCATGGAAGCTGCGACCGCTGTTACCGCAACTGCAACCGTGACAGATGCAAAGGCTGACTGCTGCAACCACTGTAACCGCAACTGCTGTAAATGCAACTGCAATATACTGTAATCGCAACTGCTGCAACCGCAACCGGGGCAACTACGACAGCTGCGACCGCTACAATCGCTTTAACCGCAACTGCAACCACTGTAAGCGCGACAGCTGGAACGCCGACCGCTGCAACCACGACCTGTGTAACCGCGACCCCGGGAACTACAACCTCTGCTGCTACCTTTGTTTCCTCCCTCCCTCTCGCCACTATTTTCCTACGATTTTTTCTATTTTTCGGGTGCGCAACTTCGCCCGCCTTTTGCGCAAAATTGACCCGATTTACGACGATGACTGATGCGTGCACTTTTTTGTTGATAACTTTTTTTCTATAAAAGTTACAAAGTTGAAACTTACGGTGCACGTAGTACACCATCAGGCCTTAGTGCATGTAAAAGCAGAAGTTTGTATGTCTTATCGTTTTTGCGTCGTATCAAAGTTCGCTGGAAATGTGCAACGCCACCCACCGACACAATAGCTACTGTATAACCTTAAATTTAGATATGAACTAACTGTTGAAAATTCAAGGACAAAAAAGGTGTGATTAAAGAAGTGATAAGTGATGCTTAAAGGGGATGTTTCAATTCAAACTCATCACAATTGATGTATTATAATGTTGCATTCATTACAATATTTTGTTTCCAAGAGTAGTAACATAGGCCATTGTACTTTTGTTGTGTGCTTTTTCAGTCCAACTGCTACACATAGCTACTTGTATTCAACTCAAATTTTAGCACAAAATACAGTTGTTGTGCCTTTAGCTCTTGTCATTCATAAATTGGGTGTGTGTTAATATTTGGTGTGACTGATCAACTCTAGCAAGCTTGGCAGTTGGATGTAAGCCCTTTTATAATTGATCTAACCCTTCAGAACGTAATGAAAGGAAGCGCAAGAGAAAATCCCGATGGCAGGGGGACGAGAAGGAGAAAATTTTCATTCCTGGCATGCCAACTGTTTTGCCTGGCAATCTAAGCAAGGATCAGGAAGAGGCTTATCTATGTGAGTATAAAATTCCGAAACTTTGTGCTCTCTCATATTGTTATTACAGCAGTTTTTCCTTCAGTCAAAGCAATATTGACTTGCATGAGTTCCCTACAATTTCAGGTTTTAGCATCAACCTCTTCTTTATTTCAGTACATATTTTGGTTTGTGAATAGGTAGCTAACATTTTATTGTAGGGTTGTGATATGACTTGTGTACTGTAGGTACAGTGGGTAGGTATACCATAGTGAGTCTCATGATATTCAAATGTTAATTTCTAAAGTAATTTTTTTTCCTTTTCACTCTACAAAAAAAAGTAGTACAGATGGAATATCCTTATATTACAACAGCAGCAACTGTTCTTGCAGTTGAAATATATTGAGCTGTAGACACATTAATGTATTGTATTTTTTTTAACATTTTTTATCTATCTACCATTCATGAGAGAAGCTGTGCATACAAGTTTTCAGTTATATTATTGATGTTGTATTATGAAAGTTATTCCCCATTATTTCCAGGGTAGCTTTATAGCTATATATTTTTGTGCTGCCTTCCACTTTTTATATCAAATTTGGAAACTCATAGCCATCACAGTAGATTCCATGAAAATCTTGCTTACACAGGTAGGTTATAACCCTGGGTTGTATTAGAATGGCCCCTTTTATACTCTGTACCTAAGGGAGAGAGAAAATGCCGATTACATGTAAAGAGCACATTTTTAGGTTTGCGTTTTAAATGCCTGATCCATTGTTAGATGCTTTGTGAAGTTAGTCTTATTCTAGGGTGTATACATTTGTATAACTGTTGTTCCAGTGTCGTGCCATTCTTTTGATTTCACACCTTGCATTTTACCATTATATATCCATCTTGGTAAATATATATCTTGTGTTTGGTGCTACTTTGTTATATAGTGGTCATTTTAATCATTACGCTACTACTTTACTGTTACTACTCTAACATTTACTGTTGCAGATATAGGAAGGTAGCTGTAAAATTTAATGTGGAAAATTGTTTTCCAATTATATATTGTCTATGCAGATGGCTAAATGGCTATGGTTTCAAGTATCTAATCTTTGTAATGTGTGTTATTAATCATGATATAATTCTAACTCTTCATGTGAATTTTCCTTCCCAATGATGAATTAGGCAAAGTAAGTATTGTCATATTAAATGTACTCATTTCCAGGCATGTTATTGACATAATTTTGGGCTCTTTTGCCCGTCTTAACCCCGTTCATTACAGTGCAACTGCAGATTGAGGAGATTAGCAGAAGACTTCGCAGCAATGACCTCGGCATCCCTGCTAACCCTGACGACAGGTTGGAGTATTGGAGTGGGTTTGTGGGCTCAGCTGGGAATCTCCTGTGTGCTACACTCAATTGTTGCCATACCTACGTACATGATCCCTCATAGCTACTCACCACACAAACACACATGGCATAGCTACCAGTCATGTTGCTGTATCCCAAGATATAGTAGGGGTAGCATGGGTGTTACATTCAGGTACTGCCATACCTACACTCATCCTCTCAGGAAGCATAGGATGGGCCATAAGGTTAAGTAAGTTAGGTTTGCCCATCCTATGTTGTGGGGAGCGGTTCACCCATCCTATGTTATGGGGAGCAGTGACGCCAGGGAATTGTGTAGGTTACCTTAGCCATTACCTAGGTCTTCGTGATATACCTATCTGTATGGTGCCCACTTTGCTCCCTTCCTGTTTCATACACATACTAATGACACTTGTTTGCAATCCTCTGCTTCCCCGACTAGGTTAGCTGTGCCCATGTTCATCGGTTCTGTGCGGGAACATGCTTGTGCATGGGTTCACGTTCATCTTGGCATACTATGTCTCTTCATTTTCCTCTCTTAGAACAGCTTAGTACTGATTAGAGAGGTTTGTACAATATTATACAGCCATATAGCTAGGTACCTACCTACCTATTAAGTTAGTAACCATAACCTACACTCATAATTCATCTCACTTCTGTTGAACTTTCAAGCAATAAGCGCCTCTTGACGCGGTAGGTAGTGCTTCATCCACTCCTGTATTTTGTAGTTAAGTGTATCAAGCATTCCGCGCAAACCATTTATATTCTAGTTTTTACTCTTTCCATTCTTTTTTTCTGAAACTCAGAAACTTTCCTGCCCTTGCTGAAAATATTTGACGAAGCAAGTTGATGCATTTTGTATTGCCTAAGCCATCTGTTGTATCATTCTATTTTGTATTTGGCACAGTTAAGCTTTTTGTACTCTTGTGTTATGTATTATCAGTCTCCTGCATTATAGCTCTACTACAAGTTTGTTACGCTTATGTACACAAGTAACGCGAGTACAGCATGTTATATCTTATTGATTCACCCTGCTGACCATTTCAAGCTCATTTTTTTTTTCATTGTCATTACACTACGGTACATACAGCTTAGGCCTATACATTATTTTGTTTTGATGTACCCTACACCAGCCACAAACCTGCCACTTATATTTTACCTATGGTACAACATCCTCTACAATACAGTAGGCATGCAACGGGACTGTTTCATTAATTGTGCTAACTTTTTAATTATCTCCACTTTATTTCTAGTCATGATGATTTATCAAATGAAGGTTTTCCGGCCCAATTACACCTAAAGTGTTCACTTCTTACTCTGTTTTCTAGCAGTTTTATTATATGTCTCTCGAAATATTGAAGTTTGTAGTTTGCATCAAATAGTTTTAATTCAGTTATTTTACTTACGGTGATGAAATTCTGAAAAAAAAAATTAGTGTAGTCTATTGCATGAAATTGATAAACTCCAAATCAACTGCTAGGTAGGTGTTTTGTAGGGCTTAGTAATTCCACAAATACTTTATGGCAGAAAAAATCACGGAATATTAATTTTGTATTGGGCTTATTTAGAAACATTTTGAAAAATTTGATCAGATGCTAGTTTAAATATTGGTTTTGAATACTTTCGCAGTATTGTTATCATTCTTGGTGAGAATTGTTTTATGTTTATTGACTTTATACTACGGTAATTCATTATTCATAGGCTTTGAAATTAGTTTAGTTTTGCAATTGCATTTGATTCAGAAAGAGCTGTTCATTTTGGTAATTCATAGTTTATGCAGTTCATATGTCCATGTTATGAACCATGCTAATAGCTATAAGCCATTTTTCTTGTTTGGAACTTTGTTGTGGGTCTAAATATTATTGCTACCATTTCGAAAACAATTTGATTTTACTAGAGACTTCAGTACTGGTATAGCAGTACCAGATTTGATGATAATAGATGGATCAATTTCAATACTTATTTCCTAGTTACGGTTCTCATATTTATGAAGTATAATACTTGAAGGTGACCAATATACTCATAGTGAAAAAGATATCCAGAAAGTTACTAATGTATCTATACTATCCTGATAATTCAATGACTGGCCATGCCAACTTCAGAACCATAATTTTTTTAAACAGGTACGATAATCTTCGGAATTTTTCAGGTGGCTGCTTCTATTTGCTTAATACAACGCCGATTTTAGTTTTGTGAGGGCCTGTGTTTGGCATTTGTGTGTGTAGTTACAGCTGTGTTGTAATTTGTCACTTTTAACTTAAGTACAGCAGTACATATTTTCCAGTACCTAATCGACAGCTCTGCTAGCCTTACAGGCCCAGTAAAAGACTTTGTAATGAACATAACGTTTTATCTCCATATGTTCAGTACAGCCATGACTCTTTCTATCCTCTAGTATTACTGTTGGCCTGGCAATAGATATTTCACAGCTCCTTGTCCAAAAATTCACACTACGCTGGTTTCCATCAGTAGTTAAGTCACGGGGGGTTGCTCTGGAGTACCTATAACTCACGTTATGATTACACTTGCAGACCTGGAGAAGAATTATCCTATTGACATAACCATAAACTGTCTTCTCAGGTAAAGCTGCTGTAATCTACACTGCACATGTATCGCTGCAAATCTTTCTTCTTAGAAGCAGTCAATAAACTCGTCGATAGTGTCATATATAATCTAAGCATAATTTACAGGCATTGTCACCATGGAGGGTGTGAAGGACTCGCTAGTTGCTAGCTGCTGGTTAAGTTTAATTCAGATCTTATCCCCATCATGCAAGATGATATTGATCCTGTGGCTCTCTCATCATCTTGCTAACGAATAATTTCTCAAGCACAGACAGAAACTTCAGAATGATTCTCAGCCAACTACAGCATCGCGGTATAATGGAATGGGATTGTTTCGAGCGTTGGTATCTGTTCATTCAATTGGGAGGTCGGTCCTTGATGGTCATGCATGTTTTGCTGCTGCTAGAGCTCTATACGTGGAGATGCGTTGCGGCTTCACCTATTGATGGTGAAAACTGGTGTTGTTTCCTGTCTTGATGTGGGTGGTTCTAGATCGGTTTAAACCTCATGATTTGATCGCTTCTTGCTGCACCTTGGTGCTGTTCTTCCGTTGTTGCTAATGTTGAGCTCCGAGATGCCCTTGTTTGCAAGTTTTCTCTAACAGATCGATTGTGTGTTAACTTATATGTATGCTTGTTGTGTTTCTTCTCCGAGGATTGCCTTCTCGTTTCTTAGTCAACTGATGCCCATGCCTAATCCCACAGGTTTCTCTTCTTGACAGGTTTTGGTAGCATAGCTAGGTCACAGATCGATGTTTTCCTGAGTATTATGGTTGGTCACGATTCGTTGATTGTCCTTACCACTAGCTGTGTTATGCCATCATGCCATGAAGGCTTTGAGACACCTCATAGCTAGTGCATCTTGTAGAAACGTTCAGTTCTTGATGCTCAAATCATTGCTCAGGTAGCACGCCGTGGCAATATTTATGACTTATAGCTATTCTCGTGAAGTAAAAGATACAGCTAAATTTCCCAAAATTATTCACGAGTGCGAAGAGAACTATTAGCATAAGCGTGATACCTGTTTCACTCGAAGTGGTTCTTTAAGGTCCCTTGTGAGGGTATGGGCTCCTTGGAAATAAAATAGGGACATTATTCAATTGTTGAAAATGTCAAAAATTTTTTCCTTTCTCCTAGTGGGTAGATTAGAACACTCTCCGAGTGATTGAAAGATGAGCGTTTGTAGCAGCGTAAAGAAAACGCAGTAGCTAAATGTAGGCTGTTCCAGAGCCTTTTATATCCAGATTCATTTCAATGAAAGATGTGGCTCTGCATTTTCGTTTTATAAAAAAGCTTGTTGATGCAAGTTCGCGTGAGCTCACCGTGATTTTAAGTAAAAAAAATGGTTGTTGCGTTTGGTTAAGAGGTAGCTAGTGTCATTCATTATTGCAAGTTTTCCAGTAGAATTAGGGCGGTGGCATGACGAGACATGCTTCTCTCCTTGTGGTATTCATAAGTCGCGTTGCTGTTTTTGGGGTGCAGGTCTCCATCTCCTGAGCCCATCTACAACAATGAAGGCAAGAGGCTCAACACCCGCGAGTATCGTACCAGGAAAAGGCTGGAAGATGAGCGCCACGCCTGCATCATGCGCATGTATGAGATCAATACGGACTACAAGCCACCTACGGACTACAAGTGAGTTTGGCTAACAGGCGTCATAATTTGAGTTATTTGGCGCTTTTATGACAGTTGGTAACTGTTACTAGTTGGCAGGGTAATAGTTACAGATACCAGGCGCCAGGATAAAAGTAGATCCTGAAGTGCTACCATAATTAGCGATGGAGTAATCTGGCGGCAGAAGAGCTGTTGAAGTTTTATGTGCGCGCATAACTAGCCAGGCCTCGGGAGTTATCAAGAGTTAGAATTACAATAGAATTGTCACTGGTTGGTGTAACTCTAGAGTTACCAGAGGTCAAGATAATAATCTGGAAAGTTGTAATGGTAGCTAACTGTTATCCTTCCATTTGTTTATACTTCTGATGGTGCTCTGTTCCGTTTTTTCTCTTCTTTTCCGAGTTGCGGTTGCCATATGCCCTGGTGAATGGAAACTACGTTTCCGTCAACATACTACTAGAGGCAGAGGCATATCCTTTCTTCTCTTTGTTCGCCTTCGTAGTGAAAAGGGAGGGTTAGACTGTACAGATAGTATAGACATATTTCATATGCCTCAGCACAATTACCCTGTTTCGCTGATTCAGTCCTTTCGGGAGATACAGTATTCTATAATAGTATGTATGAGCCTTGCGCACCCAAGGTCTACCGTCAGCGTCGGGTCTTATCTGCCCTAACTTCTTGCAGCTACGGTTTCTTTGTACTTTCTGGTAGGTCTTCTATTCTCTTATGCTCCGGGGGGGGGGGGTCGCTGATGGTTGTAAGCGACTTCTCGCACGCAAATGCCATTGTACCTCTTGTATGGGGGGGGGGGGCTCAATGGGCCCTTAGCACCAGTGACTTTCTTTGCTCTATTCTACTTTTTTGTCTTTGAGACGCCCTTCTCCTTGTCTTTTCTACCAGTAGCTACCTGATGGCTCATTGGCAACCACGAAACTTACATCTGTAGGCTCCCAGGATGAAGCTATCCGGCACAAATGCTATGGTAACAAAAACGAGCAAGTTATGTGAAGCACTAATGGCCCTTTTTTCTGCTGGTAGCTACCATTAACTACTTGGATACATGAGACTTTGTCCTACAATTGGATTAGCTACCGAAGTTGGGTAAATTTGTGTTTTACCTGAGTCGCAGAGGCATCCATTATGTATTATTACTCGCTTGGAAGTGTACTGCTGTTTTTTTTTTTTTTTTACTTTCACACCTGTCCGTCTTGCATACTAGACCAATTGGTCATGGTTACTGTAGGAAAATACTTGCAAATGACGGTGAACACAGTACGACTACACATGTGTGCTTCGGTAAGGTCTCGTATGCATGTTTTTTCTACATTTGCAGGCCACCCATTGTGAAGGTATCCGACAAAGTGATGATACCTCAGGAGGAGCATCCTGACATCAACTTCGTTGGACTGCTGATCGGGCCGCGGGGTAACACTCTCAAGTCTATGGAGAAAGAGACGGGTGCCAAAATAATCATCCGTGGCAAGGGCAGTGTGAAGGAAGGCAAGGTAACTACGCCGTTCTTTCTATGCCTTCCATAGGAGGGTTTATTTCTATCTTCTCCTCAGGGGGCACGGGATGGGCCATGCGGTCAGCTTAAGAAGACTAGCCCAGTGCTTTCCAAACTTATTGTACTCTCGGCGCACTTATGAAGCCATTAGAAGCTATTGACTCTGTGTACCGAAGTAGTCCAGTTAACCGAACAATTTTACGCATGTGTTGTAAACCACAGTCGCGTAACATCTTGCAGTGCTGTAATCATCTACATTCTTGAATATAGTGAAAAGTTTTCGCAACACTTCGTTTGGAAATCTATGGGCTAGCCCAGCCTTTGTTATGGGGAGCATTGTCCCAGCATTGGCTAGTGATGACTAACAACTAAATTTGAGACTTCTAATAGGAGGTCTGGAATGGGTTCTAGTAAGGAATATTTATCTATAGGATTTTCGGGGAAAATCTAGTAGGCTTGTTGATGGCCGGGAAAAATCCGTAGGTAGGAGCTTATTGGTGTGTAGAAAATCTTCGATTGCTGATAAACAGAAGATTAAATGAATTCTGATTCAAATTGTCACATAAGATAGACTTTTCATAATTGCCATAGTTGGTCGAAGGGAAATGTGTTATATCATATTTTGTTCCGCTTCTTTCTGTAAAAACAGCTAAAAATATATAATTTTATGTTTTAATGCCGCGCTTAGCACTTCGGTTTTATCATTGATTGTGTATAAATTATCAACCAACTTTAAAAAATAAATTGTTAGAAAGATTGATACCGCCTTTGTATCAATTGGTAATTAAAATCGGGGAAAGTTATCATCTCTCATCACGAAATGAAAATAAATGTGGAGGCATTGCAACTTTTAACAGTACTGTGCAATGCTCATTATCAATACAGGCATGTACAATAAATCAGCAGATATTTGCAAGTTTAAAAGTAATGCAAGTCGCTTCAGATCACTACTGTTATTAATATTGGTTTAAAGTTTATTCAACTTATAATAAATGCTCCCGTTTCTTGACTATATTAACAAAGAAGGATGGTCATTCTTGGCGTGTTGAGTATGGTAGCTATATTGTGTTATTCACAGTTATCTAGCTTCTATTTGCGCTGAAAGTTTTTTTTACATGCTAGGTTTTTAGGTTTTTTTGTGATTCTTAATGCCAACTCTGGCTGGAGCTGGCACTGATATACTGTAGGTAGCTAGACTGCCACTGGAGTCATAGACTCCTATAATGTAGGTAGCAAAAGACCTGCTATTGATAGCAGGGTGCATAGTTAGTCATAGAAATCAGACATTTTTGGGAGCAAGAAGTCGGAGTCTGACACCCGCTGTTCCCAGAGTCGGACTCTAGTGCAGACTGACTCGTTTTGTTTTAAGAGTCAGGTTTTTTGGAGTGTTAGGAATCCTAGTTGGAGTCGGACGCTATATAGTTGGTCCCGAGAGTTTGAGTCGGATCTTGGACCAGCCGACGCCGCGAACGTGATTGATGCCAACTAACTCAAAAGCCCTGCTTTTTAGCGTAACTGTTGGGTTTGTGTAACCTAATACTTCCAACTCCTGTTGAAATGTCAGTGAACACTACATGTACTCCAATGCTGCATATGCCAGCTTCACATTCTACATACGGTAGTATACCATGTGGCGCAACCCCTCAGGGGACATACGTAATATGGGCCATAGGGTTAGGTTAGTTTAGGTTCGCTCATTGTGTGTTATGGGGAGCAGCGCCCCCAGGGGGACCCTGTAGATTACCTTAGCCATTAGCTAGGCCTTCGGGACGTCTGTCTTTCGTGCCCACTTTGCTTCCTTCCCATCTTTTACTCCTACGGTACTGATCTGTTCTTCCTCTTCTTTCCCGACTTGCTGTTCCCATGCGCGTTGATGCTGTGTGGAAACACCCTCGTGCATGGGTTCCACGTGTCTATCGTCACACTATGTGTCTCTTCATTCTTCCTCTGTGATATCGCCTCTGTTGTGGAAACAGAGACTTAAACTTCTGATATAATGATGATAATAACCATGTGGCGTGATCTTTTTACTCGTTGATTTAAACGGTGAAGGCTGATGGTTTCCCAATCTGTGGCTTTGCAGGTGGGTCGGAAAGATGGTCCCATGCCTGGAGAAGATGAACCGCTGCACGCCTTTGTGTCGGGGACCAACTTAGAGAGTGTCAAAAAGGCTGTTGACAAGGTAAGGTTTTGTTTTAGGTGTCTCTTATATTGTTGGTATGAATCGATCTGGTCGACTCTTTCATATGTTTGCAATTTCTAAAGCTGTTTCGTTCCATGGTAAATATAAAAAAATGTTATTTACGAAGAGATTTGTATCCTGTTCAGTTGTAATTGAGCTGTCCGTTAGTTCCGTGCTAAGAATCAATTGGTTTACCTTGTGATGAACATTTCTTTCATGTTCTTCATTGCAGATAAAAGAAATTATTCGTCAAGGAGTAGAAGTTCCTGAAGGACAGAACGACTTGCGCCGGATGCAACTCCGAGAACTGGCCCTGCTCAATGGAACATTACGAGAGACTGACGGTCCGCGCTGTAGCAACTGCGGTCTCAGCACTCACAAGAGCTGGCAGTGTCCAGAGAAGCCTAACATTACTCAAGGAGTGATCTGTTCGTTGTGTGGCGGAGCTGGACACATCTCCAAAGATTGTCGACAAACCAAGCCAGGTCAGTCTATGAACTCGGGCATGCCTATGGGAGGAGGCAATATGGGCGGTTCTGCTGTAGATCGTCAGAAGATTGATCAAGAGTACATGAGCTTGATGGCTGAGCTGGGAGAGGGGCCTCCGCCTTCTGCATCTGGCTCCAACTCGCAGACTCCATCGACTCCTAATATTCGCCCACTGTTCGATCGTCAACAATCAGGTCCTCGCCCCTTGCTGAGTCTGGGACCACCTCCCATGTCAATGTTGCCTCGCTCTTCCGGCAACAATGGTGGCGGGCCAGTTAACCCGTGGTCATCTCCACCTGGCAACATGAATAGTGGACCCGGCATGATGAACAACCAAGGTGGACCACCCAACGTTCCTGGGCAGCGAAGTTTACTGGGGTCTGGTCCTGGATTTGGTGGTTCATCTTCTCAGGGACCTCGTCCTCTTATGCCCCCAGCTAGCAGCAATAGTAACAGCAACAGTAACAATTCGTCAGGACCCAACTTCACGCAGCCTCCTCCTGGCGTAATGGGTTCTCATGGTGGAGGCGCACCGCCCCCGTGGCAGCAGCAGCAAGTCTCGGGCTCCGGCAACATGCCGGCACCGCAGCAGCAGCAGCAAAATACAAATGCTCCGCCGCCGCTCATGCCCCCGCCTCCTCCGCCATCCTCTTCTTCCCAGGGTAATCAGCAGCAGCAAGGGCCTCCATCGTGGATGAACCAAGCTCCTCCGGGTCCTCCTGGCAACAACATGGGTGGCGGACCTCCTATGGGACCCCCGCACATGAGCCCATGGCAACAACAACAACAGCAGCAGCAGCAACAGCAACCGTCGCACCAAGGTGGTCCGCCTCCTCCTCCCCCTGGTATGCAACAACACGGCCCTCCTGGCATGGGTTGCCCTCCCCCTGGCCCGGTGCCTCCTCCAAGGCCTGTTGGCCCTCCTCCGGGCTGGGGCTGGAATGGTCCTCAGAATATGGGTCCACCTCCACCAGGGATGAATGGAGGTCCCGGTGGCCAGCAGCGGGGCCCAAATAACGTGGATTTGGGCGCTCTGCTGTCCGCACCACCCCCACCTCCCCCATCCTAACTCCAACGTTCAGTTTGGCACAAGACGGATATGCAGTAATCTACCTGTAATGTGTAAATTGCTAAATTACTCAGATTTATCGTTACTCATGCTTATGTAGCTATCATTTGACTATAGTTCTGAATCGTTCCTTTCTACCTACTGTAAGTATGTGCATTAATATGGCTGATTTTTATTGAAAGGCCAATCCTTTCCGTACACACACACCTATTATAATAGGTGTTTCATTACTACTTTGATAGTTAAGCAATCTATTCATATTGATCTCTTATTTTTGGCTTTAGTACTCCCTTCAGTGTAGTTGTGGTTTCAATTAACACTTGTTGGAAAATTAATGAAATCAACTGCTTCATGATGCGAGTGCTTCACCGAATATATCCATCTTGGAAGCATAGCGTATACTTCTGTTAGCTTCTGATTGTGTTGGGTACCTCTGTACGAGTATCTAATTAAGCTTTTACTGCAGGTTATCTGTATGCTCTGTGTTTGGTTTTTTGACGATTCGTTACAAACACACGCACATTGCGTGTTCCTTTAGATTTGACTGCCTTGCGTAAGCGACGGGAAAAGGTGTGCTGTCGTCATCTGCACATTGCGTATTCGTTCGTACTTGAATCAATTGCTTAAGCAACAGGAGCGGATGTGCCATCATAGAACTGAGCGCTGTTTGAAGAAAAAGCTTTGTGCTCTTCTTACCTTTTTGCTTCCATGGAGTGGCAGGCCACCTGCTCTATGTTGTGTTGCGTTAACGTTAGAGAAACTGTGTGTGTATATGTGTGTGTAGTTTCTTGCCTTTAGTACTCTACTAATGTACTGCTCAATATTCGCACTTGACTGTCAGATGTTGCTTCCTTGTGTGTTTTTCTTCGACTTTATCATTATTATTTTTTTTTGCATGCATGGATGTAGTTCTTGCTCCCTACGACTTCGCACCGTCTCACCTGCGTTACGATTTCCCGTCTCCTTTTCAGATATTTGGGTATTAGCTGCGCTATTCCTGATAGCTAGTTCTTTTTGGAAGTCCTGCAGCTTCTCGATTTGGTATGTGAGAAAAGAAAAAGTTCTTGCTACTAGTATCTACTGCTACTATAGTTGTGCTGTTGCCTAAGGCCACCGAACAGGAGTAACAGTCTTGGGCCTCAGTTGTTGCCCGTCTCGTATCCCAATCTGAAACTTATAGGCATTCATCAGGTGCCTGCGAGTAGGCTAAATAGGGAGTAGTATCGGATAACACCGGATAAATGCCTATAAATTTCCAATTGGGATCATCTTGTTGCGCAGCGCAAGTTTGAAAGCTATCTTTATTTTAATAGAATTTGTTCCTGCGGACTTGGGCACAAGGCGGCGTGCAATAATGAAGTGACGGAGTGAAACGTTTGGTAGTATTGTATGGAGAGCAGCGTGTGGGACATGGGTGGAAACACGTGCTGCGCTGCAAAGTTACACTCTGTAAAGTGGCTTTTATCCCGAGCCTGGAAGTTCCGCCTTCATCTCGCCTCTGCTTGAGCCATGTTTACATGCAGCTTTTTCGTGCAACAATTCACATCCCCCAATGTCAGGGATTTTTCTCTTGTTCATGAGATTTGATTTTTGCTCTCGAATTTCTAGAGATGTTTTCACATTTCAATGTTGGGTTTCCGCATTAGCTATTGAAATTCTTTTGGGCATTTGAATGCCATAGATATTCTTGCACTGGACTTTCTCTTAGTTGGGTGGTTGAATCACAGAACGGGGAACTTTTTCCGCTCAGAGAAGGTGGCGCGGAAGAAAGAGCGTATTGCACCGTGTGTACGAGGGTGCTTATGTTGTTTTGTTATTGTAACTTCAGGATAGTTTCTATAGCGATTGCATGATCTTAGAACACTTCGTCACGGGCCAACCGCCGTCTTCGTACTTTTGAAGTTCAGCCCATTTTAAGTCACTGTCTCGAATTTTTTTCCGCAGTAACGAGAGGGGAGCTTATATCCTCTTCATTATTTTCCAAGAAACTCCTAGAGTAGTACTATTATTAACTGCTGTTGTAGCCACGCATATGTACATATAATAGGTTCCTATTGAGTCGCAGTGTGACTTCTTTGTTTAATAAGTTATGTCGTAACTAGCGCTGGCACTATTAGCAGCATCCCCATTGAGTTTGCTCCTGAGTACTCTCAGATCAGCCTGTGGTGAGAACGACGCCCCTATTTGTCTTCGACCTGGTAATGAAAACGGTCTCGCTGTGCGATCGCTCATAGAGTTGGCCGTAGATGGGTGGCACTAAAGCCCCTAGGCTTCGGCCTCAACCTTTCCTCTGATCACTAGTACTGTATTTAAATCATTTAAACCGTGATTTTTTAGTGGGATGGGTCACTAACTCGCGGGCATTACGCCCGTCTCGCTCTCGCCGGACGCGCAAGGTCAATATCCCTTTCCGTTAGACTCTTCCACAGACTGCCCGCGGTGCCGAGCATAGATCCACAATCGCAATCATTAAGTTCAAGGCCTAAGTTCACATTTTTGCCATTACAATAAAGTGTCACAGCATTTGCTCTGCGCCAATATCTGAACCCTGAATTTCACGATAGTTTGAGGAGGCCGTTGACCTTGCGCCCCATGTATCAAGCGCTCCGTTTGTTAATATAGCTCCTACTGTTGAGTTGAGCTAGATTATCAAATTGCACGCGCATGATACCATGTGTGCTGGTGGAGCAATGGGGTTTATTGCCCGCAGTGCTAATACACCATCCTCCCTCTGTCTCTGTTTAGCTATCTGTCTCCCTTCATAGCCTATGGCGGTTGCGTATAATGTGTAGCAACAACGTTAAAAGATATTTCTGAGTGCTGGAGGATGCCATTGCGCTAAAGATACCTAGAGTAGGTACTTTTGTGTCATTTTTTATTAATATTCACTTCAAGAGAACTTTTACTATATAAAAATATGTACTTTGTTGCTTCATCTGTTAATAATAATGTGAAGGAAGTGTAAAGCTAAAATGCTGCTAAAGTATTTAAGGACTACATGGTGGCGGCTGGCCGGCCGATCGTGTTGTTTTGTCTGCAGAAAGAAGAAAAGTTTCTGTATTGTGTTTAGCACTAGCAGCAGTCTTCCCCATAGATTGCTGTCCATCACGGGCGATGCTCTTGTATAATAGTACAATTTAGTCTTAGGACCACTGCAAACGAAAGTTATCTTACAAATTATAACAGGTTGGTGGAACAGACTCTTTCATTATCCCTTTCAAGAAAAATAAGACTTGAGAAAATTCAGGCAGCTAATTTATTGACTAGACTGTAGGTCACAGGTCACACAAGATTGAAATAAAATTTTCAGCTTCGATGCACTACTAGATGTAAGATTAGTGGGGAGTTCCTAAATGCAGCCTCCACACTTCGTTCCTCGCATCTATACTGTAGCGGACCTAGCCGAATGCGGAAGCGGAAAGTACATGCAGTGCACTAATATTAGTTTGGCACACAAGTGTACGTGTACACTTTATAGACATGCGAAGTACATTACTAAGTATGAAAGGCACTCTGGTACTAAATTATACAGATAAAGGTGGGCTGACGACGAGAAAATACGTTGAAACAAACGTAATTTGTTGTGCGGGAAGTACTCGCTTGACTTCAAGATACGTCTGAAACGTTGGCATTCATTTGTTCTGTTTTTTGACTGCATATGCAGCAAGAGCTACGCTTATAACAAATAAGAAAGGTTTTCCAAGTATGGGTAACAAGGTAGTTTTTAAAAATTCGGTACCTGATTTACAACAGTAATGAAACTCTATGCATTACTAGATGTAAGATTAGTGGGAGTTCTAAATGCAGCTCCACACTTCGTTCCTCGCATCTATACTGTAGCGGACCTTCATAAGGCGCGTTCGAGTAGCTCATCTCCATCAAGATAGCGTAATCTGATCAAGGTTAGATCGGACATTTGAATTAGAGGTGGTAGCAGTAATACTTAGCATTACTAGCGGAGCAATACCAGATCGCATCGCTCAGAATTTTCAGTTTAGGCTTTTCTGGCGATAAGTCTCAAGCTTAATGCGAATTCAGAGGAGTTCTATTGGTCACAAGTGGCCAGCGCATTGCAACAGGCAGAAACACACCCATTGGATGTTCGCCCAGTTACTCATTATAGGGCAGGGAGACTCTAAAAAAGAAGAAAGTAACACCCGTGCGGAGGGTCCCTTCCGTACCCCACCCCCACACGCTTAGTCATTCCGCGGCCCACCTCAAGACGAGAATAACATCGCCAACAGGAACTGCGGCCAGTTGCAACATCAGCGGAAAAGGTACTCGGGACAGCTCTTGGGCGTTGTAGTATATTAAGCCTCCTTACCTACAGAGTACACTGTGATCCAAAGAGAGGAAGAAAGGACAAAGAATGTCAAGAGAAATGTGAAACCCATGTACGAGTCAACGCGCATGGGAACACCAAGTCGCGAAAGAAGAGGAAGAACAGAACAAAGCATCATCAGTAGGAGTATAAAAATGTAAGAAAGGTCAGTGGGCACGAAATACACGTGCCGAAGGCCTAGCTAATGGTTAAGGTAACCTATACAATCCCCTATGGACGCTGCTCCCCACAACATAGGATGGGCGAACTTAACAGCTCTTGCGCGAGAGAGGCTCATATATATTCCGCGAGGGAAATGGTTCGACAGAATATACCCATGAGGGTGAAAAAGAAAGTGTTTCACACGGAAACCATGAGTTTCAAGTCAGTTGTCAGATTCTCTCGCTATGTCTACTCTTTAGTTGTTAGTTATAGTTAGGAAGTTAAGGCCTCCGTTTCCGAGCAGAACGACATCACAGAGGAAAGAGCAAGGGATATATATATATATACTTAGTACGTCAAGAGAAACAGGGAACCCATGCACGAAGGTGTTCCCACCACACAGGATCAATACGCATGGGAACAGCAAGTCTGGTAAGAAGAGAAAGAACAGACAAAGCATGTGCAAGTAGGAGTATGAAATCGGGAAGAAAGCTAAATGGGCACGAAAGAGAGACGTCCCGAAGGCCTAGCGAATGGCTGAGGTAACCTACACGAGCCCCCTGGGGTTGCCTATACTCTTTGGTTGTCTGCGTCATCACATCCCTTCTACAAAGTAGCGCAGAACGTTAACCCGTTGGTTACTCAGGTCGTGTCATTTGTTGACACGGCCCTCAGGGGCATATTCTGGCGGGCCCTTTCCCTGCCACAATATATTTGGGCCTCACGACCCCAAGAGTCCCAAGTGTATTCTCCGCAGGGGATGTTGCAGCTTGCCGCACTTACTGCCGACGAAGTTAGTTTTGTAAAGTTAGGTAGGCTCTCAATATTTCCCCTTCTGTTTCAGGAGGTGGGCCGCTGATCGAGGCGGCCGACCTATTCTCGCTAGACTTCTACCTTGTATTTCGTTTCCTTCCCCTGCGTGGCGCAGCTGAGCAAAAGCGTTCAGCCGTGTCCAGGGGTTGGAGATGCACAACTTGCGCTTTTTTGCCGTCGGCAGCGCACCGACCTCTTAGAATTTCAGACCTACTGGCAAGAAGGCCGAGACAAAAACCATTGATAAGTAGAAACGAAACGTACTTCGCGCCCTAGTGGCGCACGGCCTGTGTTAAACCACAGGAATAGTTCGGCGCGATATAGACATGGTGTCCCTGATGCGCTAGTAAAATTTTGTACTACTTCTTTAATATTAAACAATATCCTAAATGCATGACGCGTTGCTTAATTATAGACGAATTGATGGTATAACTGAATGGTTCGACATTTCTGCGTGCCGAGAACAACACTGTAGCTACGAGAGGAGGAGACGCGCAGTCGATTTCTGCACACGAGCGCGGCTCTTTCAAGTCCCATTATACGGCTACAATAATTCTTTCATGACAATTTAGCACACGAGACGTGTAGTACACATAAATAATTCCCACCCATAGGTTAGTTACTGTGAAACACTGCATCCCACGCTAAATTGGTAGCTATAACCAGTTTTTTAACGAGGAACATTTTACAGCTCTATGAAAATGCGCAGCAATCTGAATGCAAAAAAACAAGGGCGTCTACTACTTAAGTGAAATGATCAATACGAGCCAATTAGGGGAAAGACGGACACATTTTCAATACAAGAAGACCTAGTTGGTGGCAAAAACGGCGGTGAACAGACAGATGGGTGAAGTAGCAAATACAGTGACACTACGATATAAGAACAGAGAGTAACACAACATCTACAAAAATTTATCGAACCGGGACGGTAGGTTGCCAGAGCTACCTACACTCTCGCATTGACTCCACAAAGAAACTGAATTTATATTTAAAGCAGTCTTTCTACGAAAAAAGCTAGAAATAACATAACGCTTCTCCTCATGGGGCTTTGCAATCGCAAACGAACAAGAATTATTGTCATCAACGATAGCAGTATTATTCTCTTACGTAGACCACCGCCCCCACTACAGTAGTGTGAGCAAAGCAGTGAGGCGCGGTACGTGGGGTGGACATGACATTATTTATGTCAAGTCGGGCATGCCCGTTACCACAGGCTGGGGAAACAGAGCGCAAAGCATCTCAAAGCGAGTAAAATAAAAAAGAAGACAAGATACTTGTGTGGCAGCCTCTTCAGTGGCCCCGGTACGGGAATAGGTACCATGGCAGCGGCGCGAAATAGATCGGCGACCACGGAGTAGAAGAGGAAGCACAGAAAACCTACCTAACTTTACAAACTAACCTCAGTAGGAGCTATAGCCAGATGCAATATCCCCTGCGGAAAATTTGCTAATGATCCCTTGGGAGCGTGAGGCCCAAGAGGTATTCTCACAGGGATAGGGCCTGCCAGAATATCTCCCTAATGGAATTATCATCAACAAATTGCCACATGTGAGCTGACCTCGCTCATTTGCATTAAAACTATGCACTATCGTTATAGTGGTGCTGGAAGCACAGACCCAGACAAAGACTAAAGACAAACCAAGCCAGCTACTCGTTAACAGTGGATAAAAATCAAACTTATACCATACGGTTTGTTGCAAAAACACATCACACGGTAGAAATCCTACGGATTCAAATCTCTCAATAAATAATGCAATTACGAAGTGGTTAAAGCATGTCATCAATTTGGAACACAAATGCCAGCCTGTTCATCTAGGCAGCGTGACTAATCTCAATGTGATGTAACCGCCCATTAGTTACTCAATTCTTTATTGTCATATTAACATTTCTAACATACATTGACACAGAGCCACTTTCTTAGCTCAGGAGAAGAGATTCAGAAGCAGGGATAATGCTGTCATTTAACGATTTCTTCATTGTTGCGCTGAGGCAGTATATTGATTATTGAAATTTGAAATATAAATGAACAATCACATGAACAAATGAACGCGTATTGAGTTGACTTCCAACTGTAACAAGTGTTTGAGCGAAATGGTTTGTGACAAATGCACAATTATTACCTGCACCAAAGGGGTTTATTTTTTCCGGCGTTTTGTCAGTGTGTTAGCAACACAACTCGAAAAATTGTGGATATAGCTTTGTTAAATTTACCAGAACTGTTAGCAATGTCACGAGGAACAGATGACAATATTCTCCTGATGATCCGGCAGTCCGTTTGCTTTTCTATTAGCAACTCAAAAAGTTATGGACGGATTTGCATAAAATTTACAGGAATTATCGAGAATGTTACGAGAATCATTATAAAGTTCTGGTGGCGATCCGTAGGAAATCGTGGACTCGACCATTTTGAATTTTGGTGTGCATGGCGTTGCTTGGCGAGGGCTGTGCTCTTGGAGTGGCTATCCAATTATTACTATACAGCATAGCGGAAGCCTCCGTCTCTACAATAAATATATATGATCTAGCAAGGAAAGAAAGAAAGCAAGTCGCCAGAATCGTGGAAGCCACCAAACACGACGGTGTTCCCACACAGGAGCAGCACACATGGGTCAGCTAGTCGGGGAAAGGCGAGGAAGGGCCGAACACAAAGTGACCAGTACGAGTAGCTGCGGGAATGGAAGAGTGCAAAGTGGATATGAAGGAAAAACGTCCCGAAGGCCTACATAAGACAAATACACGAAATCACTGTGCAGCACAGCGCAGATACATTCCTTGATTATACAGTTGCGTTTGAGCAATAGAATACAAATTCTGGTAAGCAAATATATTATCCACAAAACCAACTACAGTCACTCCAGAACTTTGTTCCCTTTCAATGTTGCTCGAGTTCAGGAGCGTGCGACGATTCCACTACATTGCTGTAATGGCAGCCTAAGAGATTGCGAGCGAGGGCAATTGTAGGTCATTCTAGGACACAAAGTACAAGGAACAAAACGACTTAAAGTTTTTAAACAAGCAACCTGCGCAACATGACACATTTAAGCTGCCTTCCCGGAACGCTGATTCACAGAGGTAAAACTTATTTAATGCCAGGCTTTAGCGGGTCAAGCACGTGAAATAAACTTTGCCAGATGCATAGTACAGCATCTGGATCAACGTTATCGTTTCTCATAGGTTTACAATGCCAGCAATATCGCCGGGATTCAAATAGCACTGCAGATAAAGGTAAAAAATATTTAAATGCGCAATTCAGTACAGCGAAGAATCACGCCAGCGAGGTCTTAGACGCCAGTGTGGCAATCTACTTTAAAAATTTAACAACTTGGGGGGAAAATCAAATTAGCGACCTATGACGTAAAACATGACACCGCTCGTTGGTCCTTTCGTCACACACAGAATGAAGATAAGAAAGAAGACTACAGAGCAAGCTACTCACCATAGGAAGAGCAGCACTTGGGCATTTTGCGTCAATAAGAGCAACTTTTTCACAGAATCCCCACCTTTGATTTGCTCCACTGCTTAAATGTAATTATAGGCGTTCATCACAAACAATGTAGTGACCAACACCCGAAAAAAAACATGAAAGTGACGGAACCGCTTGGAGAGTATTACTTGAACCGAAGACTTAATTGCAGAGGCAGGTTTCTGCTGAACACGCGAAAAAAGATCGGTTTGCCAAGGCACTCGCTATTCTATACTAATGTGTGCTTGCAATGCAGGATTGCACTCATTTCCCTCTAACGAATTTCTCAAACAATGTTTGCAAAGATATCAAAACCTATCAACCGCTTTCCTCAAGAAAAATTCAAGTCTCCTACCCCATCATCAAAGCACCAAATCTTCTCAACTCATAAACGTTAAAAAACGAAAATTGGCATGTGCAGCAGGCTGCCATGTCAAGCTGCAACACCACGCAGGGTATAAGTCAACAAACCACAAACGGTCACACTTCACATCACACAAGTAAACAAAAACCGGTTAGTTAGTAGCTAATTAATTAAAACTTTCTTAACAATAAACTTCTTAGAATAAGCTTTCAACACTAGAGGACACGGTACAGCGTATAACTGTTTCAGGTTCAGATCCTCTAGCCTCCCAACTTAAATCCAGCTAGCAGCCACAACCGTTACATTTCGAGGAATATAAAACAAACCCAGGAGCGCATATTAGGCGATGCATTTGAAACGACAGCTCAGCGAGGCTCATTACCTCTTTACGTTGGCTGCACGATCTCGTCTTTTGTTCTCCATACAAATACAGAGTGTTTGAATGTTTTGTTGCATCTGTGTAAACGCAACACAGCTACAGGTAATGTCAACTTTGACTGCACCCTCCTCTGGGTTATCCACAGCACTGGTTCCTGTGGCAGACATAGGCCAATTGGCCCCAGAGGAGTAAGTGCAGCTGACGACGGGTCACTACGAACTATGGCGCCGAAACGGAAAATTCAACGAACCGTCAACCCTAAGGTAAGTACTCCCACGATAGCTTTGCGCACAAACAAACTTGCTCATTCAGCGCGCCAAGTGCTAAGAAAAACCGCGCCAGGCTGGGGATTGTTTCCGGGACCTTCAGCACAACTGTGCAGCACGCAACGTTCGCTGCTACCGTGTGAGAACAAATCCATTAACACGCGCAGGCCGATGACAAAATTTCTAGGGGAATGAAAACTTGGGAATTCTTTTAGAGCACCGTTGCATGGGCACGGGGACACTCTTTGGATCTACAGTAAATGTCCCAGGTTCATGCTGATGTCCA
>LQNS02278094.1:19873024-19916342 GCA_001587735.2 Parhyale hawaiensis
GTGTGTCCGCAACGGATCAACGCGCACGAGGGTGTGTCCGCAACGGATCAACGCGCACGAGGGTGTGTCCGCAACGGATCAACGCGCACGAGGGTGAGTCCGCAACGGATCAACGCGCACGAGGGTGTTTCCGCACGAGGGTGTTTCCGCACGAGGGTGTGTCCGCAACGGATCAAAGCGCACGAGGGTGAGTCCGCACGAGGGTGTGTCCGAACGAGCGTGTGTCCGCACGAGGGTGTGTCCGCAACGGATCAACGCGCACGAGGACAGCAAGTCGAGGGAAAATGAGCAGAACAAAACGATTTCCCGTAAGTTTGAAAAACTGAAGGAAGCAAAGTGGGCACGACATAAGACGTCCCACAGGCCCAATCAAGGCTAATGTAGGAGAAGGACTGCATGCGACATACCGGAAAGTAAGATGAGCGTCCGTGAAATATATTCCTTAGGGTGTGTTTAAGGCGGTATAGATATGAAATATAAACTTAAATCCATGTCAACGCGGTGGTACGATTATGACTATACAGCAGCGCAATAACTGTATGTATGAATCCTTTGGACCAACACTAATGCTGCTAATATGCAGGCTGGCGTTAGTTTGTTTTACCATCATAGCAGAAAAATACACGCACAAGAGTTAAAATTGCTCTACGAGTAAGCTCTTTCGCTAAGTATCACTGATTCAACAAACTTGTTACCTCCGCCAAGGAGGTTATGTTTTCGTCGTGTTTGTCTGTCTGTCTCTTTGTCTGTCTGTCTGTCACTAGGATAACTCAAAAAGTTATGAACCGATTTGGATGAAATTTACAGGGATTGTTAGGNATTAGGAGGAACAGATGATTAACTTTTGGTGAAGATATGTCCATCCGTTTGTTTGTTTGTCTGCGTCATTTTTCTCGCTGCCATAACTCAAAAAGTTATAAATGGATTTTGATGAAATTAACATGAGTTGTTAGGTATATAACAAAGAGTAGATTACCAAATTTTGGTAATGGTCCGTTTGATCGTTCGTTCGTTTGTCACTGTTTTTACTTTTATGCTTGTTAGCACAATAAGTAAAAAAATAATGAATGGACCTTTATGAAATTTATAGGAGTTGTTAATAATAGTAAAAGACATAAATGATCAAATTTTGGTGCAGATCGGTTAGTTCGTTTGTATGTTTGACTCATATTTGTCATAACGTTTGTTAACAGTATAACTCAGAAAGTTATGAACAGATCTTGACAAAAAGTGAACACGCTGTTCTTAATATGAAAAGGCACAAATGATTAGATTTTGGAGTTTATGCAAAGAAAATTATGGTTTCAGATCCAATTTGAATTTTTGCTACAGTTGGCTCACTTGGCGGAGGTATGCGCTCTCAGAGTGCTCTAGTTAGACATGCAATTTGCTTCTAGGGTTCAACCGTAGCAGGTAATCCACCACTTGAATCACTCGTAGCTTCAGCTCTAGAGCATGCGCTCTAATTGAAGACTTCAGGGCGCGGTGTCTGTCACAAAGCATCTATAAGTATCTCAATATTGCATGATAATGGTGACCGTAAACACTGAAAAATACCAAAACCAAATTAACCACAATAATACACTAGCTAAACCACAAAGTCGTACACTCTTCTTATCGACAGAATAACTCCCCTCTCTTGGAAGCACATGTGGTATCACAGAAGACAAAGCTTTTACAAGTAATAAGTTAAAGGTATCATTTATTAACTGGTAACAGTGATGAACGCTAGCAAACCGATTAGATTAACCAATGTATACGGTATAGATAAGCTTAGTAGCTGTAATGCACGTATTTGCTTAGTAGCTGTAACGCACGTATTTGCACGTAGCATGTATATAAATAAGAGCAGACAGTTACTTTTTTGATCAACTGTATCATGTATTTTGCTCAGAAGCGGAAGCTGTTTTAAGCACATTGATAAAGTGAGTTATTAAAGAAAGCTGTACCCAATCCGCCTTTTGCTTTTATTCAGTACATGATACGAGACGTATTCCCCATCACTCCCGTAAACTCGTTTTACCACCGCCCTTATAGCAGAGTGAGATTCAATTAGTAGACTGTAAAGATCCATAAGGTAGGTAAGAAGGCCGGTTTACTAGCGCTGTGGACAAGGCACTCGCCTCGCGCCGTAACCCGACAGTACTAGGCGCGCATATTGGCCTGATCTCAATCATGTGTTGTCGCTAAGGTCTCAAATATCCGTGTCACAAGCAGGCAAAGCCAACAGCAGGCCAACTAGGATATTGGTAAGGAACGATTAGCAACAGAATAAATACCACACGCCACTCCTAGCAAACGAAAGTGTAAAACATTCCAAAATGACGCGAAACGTGGAGCGAGATCAGGACGTCTCTAGTAAGGGAATCCACAGGGCAAAGAAAGCGCCTCTGCAGTAAGTACTCCCCACCTCATTAACGAAAGCCTAGGTACCTCATTGAGCAAGCTAACGTCAGAGCAACGTTGGGCGAACAAGCACATTTACTGATAGGTACAGAAACACGCTCGGAGTACTCGAAAAGACATGAGGCTGTAATTAAGTACAGACACTGATGACGCTTGCTTGAGATTCACATTTCTGAACATCATCTCTTTCGAAGCATCCACGATTGATGCTTGCTCACTTCCATTCATTCTTACAAACCATCAAAAGCGTGTCCGTAACCGAGAAACAAAGAAACACGCACTGTTTGGGGTGCAAGCAGGACTGTATGATTAATGGGATGAAGAGAAGCCAAAAGCGTCGGTGCAGCGACCACAGACAAATGCAGCAAAGGGACGCAGAGGGCAATGGTCACAGCGCAGTTTCTACAGCCTTGCGACGCCGCGACTCTAAGAGCGCCGTTTTAGTGCCAGCTGCAGGCTGCTGCTGGGGCGGCGGTTGTGACAACTTGGGCGAGGTGTCCCTCTTCTGTTGACCGGCGACGGGCTGCTGTTTAGGCACAGATTTGGGGAATGTGGACTGCCCATCTGTGGTGAGAAGACCCCCTGCGCTAGCAGCCTGCGAGTCACCAGCTTTGCTAGCAACTCCTTCAGTCACCAGCAGAGTAGACGATATGTTGCTTGAGAGGAGCTCCACCATCCTAAGAAACGAATGATTCTGGTTACAAGAAGTCCAATGTACCTGATCCCCTCCAGTGGTCCAATGAACCATAGCTCTGGTGTCCCTGGCAGTCTAACATCTGACACATCATCAGTTAACATTCAACTTGCGAGCACCTACAGAAACCTAATTTCAAGCTGGTGTCTGCAACAACTGGCAGCTAACTGTGCGATGAATTTAGTATAACAACTGCAATGCAAAACATTAGATGAAGGAAATGTAAGAGACAAACTAATTTCGAAGTGATACGCACTGGCAGCGCAGGGCGCGGTTCTCCGCAATGATGTTGTCGCTCTGTTCGCTGCTCTGCTGCAGCAGGAGCGATAGATTGGTGAGGGGCTGAGGGGTCGGTGGGGCGCGGGGCAGCTCACCACCAGGAGCACCACCAACACTACCACGACTGTGTGACGCCTGTAGCACGGAAGGTGAGGGCATACGCATGAAATTAACACTGAGTACACCGAGAAGGGTGCTGTCCCAAGACGAGCAAGATTTGACGTGCATTGATGCGAAATGCATGCTTTTGCGTGCTCACGCAGCACGGCATCCGCACCTATTCTCGCTGATGTACGGCAAAGCGCGCCGGTACTGCGACGGACAACGTACATAGGCTGAGTTAGGAACTGAACCAAGTAACTCTTACTTCATTGCTAACCACCATAGCAGCAAATTCAAGGACCATAATAGGGACCTGAGCGATAAATTACAGCGAGCAATTACTGAAATAGCAATTGTTGTTGTAATGTCGTTACTAGCTAAAATGAATTTTTTTTTCGTTGTTCCTTGTCATAGAATTTGATTTTTTCTATGGTCAATGCTGGCCAGCGATCTGATGTAAAAGCACTCCTGAGGAGCATCCAGGATACAGAGGTCACAGAGCTATCGGTATTTTTCATGATGAATTAAAATAACAAACTGAAGCATGATGACTCAGAAATCTCCGACTTCCACTCAGTTTTTCCCTACGATATGAATTATTGTGAAGGTGGTGTGCAAGGTGACAACCAAGATTATCAGAGTCTCGTCGGTTTTTCGCGTAATAACCCGAAACGATTACGCTGAAAATATAGCTTCGAAATTTTTCCTGTCATTTTACAATGAGGTGTGCATCTTCTCCAAGGTACATAGTTCACAACGCTTGACATTACCAGAATCACAACTGGAGGAAAATTCTCTACTAAAAATTACTGCACTCACCACTATGGCCATGATCTTCCAGATGTCGTCCTGCCGGTGCTGCTGCAGGCTGCTGATGGTGTGAGCCGCCCGGGCGATGTCTGCCAGCAGCTCCTCCAGAGGGACCGACAGCGCCGACACTTCGTTCAGGCAACTCCACTGCTTCCTGGGGAACACAGCAGGCAATTCAGTCACTGATTAAACAAGTACTAAAGTCTTGCCGGACACCCACAAACTGCGGCACAGCACGACCTCACGGACTAAAGTTTGACAGGAATTGAGCGCCTTCGAACAGACATTGCACGCACGGCGCGGACACACAAGTGGAGCTTTACACTGTCGTCCAAACAGCCTTACTTATGCTTCGCTACTCAGTACGCCTAAGCCAAACGAACTCCTGGTCTCTGTAAATGCTCTAAGAAACACGTTGTCCAAAAACAAGCCAGCCAGACAGAGTGCTAGAGATACAGATAACAGGACTGACGGATCAGCGCAAAATTTCAAGCACCGGTTTCCCGTGACATTACAAACGATTTACATCCATCACATGGAGCTCTGGTCATAACTTTTTGAGTTATTTTGCAAACACATAATTCCCGGCGCAAGCATCCTCCTCGGTAGGGGTAATTAGCCAGGCTGGCCAACAGAATGTATTGCAATAAAACCGAGGGAAAGTTCTACCAATTCTCTTAGTCACACAATCGATGAGTAGCAGTCGTAGGAGACAAATGTAGTACACAGAACGGGTTTCTAGCGCAGGGGAGGTTTGGGCGAGTTAATGAGACACTACATGGCCAGAACTGGAAAGCGAGCAGGCGATTAGTATCTCGGTGGCACAGAACAAGTCTTACAACAGATGATAGGCAGTACCTACCTACAGCTACTAGTGGGCACCACATAAGACGAAACAAACACCACCACTGCCGGCAGTACAATACTTCATAATACGCGGTCCAGTAATGTGGGCCAGCTGGTCCTGTTCCAAAAACCTATGTAAAACGAATTTCGAAGCTCCCATTGAAAAAGTTATTCATGAAAAACTTTTTAGAATACTTTACTTTCCTGATATATGTCAACAAAATACTAAACGTCATTGCTGACCTCTTCGAAAAATTCACCAAATAAACATTGTAACTCACTCTTTGTTTTAATGTTACTATAAACACAGATGTTTCAAACTCGTACGGCTGTTTTTTTTTGCAGTTTTAGCCTTATTTCACTACTTCATCGGCATCGGAAGTACAACCGATGACAATGCCCATCGTCAGCCATCGCCGATGGGATGTTCAGCCAATTCATCGGACCAGTTCTTCCTCATAGCACCAATTGCCGATGGAAGAAATGGCCATCACCGATTGTTTGATACAATGTCTTTCGGACAATCGCTATCGCCGATGGATTTTTGCGATGTTCATCGTAACATCGTAGTTTTTCGGATTACGATGGTCTTCACGCCATCGCCATCGTATAATCGGCGATGGCCATCGTAGTTTTTCCCGTTCCAGGCTCGGCTAATTGCTCTCTGTTCACTGTGCGCAAATTAAGTACATGATCAACGATACAAAGGGTAAGAGGAGGAGTAGTAGAAGTAGTACCTATTCCCTCAAGTTTACCACCGCACCCACAATAGTGTGATCCAAGCAGCGAGGCTCGGGACGGCCGCCGTGGGGAGAACACGAAGGACGACATAAGTGTTCAATAACACATTAGTTGTCTCGAGTCGGCCACGTGCGCTACTAGTGGAAGCAATTAATCCTTCCCAGAATAGAATACTGTTCCCCACTTTGGATGCCGGGTACAAGAAAAAAGGTTAAACAACTTGAAGGTATCCAACGATCGTTCACGGCCAAAATTCGAGGCATGCAGGAGTACGATTACCACAAACGACTCAGCTGTCTCCACTTGTATTCAATACAGCGCAATACAGCATCTAAAAGGGCTGAAGAGACACGATAGAAAGCACTGGCGAATATGGCTACTTCCGTAGCCTTCCGCACAGCAGAAAATAAGAGCTATGCGCAATAAGTCGGCCACCTCGATCAGCGACCTACCTCACGGAGAAAGAGAGGAAGTACAGAGAACCTACCAAACCTTCTCAGCAGGAGCTGTGGCCAGGTGCAATATCCCCTGCGGAAAAGTCACCCAGTATCCCTTGGGGACGTGAGGCCAAAGATATTCTTACAGGGATAGGGTCCGCCAGAAGGGCCAAAGGGTACGACATTCTTAAGAGTACACCAGGACGACAAAGAAGAGCAATGAATATGAAACTTTCGTAGGATCAATTACTTTTTCTTCCGGCAAAATAGCTTTTCCCTAAAGAAAATAATTCCGACGGCAGTACTATCATTGGGTGTCAACGATACGGAGCTCCAGTTTCCGGTTTGAGTGATACTAGATTCCTTGCTGAAAAAAGGACTATTGCTTTGCATGTCACCAACGGGAAGAAAGAATTGTGCTGCACAGTAGCATTGAAACTGACAGCACTCGTCGTGTGATATCACTGAAGTTGACAGTTGAAAGCATCACCCGTCATGAGCAAAATATCAACGAAAGTTTGATCGGTGAAGAAGTAACCTCACAAATTTTTCGCCGTCCTTTTTGATGACCGGGTAGGTACGCTAGTTATACAATAATCTAACGTGCCCTGCGACATTTCCCATCGATCATACTTTAGTTTATTTGTTTGTACAAGATGCGCTGTAATTGCCCACTATAGAGATCAAAAGAGGGAAGTGAGCTCGAATCCAATTCTGCTGAACAGGACGATCCTGTTTTTCTTCTGTTCGATGAGAGGCAGCAATGTAATTCCTGTTAATTTCAACAGCTAGTCCAGCGTCACTCAAATTAAGCACCGCAGCCTGCATATCATTTGATACTACCTACTTCAATCTACCTTTTTCTCTCAAGCGAAGACCTGTATCATTAAATAACGGAATTAACTGAAGAAAAACAATTCCTGCATCGAATCCCGTTTCGCTGCTCTTTTTTCACGGTTCTGCTGTGTGCTCTGAACAACATCTGCCCTCTGATGCATTGATCTACGCATTTTTTCACTTCGAGAAAATTCCGAGCATATGCTGAGTTCCAGGATGAAAGTAAAAACCAGGGTCCATGTAAACACTACGAGATAGTTACTTCAAATGTCTTCATGACTTGGATTTTAAATTTGGTGAAGCAAGAAGAGCAGCAAATATTTAGGTTCCCTTACTTTTGTTCATCATAATTAGGCGTAATTTTCGGTTACTGGTTTTCAGCAGAACTCTAAAGGATCACACCACACTCTCCAACCTGGCGTATTTTTTAAAGTGTCTTTCTGATCTGCTAGTACTCAGCAACCTTAGTTCTCATCGTCATTGTGGATTTCGGAAACATAATTGACGAGCCTACCCATATCAGCCATATTTCAGCCACGGATGAGCTGACGGAACATGGTCGGTGCATTGACTTACGTACAGACGTCCGAAGAAATGACTCACTCGATATGAGTGTAGAGGTCCTGGTAGAGCCTGTCTCGCTTTCTGAGTGCCTGTAGGAGCAGCTTACACATGGCGGTGCTGTCGTGGGGGCGGGAGCGCTCCTCTCGCGACCGGCGTCGAAGAGACACGTAGAGTTCCTCACAGTTGCTTACTCTGGTCAATGATGAAAGAGGTACGTTAGCAATGCATTGATTAGGGTACTGTACTGTATGTGCTATTTCATGCCGCTTAGACACAACGCAGTGCTTCGAGATAAGAAAGAGAAGGACCATACTGTGCAGAAGGTCGGCCGATATGTGGAACCCATGCACAAGGGTGTTCCACGCGGGATCAAAATGTAAGCGAGCAATTAGTTTAGAAAGAATAGCAGAACAGGGAGAACAGAAAAAATATCATAACTAATAGCATGAAAATGGAGAGTTATCTCGAAGACCTTAATGAAGAAAATGTATACTATTGGGGTCCCTCTGGAGGCTTGACGCCCCATAACACACGATTGGTAAACCTAACGAACAAAGCACTGCAACCGATGGCCCATGCTATACCCACTAAGGGGTGGGGAGATCGGAGACGGCCGCCACTATTTTTCTACAACACAACTGCACATCCTAGGTAGGTACTCTACCATGCTGCTGCAGTGGCGACGAAACACAGAGAAGTACTTCAGCATACATTAACTAGAGACAGAAACAAATATAAATAAAACTATAGACTAGTTACCCAAGAAGCGACACAATAAAAAACATGGCTTGCTCCGAAATGAACCCTAGAATAACGACCGTGCTTAATAAACGTTTCAACCCCTCATTGGGCATAGAATGGGCAATAGGCCATAGGGTTAGGTTTGTTAGATTCGCCCATCCTCTGTCATGGGGAACAACGCACCAAGGGGATCCTGTAGGTTATCTTAGCCATTAGCTAGGCCTTCACGACGTGTGTTTCGTACCCACTTTGCTTCCTTCTGATTTCATACTTTTACTGATATAACTTTCTTCTGTTCTTCCTCTTCTATCCCGACTTGCTGTTCCCATGCGCGTCGATCCTGTGTGGGAACACCTTCGTGCATGGGTTGCCCGTTTCTATCGACATGCTAAATGTCCCTCATTTCTTCCTCTGTTAGATCACTTTAGTTGTGGAGACAAAGGCTTCAACTATTCAATAGTCGAAACTAATAAACGTTTCAAATCAATGCTAATCCTACGAAATTCTTATGAGTTATTTGATCTGTGCAGGGCAAAGAGGGCGACAGACAAGCAGCGCTGATACGCATTCCTGATATCCACATGTAAGCTTTAACAACCAGCAAATAGTCAAGCGCCAAGAAAACAGCATAGCGTGGTTAAAATGTTCCACTGGAAACGGCCGCCAACAAGTTCTTGACAGGAATGTTTAGGAACATTTTAACGGTCCTTACATATAAATAATTATTTTTTGTAGTTTGATCCACCGTAGTATTTCACTACAACGGCGATCAAACAAAGGAAAAAATGAGCAACAGAGAAAGTCTAACTGGGATGCCCACACACATGCAACGTGCCTGGGAGCATTATTATTATTATTATTATATTGGTATTGTCCCGCTATTTCTGAAACTTAGACAATCAATAGCGATCTAAGATGATTTACTCGGCTTACAGCCGGAACCACAACATTGTGCTCAGGTGGCAAGAGATGAAGGACGAAAAGAGAAGAAGACAGAAGAAAGAAGCGCCCGTGCGGACGGTTCTTCTGTGGCCCTCCACACGGGCGAGGCAAGAGCCCCGTACAAAAAGTCGGCATCTTCTCTGCTCCCTTAGATACTATTACACTTAACCCTTTCGGTCCCAGAAACTCTGCTCTTGCTATGAGGTTCTAAAAGGAGCTCATAATAGACACTCTCACGGTGGTCACTTGAGTTCTATCTCCAGTTTTATTCAGTCATAAATAAACTACTAGCACTGACTTCACAAGTGTTGTAAAATATGTAAAAATTTCCAGAGCAAGAATCAACGCGCTGATTTCAATAATCAAAACTTTGATGCGGGATCTGGAGTTCCCGTCGGGAACGAAAGAGTTAAAAGAACATATCTTAACGGCACGTGTGACTGACAGCACAAAAGAAAGCAGTATAATATAGGGCAGCGTATAATCGTATCAAAATTCAAAGCTACAGCACTGTGTCGTTGTAATCGAGCTGTTTCCAAGAGCAGTAGCCGTGATTACCTAGTCATATTCGGTAGTAGCACGGTATCTAATGGCGTGGACAGCTAGCGCTGCGGTCACTACGCCCGCTTTGCGCCGAATACAGATCAACGCGTCTGTATGGTTTATACGCGGTCTTTACAGACTCAACACTCGCGTCACGTAGTGCTGAGCATAGATGGGGTGAGTCAACGCGCAGTATACTGAAAATGGCATATCTACCAAGCATGAGCTTAGTTTCAGACAAAGTGGCTTCTTCTGCAACATCTGAGGTTGCCAGAGATTGGTCCAATACTCACGCAATAGTCCTCCAACATGAGAAGGAAACAATCGACGCGTTAACGCAGGTAGAAATGACCAAACGCTTCACCCTCGGCCAAACCCAGGGTATCGCATAAAATCATTGACTAAGCAGTGGTCTATCTTCTGGTAGACTAGAAAGTAAGTTTCTTTTTACAGATTGACCTTTCCATGTAGAGAGCGACTTACATCTAATGTGGGTTGGAGCAAACATACAAGAGCAAGAATTCATATGAGGAAGCAGGATCGGCCTCGGAAGCTCTGTCTGGCTTTTGCTTCACGCAATGCCTTAATTTACATTATTTATAGAAGTAATATATTCTGTAAGAAAGAGTGAAGTAAATACGATGATAAAGAGCACTTACATGGCATCGAGAGTGTCGGTAGGAGTTTTGGCATTGGAGAAGGGAGAGCCGTGTAGCTCCATCACTTTAGTGTTAAGGGCGGTGAGGGACGCATCCAGACGCTGGGTCTTGTCCACAGCTGCGTGTACCGCTGACAGCGTGGCCTCGCCACCACCTCGCCAAGCACCGTATGCTTTTTCTGAGCCTACGAAAGACATGAAAATGCTTGTTTAAAACCTAAATTAACTCAGTCATTCGTAGAAAGGAAGTAATGTTTCGGTATCAAAGTTTGGGCAATGTGAAGTCCTAGCTTACTGGTAATCGGTAACCTATGAATGCAAAACAATTTACAATACAAAAACCATTACCCTATCTGGATGCAGCAATATGCTTAGTGGTCTCCTAGCGTCCTAGATAATACTTAAAAATTTCTCTAAGCTTATTGGGCACACAATGAGGTCAGTATCACGCCCGCACGCTAGACATTCCACATATCATAAGAAGCGCGAGCGTAATGGGAAGGCTCAACAATACCAAACATGTTGAAGAACACCTAGACAAATTGTTAATGTATACACGATACCGTACTTTACTGACAACGGATGGCCCACACTCCAGTTCTCCTGTGACAGTATAAACTATATAGGGTAACATGTCTGGTACCCGTCCACCATGCTAGTAGCCGTCCAATTGTCTTTAAAAACTTTTTGTGTGCAAACTAGCAGTGCTAGAGAGCCATACATAGGCTTAAACTGTAGGGTACTACTTAGGCTACAGTTTAAGCCTATGTACGGTTTTCTAGCACTGCTAGTTTTTACACAGGAAGTTTTTAAAGAGAAGTGGACGGCTACTAGCATGGTGGACGGGTACTAGACATGCTACCCTAACGCCTGTTCCAGTGTGAATGGAAGTAACAACATTGGATTAAATTATATAGCTGGCAACAGACGGATGAAGAGACACATTCCTAGAGACAAGCCGTGACACAGGCTTCAGCCCTCCATGAACTACTGCCGTAATGCCACGATAAATAGAGCAGACGCCACAGACCTGATGAGGGCCTCAAGCGATCGATACTAGGCCAAGCAACTCACTGATGCGGGCGTGGGGCGGTTGGCTGGTGTAGTGGTCCAGGTCTGTGTTGAGAGCCTCCATGAAGAGGTGATGACGAGCCTGTAGCTTGGCGATATCATTGAGCATCCGCTGCCCCGAGCGGGTCAGCTCCGAGTGCCGGGATAGCAAGTGCAGCCTGACAGCCCGAGAGTAAAAATATTAAATATAGGCATACAAAAAGCATATATTCTACAAGAATAACGCTATAGATCAACATCGTTGAAGAAAGTGGGAAAAAAGCGTCGAGTAGAAGGCTGCCAGCACGGTGACTACCAGTGATTGAAAATACAACTTGAGTAAATGCTTTATGACTAGGCGGTATTGACGGAAAGTCTAAAATCTCAGGTGGGAGTGAACTCATAAAAGTGAGCTCGACGGGTCACTGTCTTCATCCCGGTGCAGACGTGGAAGCAAAGGCTATCTTATTCAACGAACTAACTTTACAGTAAAGACTTCCGCAACTATCATGCGATTATTAAAGGCGACGGCAAAATTGGCTTGACCGCGCACCCCTGCTGGGAAAGCCACTCACACACACTGGTTCGTACAGTGAATATAAGTCAACTGGCCCTAGAAGATTGTACAGCTGTAGTCGATAAGAGATCCGAGTTACAGCGCCATCGACATAAGGCCCTTATGAAACGACCTGCGCCCCCTAATCCGTCCCATGCTAGGCAGCACCAGTATTCCCGCAACAGCCCACGGGCATCAAAAGCTGACGTAGCACGTCAAGCGCAAGAGGTCGTCTGCTTGGCAGGTAGACGCGAACCAGAAACCTTCAGTGTAGTTGCTGTGAGCATTCTCTAGCACAGCAGGTAGGTGCCAGAACATTACATTACATACAGAGTCTATCATTCATATCAAATGACGGATATTATTATTCACGACAGACAACTCACATTGCAACTTTCTGAGCAGAGACGAGGGCAGAGAGCAGTTTGCTCTCCCTCTGCAGGAAGTAGAGCGCGTGGCACCACATGCGGCGCTGCAGCGAGTGCTCCACTGCAGTTCTGGGCGCCCTGAGCATCTCCTCCACCAGAGTAGGGAAATGAGGAGCAACGTGCGGAGTTAGAGCTCCAGTGCTGAACACATACAGCAGCCAGTCGTCTTCCTCCTGAAATACCACACATTGTCCGTTTAAAGTCAATGCTGATTAAAACCTTATAGTCCTCAACAATACGACTACTCCGATAGCTCAGGAGAATATTAGTGGAAAACACTTCAAAATAAATATATGGCTTTTACATGCTGATGTAAAGGCAGTACCACGGAGAAATGAAATTTGCACGATATGAAAAATACTCCCCTCAAAATTTACTGCCATTACTCAAGCCAACAATGTTGCAAGGCAATTCTTCATCCGAACATTGTTGACGTGTGTTATAGCACTGCCACGATGGATGAACACTTTCTCATTACTTTCGCGCACTGTTTGCCTGTGTCAGAGCCTCCAGTCTCTCAAGCCATTGCTACAACGCTTCAAACAAAGAACGGACTCGTCGTCGCGTGCTATGTCAAGCAAAACGAAGGACTCATGCAAGAATAATCACCACGTATGGGAAGAACAAGTCAAGAGACAATCTGAAGGGTTTTCATAATAATTGCATCTGCAAATGAAGCAACGACTGTTACTGACCGGAGGAGCCCAACACTGCGTGGCGGGCTTGGAGCCATCAGGAGGGTGGCCGCGGGGCAGCAGCAGCCGCTGCTCGTCCACCAGCACCCCAGAGTCCCGCTGTACCCACTCCTGAACTTCGGTCATTGTAGTTGTGTTGCTGATCTCGTACTGTAGTAAGCGACAGCCCGACACCACCAGCACTTGGATTATCTGCAGTACAAGGCAGATTTGACACAGACGGCTAAAACAAGTAGCAACACAATACTGATGTAAAAGCGGCACTGGCAGAGTTATAGCTGTACAACTTCGAAAATAAGTGGTGCTAAGCGTTTACTGTCACATAAATTTTCCAACTCCCAATATATTGAAGTAGGAAGACACCAAATTAAGCATGAACGGAAATGAATTCGTTCCGTGCAGTCTTGCTTCCGATTTTTTTTTTTTTACAAAGGCAGTAGAAGAACGTTAACTAAGGGGAGGGGCGGAACGGAGATGACGACTAGTATGGAAAAAACTTCAGAGAGTAAACAGCACTGGCAGCGCTTAACAAGCACCTAGGAATTGGTGGCAGAGCTGCTGGGAGGAAAAGAAACTTGCAGCTGTGACGATGCGAACGGCGAACTAGCCTAGATGGTCATCAAAACACTGCGAATAGAAATATACCGGGTAAGTAGCAAATGTGGAATATATTTGCAAGGAGGCAAGCTACATTTGCGGAGAGGAAGTGGGTATCAGAGTTGGGTAAATTCAAAAATGTTGTGACTGCTATAGAAGAAGAAAAACCTGCGCATGCGAGTCATTTTCTTTGAAAATCACGAGATGAACTGCACATGGAGATTAATTATGTCTTCTACACAAGGTGGCGGGAAGCGCCTCAGCCCAAGTGGTATAAACAATAGAAATGTTCTTCTAACATTTCAGCAGCTGGAGTTACGCTGCACCGATGGTCTCTTACGCTACACATTTCACACTCGAAGCTCAGTCTTAGGATCCCAAATGACCCATTAAATAGAGACACCGTTAATGAACTCAAGTGAACGACAATAAAGATTAATGGATAATCACTGAAAAAGTCGAAAAGAAGCAGAGTATACATTTGAACATTAATGTCAGTCCAGTTCAACAAACTTTTGCAACTTATTAACTTGCAGTTAGAAATGAAATAAACTGGTTTCGATCAAATAGACAACATGGAGACACTTTGAGCATCGCCAAAGGCAGACAACGTGCCGGAGAACCTAATACTAGGTCGTACTACGAGAGGCAGCACCTTTTTATTAAGCAGAGCTGCCATGCGAGTGAAGGCCACCACTTGCTTCTTGTCGTCGGGCTTGGCGCCATCGATTTGTCCACGTTTGGAAGGCTCCCACTCGAGCATCAGCTGCAGCCAACACTCCACTGCTCGCCTGCAGCAGACACGTGAAATGACATTCACCAACCATAGAAGCTACCCGCACACAATAGACACATCCCTTTCAGCTGCATGTGTCACGTTTACATTAGCATCTGAGTTACTTCGCCGCCATACGTGATTAGCTCTTCTTTCATAAATGCACTTCGGGTAAGGTGACGAAATTTTAGTCGAACGGATATTTAAAAAATTAATGTACCCATGTAATGCACTATGGGGTAGTCGTATTACAACCAGCAGCCACACCTCACCGAAGTAACACAGCCTATATTCTTGGTAGGGCACAAGCCTCAAAGACTGTTGTGGAATGTATTACAGAAAAAGTTACCCATACATAACTCAGCACTACAGATCATCGCATAATTTTGATTCTGCAGGGAATTACTCTAATATTTCATTTACAGTAAAACACTTAAATAAAATACCATGAACTTACTTGAAAGGCTTAGAGACGTGGCACTCATCAAACATGTGCTCTGAGAACTGCACGTCGCCATTCCTGCCTTCATATACGCAGATGTGGGCAGGCTTCTTGCTGCGCACGCGCTTCATCCTGCGTCACATGCAGCAGAGGAGTACAAATGTAAAATTTAATTAACTTGTTCAATGTTCATAATCACAAGATCATTCTCTATAACATCGTGTAAAATGCCAAATTTGATTATCTTCATGATACAAGCTCACACTCCATGGCATGGAGTACAATGCCAAGTTCAAATAACCCGTTGATATCACAAGCTCATTCTCTGTAACAAAGACTAAAATTGTCAAATTTAAGTAACTTATCCATTCTACAAGGACACACTCTATGCGACGTTCAGAATATTCCCACGAGCGTAACTCAAGACAAATAATAGAAGTGAGGTCAACGCAGCTTCTCCCCTACTCACCACTCCACAGGTGACATGTTGGGCAGGAACGGTCTCACGCCCGTGATGATCTCGTGCACCACCAGGCCCAGAGACCAGTAGTCCACAGTGCAGGCGTATCTGAAAATGCACCCAGATTCTTTGTGATAGAAACATGGCAGCCAGCAACGGGACAACATAAGATGCTACACGCAGTGAGCCACTAGCACCGTAACTGCGGATCCTAATTAAGCAAACGTACCAGCTATGGGGAAGCAATCACTCGCCGAGCACATCAAATAACACTAGAGTCCTCGCGGAAATCCACAGCCAGCTGCATAGCACGTCAGACGAGAACATTCTGACAAGCACTGAGCATTCAGCATCACACAGACACAGAAGTGGAGTATGAACACACACAACACTATCGCTACTAGCGATTAATCTCAACTGCACCAGCAAAACATTTATCATTTATACCGGGGCTACACTATACATTCTCACGCACAACTTGATGCGAGGATGTGCAGTTCGCACGTCGTCCTGATACCTCACGCAGTCTGTAGCGTAGATACAGTAGCATGAACAGCGTGCGAGCTGCGCATCCTCGCATCAAGTTGCAGGAGAATGCATAAAATGAAAGGCACTAGCAATGTAACCACTTGATGATACCATACAGCAGTGCCGTCACCACAGGCATATCCAGGATTTGCTCAGGTTGAACCCAACACAGCTGTAAAGGCTTTCTGCTTCAGTGAGGTCATAAATTAGCAACATGTTTTTCAGATAAAAAAGTCCATATGCTATTGACATGATCTTATTTATCTTGAAAAAGGTCAATTTCTCAACCAAAATACAAATTTTTAAAATTCCAAGAAGGGACCTGGTGGGTACCCCCATAGGACCGGAAAAAATGTTCGTATTTCAGAGGACAAACTTGCCTTTTTCAGAGTTGATGATATCATGACAACAGCACATGCACCCTTTCTACCATTCAAGATGATACAAATTATAACGTCACCAATGCAGAAAACCCCATACGGCTGTGTCGGGTTGTAGCTACCTAAGCTACCTAGAAAAAATCCTCGATACGAGCATGGCCATCACCTGCACCAGCAACAAGCAGCTGCAGTTTTCTATGCTGGCCTGCATTTCAAAGATTGCAAGACTGGGTGTGAAAGAAGTGAAAAAATGGAAACCCTACAGCACAAGTTATATACTCGAAAATTGGCCACAGCTCACTGTAAATTACAGTGGTAAGAGGCCGAGGTGCCAAGAGGTTTGTGCAGCAGTGGGGCCTCGTTGTGCTTGCGCCAAGCTATAGAATCAGACGCTCAACTCAATGAGCGGTCACTCAATTTAATGAGCGGACACTCAACTAAATGAGCGGACACTCAACTCAATGAGCATACACTCAACTCAATGAGCATACACTCAATTTAACACGCGGATGCTCAACTTGCATGTCATTCATTCTACCTTATCTATGCTGCCGGCTTTCACAGCGTATGGGAGCCACGTGCGAGCTGAAAATCCGTTCTCAACTTAAGCGTGCAACTGCATTGTGTAACCCTAGCATTAAAGATATAGTGTAGGTACCCGATAAGGATGACTTTTCGAATAGTAACCGCCAAAGGCGCAATAAAATCATTCTAGGGTAATAAAATAAAAAGCAGACAACGTGCCGGAGAACCTCCTACTACTCATAACAAACTAGAAACACATATATGTAAAAGAGGCAACAGGTGGCGCTGTACACACTGAGAGACTGACACATATCGTAACTACATGAGTACAATGAGACGGAGAACTCACCGTTTGCTAAGGAACAGTTCAGGAGCGAGGTACTGAAGGGTTCCCACAAATGAAGTACAAACACTAGTGTACTCCAACTCCTTGGCATATCCCAGGTCTATGAGCTTGAAACGAGTCTGTGGGCGGCATACAAATATAGGTATCATTAAGGCGAACAAGTCGAGCACATACTGAAAAAAACTATTAGCGCGTGAGAAATCAAAACACGGCAGGCCTATAATTTTTCCCATATGATGATAATAATATATGAACTAATGTATCTCATAGTCAGCCTATGCTACAGCAACCACTGTCAAGTAAGTTCCAAATAGGTCCCTCTGAAGGATGGAAACCGTTCAACCAATCCTCCAAAAACTTTATGAAATGTCACCTGAGGCATGTTGCAGTCACAATCAAGTGTAATCCAAAGCTCAAAAATCATAATTGGTGACGAGCAGACAGGCATTGCAAGTAACCACATTTGTTGGATTTTAGGTCACGGCAATTTTTCCGAGTTACGGTAACCCAAACAGGGTGGGCTTGCTTGCAACATGCCTCTGTTCTGCGTAAGGCCACCGCCACACCAGTGCAGCAAGCAATGCGCGACGCGACAAATTCGTTGCACAAGAAGCATCAAGTCGGCAAAAGTAATCTAGTGTCCCCACCGACGCAACACACCATGCATTGCTGTCGGTCACAGGCAACATGTAAAAAAAATCTCACTGCACTGGCTAAGTTCCAACGGAGCACGTGATGCTACGCTATGAATTAGGCTAACTCTAACACGCCTCTTAGAAGAGGCACTGTAACGCCGTAGCTTCAGAATTCAGAGGATGCCCTTGTGTGGGTGCCATGCAGAAAATTTATTACCACTGCAATATGAATCACTTATTATTCCTAAAGTTTGTGAAACCAAGTAGAGAGATCGCTTCCTTATGTACGGTACATTTCATGCCAATATATATGCAAAACACTGTTATTCTAAAATAAGTATACCGTAGTATCAACAAATTTCATAAAAACTTAACGTTTCGGAAATTAAATTCCCATCATAAGAAATTTAAAAATTATAACTCACAAAGGATGACTAAAATGAATATTTTATTTTGCATGAACTAAGTCTGGACAAGTGTTAGCATCGGGGGACCTAAAAGGCAAATGACTGCAGTGCGCAACGAGGATCTGTATATAAGCGTTGGAAGGTATAGGAGGTGGGCAAGTACAGTCGGAGGCAAGAGCGTCAGTCATGGATCGTGACGAGTGGTAAGGCTGAAGTCATTATGTTGAGGCTAGGTTTTGTTTTATGGATATATAGTGATTCTAGAGTTTAGGTTTTGTTTTATGGATATATAGTGATTCTAGAGTTGTGAGTTCTATTGGATTAGAATAAGCTTTGATAGAGAAGTCTTTCCTGCTAATTGGATGGTTGTTTTGTTCTGCATGAAGACGGGGAGCTGAATGTGCAGGTTTTGCTAGTGGTAAACCTGTTCTGCTTGATATACCTAAATGTTGGTCAACGCGTGCTTTGAAATGCTGTCTAGTGCTGCCATAATACAGAGCTGAGCAGCTCGTGCAAGAAAAGACGTACACGCATGTCAGGGTCAGGGAAAATGGGTCCATTATGAATAGCAGCGCATACTATGACCAACCAGGGGCCATACATTGGTTCGCACTGAAGTGAAGCCTGTAATGATGGTATTCCCGATTTTTGTATCTAATGTAACTCTAGTGAGAAGCTGTGCATGTGTAGCTACCAGGTCTCATTGTGTCCCTAATAAATGTATTTATTTAGCTATTTCATTTAACACGCTGAATACATGGGCAGTGCAGGGAATAACCACTGCAAAAGTTCTGCTAATGCAGAAACTATAGGACCTGACCAATAATGTCAAGGCAAACAACACCAAGGATTACTACTATAGGCCTCAATCTTAACCTCTAAATGCAACAATGTCCAATGACAGCTCAACCAACTTCCGGTGAGCATTTCAGGGCTAACAGCACAGCAGCAATTTTCTATGCAAATCGGACCAACTTTAGTGCAGACTACGTCAATTTCCAGCGCTGATAATTCAGTAAAGAGATGTAACTTGATCAGGGCAGACGCCCAGAATTTCAACGTTGGTTGTTTCAACCCAGCGAGCAATGGAAGTTAGCTGAAGCCTGACCATCAACATCCTGCAGTACTAGCTATATTCTTAGGGTTGAGGTCCCTGCATATGCCGCGGGGTATAAGATGTGAGCAGTTACCTGACCATCAACATCCTGCAGTACTAGCTATATTCTTAGGGTTGAGGTTCATGCATATGCCGCGGGGTAGGAGATGTGAGCAGTTACCTGACCATCAACATCCTGCAGTACTATATTCTCAGGCTTGAGGTCCCTGTGTATGATGCGCTGGGAGTGGAGATACGCCACAGCTTCAGTGAGGTCCTTAAGGCAGCCTCGCACAGCCACCTCACGCAAACCACAGCAGTTCTCAGGTTTGTTCAGCACCTAGTAGTTGAAAATGACATAAATAATAATAATAATAATATGTACTTCTGTGAAGTAAAATCCGAGTTGCAGCTACTATATTCAATAAAGATTGTAGCTTTCACACTCCTGTAAATAAACAAGTGGTATAACAATTATAAAGCAAATAAAGCCACCCTTGAAAAAATAATAAAGCACCTACAGTGACAATTTAAAAAGGTATAGATTTTAAAATGAATAAGTATAACTCGCCAGTTCAAATATCCAAGTATACTGTGACACAATATTAAAATAAATCATACTTACTCTTCTGAGGTCACCACCACTGCAATATTCCATGCACAACATTGGCAGATCACCAGGCTTGCCCTCCAGCTCGCTGGGAACCTAAGAAAAAAGTTCGAGTTACAAGCAGGGCAGCACTGTCTGCATGGAAGCAGTAGAGACCCGTCTCGCCACTACAACCAAGTAAGTTTCCAGGTGGAGGGGGAGGGGAGGGGCGGTCAGGGAAGCAAGAATGCAGCCATGCAGGCCAGTATCACAAAAGTCATAGAATATGGGAATACTGTACAATGTTAAGCCAAGCAAGGGGTGTGTGCATTTCAATATGTGCTAGCCCACTGTGTCACAACCGAAGTTCAAAAGAGTATCAAAGAAAACGACGAACATCAGATAAACTCATACAAGGTCTCTCAGAGGTGTTAAAGTACCGGCATCTGTTTTTAACCAGATCCATTGCATTTGAAAAATGCATCCTCTGGCAATAAATTTTACATGCTCACACAACTCCAAAAAACGTGCATTCCAGTAACAGTCTTAGGCAGGGTGAGTCAGTTTCTAAGAAATACCCCGAGTTCACTCTACTCGCCACAAGCAAATAAGGAACACCATTATGACGAGGAAAATCATCCTAGTGTAGCTCTTAGTACACAATCAAAGCATACATAACCTATCAATTGAGGAAACGGTTAATAGTGTTCTGGCCATTACGGTACGTCATATCCTTAGGAGTAAGCCATTGGTTTAAGGACTCAGCTCAGCTTCTGTGATAGAAGAAGCTGCTTAACTTAGCTAGTGCACTTTTTTTGAGAATTTCGGAGATCAGAGATAATGAAAAAAGTGTGGACCTCATTTACCTCGACTTCTAAAAATCATTTGGCAAAGTCCCCAATCAACAGTTAGCTCATGAAAAATACGAGAAGCCCACGGCATATAGGGTGACTATTCAAGCTGGATCAGAGTTCGGCTCACTGGTCAGCACAGCAGTGAGTGAAGCTGTAAGAAGAGACGAGCCTCTGGACGCCTGTCTCATCTGGTGTCCTGCAAGGTAACGTGCTCAGCCCCTTTCTGTCTATAATTTATATCAATGATCATGATCTTAACATCCGCAGTAAAATCAGTAAATTTGCAGATGACACTAAACTATGCCGTCATGCAAGAACCTAGACTGCCTAATGGCATAGTCCACAACTTGGCAGATGAGTTTTAATGTCAACAAATGTTCAGTCATGCACGTTGAGCCAGAGCCAAACCCCTCAGCCCAATTACAAATGAATTTGATAAAACTTGCAGCTGTCACCCAATGCTACTTGGGAATAACTATCACAAATATTATACAACTCAGTCATAAAGTTGACAAGGGTGTCAAAAGAGCAAGCAGAGTACTAGGATACATTACCAGGAATTTCGAGTAGAAATCCAAGGATATAATCATTCCTTTGTACAAAGCACTAGTGCGCCTGCATTTAGAATTTGCTCTTCAATTTTTGTCGCCACAACTATGAGTGCAACGATAACGATAAAATAGAAAGAATCTAATAAGCAACAATGTCGATACTTCAGCTGTGAAGCAAGCCCATACGAATATCACCAACAGGAACAGGGACTCATCTCTCTCGAACAAAAGACGACTGCAGGGGCAACTAATAGAAACATCGAAGTATCTGAATGGCTTCAACGACGTGCCTACATTGGAACTTTCTTTTGAGAGAGACGTTAATGTTTGCTTGCAAAACAACGGCCAGAAAACTCAAGCACCAAGAATGAAGACGTACTTCCAGCCAGCAGCTTTTCCAATAGTACGGTAGCTACTTCATAGTGAACATTTGGAAAAGACAGAGTCAGTCAATGCATTTAAAAATCGCCTTGACAAACATAGAGAGCAGCATCCTCCACAGTTATGAACTCCTCCTCCACGAGTACCAAACTCTTAATGGGGAGAGCTTCTAAGGCACCATTATCCGTTCATTTCATTTCACAAGTAGAACTCGTGGAAATTCCACGGTTGATGAATGTCTCTACTTTTAAAAATGTACCACACCTACGCTATGCTAATAGCTACAACTCAAACCATTTATTACCGTAACGCAGCTCTTCTAACGGAACCCACAATCCAAGTTAACGCCAGTCACTTAACCCTGACAAACTCTGTGGAACTCAACAATTTACGTCTATCTTAATATACATCGTATAAGCTAATGCCCGTCGTGCAGCATCCAATGCCCCGTATGAGTCTTGAAACATGTTGTAGCACCTGTCCCCCACATCTACTTTAAGAACTTCATATTACATAACGGTTGTCATCTAACCTAACCACATCCTCCAACCTAGCTATACCATATCACTGGGCGAACTTGTGCAGCACCTCATCGAACATACCTAGGTACCTACTGCACCACATGTAATGTACGGTAGGTAACTGACAATATCTAACGTAACTCACCTCATCTAATATAATGCCACTTATATAGCCACTGCACCTCATCTAAACCATTAACAAATCATAAATATCAGCAAATTTAATGTACCAAATGGCGCTAATGAAGCCAAATATCATTGTAAATGTTACAAAACTACTAACTTTAGCTTAATATCTGTATATATCGGTAAAAAATTGTTGGGCATATTAAATGGTTAGATTAAATACTAATTGTATCAAGGAGTTGGAAAATCATGAGGACGAGGAGTCGGAGTCAGAATTGGAAATTATGGAGGGCCCGAGTCTGAATCTGAACCATCCGACTTTGCAACTCTGCTTCTATAGGTTTGATAGGTTTATTACACACGTATAAAACATTACAATAGTGAAAACTTTCTGAGTTCAATATAAGTACAGTAATATATCTGCATATCCCATAGAAAAGTAGTGGAACTTTTTTGGGTAACAAGTAGTAATTAGACTAGTACAATTGCATAACATAATCTTTATATCGCTTTTTAAAGGCGTCATTAGATATAGGATCTAATAGGTGTGTTGGAATTCGACTAACAAGTGATACTGTTTGGAAGATAGTTGAACGTTTCTCTACATCAACACGCACATTTATAAGATTGAGAATGGAGCGTCTCATCTCGTAGTTTCGATGGGGTATGAGTGATCCGTAATATTGTTGAAAGACAAGAGGATGGTTATGTATGAGCGATCGGAAAAACGTAAGAAGCGAATAGTTATACACATCTTGAAATTGCAACATTTGTAAATTGCGGTATACCGTATATCACTACAATTCATCAACGGTATATTTCGATCTCGTTTACCGCGAAGTATTCACCTTAGTATATTATTTTGCACAACTTCAAGCTCACAAATGTAACAATGAGGGGCTGCACCCCAGATGATAATATTTTGATCTAACAAGGAATAAGCAAATGAATAATAAATTTGTTTTAACGAATCACGATTGACATAGACACTGCATATATTACACCATGAACTCTACTGAGCTTTCGGCCTAACTCTTCAATGTGGGCTTTGAAACTAAGTTTATCATCAAGAATCAAACCAAGATATCGAAACTAAGACACCCATTCCAATTTTTTACCGTTGACATGAATCGTCAGTAAGTCAGGACGAGAACGTGGAATGAATAACAGCAGCTTAGCTTTATCCTCATAGGCAATCAATCTATTTTGAATTAACCATTGTGACAATTTACTTAGAATATGTTGAATATCAGTTATGGCTGAGAGAAAATTGCCTTAAGTAGTGTAGAACACCGCATCATCTTCAAATAGAACACACTTCATACCAAGAGTAGTTATATCATTAATAAAAATGTTGAAGAGCAACGGTCCTAGCACGCTTCCTTGGGGACTTCAATTTTAATGGGTAAAACTTGAGATTTAACAGCATTACATACTACATATTGGTCACGATTCGATAAGTAGCTTGTCAATAATGCATTCACTGTCCCACGAACACCATAGTGTTGAAGTTTTTTAACAACAATTGGTTATCAACAGTGTCAAAACCCTTCCGCATGTCGTATATTCCTATTTAGAAATTACTAGCGAATATGCGCATCATTCATGTGTGACCGGTGTAATTTTTGTCTCAATGACTAAGAGAGTTTTTGGTCCACTGCTCATTTATTTGAATTCGAGTTCCTCCATGTAAACTAAATTTTCCATGCCCTCTTCCAATATACATATTGCAGATCTACACCTAAGTGTGTTTCCTTTGAACCTTCTAGCTGGATGAAAATCCGATCACTAGATATATTAGTTTCCCCAGGGTGGGGAGTAGCTCACCCCATGGGCCACTTGTTCAATTTGTCAGGTACAACTTCGTCATTCGTGATCATGATTCCAAACATTCAATTTTCATTTGGTATTTATCATGATTTTGCTTATGTCTGCTCAAGATTTGAAACAAGTACACTAGGCCAGTAGACCTAACTGCATTATTCATGATTAATTATTCATTTACCTACATTAGGATGTACATTCAGTAGTGAGTAAAGACATAACACCTTTGACAGTAGCACCAGACCCGCGTCAGCCCCCAGAACTGGGTCCTCTATACGACAGTATAGACAGTTTTGAGGCGCAACCCTTATTATAGACATATTCGATGTTCTTCTTTTTTTATTTCAGGCTCACCCTGTGGCAGCTCAGTGTCCCCAGCACCAGGGCTCCTCACTTTGGTACGACGAGCGCACTCCCAGTCCCAGGCCATGGACTGAAGAGGCTTTGGGTTTGTTTGAACCTCCAGAGGTGTTCTGTCTTCGCTCGCTAACTGACAAAAATTCATTGAAACATCCAGTCTATTCTCAGGGGCTCGCTCCGACTGAACACCTCTGTCGGTAACACCGACATACCCACAGCGCAGCAGGGAGGGGTTTCATGCCCCTTCCTCTGAATTACTGGTGCAAGAGATACTGAATGGAACTAATTCTTCCTTTTTCATCTTACTTTTTTCTCCAACAATCCAGCTCCTTGGAGCACTAGCAGACTAGCAAGGATAATTCACAGCTATCCCCAGGGATACCTGTAAATCTTCAGTTATTTGCCGTACCCTTGGCCGTCTATCAAGAGATAATGCCTTTGGCACTGTGCCCGCCTTACCTCCCAAAAACTTCTAGATTGTTTAGGAACAAGTCACTAGAGTAAAACCTTTTCAGGACGATACTCTTCTAAAAAATATTTCTCTTAGTTTCCACCTTCTACTTGAGATGTTGCGCTTCGTAATAAGCCAGAAAGAATAGTTTTACTCAGAATTTCCTGGAAACCCACCTGTAGTTATTGCAATCTGCCTGGCTCCTACTAGGGAAAAAGAGATAGACCCTTTCCCGGTTACCTGCCGCTGATTCGCTCCGTGCTAAGCACATAGAAAGGCAATCTACATCAAGAGCGTTGGCTTTCCAGCAACCGCTGAGAGTGGAACGCCCCTACTTCAGAGCCTGGTTAGCCCCGCGGCTTCCCAGGGAGACTATATACTGTAACCCCTACTTGTCTCTGGGATTGTCTTTCCCAGCCGAAATCCCTGGGACAAGGATAACATTCCCAGACTGAGGACTATGTTGTCATCAGCCCTCAAGGGGGATCCCGCAGGAAGCTCTCTGCTGCTATCTTCTCTTAAAAGGCTTCCTTGAACTGCCTGACAAGCGAAAATGACTAGTTCATGTAAAGTGGTATTTTACCTTCAGGAAGTTAACTGCTTCCGCTATCAAAGCTTTTGCACGAAACCTCAACTGAACCGACCTATGGAGATGTTAACCTCCAAGGTCCAGGAGACGCTAATCAGGATTCGCATTCCAGCCGTGTCGAAATCCAGACTAATTCCATTATAAGGGTAGCTTTTACAGCCGTAAAAGAACCCCTACATCTAACACACTAGCGGAGAAAGTTCCTGCGCTAAACCTTATCTGCTCCTATGGCCAAGCAATTCTCCCCTTTTTTAGAACAAGGGGAGGAGGGTTTTCTGATAAAAACCCTCAAGAAGAGTATGGTTCTGGTATTGAACTCCATTTGGTCCTAGAGATCTGAACCTCTTACCTGAAGCTATGTTAAATTAGATCTTAAAGGATATCCTGGCCAACTCTGAGCCTGTCTCTGACCTGGCGGTTCTTCGCAGGATTCTTCCAAGATAAATTTTGCCTACCCTCCAGGCTTCTGCCTGGGTCTCGGCCTGCTCCTGGTACCAGACCAAGAATTTAAGCCTCTTACGACAGCAGCTTGGCTTAGATGCACACTGCAGCTTCTAATTACCACTCAGGTTTCTATATGAGTATAGAACATCCTCTAGCTGGCTATGGATTAATGGTTACATCATAGTATTGGGTCTGACGGATCCTGAATCGTCCTGTTGTTAGAGGAAGCCATTCCTTAAAGAAAGGATGGCCTTCAGCCCAAACAAACCGGTACCCGACCAGAGGCCCAACGGGTTCCTGCCTAACTCTACCAACTTCTGTTTTTTATTTTTGTATGACTAACAGCGTTTTTCTCCTTTTCTAGGAAATGTTCCCTGTAACATATGCAGCCACAGCCTGCGCCAGCGCATCAGCCTCAAGCGTCTGCAAGTTGGTAGTTGTCTAACCCCTGTTAAACGGTTTACCAGCCGTTCCGAAACTAAGGAAATCAATGCTTTCCCTGTCACCATTATCCAAGTCAGACGTCTAGCCTGACCTGGAGTAGCTTACAAATGTTTTCCCTATGGACTATACCCCTCGGGGAAGACTCAGGTGTTCAAAAAGGGAACTCATGTACGAATATGCTCCCACACAGGATCAATGCGCATGGGAACAGCAAGTCAGGAAAGAAGAGGAAGATCAGAATAAAGCATAAGGAAGTAGGAGTATGAAAATGGAAGGAAGTAAAGTGGGCACGATAGATCATCAAACTCTTTGATATAGCTCTGACAGAGCCCAGGATATGGAGACCTAGCTGAAAAATTCAACTAGCTTCCACTCTCAATTGGCCATCTCAAGTTCTCTGCACTTAAAGAGTCCTCCCTTCCACTCGAGAATACCTCTCCCGGGCTTCGGTAGGCAACACAGCACTATGTTTCACATCCTAGGACCTTGGTCATCCATAATTACTGTAACTTCCGGACAATGACGCTCAAGTTAGCAGGATTCCCAGTTCTACGTACAAGCCCTTGTACCGAGAACTTTCTCACCTAACTTGGATCTGATTTATTGAGACTGGCCTTAAATTAGAAAAGTCAACTCTACCTGATGCAGACTCTTCAAGTCCTGCTGGTTAGCATAAATGCTTACCAGGAGGTAGTCAAAGGTAGTTGCTAAGCAACCTATGATGTTGCGAGGCATCCTACTTCCGCAAGGTAGTCTACTTATTGGACTCTCTATCGGCCACTTTTAGTTAACCTCTGTAGAGGCTGTAAGGAGTTTCAGGAAAAACACTGTATTCTCATGCCTAGATGTTCAGAACGGAAATCTTCTCAAAACAAAAAAGTTAGGCATCAGAAAAAAACACAATTTGACCCACACCACCCTATAAACAGGTTTTCTGCATGGTAACTATACCCTAGCATGAAATCAGCGCCCAACCTCCCACGGTAAGCACTGCCAGAGGATTCGGCGGTAGTCAACTCTATAATCTCTGCCACAGTTTAATCCAGTCTTCAAATTTCAATGCTATCTGCGACTTCCAGGAGCCCTGATCCACCAAGATTACAAGGAATCGGGATAAGGGAAAGTGTCGGTGTTAGTCCCAGCATTAATAGTCTTAAATAGCCTATGCTGTTCAAATCAGGAAACCACCCCTTCCTTGTTTGGAACAGTGGTTCTTGACAAGCCAAGATAGGAAAAATTACTATACCTAATCCTCTGCTTTGGCTCACCTTATGTCTCGTCAATATGGGTTTAGATTTGCTAAAGACTGAAACCAGAATAACATAGTGTGGCGACCCTAGTCCCTTACACTAGATGTCGTCCAGCAATTTTCTTTCACCAGGTAAAGTTAGACTCTTTTAACCTGTGTCAATCCTCAAAGGTTGCCTACTGGCTTCCTCTCAGCCTAGACATAGGAAAATAATCTCATCTGGAATTAGAGCTAGTCCATCCACCTACCAATCCACCAGGTTGCATTGGGCTATAATGCTTAGACCAGCTTACCCACAGCAACTCCTAATACCCATTACTTGATACAATTTGATAGCCAAGCCTAATTTCTGTGAAATGATATGCAATAATCAGAACTGAAATCTTCTCAAAACAAAAAAAGTTGGGCATCAGAAAAAAACACAATTTGACCCACACCACCCTATAAACAGGTTTTCTGCATGGTAACTATTATTGAATTGTAAGTATATGAAAATCTATTGTCCTAAATGGTGCTAATGATACAAAATATCATTGTAAATTTACAACACTACTATCCTTAGCTTAATATGTGTGTATATATTGGTAAAAATTATTTGGACAAGTTTAATGTTTACAAGAGTTAAATACTAGCTGGATCATGGAGTCCGAGTTGGGATTTGGAAAATCTTGAGAACTCGGAGTCAGAAATTCTAGAGGGCCAGGAGTCGGAGTTTCAACCATCCGACTCCGCAACCCTGAAATTGAGGCATTCAAGACGGCAGCGGTGTAGGCCGACCACACCCACAAAGTCTCCCTATGGTATCACTAAAAACGGTAAAAAAAACACTCACAAACGGGTAAAACCTCTAAGATGCATAATTTTAAAACTATTGGGAAGGTAATTCATATGCTCTAAGACCAGTGAAAGGACATAGAGCAGCAGCTGGACCAGAGCCTTAATGGAAATGTTGACAGTAGCGCGAGTCACAACGAAGTGAGGAGTCCTGGTGCTATGAATACTGCACTGCCACATGGTGAGCCTGAAAAAAATATCCAGAATGTTTCAATGATATTTCTGCAGTGGTGAACGTAGGCAGAGCACCTCTGTCGGACAGCACTAAGACTCGAGGAATCGGCATGATGGCCCGCAGTCTCCCATCCAGGAGGGTGTTCCGAGTCACCACACTCAACTTTAACAAAGGTACTCTAGAGAGTAAATTTTTTTATGAACAAAATCATGAAGTCCTTCTCTGGTATAGGTATAAGCTCAGGATTTAACCATTTCCAAGTTTTGAGCCCTATAGGTATAGGAGTTGGGACACATAAGATTTCTAACTTCCGCACCGTAAGGATGATAAGAGCAGGACTTAGTCAAATTTTCAAAGTTCTCTACCTGATGGGTAGGAGACAGAACTTTGGATTCTTTTGGAGATGACGTCATAGGCCGGCATGTCTGCCTCTATAAAAGCATTGGTCTCCCTAGGCTCTTCAGTATAATTGTGAGCAAATATCTCCTAAGAACAAAATCACAAAACGAATGGGCTTTGGGCTCTGATAAACTCCAGGGGTACTCTGCCAACATTCACCACAGTAAAAACATCATTGCAACATTCTGGATATTTGCTGTGGCTCACTCGGATAGAGTACCACTGTCGGACAGTGCGACCTACTCACGGCGAAGCAGGGAGGGGTCTTGTGATTCCTTGGACTAGCAGACCAGAGCTCAAAATAGACCAAATACATCAACCAAAGTAAACCAGAGCTCAGGGGAACAACGAACCAGTTTGAAGGCACGGGAGACCTCCACCTCGGAGACGAGGCTAGTGTCTTAAGAACTCCAAATGTTCCTCCTCTGGCCGTAGAATAAGGAGTCTGAGACCCGCAAAGGCCACCTTACTCCTGAACCCTTACTTTACTGGCGACTAAACCCGTTCAACTAGCTTAAACTCCTCAGGAAACGAAGACTATAGCCTAGCTAACCTTAAAAGGCCTTCGAACTAGACGGGGTTCCCTATGGAGAGACTATACTAGGAAAATTTGCCTTGCTGATCCACTCTCACAAACTCCAATGAAAACAAACCATGCCACGGATTCTTGGCACTCAGGCCTAATCTAGGCGGGTAAGGACGAAGTTATACCTAGATTCAAGGGCCCCCATAACCGCAAATGCTCTAATACCAGGAGGTAAGCCAATTCGAAGACATAGCTACTAACGGTAGTAGTATCTTAAGGCTCCCCGGGCCCCGTAGTCGCTAGAGTGGCAACTTCTGCGGGACAGTAGCAGACTCCAGTATAGAAGACTACTCGGCCTCCACCTTCAACCGGGCTGCAAACAGGTTAGAAGCCCCCACACGCCTTTAACAGTGGCCGTACATTTAAAAAGAGCTCTCATCTGAAAAGCCTAAAACTATTTAGGCTTCGGCTCGCTCCAGTCCTCTGGTCTTAGCAGGGTCCAGGCTACATCATCAGTCGTTGTACTTCTAGGTTAAGACCTATAATTTTATTGACAAACATTCAAATAAGGAAACCGTAGATAGCTATACCTCTGTACAAATTCTGAAGCCACTGAGAGTAAACTTCGTAGACAGTATCCTTTTGATCAACTTCTGAAGACTCTTCTCGTTGTCTGAGAGATGTAGCGTCTGGACTCTGGAGGCTAACCCCAACATTAGCAGAACGTAGGCCGCTTACGTTTCTCGGAATGGCCCCCCAAGAGATAAACTCCCCCCCAGAATCACGGAGAAGATTCTGTACGAACATAGGAATTCTTGCTTTAGTAAGCAAAAAACTCAGGACTCTGACCTATTTTACTCCTATGTCTTTAAAGGTAAGTCAGCTATACTGCGTTCCATCTCGGAAAAACGCTTGCACTGGTATTTGCTTCAGATTATATTATTATCTATAGAGTAGGTAAATAGCCAAGCATAATTCGGCGATGTGATAAAAACGGTAATTCAAGTCTGAAAAGAGGTCTTCTGTTATTTAAGGTTAGTACCATACTTCAAAGCTTGAGAAGAAGGACTGTAAGGGGCCTGGGAGGTCGCAGATTATCAGAGTTGTACCTCAGATATAGCCCAACCTGCTTTCGGGGAGTATCCTGCTGCAGTTGTCCCCAATCGTCTAGAGCTCTGGAGCTAGTGGCGGAAGACTCCCTGTTCACTGGACACAAGGATAACGTCGGGTAGCCCTCTGGAGGATATGTTCTAAATTGAGAGATGAAATTAAGAGACATCTCACCAAGCTAAAAGACAATGGCCTAATTAGGCTATCTGGATTCTTTCATCCATCTGGACCTAAGTACTAGCTGGCTCATGAAGAAGTTTCCATATGCAATCTCAAACAACTTGTCGCATCCAGCCGTCCTACACAGATATAAAAGGTAGTCAACGCTGGCAAGGGTTTCCGTAATCTGGCTATTTATGTCACTGTATTCAGCGATAAATTCACTACAACGATAATCAGCGTGAACCAGGCCAAACAAGACCCTAAAGCCCTTCCTAGCTCCTGCTCGGGGAGGATCTTGAGCCTAACTGGCTAGCAAACTGCAGGGTATTTTGTATAGCTAGGTCTAAAACGGCTGGGGAAACCCAGGACTCAAAGTATTGCCTGCACAACTTGTAGGCATCCCTGTATACATAATAAGGAAAAGGGCTTAACTAAAGCTAAGAAGCTAAGCCTAGTCGAAGCTGGTCTAGGATAGCATCTAACTTAGCCCCTGCGAGAAAAGTTAAACGGTTAAACTCTACTAGGCGGGTACCTGGCTGACAAGTGGGCTGCCGGAGCTCGGTCAGGACAATTTCCTAGTAAACGATCGCCTCAGAGATAATATGTTAGGATACTTAATCTCCTATCCGACCTTACTCCCTCGATGAAGCTTGGGGCCTCAGGAGACTAGGTTCCTCTCAGCCAGGAACCCGTCAGCTAATCTGATTCTTTAAGGGGATCCCTCGTAAAAATTTTAGTCGTTTAGGCGATAAATCCACTCTAAGCTCGAGAAGGAAAATACTGTAGTCCAAGAGAACGACCAAACGGGGCGTCGGGCTAATCCTCTTGACGGTAGTCCTCCAGCTCAGGGATCTAAGGGAACAGCCGAGCAATCAAGGAGGGCAGAAGGCGAACGACTACTGACTTCTCACAAGCCCCAGTGACGAAGTACAATTGCTTTGAACACAATATGATTCGGAAGATACCTTCCCACAAACCTAATCTGATCAAAGTATCGTACAGACGGCTGAATGGGAGCTAACGGAAACCTGTCTATTAGCTAGGCACCTCTAGTCGGTTCAACGCAGAACTTAAGCGTGAGCGCAGGACCCAGTCTACGAGGTGACACACATAACGCACGGAACCTAACCCCCGCGTACGAGACCGTTAACTAGAAACGCCACAGTGTCATGCTCGTTTTTACACAGTAGATTCTAGAACATTGTTACAAAAGTCTGAATTAAATACTTCTACTGGAGATCCTAATCGTAGAGCAAGGAGACAAGTAAGCCAAGTTCAGAGGTCCGAAAGTCGCTGAGGAAGAAAATTTGCGTCAAAACTACAGGCCTCTCTTAGCATCTCGATTTATGCCAGAAGTCCACTGTCTAGCAGACGCAGAAAAATCGCCGGGGCCGTAGTTCCAGAAGCGCCAACTCCTAAGCCTGGCAATGAAAGGTGGAGAACGTCTTACTGTTCGAAATTGCAAAGCGTTCCGAGGAGGAAAACTGGACTGTACTAGCCGGACAGCTTGCCTACCGGAGGCCAGGGTTAGAGCCTGGGCGGCCCCCAAAGCTCTGCTATCCCCACCTGGAAGAAGATTAAGGCTGAAGCAGGAAGACAATATCTGTCCGATCCCTCGTAGGACTCCGCGACACAGCCTTCCTAGAGGAGCACTTGGTTAGACACGAGCTGGGCAAAACTCAAGAAGCAAGGAATAACAGACTAAGGGAGGAAGCAGCTGATTATCGCTGTCCTCCGGCCCCTTATCACGCCAGCACTATTGCTCCTCTGGGGGTCCGAAATAAATAAGCTCCGTATAGAGGGTCATTCAGAACCAAGGTCGAACCGTCCGTCCAAGAATCGGAAAGACCTCGAGGCTCCGTATAAGCCGCAAGACTACGGGGAAAAGAAGAGGTATCTATTTGTAGAAGGCGTTCTAACTGAAGCGACGTCAACTGTGAGCAAAGTGGGCATTAAAAATTAAAACGGCATAAGTCGGTGGTCAAACTGCTCTTACTTTGTAGGAGACATCTCCTAAGCGACCACGGCAACCTTTGTATAGCTTCCCGAAAATACAATGAGGATAAAGGAGTTCCGACTGAGACCATCAATTGAACTATCGGAGTCGGTCGAGAGAAAGAAAAGCTCCTGTCATTCAACCACCTCTCTCTTGTAAACGCTAAGTCAGCCTCGAGGAACCAGCTCTTCCGGAGCTCCTTAATGAAGAAGCTGGTTATTCACGTCATTGAAGATAATTCGATACAGTACGCACCCCGAGGGCAACTCCTACCGGAAGAGTTAACTCTCCTTCCGGGAATTGCCGATGGAAGAACTCAGTAGACTTATTAGGACCACTGCTCCGATGGGCTCCGTCCGACTAGAGACATTGCTCTCAGCCAGTCGGAGCAATAGAAGCTGTAAGGTAACACATGACATTCTAAACACTGGTAACTAGATAGTTTCGCTGAACTCACCGGAACTGCTGAAATTTACCAGAATCCCGACCTCGTCCCGAAGATGCCTGATCGGATGAGAAAACCGACTTACCGGAGTATCTCCTATTCACTCCGCGAAGGGGGGGGGGTCACAAAAGAGAGGAAGCCTCAAGACGAGGGGAATGGTCCGGAGAGCAACGGAGGAAATCAGTGTAATGCAGAAAACTTGAACTTGAAGACACAACCGAAGGAGGACACTCTTGCCATACACCTCTCTCGGGACCTTCGAGCTAGCCCCCACTCTGCTTCTGGAGTCAGGGACCAGCTCGTGTGCGGTAATACATATCGACCATTTTCAATAGGTCTAGGCAAAGGTGGACATAAATAAGCTCCAAGGTTGGCCACTCTACAACGGTATGTAGGAGGCCTACCGCATACTCCACCGAGGGCATAAGGCCCGCAACGTACACTACCTTAGAGCACAGGGGTTACTTCCTTTTCAATAGATGATCCCCATAAGCACCTGGGTATAAGGCCCCAAGTCGACGAGAAGCCAAAAGGAGCCCGAGCCTCTTTTGTAACCCTCAGCCCTTCCCTGACCCTAATGCGAGGCACCCAGATCAGGGGAGCGAGCTCCCATCGACGGAATGGTCTGTCCAGAGAGGGGCTCTCAGATTACCTACGTAAGGTGCTTTGGGCAAAAGGCCCCCAACAGAAATATCGGTAGACTAGGATCAGGGAGAACGGGACTGAGACCCGAAGGCCAACCTAGCCATTGCCTATGATGGGGACGAACCAAGATTCCAGCCATGTCAATTTCTCTGAGGAATCTATTATAGGCAGAACTCAAAGAATTTAATGAATTGAAACTCTTACTCAAAAAAAGGGCCTTCAAGAGCCCTTAAACAAGCGATCGCTAGTACTAAAGAGATTAAATTAGCATTATGAAATCTCTCTCAATTCCAAACAGTCAAAAAACCTTAGCTTTACGAAATTACCAAAGAACCTGGTAACTTCTATAAGCACGCTGACGAGGATAAACGGCGGTATCTTCAACAGTTGCAGCACAGCTGTTCCCACAGACGTAACCTTTTAATATCTGCAGCCTAAATTGGCTTGTAGCAAGACTTAAAATACAAAATATTTACAATCAGTCGATGAATACTTTTTGAGTTCCATCTAGACCACAGATTCCTCAATCTTACTTAACTTACTTTCCTCCTGCGACAGGTTAAGACTAGAACATTACTATACCCCGCCTCTGCGGTAGAGGGATCCAGCTCCAATTAAGGTCCGGATCCCCCCACACAAAATGAGGTACCGACCATAGCAAGAAAAAGGTATTATGAGAGATATGATCTCTCTATTTCCTGATACTGATACACAATACACCACTGCACATGTTCAGAAACACTAGGTATAGTACAACAGCTGACCAGTTCCTCTAATAACATCGGTACATAAGACATCATAAGTAGGAAGGGCACTGAATCAAGGCCAAAATGAAGAATCAACTCTGGAAGAACAAGCAACTAAGCTAAGGAATGCTTAAGGCCCAAAAAGGATTCACTAGCGTAGTTGAAGCCACTAAAGGTCACTCATGACCAAGAAGAAACTCAGGAATCACTATGGCAAGTCTCAATTGAGACTAAACCAATATGGCCTTCTACCAAGCTTTAAGATAAGAAGCCTTCACAATATAAATTATAAAGTCCATAATTGGACAAGAAAGAAGTTAATTAAGTACTGAAGTATCAAGGCACTGAACTCAATAGAGTAGACTTCTGCCAAGTTTCAAAGGCAGGAGAGGAGCTGAGCTGCTGTCACCATCACTGCGAGTCAATTATAGTGAAGAGCCAAGGGAGACTAGGGCTTATTAGAGGCAGACCTGCCGGCCTATGACGTCATCTCCAAAAGAAATGATAAAAAATTCCAAAGTTCTGTCTCCTACCCATTATGTAAAGAACTTTTAAAATTTGACTAAGTCCGGCTCTCATCATCCTTACGGTATGGGACTTAGAAATTTTACCAAGTCCCATCACCTATACCTATAAGGGCTCAAGACATGGAATTGGTTAAGTCCTGAGCTTACAACTATACCAGAGCAGGACTTCATGATTTTGACTAAGTGTCAAAAAAAAAAATACTCTCTAGAGTACCTTTGTTAACGTTGAGTGTGGTGACTCGGAACAGCCTCCTTGATGGGAGAGTGCCGGCCATCGTGCCGATGCTTCGAGTCTTAGTGCTGTCCGAAAGAGGTACTCTGCCGGAGTGAGCCACTGCAAAAAAAAAAAAAAATAAGAGCACCGAATCTGTCTATACTGAGGGTTGCGCCTCGAAACTGTCTATACTATCATTTAGACGCGCCCCAAATTTGGGGGCTGACGCGGGTGTCAAGCTACCGACAAAGGCGTTTGTTGGAGTGAGCCACTGAGATATTAATTTGCTTGAATTAAGATGTCAGTTATGCTTCTGATAATCCAGTGTCTATCATAGTTACATCTCCCAACACTTTCTTCTCTAAATTTTGCAAAAATTTCAAGGACCAAATTTTTACAAACTTTGAGAATTCCACCTGATGAGCTGATAAACAGCAAAACACGCGTCGTGGGTACAAAATTTTTTCAACAGCTTCGCAATGATTTTTACATATGTAACTAGGCCTATAGTCTACAGGTAGCTACATACACCATAGGAAGTCAAATATCAAAAGCCCATAACATATGTGTATGATTCTGGTGCTGAGTAGCTAGTTGGCCGTAGTTTTCAATTTCAATTTATTACGAGTTAGTGGCCCTAATCGATGCAAGCTATAACAGCAAATGTCAGAAATATGTTCTTTAGTTTAATTATGCGACTATATTTGGCAGAGTCTGGGCCCTAGACAACAGTCTTGATATAAGGTAATAGGTATGTTAAGGATTTGGAGACTCCCTAGGAGTCATACAAACGGTAATCCAAGAGTGAGAAGTAGACCTCATATTTATATGACTCTGCTGCTTCGGTTACAAAGCAAATATCACATCAGATCATGACACTTATTTCAGCCACAACCTTTGCTGCTTACATAGCTCAAGCATTTACTAAAACTCTTATCCTACTCAATACATGATATTTCACAAAATAACTAACCTATGCCACACTAGTATTTACTAATAGACCCTCGCTAATATAGCATTTTTTCTATAAAATTTCTATACAACAGATGCTACACCAATATTTACAAAAAAAGACTTTCCATCTAGGATATATGTATTTTCTTAAAAAAAAAATAGTTTAAAGACGCAATACCAAAGTGACATTCAATACAAGGAAAGCTTTCACTAAAGTCAGTGTAGTGATACATTTTCAAAAAGATTGATGCAGTAAATGCCTAATTATGTGACTTTATGTATTTTGCCCCAATTTTTAACATGTCACACTTTATTTGAGATGTCTAAAATGTTCAGCTTAGGTGAAGAAAACGAACTAATACCTATCCTTGTAGCTACCAACATATAATTCAAATTAGGAAACAGAGAGAACACTTGGAACATGAAATATATGTCAGCAAAACACTTGAGAAGCTTGTCTACTTGACTTTGAATAGTCCACTGAATCAATCAGCCGCCTATTAATGTCTAATGTCAGTAAATGTTATGACCCAGCAGGATTTTGGATCTGCTGTCACACAGTCTCCTTCGATGTATACTGACTACTGAACACCTCCATCATACACCTTCTTCTGCAAGATGGATCACAGATGTTCGATAGGGTTGGGGTCAAGAGAAGCAGCAAGCAGGACACCTTGTCATGAGATGCACCTCTTTAAGGACTACACTACTCAGAAACACCGTGATGGCCTTGGCGGAATGCAATGACGTATTATGGTATCATGCCTGAACATCAGCTGACGTGGGCGGGCAAGTGGCAGGTCTTCCAACCTTAGTCACAAATGCTCTTCTAGAAACCGGTAGTAAGACATTTAGCTAACATCTGGTTATTTTAACACCTTTGGGCACTCAAAATGATCCTACAATCTCAAAACCAATGGTCCCTGCCCAGAACATTACTTCACCCCCCTTACCCACTCCAAAGTCGAGGAGGACAAAGTTCTCTAAAGGAGCCAAAGCTTGGCCCACCCGTCAGGTCCATCAAAGGTTTATAGCTCAAGCCTCATCCATGAAAAGAAGATTGAGGAAGTCAGTCTTCATATATTTCTTTGCCCGTGTGATGTATATCTCACCTGATCTGTTCAGAAGAGGTCTTTGGATGGGTTTCACATTTTTGGCCACCGCCTTTTGGGAACCTTGCACTGAGTATTTTTCAACAACACAAGTCCAATTAAAGCATCTTCGAATTGGGCAGCAATAGGTGCTCCGGGATTAGTGCTAGCTACTTGCTCATGTATTCTCCTAGTATCCCTCTTGGCTATCGTCTTTCACTTTAGTCATGCCTGTGTCCTTCCTGACCTAGATGACAGGGTTCTTCATTAGGACTTCCAAATACAAATACAAAAATATCATCTGCAAGCCCTTGTAAAATCCTCTCCTCCACTGCAGTTGTAAATTGTCGTAGACTTGACTTCTTGTCACACATGCAATAAAGCGTGACACTAAAAATGGGGCTAAAATATATAAAGTTACTTAACTCGGCGTTTACTGTATCAATCTTCATAAAAATGTATCGCTACACCAAGATTAATCTATAGTAAACTATGGGGTCTCAATGGGAAATGGGAATGCAGCTCCCCATGATGTAGCCTGGGCCAACCCACCTACTTAACTGTAAGAGCTACGACCTGTTCTATGCTCGTTGACAGCTACTCGAGCACATTTCTATTACGGTAAGCAAAACTTTCAGGGGTGCGGTTTCTGGTGAGTAATTACTTCAGCTGTTGGAGATTTGTCCACCAACACAGCTTCACTAAGCTTTCATTTCTGCTTAAACATTTTTGTTTTGTTTCCTTAGTCAGGGGGCCTACAGGAACAGATAAAATTCTCATACATACTTGCACACCTACCTTCACATTTCTGCAACAATGTACAGAGTAGAGAAGAACTTACAGGAAAACACGAAACAACACAGGGATGGTCGAGTCGAAGCATAATCTGGACCTCCTTCTCCCACCGTTCCCTGTGTTCAGGACTCAAGAGAGTTTCTGCAGACGCTGGACTACCAGGGCTGCCCCAACGGCATTTTTTCAGAGCTGGAAATAACAGTCAAACGCAGAATTAAATGAAACAGTTTTATTAGGCCCATTACAGACGATGATAATCTTTTGCCCAGTGTTTTCACTTTAGAGCGTTCGAATGTGTTGCTGTGTCTGAGTGAACAACAAAAAAAACAGTACTTTTGGAGAGGACATTCACTAAAATTTTGAAAAGACTCAAGACACTGCACTAGTGACACCAGTCAAGCCAGAGAATAAGATAGTAAACATTCTATAGAAACGTTTGATAGACCCACAGTCGTGTTTGCAAGGACAGTAACTACACTCATATGATGATCTAGTAGTGTTTGCCGATTCCACAGATTTTGACAAGTATTCTCCTATACTATATAGGTAGGTAGGCAACCCATTAAGGTGCAATACCTACATCAAGTAGGTAAGGTACCGTATATATCTTTCAACATATTCTCAGCATCTACAGAAGCAATTTGCCCACCTCCACCCACATACAATAGGCTAAGCCATGGATAAACTAAATAAATTACAATATGATAAAAGACCAATGTTGAATCAAGTGGTCTTCATAGCACCATAATACTAGGGACTGATCTGTATCGTAAAGCCTTTGCACCAGTGATTACTGAGTACCTACGGTACACCTGTGGTAGGCCAATATGCATAACACTGCTGGAATGTACTGTATGGTTAGCTAACAAACTAGTCACACCAACATGTGGCCAATTCACCAAGCAAGCAGGCAGCTAAAGGTACCTAACTTTTCTGGCACAAAGAGATCAGTTTAATAAATATGAAAAAAAAAACTTTCAGGACGTTGAGGTGAGTGTCAGGGTTGCGGAGTCAGATGGTTCAAGGTCCGACTCCAACTCCTGGCCCTCCAGATTTTCCGACACTGACTCCTTGGTCCTACAAGTAGATATTTCATGTAGCTATACATTAAACATGTCCAAATAATTTTTGCTAATGGTATACACACATATTAAGTGGAAGATACTAGGAGTATTGTACAAATAGCTACAATGATATTTTGCATCATTTAGGATCATTTACCCAAAATGTTGGGTAAAACTTTCTTACCTGGTACATTTTGAGAGGGGTCCATAGGGGCGGGGCAAAATTATAGATTGTGAACCGATTGTTCTAAAATGCACAGCATATGTATTTTGAAAAAGAAACATATTTTGCTTCTACATTTTTTTTATTTAGGCCTTAGTTTTTGAGATAATGGAAAATGTATACATAAATATATGGGTATTTTTTAAATTTCAAAAGAATAGAACTCCATGATTTTTCATGCTACAATAAAAACAATGGCAGTTTCGGAATCCTTGAAACATTCTTAAGAAAACTATAGAGCTGGACTTTCCATTTTCTATTCCATCCAATCGCTAGATACAGTAACTAAAATATGGGGGAAAAAAATTCGGTTTAGAGCTGTGTTGAAAAAAATTATGAAGGCAAAAATGGAAAATCCAGCTCTATAGCTTTGTAAGGAATGCTTCAAGGATTCCAAAACTGTCATTGTTTTTATTGTAGCATGAAAATTCATTGAGTTCTAGGTATATCTTTAAAAATTAGAAAAATGTACATATAGCTATTTATATATATTTCCCATTATCTTAAAAACTAAGGCCTAAATCGTTGTATGAGCAGAGGAGTTTCTTCTTCAAAAATACACATACTGTGCAAATTTCCCCCTCACAATATCTACCAGGTGCAAAAGTTCTACCCAAGACTTTCTCAATATCCTCATCATATGGAATAGGAAAATACATTGTAGCTATAGCTTGAAAAGAGAAATGTACAAACAAATATGTCCACTTTTCTAAAGATTTTAGTATTTTTTAAAACTTGAAACTGAAAATTCTGAACTGACTGATATATACAGTCGAACCCCATTTACTCAGACCCCACTTACCTAGAAACCCCAGATTCCCGGACTTTTTTTATTTTTCAAGCCTCAAACTTTTTGTCCGAGTAAATTGGGTAATCTTCCAAACATCAATGAAAGTCCGGGAAAAGTTCGAAAGATCAGCGAATTTTCCGACTATCTCTGGTGAAGCCCCGGAACATGTGGTTTGCCAGCTTCGGACAAGTCTCAGTGACTCGGACGTGACGTGGCGCAGAAGTACGGAATGCACTTCTGCGCACGTCTGTCGGTCACCGCTGCTCTTACTTGTGCATGATCGTTTATTTGTGAACTGTGTATGATAGTACTGTATGTAGAGTATTTTTTCTTGTGTTTTATTGTGTTTCAACAGTTTTCATTAGGGTGTGAAATAAGGATGTTTTATACATCCTGCTGTTGTTGATGTTTGTGTGTTCCCATTAAGGAGTTACCTAACTTAACTTACTTGGGCTCCACTGTGGATGCTACCCCTGATATTACATTTTAGTTGTGCTTGGCGGCTCTCGGCAGTGGTGGTGCTTGCTTTGTGCCACATTGGTATGTACTGTAGGAGTGTGTGTGGTCTTGGCTTTTGAGTGTTCTGTGGGGTTGGGGTGCCACTCTGCTGGGTAGTTGGCTGCTGCAATAGTGGTGTTTGCCCTTATGGTTTCTTGTCGTTCCTGGGGACCATCCACGTGAGTACCTAGGTATGTATTGTTTGTTGGTGGCTTCCTGAAGGCCAACCGCGCACTTATCCGGCTCGTTGATGGTGCGTATGTGTGTGTTCTCTTGCTGGTGCCAGTGCACGGGGCCGTGCATGCCTTCCTAGTCAGGCTGTCCTGGCCTAGGCTTTGGGGGCTGCAGAAGTGAGTTACAGAGGTGAGTTCCGGAGCCGGGCTAAAAATGCCGACTCCAACTCCTGGAGCAAGTGAGATTCCGACTAAGACTCTTCAAATCCTCCGATTCTGGTCAACTCCGACTCTGCAAACCTGGTGAGTGTAATGGAAAATAGCAAAGCTAAAGCCAAGTTGAATGCATCCCCTGCCATGAAACCCCCGCACTAACTGATTTCAGTGATTTGTACGGTAGGTACTGCACATAGCTACCTATATGATAACTGGCCCCAAAGGAGTACAGAATAGCTTATATATGGCAGCAGCTAGGTAGGTAGCAAAAGAGTTACTACATTAAGCAGCTCACAGAATTACAGCTACAGTAGCTATTTATTTAGGCTACCAGTTCCATAAATAAATCGGAGCTTGAAAAAAATCATCTGACTTTGAGACAGACTCAGAGGTGAACTTGAAAGCCAATAGTTTTCTAGCTGGGCCTAGGTATTTCATAGCCAGCTAGCTACACAATGTCCAGTAAAATTGTATGCATTGTTTTTAAGGCTACTGCTGGGTATGAACTAGGTATACATATATATAACTAACTCGTGACAAAAACACCTGATTTAATTTTGTTCTGTAAGATGAAAAATGATAATACATTCATTGGAAGTAAGCTTCCTATGAATAGCATAGAATGCTTCTGTTTGTGTACATAGCTACCTAGCTATACTAAAATATAGGTAATGATACACATAAATAGGTAGCTAGTTAAAATATTATGGAAGCAAGCATGTTTATGCAGAAGTATGAAATATCACATAACAGAAGATAAGCAAAGATGGCTTACCAATTGTCTCTCCAGTGTTTTCATTCTTCCACAGAGTGACTGTTCCAAAACCGCCAGTTCCAAGGACTTTTTCTTTGATCCATGGTTTGAATGCTTCAGGGTCTGCTGATGTTGCTTTGGATGTGATACTACTAGCGCCATCACCTTCACTGCTACCTCCCATTATGTAGCTAAGCGAGTACCGTAGTTAATGTCACCACTCCCACTCCCTAGACTCAAAAATAAGCAAATAATATTACAATAAATGAAATATGCACACACATATAGGTATATCTAGGTAACTTTATTGAATAGTTTATGTCTCTATTTTAGAAAAGAAATAATCTAACAGAGGAAGTAACAATGGTAATTTAGCATGTCAATGGAAATGTGAACCCCATGCATAAAGGTGCTCTCACACAGATTCAATGAACTTGGGAACAATAAGAAGCAACCATACCATATATATAAAGAAGAGAAAAAGCAGACTAAAGCATCTTCAGTACAAGTACAAAAGTAGAAGGAAGCAATGTAGGCACAAAGGAAAAACATCCCAAATGCCTAACTAATCCCAAAGTAACCTATAGGGTCTTCATGGGGGCTCACCTCTGTAACTCACCTCTGCAGCCCCCAAAGCCCAGGCAGATAAGGAGCAGTACAGCCCGGCCAGGGAGGCAAGCGCGGCCCTGCACGCCGGCACCAGCAAGAGAACGCACACGTACACACCACCAACGAGCCGGAGAAGTGCGCAGTTGGCTTTCGGGACGCCACCAACAGACACACACTTAAATGGATGGACCCCAAGAATAGCAAATACAGTAAGATCATGTGACCCATGGTAAGCACCACCAAGGCCGAGAGCCAGGCAACACCAGCAACTCCCCAGCACAGCACCCAAACACCACAGGACTCTCAAAAAACCAGCAACAGAGAGCAAGACCATCCACACTCCCGCAATATGTGGCACCAGGCCAACACCACCACAACTGAGGGCCAAGCATAATTAATAAACAATAGGTAACCCCAAAGACGAAACACAACATCACCAGCAAGCAGCAGGGGCCAAACCACATAAATC
>LQNS02278094.1:20009447-20022700 GCA_001587735.2 Parhyale hawaiensis
AATTTGCCGGACATACGTCTGGAAAAACGGGGTTTTTCCGGGAATTGAAATTTTCTCGTTTTCCCGGAAATTTCAGTTTCCCGGAACGGCCTCCCCCCGTGCTGTCCGGGAAAACGGGGTTCCACTGTACTCTACTGTCTCTGTATTCGGAGAGATGTTTGGAGAGGTTTTACGGAGAGTTCTCTGGAGACCTCCGAGTCAGTTAAAATTCTTACTTTTTTCTCCAGTTCCTGCAGTTTTTGAACCCTGCTCTGACCTAACACTGAGGTTATCCTATTAGAACGTTTCTCGGTCACAGTTGCTACATAAATAGCTCTTTACCGCAAAAGGTCTTTTCTCTCAAGCATCTACTTTAGGCTCCCCTCAAACAGCTGAATCTCCAACAATTCTCACGCCTCTTGACTTAATGCAGATGATAATCAAGCTTTTGCCAGTTTTCATAAAGCTCTTTCTCTCAACTCAAATCGCCAACAAAATTGAATGCTTCATAGAACTTGGTCAACTTCTAAATGCCGATATCCTAGTTATAGAGATGCTGAGCAAACTTGGCCACTATCCACAGTCTTCCCAATGAGAGATTCCACCATAGTGCAATGGAATGTCTGCTCCTTTTATGCCAGACTTCCATTTATTAATAAAATTGTTCATGAACAAACTCCACATATCCTAAGCCTACAAGAGACACATTTGCCTAATCAATCATCACCCAGGCAACTGGCTACCACCAACTTGCAGCAACCTGTGGCCGGGTTTGCGGTCGGGGTGAGGGTGTCTCAATACTAGTTAAGAGTACAATTCCACGCTCCATCATTGAACTCCATACATCACTGGAGGCATGTGCATGTCAAGTGTTTCTTTCTCAAGCTAAACTAACTATATGCTCACTCTATCTTCCCCCAATCTACCAAACTCTACACTTATTGCAGAACTACCCGCTCTGTTGTCCTCTATACCTAAACCATTTATTATCACCACCGATGCAAACGCACATCACACTGTTGGAGGGTGGAGTTCGGAAATGGCTCGAGAATGGACAATCAACAGACGTTTCAGGCCAATCAATTTACTGTTGTGCAAATAATATAGTTGCAGTGACAATAGCACAGTTTGGCAGTGTAAAAGTGATGTGCATGGAACATGAAGTACTGGGTATGGTCAATGCTGTAGTAAATACGATACACCAGATAAGAGCATGAACATATGGACATAAGGAGCATGGGAGGAGGATTAAAGTTCTTGATAAAACTGTGGAATAAAGATATAAATCTCATAAATATACACTAAATGCATGACATATACCAAGGCCCAAGGAATGAAATAAATCAAACCAAGCAACCGAATAAAATAAAAGAACAAAAAATAATAAGCAACCAAACAGAAGAATCAAAATTCAACACAATCAAAACATAAGGAATAATAAGCAAATAAAATAATATAATCAAACTGAAGCAAAATAAATCAAAAGAACTGATCAGTGAAAATGAAACAAAATAAACCGAAGAACCATAAACCACGTGCACAAGGTGAAAGCTAAAATCATCAAGCAACATGACTCACCTGAGGCATAAATGACTGGCACTTCAAATATAATTAGCCAAGCACAAGCTTCATTAAAGGATAGAATCTCAAGACAACATTCTATTTGCTAAAAGTTGAAACATAAAACAAAAAGAATTATTGTAAACACGAAGCAAGTAAAATCATTTGGGTACATTCAAAATAGAAAACAATGCAACAAGCCACATGATAGATTGGGATGAAGAACATAAAAGTGATGCACGGCAACAACACGACTTGGGGCTTGTCGCTCAATGACTCCAGAGCGAACCTCCCACATAAGTGCATCACCGACTCTTGTCTATTCCTTCTCAACACATCTGAACCAACATTCATATCATCCACTGGTACATTAACTCATATAGACCTCACTATCATCACCCCAGATCTTGCACCTCTCTTTTCTTGGTCTCCATACCCAGACGCTCTAGACAGCGACCATTTTCCAATCATTCTCTCTACTTCAATCAAAATTTCTCCTTCATATCAACCAAGATGGCATATGCATAGTCTACAGCAAATTGGACACTGTTCCAGTCCAAACTCAAACTACCAATCTCCTTCCTGTCACCTACTCAAGCCTGTGGCACTGTCACAGTCACTCACAGATGCTGTACTCACGGCAGCAAAAGCATCTATTCCACTAAATAGCCTACTCCATCATTTCGCCGTCCTGTTCCATGGTGGAGCTTGGAATGTGCCATTGCGCGCAGACAGAAAGACAGCGCTATCAAAATACAAAAACCACTTGGATAATATAGGACTGTGGATTAAATACAAAAAAGCATGGAGCACTTTTCACTATACTGTACTGAAAGCAAAAAAAACGCTTCATCAAATTTTCTTACGTTTTCATCAAAAACCACTTCGTCTGCGCCGCTTATATCTAGAACTAATTCGACCCAAATTAGAATACGGTAGCTTTCTATTCCACACAGTTGCACAAACTACCCTCAATCGGTTTGACCGCATTCAAATCGCCGCGTCGCGGATCATGTTAGGAGCACTAAGATGTACACCTTCCTTCAAAATAGAAGCAGATCCCGATCTTCTCCCCCTACACTACAGATGGTAAGAATTCATGGTATCTTACAGCTGCAGATCACTATCAATCCCCAATCATCCAGTCAGAGCCTTACTACTACAAGAATCACCTCTTGCTCATTTAGAAAATGAAGGATATACATTGCCATTTTCTGTGAGAGCTCAACTAGAACTGCGACAGATTGATATACCAGCAGATTCTATTGGCACAATAGCAATGAGTGCACGCTACTCGCTAAACACACTACCAGTCCGCACAAGCCTAGCATCTTACTCTAAGAACAGCATGGATAGCGTTAGTTGGCAGAAGTTTTCTTGACCTCCAGTATAAGTACCCTGAGCATCAGGCAGTATTCACTGATAGATCTAAAACCAACAACGGCACTGGTTGTGGTGTCTACTGCACAGACTTCAAATTACAGGCACGCCTTCCAATAACATGCTCAATATTCACAGCAGAACTTTATGGTATTAACTCAGCTCTATCCTTTATCTCCAAACTCCCTGATAAATATATAATTTTCACAGATTCCCTCTCTTGCATTGCAGCCTTGAACTCCCACAGCTCCCCAAGACATTTTCTAATATCTTGGATTCACAAAATATTTTCTAACCTACCTGCTGGAAAAATTTCCATCGAATTCATCCCTAGCCATGTAGGAATAGAAGGGAATGAAAAAGCAGATAAACTGGCCCATGAATCACTCCTCTTGTCCAGAATAACACCTCTCAAACATGCAATGCCAGACCTGAAGAAGCTCTTGTCCCTTCACCACCTCAAAAAATGGATAAATAAATGGTCATCACACTCACCCAGTCTCATCAGTTTCAAACCAGCTCTTGGTCCCACTGTCTCTGCCCACCTACCTCACTCACAGCAAGTTGCCTTGACTCGCCTGCGCCTTGGTGTTAGCCTCTTCTCTCACTCCCATTTCTTCACCCAGACATCTCCTCCTGTATGCAGTCTCTGCATGTCCCCTCTGACCACTGCTCATATCATCAATTGCCCTCGCTTTTCCCATAAACGCATATCACTAGAGCGCCTGTGTAGCACTAACTCCATACCTTTCTCTCCGACTGAAATCCTGAATAACCTACCCACTCTTCAGTCGACCTTGCTATCTTTTCTTGCCTCTGTGGACCTGCTGAAGGAGTTGTGAAGCTGTTGAGCCCAGTGGAGTGGGGGCGCTAATGCCTATATCGGTGATGCGCCTCATCAATAACAAGTACCTAGGTAAGTCAATGGAGCCTTTGGAGGTAAGCAACAATAGTAACAATATGAACAAAACTTTTGAAAGCATCGATGTATCACTGGTACCTACCATCTAGCAGTGCACTGGAAACACCTGCAGGAGCTTCATTCGAGATGGCAGTTTAACAGCATCCTCATGACAATGTAGCTGGGCCTGAAGAACAGCATCACTATTCTTCCACTAGTAGGAAGAGCACTAACTTGACTGGCTCTATGAGCCACCCTTCTGGCTTTTCAGATCATCCAAGTGTTAAGTTGCCTGAGAATTCTGCAGTGGACTGAGAAAAGAACCCATCATCCTCTGGGGTCTCTGTAACTGAAACGGAAATTCCCTCTACTGGAGATAGCTACTTCCAATACAGAACAAACTCCGAAGAAACGAAAATTTCAGGGGAGAGTCCTGCGCAACCAGACTGGTACCCAACCTTGATGGAGACCCTTCCATCTGAACCTCCCTCTGTATCAGGCACTACACCCTACCAAAATGATACTACTAACACTGGAAAAATAGAATCAGTAATTCTTATCCGCCCCACAGGCCCAAATGGCACAGAAATGTTTAAAGATCCTAGTAAACTGGCAACTGAATTTGGGAAAAAGTCTTTTCCAAACAGTCCCAATCAAAGGTGTCCGAGCCAATAAAAAGGCCGAAGTCCTAGCAGTTGACTTGACTCAAGTGAACCAAGAGCTGATACAACTATTGACCATCAAATAAATTGGTAAATGGACTGTGGAGTGTACCACTCCCCATAGGGAAAGATATGACTATGGTGTGATCTCCCCCATTTCAATATCAGCTGACCTCCAGGAACTTCAAGAATCTCTAAACCAATACAATGAAGCCAAGGTTTTGAAAATTGACCGACTGACTACCAAAAAGCAGGACTCAATAGTAGGCTACCTTCAGAAACCGTGCGTCTACAATTTGAGAGGAGCACAATGCCGGCTGAACTGAAGGTATCTATTATTTCTGACTTATAAGGTAAGGCCCTATATTTTTAGTCCTATCCAATGTTTCAAGTGCCAGCGGTTGGGCCATGTGGCAAAAAGCTGTAGAAGCAAGCTCAGGTGTGTCAAGTGTGCTGGTTCTCCTGAACTGAAAGATTGTAAAACAGTTGACTCTCTATGCTGTAACTGTGGACAGTCCCATCGAGCTAATTCCAAGATGTGTCACCTAATTCAAGATGCCCTGGAGATTGAGAAGTCAAAGTACAGTCGAAGCAGAGAACCCCTTCACACTGGAAGTAACTTAGCTACTCCACCTGCTTGTAGCCAGGGACCTTCCACAAGCTCCTGGTCACAAGCTCAGGAATCTTCCTTGGCTAGCCCCATACAGTACAGCAGCATTCTCAAACGTTCTCTCATTCCTCCACCAACTAAGCCACATACCCATACAGTTGCCGTACAGACAGTCTTTAAAGAAGTTGGAACCCAAACTGAGGATGCAGACTTTGAACACAGTCCAATAGCTGCAGCAAATGATGTAGAAACTCAATCAGTTGTCACATCTATTACTTCCAGAAGACTAAGCAGAGCTGATGCTCATTCAATTTCTGCATCTCCAGCAAATCAGGTTATGTCCCTAAACTTACAGCAAGAAAGCCCACCTAATAGAGCTAAGCTTATCTATTCTTGTTTTAAACATAACTTCCCTTATCTGAATTTTCCTCTTGGAAAGCAGAGTCAATCAACAACATCCAAAAACATAAATACAGAACTGCCTGTAAATCTAGATAACTTTGTACCACTTTCTACTGTACCTACCATGCACCCGTACTTCTCCTGACCCTAAACCCCGCAAATCTGAAAGAAAAAAAATCAGCTAAACAAAAGGAGATCCCTAACTCTTTCCCAGCTATCCTATATAAAATGGCATTGAAAATAGTTATATTCAACTGTAATAGCATATCACATAAAACTTCCAAAATTAAGAACATGCTTCAGACGGACTCACCAGATGTAGTAGCTATGTTTTACAGAAACTTGGCTTAAAGGTAATGCAGTGGTACCTCGGTACTCGACTGCCTCGTTACTCGACCTAATCGGTGCTCGACCAAAAAAATCGAATAGAAAATGCATCGGACCTCGAACAGATTTTCAGCACTCCTACTGCCGAGTCGACCCGAACGCGCTCCTTGGCCCTTCTGAGCCTTCTCGGCCAGCGCTTAAGCATCAGTTCGACACAGACCGCCAGCGGAGTAAGACCGCCTGAAGCATTTCTTCACAGATTTAAACTTTTTCGTGTTGCTCTAGCCCCTTGTTCGAGCATTTCTTCACAGATTTAAACTTTTTCGTGTTGCTCTAACCCTTTGTTCGAACATTTCTTCATAGCTTTAAAGTTTTTCGTGTTGCTCTAACCCTTTGTTCAAACATTTTTTCACAGATTTAAAGTTTTTCGTGTTGCTCTTGCCCTCAATAATGGGTCCAAAGAAAGACAGTGATAAGGGGAAGGCAAAGAGGAAAACAGTGAGGACCACTATTGAACTGAAGAAGGAAATTATAGCACAACTACTTGTGCACATTTACGTCTTCATTGTTGTTTAGATACACGTTTTTATAATATTTTAATATTTTAGGTATTTTTCTTAATGGTGAGAACGGATTAAAATACTTTACATTATTTCTTATGGGAAAATTGGTTTCGGTGTTCGAACAAATCGGTGCTAGACCACCACCTCGGAATGGATTATGGTCAAGTACCGAGGTTCCACTGTACACCAAAATTTCCAAGCTATAGTGCACCTTGGAAAAGCAGGCCTACTCTTGGGGGAGGGGTGGGAATGCTTGTGCGTAATAACCTTTACTTCTCTGAAGTGGCACTGCCAAGTTTCAATAATGGTATCCTAAAATACCAGGCTATCACTATCCAGCTCTCAATTCCTGCACACCTTAATATTTTGAACTGTTACAATCTAGCAAAAAATCTCACCAAAGCTGAACTACTGCACTTTATTCAGCATATAAACCAGTGGTTCCCAAATTTTTAGGACTAACGCCCCCTTTGCGGCCAGATGTGATACGCCCAAGTCGCCAATTGGAATAAACATTCGAACACGCATTTTTTTAGTATGATTTGAACTGGAATGAAAGTTAGAGAGAAGTATAAATAACATGAAACAAAGGAAACCTAGATCAGCAACCAATTTTATCATTTATTTGTTAGCAGTATTAGTTAGAATGTTCCAATGTACATTTTTGCAGTGGTAAGCGTAAGGCAGAGTACCTCTGTCGGTAGCACCTTGACCCGCGATTCGAGGTAGCACTCGAGGGGACTCCAGATCAGGAGGACGTGTTGAGTCGTCACACTATTTNCTATAAATAGTGTGACGACTCAACACGTCCTCCTGATCTGGAGTCCCCTCGAGTGCTACCTCGAATCGCGGGTCAAGGTGCTACCGACAGAGGTACTCTGCCGGGAGCGCACCACTGCAAAGTAAGAATATGTGAAGATCTCGCCACAAATCATGGTAACATATTTCACTGATCATAGTTCTCTGTCAATGAGATAGATGGGCTTGTTGCAGCCCGTGCAGGCATATTGGCTTCTCAACACAACTGTCTTGCTTAGGAGGAGTTGCAGATCCTCTTTTCTTTAATTTTGAGTTTGTTTTTTCCCTTGGAAAGAAGCGAAGTGAATGCACTAATGCCCAAGGATTTTTGCTTGTTCCACAATGCTGCATGACATTCAGGCATTTCTGATCTAACCAGCTACTTTCTGTATTTTGGCTTCAAATCAATAGCATTTTGTACTGGAGCGGGTTCATTATCTGACACTTCAGCCTGAAGGTCCTGGATCCAAAGTTTAAATTTGAGTTAATTGTTCTATATTCTGTCGCCATTGAAGGATCCTTAGCCCGTCCGTACTAGTATGACGCCCAAAATTATTAATGGGACTTGTAGCAGCATAGCAGTTGGTATTGGATAATGGTTTACAAGGGCTGCGAGCAAGACTCTCGCCTCCAGCCTAATTATGAGTGATGTATGTCTGTTTTTCTGTCGAAAATCCCCTCGCTTAAGGCAAACTCGAGAAGATTCTATTGGTCTCAAAGTGCCCGGAGCCAGTATGATACTACGGACAGGGAATAGGGCGCAAAGCATCTCCAACCCCATACGATACGGCCGTTTGCTCAGCCATGCCGCACAAAGTAAAGAAATGAAAAAACGAAAAGAGACGGAGATAGAAAGAGAAACACCTGTGCAGAAGGTTTCTTCCGTGGCCTCCAACTCGGGGGCAGGCACATGTCCCATGGAATGGGATGGGTCAGCACCATTTGGCATTCGGCGATCCACTTCACGGAACTGATAGGCAAGAATTTAGGACTACCTTACTTTACCAACTTACCTTGTCACCAGGAGCTGCAGCCAGCGGCAACATCGCCTCTGGAAAAGGCACCCAGAACAGCTCTTGGGTCCGCGAGGTTATATTGCAGCAGCATAAAGTTATACGTGATGATATGGCCCATATTGCTGATACTGCTATAGATCGTAGGCCTACTACGTATGTATTCAACCACAACTTTGAGCAGCGTTGGGAGGATTAAAACACATCGTCTAAGTGGAAATAGCGGCATTCATATTTTTTTTTCTCAAATATCAAGCAAGTGCCATTTATCTGCTACAGCAGCTTCAGAATCAATACCAAGATATGGTATGCGAAGATCCACCTCTAGCCGCCATGCCATCATTATACACAGTGCAGGGAACCCTAAGAATAATTATTACTCATATAACATCGATTGAGTGAGATATCATTTGTTTTTTAATCGTACTGTAATATTTTTTGGCATGTGTGGAATGGCATTTTTTTTCATTACCTATTATTTCGATGAGCCCAATAAACTGTTGCACTACTGTAGCCACACATGGTAAGGGTCGTTTCGAAAGCAATGCCTCTAATATTTTAAACCGGCCGAAGGGATCACAGGAGGTAGCAAATTGCATTGTGACTAAACTTCTGCACCTATGACCTGAAAATTTTATCAGTCTGTTGCAGATATTGAAGGTGTGACACTCTAAAAAGTAATCTGTCATGGACGTGCGTTGAAAGCAAAAATGTGTCAGTGAATTTCTCCATACAGAAAAAAAATTGAACCAATCAACATTAACCGATGCTTTGTGAACGATTATGAAGCCGATGCAGTTGATGTCCGCACGGTTAGGAGATGGGTTTGCTGATTTCAAAGTGGCGACAGAGATGAAAGTGACAAAATGTGCTTCGGACGATCACGCACAGCCGCCACCCCGGAAAATAAAGTGCACCTCAATCTTGAAACCACAGGCGACAGTCAACTCTAACCGTCACGTTGACCAAATTGCAACAAGAGGAAAACCTTTAGTCAGCAAAACAAAAACGCCAGAGAGCACGCGAGTTTGAAGACCACAGAATGTGTGTCTCACCCACTGTTTAGTCCTGATCTGGCGCCGCCAGACTTCCACTTGTTTGCATCTCGGAAAGACGCATGACGTGGAGAGCATTTTCCCCGACAACGCCGTAATTGCAGCCGTGAAAAAAAAATGACCTTGGCAGGCGCTGACTTTTACAACCGAAGCATCAAGGCTCTCTTTCATCACTGGCAAAAGTGCATTAAGAATGGTGCTGATACGTAGAAAAATAAACTTTGGAGCAGAAATGTTTGCTTGTTTTAATTGTGTCACTTTCACTTTTATAGCTTTTCAACTTTTTCAATATAACATATGAGGCATTACTTTTGGAACGACCTAATAAAACACTTGTCATTTTTTATGGCATCAGCTGGGTTCACTCTTCTGTAATGAAAGTTACTCTAACTAGTAAATTTTAAATCTGCTCTCTGTTACATATTATCTCATTTCTCATGGGCTAGTAACCGTAGGATATTAGCTGCGCATTTCAGCTGGTGTACAGACGTCTAATAGGTACTGTCACGAAAGCCAAGAGTTTTGAAACGGTTCGAAACTTTGATTCCACTAGCACTCTACGAGTTCGATGTAATGTTCTTCTTGCCGTACAGTTTACGCAATTGTTATGGATGCGTAGTAATTGTTTGAATTACAAAAAAATAAATAAATAAAGCTTGTTCGTCTGGTTCATGAATCATTGCACACACAGAAGAGTTAACAAGCAGCATTCGTAAACCTCAGCAAAGCTGATACCACTGCAAACAAGTTGTTTGTAGACTAATCTGCTCTTTAACTTGGCAAGTCATTTTCAACTGTTGTGTAGAAGCATCAAATTAATGTGCTTACGCATTCTACAACATTAACTACTCGGCTAAGCAGCAGTGCAACGCTTTTATTCAATGTATTGAAGCAGATTCATCTTCAATACCATGCTATTGCAATGATGCGTTTCTTTACTTTAGTGCACGTGAAACCCAATTGTAATCTGGAGCCTCCTCTAGCTCCTTTTTTGCCTTAACGCCCCCCTACCGCCCCTCTTAGCCTCATCGACCCCCTACCGCCCCTTTTGGCCTCACCACCCCCTCGGAATTCACCAACGCCCCCAGGGGGCGCTAACGCCCACTTTGGGAACCACTGATCTAAACCAACCATGTATACTTGTGGGTGACATGAATGCCCACTCAACACTTTTGAAAACTGGGGATCACAGAAATCATGCAGGAAAATCCATAGAAACAGTACTGGAAACTAGCAATATCTGTCTAGCAAATCCAATAGACTTCTATACATACACTGACCGTCGTTCTGGAGCTAGGAGCTTCCTGGATATCTGTCTCTGCTCCTCAGATCTATTGCCTAGCATAACTATGAAACAGTTAGAGTGCATGGGAAGTGACCACTATCCCATTCTGGTTGAGCTGGATCTGCTTCCTCTCCGAGAAGAGCTTCAGCCTTCTCCAAGATTGAGGCTAAACGACTTCCCGTGGGATACTTGGTAACATTCTCTAACTATAACTGGCTGTTCTCTGCCAGACAGTGCCACTAACATCAGTAATTATATAGTTCAGTCAATGCTATAAGCAGCTAAACCTCTTCTCCCTCCCACTAGATGCCAGAAGCCATCTTCCCCCAAGAAGTATACATGGTGGTCAAAAGAGTGTCAAGAAGCGGTTCAGGCCATGAGGAAGGCCTGTCGGATCTTCGAGCGACATCCCACTCCCGAAAATCTAGAGCAATACAAAATGAAATCAGCCACTGCTAGAAAAATCATAGACAAGCAAAAGTTCTCCTCTTTGGAGAACTTTGTCTCATCCATGACAGGAGACACCCCTACTGCTCTTGTATGGAAAAAGATTCGAAGTATCAAAAGATCTTATCGACCACCACACTTTCCCATTACTTCTGGAAATTCGGTCATTCAAGATATGAAAGCCAAAGCAAACCTGTTTGCTGTGCACTTCCAGCAAGTCAGCACCCATCCAGCCATTACTTTACCCAGTGACTTTTGTGAAGTTCTAAGAGCTGCATCACAACCTAATGAAGACTCCTACAATAACTACATTACCTCAGAAGAACTGCAAAGACACATTAGACACCTCCGCAACTCATCTTCTGGACTAGACGGTATACACAACAAATTTCTCCAAAACTTGGATGCTCTCATGCAACTGCTGCTCTACCTAACCAATATAAGCTGGCAAACAGGTGATGTTCCACACTCCTGAAAACAGGGGGTGGTTATACCCATTCCAAAACCTCAAAAAGATCCTGCTGCAGTTACCACTTATCGTCCCATAACCTTGCTCTCCTGTATAGGGAAGCTTGTTGAGCTAGTGGTCCAGGAACGCCTGCACTTTGTGATGGAGAGCCGTAGCCTCTACCTTCCTTCACTATTTAGTTTTCGACGGGGCGTCAGCACCATGGATGTTCTTCTGCAGGTGGAACATAACATCCGTCTTGCTTTGTCCTCTGGGGGGGGGGGTATGTGTTGCTCTTTATCTGGACCTCTCCTCTGCGTTTGATACAGTTGACCATCACCTGCTGCTGTATAAGCTTGCAAAGATTGGACTCAAAGGAAGACTTTATGAATGGATAAAGGCCTATTTGACAGACTGGAGTATGACAGTTCGTCTGTTAAACTTGCATTCGGATACCTACTCAGTGCCAGGGGGGGGGTGCCTCAGGGAGCAGTACTGAGTCCTACTCTGTTCAATGTAATGCTCAGTGATCTGCCTAAAGCAAATGAAAATTCAACTCCTGGCTTATGCAGATGACATCACGGTGCTCTCTGTAGGTACTGGCTCAGAATCCATGCTGGACCACTTTCAGAGCTATCTCGACACACTTGCTGCTTGGCTGAAAACTAATGGGTTTCTGATGAATGCACAGAAGACTAAATACCAGATTTTCACTCACAAGAGACGTATATGCAATGGCAGCTAAGTATTGATGGCCATCAACTAGAACCATTTCGGGAGCACAAACTCCTTGGTCTTCTTCTTGATGCCCCCATCCTAAGGTGTAACCCGCACATAAGTGCACTTCTAGCAGACTGTCACCAGCGCCTAAACATCTTGAAATCCGTTGCATCTACTACTTGGGGTGCATCGTGCAAGGTCCTCCGAATGATCGCACTTATACGTTCTAAACTAGACTACGGTGCGGTTCTTCACTCGGGCACATGCCAGAAAACGAGACAGAAGATTGAACCTTTCAGAATGCCTGTTTACGTCTAGTCTTGGGAGCAAGGAGGACTTCTCCACAGGTATCCCTGGAAGTAGAAGCTTACATCGTTCCCTTTCCTTTACGATACACCTAGGTACCTTCTAGCTAAGACCTATCTATGTCTGCTTGGTCGATCCACTGTTGATACTACTGCTGCCTGCCTTGTAGTTGCTCCTGGCCACGTTGAGGTGGGCACCAGGGGTTCATTTGTTCGGCGAGCGACCTCAAGCCTTCTGGCTTTAGGGTACAGTTCATGGCAGTCACCTTTATCAGCCAATCTTGTCATTCCTCCGTGGCTTTCCCTGAATCATATACTTTGTGTCAACTTTCCACTGTCCAGTGACACTGTCATTCAACCGCAGTTTCGTGACTACATGGCAGCTACCTACCCGCAATACAGTGAGATCTATACAGATGGCTCGAAGCTTCAGAATGGAGCATGCGCATGTGCAATTTACATAGCCTCATTGGACTTGGTCTGCACTTATAAACTGGATGCAAGACACACTATATAGGCTACAGTGCAGAAGTCTTTGCCATTCTCCAAGCATTAAATTTCACACTCTCCCACCTTCCACAGGGGGACGTGGTAATACTCACTGACTGCAGATCCCTTTTTGAGTCGCTATTAGCAGGCGGCCATCTTCCTCCCCTAGAGTCACGAGTGGCTGAATCCTTGCTGGCTTGTAATTCTACGAGAAATGTTAGACTGCAGTGGGTCAAAGCACATATTGGTGTCCCCGGTAATGAGATGGCTGACAGAGCAGTTCGTCTTGCACAATCAAAATGACAGATC
>LQNS02278094.1:20029366-20054531 GCA_001587735.2 Parhyale hawaiensis
CTCGTTTCTCCATTCCTCTACATCCTACTAACATAATGGCAATAGCTCATAGAGGGCCGGGGTTTAAGTCCCGGTGTCTCTTTGGGAATGGGCCTTTTGGTTCGTCTACTGCCGCCTATCTAATCTAATCTAGCGCTCCTGGGTTAGTAGCCCCGATTTAGCGTGATTGCGACACACCCCAGAATTACGGCTTACCGAAAGAGAGTACGCTTGCGGCGTAGCTCCGGTAAGGGGCCGGTTCTCCCGGATAACCCACCAACACGATAAGGTAGAGTCGACTGGCTAAAGAGAAGAGGTTGCAATCTCACCGGCCGGCCTAGATCATACCATGACCTAGGAAGCCTAATTTTCTTCGTAATAGAGATTTACCTGAGATGGAATAGCCCTGATCCTTTCTCTTTTCTAGCCAGAACGAGGTAATAATTTGGATTATCTACCTCTTGTGGCCACACTACGACCAACGGCCGCTAGCCTACTTTACAGAGGTCCAGGGTCCTAACCCTTGAGACACACAGGGTAAAATCCCAAAGACAAGGCTGAGGCACAAGTATACACTTTCTTATAGTACAACGTTACCGAGAACTCAACGAGACCAAAGGTTCTTGCAGAGTAATAGGGGAAAGTTTTCGTAGTCAAGGAAAATTACTTCAGTTTTTACTCTTAACCCTCGAGAACGAAGCTCCCGAGAGGCCTTAAAAACCCGTAGACCTCCTTGGCTCGTCGACCTATACACAGAGCCGACTGCCCATCAGGCTTGTACAGGTAATCGAAAGGAAGCCTTTCCGTCATAAGTCAGTCGAGACGGAGATCCACCGTTAGTCGCTGCTTCACCTTAGAGAACCGTAGCAAACCGAAAAGTACTGGTTTAACCTTCAAGGTCACACGACTTCAGGTTACGATCTTAACATCTCTCGGTACGTCTTGTACCGAAGCGGCTGATTATTTTATGGCCTAAAGGTAGGCCCAGGGGCTGGTTAGTCTCTTATGGGCGGCTGGTCTACAGACAAGTTATGACTTATTACTCCAAAGTCACCAAGGAGTAAGAGGTAGCTATAAGTGAACGACTAGAACAAGAATTACGCGAGAGATAAGCAGAACGCTCCGGAACAAATCCGAGCTACTTGAATCTCGTGGCAGTAAGAGGTTTTACTTTTACTTCGCCTTTTCTCTCTTTAGCGATTTACGAAAATTTAGATAAGGAGTGAGGCCCTTGATCTCCTATTAGAGTCGAGATAGTCAAAAGGACAATAATTTGACTTTGACTAAGTGAATGGGTCTTTCTTACCCTCAGTACCTCACAAAACTAGCTAAGGTGAGGTTGTCATTGAGCATTTGTCTGTGGTTTTGGTGCTACTCAGCATCTAGCAATTGAGGTAATTCAGTTTAATTGCTGCTCATTGTAACATCCAAGTTATACAACGCACAAGTATCCCATATGGGATGCTTCTAGTACTATTGAATTGATACAAGCGTCCTGTTCGGGATGCTTCAAGTTTTATATATAGCTATCAACAATACTAATGAGTTTCATGAAAAATGTTCTCCTATAAATATGTCTTGTATTACTCCAAAGAAGTGTTTTATAATAGAGAATTCATCAAATTACTGTAATCCTTTTTAGGTAGGGATCCTTAAAGGGTTAAGGAGGAGATATAAGGAAATTTCTCGTACGGTAAGAGCAGTCAAAAGCAGTGATACTCAAGCAGGAGGTACTTCCCCTTGACGGAAGACTGTTATTCTTTCGCTAATACCCTGCAAACGGCTTAATCAGACCGAGCCTGAGAATAATTGCAAGAGACAAAAGATCCTTTCTAATATTACAGCTCAGAAAGAGTGTGACAAGGAAGGTGAAAAATATTGATAAGGGACTCGTGTAGTATACTGCAGAAATTCATAATCTAACAGCGGGTACGAGCTGAGCCCATACAAAGGCAGTGATACTTCCTGATTTCTGGATTATCAGTCGTATATTAAAAAAGTCTAAGGTTCTTTAATAAGGCCTGCTCGCATTGCTTTGCCCTTCTAATTGCCTATATCTACAAAAAATGAAACCTAAGACTGGTCAGGACCTGGCCAGTGGTTATTACAATTTTAGGACTTGAAAGCAAGAAGGGCAGCTTTTATAAGAAAGGCACACTCCGAGGAAACCAACAACGCACCGAGTAATGAATCAGAGCTAACGATAAATCAGATTCAAAGTGAGGCATTTAGATCAGTGAGGATTCTGAAACAAATGATCAGTCAGAATCCAATGAGGATCGGTCTATAGCAACTCTGGATTCTAGCAAGGACTACGATATCCGTTCGGGATCAGATCGATCAAACTCAATTCAGCAGGCCAAATCCAACGCCCTGCCTGAAATTCCAGACAAGTCAGGCCTCGAAGGCTTGAGGGCGGCCCCAGTGGAATGCTTCCTTAGTCTTTAGACTTACATGTCTAATACGTCGGTCGTGAGGCAGACTGCTTTAGCGGCATTGGATCACGCTTTTTGGGTTCACTCCGCAGTATTTGCTTGAGGAAACGCTCTTTACAGAGCTCGTTTGCCTTATTCTCCGCTATTATGACGAGCAACACATGGACGTAAAGGAAAAAACTCCACTTGACTCCTCATTGATGTAATTGGGACAAACTTAAATTCAGCTTGCACATGACGTCAACATGGCTTAGAGAAGGGTACGTCGCACAGTTGGTATGTTATAACTAGAGGAAAGACCGGCTACATTCTAGACGAGGTTACTCTCAAGAAAGAGTCAACATAGGAAGTATACAACTTCAGATGTAGCTCCGGTAAATTACACTCTAAGCAGGGTAAGAGACTGAATGAAAGGTTTTCTTCTAGGATGATACGATCGGACGTAAACTTAGCTGCTCGATCCGAGGCTCTAGCTGTTTACGCGGGCGTGTGGAGCATAGAGCGAAAGATCGGGGAGACTAAGAATTCCTGCATGAACAGCTTCTCGTTGTCCTCTAACGAACACAGACGGAGTTCCTCTCAGTTGAATAAGGTGGCTCGTTACATGAGGGCGATCGCCAATTTTACCTTTTGGTCAAATGAAGTTAGTCGTTAATACAGGACGGTACCCTGTCGTAAATACTTCTAGAAAGTATTAAAGCTTTCAAGTGAAAACTTAGCCTCAGAACGGAAAGTCCTGTTGACACTTAGCATCAGAATGGATGGCCCTGTTGGCAGTTAGTCTCAGAGTGAATGACCCGGTCTACATTTAATCTAAACCCTAATCGGGACTTAGGTTTTCAGAGGTTCCTTAGTTCCTGACGGCCTTGGGAACTTTGGAGTTTATATGTAGTCCTTCATTTGGACTGGGTCCCAGCTCTACCTGATACTGATGGCACTTACACTGATTGATTTCTTCTATAATTGGAAATCTTCTAAGATGTATAGTCTGAAAAAGACGTTAATTTAAATTCAGTTTGAATTAAATTCTGAACTTCATCGAAACACTTGGAAGTTTCGGAAATTTTCTATTCGTTTTTCCCCCTTGAAACAACGTGGATTTTTGAGCTGGGGATAAGAAAATACTTGGATTTTTTAGTTTACACTCCAGAAACAGCTTCGCTATTTGAATAATCTGAAAGAGGAAAATCGTTGGAAGTTTCGTTCCAATAGCTGAGAAGAGAACCAGAGACTAACTAGAATTCTCGCTCATAACTCCCGGCTGGTCGACAGTTCTGGTGATATTTGAGCGATACTTACAGCCAGACGTCATGCTAGGCGTGACTACACTGACGTGCAAGCACGCTTAACTTCAGGATTTGGGAAAGGAGAAAGACCCATACACTAGGGATGTAAGCATATTTTGACATTGAGAGAAGTCAAAATTCGTCCTTGGGGAGTTGAGAAGCTTCTCAACTGCCCCTCTTGGAGACTTAGTGCGTCGCATCCGTGCGGTATAGGCAGCCGTGCCTGTTGAGTAACCTTTTACTGGAGGAAAACATTCGACCACGGTGAACCTGTTGAGGTGTCTATCCTACCTGAGTGGGCCCGGCAGGAAAGGATAAAGGGCGCTTTCCGCCACTGTCTTATTGGCTCTGACACCAGACGCATTCGTCAAGGCCGAGTCAACATCTCCCAACGCCAGCTCTCCTCTCCTCAGTTACCAGAACTCTGAAAACTTTCAGGATTCCAGTTTCAGAACTAGTACTTTTTACTGAGAATCCATTTTTGGCTTCTAACTCTAAATGAAGCAATGCCTTCTAGACTTAGAAAAATTTCTGGGCTCCTCTTTTGGGTCCTTGGTCCTTGGACACTAAGCCTCAGATACCCAAAAAGGTTTTTAAACTTAAAATATTTTCTTGGTCCCCCTTAGGGATTTTAAAAATTCATGAAAAGGCACACACTGACATAACCTCAGATACTAAATTGATATTTGAACTTTTATGAATTCTCTGGGTCCCACAGTAAGGACTTAGAGAAGTTTTGAAGAGTTATGAGAACACTCCTACACCTACCCTCTGGTAATTTTCTAAAAGCTATTCCTATTTTATACCTCGACGCGGGTTATCTCTCCTAAGCCTTGGGCCTACTTATTCAAACTAAGTATGCTTCAGTGCAGAAAGAAAGCGGTGGATATGCGCTTAGGGACGTGGAGAGTTGACTCTGGTTGATATCTTGAAAAGGAATTGTAGTTGGAAATTACCAACATAGGTAGTGATTAAAGTGAGGATTGCTTACACTCTCGTGGTGAGTTTAATACCGTGATTGTGGTACAAAGCAGATATCCTTGGTTCCCCTTCGGAACTTTAACTCTGAAACAGTACAGCTTTTTGGACTTAGAGATATTGTGGCTTTCCACTTTTGACACTTAGAATAATTCTGAGGTAGTCCTTTGAGACTTGGCCTCAGAGACATGGAAGCCTTCATACTTGGAAATTTTTCTGGGTCTCACCTTGGGGACTTAGAAAAATTTTTGCTTTCTATCGTTGACACTTTGAAATGTTTGGAGGTAGTCCTTTGAGACTTAACCTCAGATGCATGGAAGCAGTTATATGTACTTGGAAAATTTTTGGGTCCCTCCATTGGGACTTAGAATAATTTTGAGAAGTCCATTGAGCTTTTGCCTCTAATACAGTAAAGTGACTTAAACGTTTGTTAACGGTGGTTTTGAGGGATAGGGACTTGTCCCTTATGGCTCAGTGCCCGTGGATACTTTGATTAATTTTGAGAATTTGGAATTTGTGGAAAACTGAAAAATTTTAAATTAATAATGTCTTACCCTGATCTGTAAGAGTAAAATCGCTCGCCTAGACGGGGACAAAAGACAAAGCAGACAGCTCCGTCAGGGTAACTCTCACAGGAGAGAGAGTTTTAAGATACCAGCAATTGGAGTTCTGTTGTCCACAAAAAAGGACAGAAGGTACATAGATACGCAAGTGCGGAATCAAATCTCCTGTGGCAGGTCAATAAGAAGACCTCCACAGACAGGAATAATAAACTCAGATCAGGGTAAGCCTAAGTACTTTTACGGCACCCTCCACATCAGGAGTCGCCACAGAACCCCTCCCTGCTCCGCAAGCTATGCTGTTGGTAAGTCGGTGCTATCCGACAGAGGTACTCTGCCGGAAGCGAGCCACTGCAAATAGGTTGAATGTTCCAATAACAATTTTGCAGTGGTAAGCGAAGGGCAGAGTACCTCTGGAGGTAGAACCTTCCCAAAGCCCGTAGTTCTGGGCTCTTTAGTAGCGAGATGTTCGCTCGTCGTCCTGAATGAGGCTCAGGGGTGTTGAGTGCCTACCTATATAGCCACGGACAGAGAGGGAGGGGAGAGGGGGCAAAAAAAATCTGAGATGAACTAAACTCTTATCACCTGTAAAGGAAACACATTCAGAGTTAACAGATTTTCTTATACTAACATGCACAAGTAAAGTGTTAGTATGATATGATACAGTACTACAGTCTATGCTAAGATACTAGACTAAGTACAGAACAACTACCAACAAGATAGCTCTTGTACTTACACAAGAGCATGCCTTGCAATTTTGGCTAAGTCCAAAAAAAAAAAAAACGCAAGAGTACTTACCTGTCAATTAACAATAGTGTGACGACTAAAACAGTCCTCCCGACGTGGAGAAACCCGCAATGACGCGAGTCATGGTGCTATCTGACAGAGGTACTCTGCCTTTTGCTTACCACTGCAAAAGTGTTCATTGGAACATTCAACCTATTTGTCCATTGTGGTAATTTTGTCAATTGTGGTAATTTTGTCCATTGTGGTCGTTTAGGTCATTGTCTTATTGGTCATTATGGATGCATTGACCATCATGGTTGTTTTGCAATTTGTAGCCATTTTGGCCAGTTTGCCACCTGGTCGCTTTGGCCATTTTGCCACTGTGGTTGCTTTGGCCATTTTGCCACTGATGTCAATTTGGCCATTTTGCCACTGATGTCACTTTGGCCATTTTGCCTGGGTGTGACCAATAGATTATCATTGAAAGTTTAGCGGCAGAACCTTAGGATATTTTTTAATTCGGTAGACCACCCAAGCGACACTACAGGATGCTCCAGGACACGGGAGGCAACAATACCTACCCTCATAACTGACAGGTTGCAACTGGCATTCTGGCGTTTGAACTGGCGTGAATATTGCCGGCTGACAAGCGTTTCAAAAGCCAGCACTTTGCCTCCAGCCAGACTGTCAACTAATGTGCACATCCATGAGATGGCATGCAGGCCGGCCGTGTGGTATCACGGTAATGTCGTTTTCCCCTGTAGTTATTCTGAGCACTGATGGCACCATGTAAACAGAACACAACGCTAGTGCGCGCAAGTGACTCATATGTTTTTATCTTTTTGCCAATCCATGGTATGAGTAGCTATATAGTGCCAGAGCAATATACTTAAGTTAACCCTGAAATAAGTTGTTTTTCTATTCCTTTTTTGCTCTCATAGAAAACTAACTGATGATTTTTTAAATCGTTGTTTTAGGAAGTTAAAATTTCAAAAATGCTTGTTTGTTTTAGTATTAATTCACCAACTAGAAAAAAGTTTGTTTCCATGCCTCCATTGTTGTTTACATTAGGGTAAAGTCAAGTGTACCTGTTACCTTAAAACAGTCGAACAACCTCCGGAGCAGACTTGAGTCTTCGGCCTAAGCCGGTTCCGCTTAAGGCCTTAAACTCAAGTCAAATTGGCGAAAGGAACGGTCTGAATTGACTTTCCGCTCGATTTAAGCAAAGCTACTTGAGTGTATGTCCCAATCAAATACGCCCTTAATTTCCTTACTAACAGTGAACATAGAGTGCCACAACAATTCATGCACGTGCAAAAACGTTTCAGCTTTCCTTTAAACTTTTCGAAAAGTTTTCCCAAAGATAGTTTATTAGTTTTTTACGCTAAGAAGGTCTTTATAAGCTTTAAATAGTCGCAAAACCCTCAGAAATACTAAAATGCTTTGGAGGCTCTGGAATGTAGTTAAAGACTTAAAATGTGTTCTGCGGGCTCTAGAATGCATTAAAATGCTATTAAAGGTATTTATATATAAGGAGTTTTTTAAATCTACCAAACCGAAATGCCATATCATTCAGTAGATTTTTTGGGAAATCTACCAAAAAAATACCGAATCAAATTGCTCACTTTCATCTACCAAATACTGATACCGATCCCAGCTTTGCAGTCTAGCAGTGACTGCTGTTTCGTAGTCCATTCATTGACAGCAGCAGAGGAGGTGTTAGCTGTCACAAACGTGCTTTTGATATGGAGGCTCGAGGCACAGCAAGGAGCTTAATAGGACGGAGGGAGCCCTGCCGCTTCAAGTTTGGCCAGCCAGCATTTCAACCATTCCGGTATGGCTGTAACGCTTTCATGAAAGTGAATACCTTTGGCACTCGACGACTGTAGCTAATGAACGAACCCACATTAATCTCAGTGGTGGAAGTGACGCCAAAGTAATAAAAAAACTGATGTGCTAATATGCGATTGGTGCATGCTACGACTGGCAGCAGACATACCAGGAACTTGAGCTTCACGGACGAGGCTCCTGGCTCCCTCCCTTCTATTAAACAGCAGCAACTCTTGCTGTAGTTGGTACAGAGGTGGGTGATGTAGAAATCCTGCGGTACTAGAGTGCACGCCGCCGGGAGACCCCTTGCAATGGCCTGGGAAGCAACCTGAAAATTTTTCAAAAACAGAAAGATTAATCCCCTACAACCTAATTATATGCTTTCCAAGTCCTACACTGTGTGGAAAAGGGCGTGCTCCGGCGCTCTTAGCTTGTCACAAGCATATTTTTATACATAAATATGTCTTATAATAAATTAATAATTGTGGCTACATGATGTTGAGGGAGGCTTAAGTTAACATGTAATCTAATCTTCACCAACAGAATTGTTACTACCCTATATCTTTTAACAATGGGAAAGAAAGACCAAATGACCCAATCACCTCCTGTGGCTAACTACAGAAAGCAAATTGGTAAGTTGATCATTTTAATCAAAGGCAGGAGATTATGACAGTGCACTGCTGTCAAAATTCTGTTTGTCTTGCTTGTTTCTCCACATTCTGCTCTGTTACGCCATACACCTATAGAATAAACCTATTAATGTGTCATTATCTGCAGGTCAAGCCAAAGAGCTTAGAATGCAATAAGAGCGGAAAGTACGTGCAAATTTTTTGTCCCAATTTCCTTCGCCCTCTGGTGGCGTGGTTGTAGCAACACATCTGTTTGTAAACAAACTGTTTCAATACCGCGGTGCAAGACGTGAGCGTGGCCTACCTAAAGGCAAAAAAAAAAACATGAAACATGGCATGTTTTTATTGCTCAGTAAATTTATGAATCAATGAATTAGTCAGAGACGTTAGAAATGCTTAGTTTTAAAAGTACTGATGTATTCAATTTAGCACTGAATCAGAATTGGTGCCCACTACCGCACGCCGCTGTTTTGGTAGTAAAATGTTGTCTAAGCTGTAGTTTCATTAGCAAAACCAGTCCTAAGCTCCTACTCTTAAGGATTAATGCATCATTGGGTATAAAATACATTGATTTATGGATTGTTATTGTCAGAGATATCGTTCCCCAATATAGGTGAATAGTAGGGAACTACCTGCTGCCATTAATTTTTCGCAAGCTTTGAATGCAACGCATAGGACGAGACACGATATGATCTGTAGATAGCTAGTAAACCCAGGAGGTTTAATAGAGTTCTATTAAAGCTCCTTGTGGTAAACGCTGCGCGATAGAGCGACGCAATGGCTGATAATTTCTTTCATCTGACAGAGCAATTTTACAATTTTCTATTTTATGTACAGACTCTTGCTTCACTATTACAAACCAAAAAGAGGAGAGTTCGTTTCTGTGACAATTTAGTGTTTTCTATACAAATCTTATTAGAAAAAATCCTTAATATAATACAAGATCATTTAATTACATGATTGCTGACTAATTACGTGATTGTTGACTAATTACGCTAGCATACTGATAATTCGTATCTATAAAGCTAGTTAACTGATATAATGCTAAGCTTAATGAATCGATATCTCAAAAACTACTCAATTCTGGCAGCTGTAACCCATAAATTAATGCTGCAAATCACAGTTTACTAGTATTGTCACCGTAACAATATTCAATCTCCTCAAACGCAAAAATGTCAATTGAAGGTGAATTGCATTCATTCAAATTAGAAAAAAAACATTAAAAAGTAATTTCTCTCATAATTCAGTGCATATCTTATTTCAAATTATTTTTAACCTTGATGGTATCATATAACGTGCAAAGAACATGAGAGCTTTCTCTACAGAAAAACATTTAAACCTGAACTTAAGACCAAGGAGATTGAATTAACTCATTAAACCTCCTTGCCTAAAATGACATTAGCTCATCTTGCGGCTCGGTTGCTAACCTTCAAGCGACATGCCCAGAAATTGCGTTGGAGTTTCTTCTTTTGCATATTTAAAGCTCTTTGTGTCAGGCAGACTAACGCGAGCAAGTGCAAAACGAGCTATGTTTTTACCCTCAATATCCCAATGGAGAAGTGTACGGGATGGCTGGAGTTCGCCACGTGGCCCAGCCAGCTGGTAGCAGCCGTCGGAAGGTTGAGCACCAAGAACACCAAGAATCAATCCCTTCCAAATCACGCTAAATGGATTCTGAAACCTCCAACCTATCATATGGCTTATCGCAGACAGCCAGCAAAGTAACATCATCAGCGTACCCAACAAGTAAATTATTAACAAGATCAAAAAGATCTGGTGTATATACGATGAAAAACAAAGGGACCAGAACACTAGGTACTCTGTGGGACACCAGAAAGCTCGTCCAAATACTGTCTCCTACTCCCATCAACAACTACACGTTGGCGTCTGTCAAATGAAAACTGACTCATTAGGGTAAAACCTCCAATAGGGACGCAGGGAACAATGGGTACGCGCTATCTAAAAAAACGCTCTTTGGTCAAATTTGTGCATGCCAATGTTGCATACAAATGGTGCAAGTTTAAGTTTGAATATCCATACCCAATTTGTACTATTTGTACGCAGCATTGGCATGCACAATTTTGCCAAGGGAGGGTTTTTAGCTAGTGCGCCCCCATTGGTCCGTGCATCCCCATTGGTGGTTGTACCCTACCGCAAAAACTGAACCACCAATACCCATCAATCTTAGCTCATGGAGCAACCCAAAGTGAATCACGCGATCAAAAGCCGCACTGAAGTCAAGCTGCACCAACCTTGCCTCATGACTCCCAACAAGAGCCAGCTGCAACACATGAGAAATATGAAGCAGAGCATCACAAGTTCTCAAGCCCTTCCGAAAACCATACTGTGATGGGGAAGGACACCCTACTTCTCAAAAAAGCAACCCAACCTCGACGCAACCAACTTCTAATTAACTTTCGACAAAACAGGTGTGATCGAGAAGGGTCTACATATAGTCAGAGGTTCGAGATGAAACAGGACCCTTCGGAACAGGCGTCACATGAGCGACACTCCAGCATTCCAGAAAAGTGCCCAGCCGTAACATCTGACGGAATGCAGAAGGAAGCTGGGCTGCGAGCACACCAGCCACCTTCTGAAGAAAGAGAGGATACATACCCGATGGATCAGTGACCCCATAGTGGTCCAGTTCAAGAAGAAGGCGGTGCACTTCAGATGATCTGAAAGAAAAACCGGAGAACTTCGGCTCTGGATCACACGCTAAAGCAATGTGCACCGGTCCCGGCTCTGCTTCCTATCAAAGTAGCGCAACAAAATGTCCGCTTTGGCAGCAGGGTCCGCAACAAGATCACCACCAGCACCAAATAAAGAGGGGACTGAAGAGCTCGCCCCAAGCACAGCGCTCTTCAAGGTGGACCACCACTTATGTGCGCTAACAGATGAAGCTAACAACTCCCTGGGCCTCAAATTATGCTCCCTCTCAGATTCCTCATAAGTAGCCCCATCCCGACGCGGCAACTCCTTGAAACGCTAAAAATCAACAGCAGACCGGCTAGTACACCAACGGGCATATGCCTTCCGCTTCAACTGGTGCTCCCTCATACAGGCATCATCAAACTAGAGTTCATCGCCTGTCCTGACCATAATGAAGCGAGAATGGACATAGGCACGCACCATATCAGAGAAAAGCCGATCCAAAGTAGACCCAGGATCAGGAGACTCATAACACCCTAAGGTAGCGGAAGGATGGCGCCAGAGACGGCGTCCCAATTCACTCGATTTCAAAAATATTTCACGCCTAACAGTGATTCTGGGGACCCGCTGACGGCCTTGCAGCATCGCTGAGAGGGCACCATGGTTCGAGAAACCAGTGGGAAACGCCGCTGACACTCCAACCAAATCATCAACATCTGTTATCAGGAGGTCAAGAACACCTCTCAATAAATAAGTCGGACCCTCAACCAACTGCTCACAACCAGAGGCAGTCGCGAAATTGAAGGCTGCATGGCCAGGGCAATCTGTCATCCCAGAGCCTTACTATTCCACCTAATTAAAATCGCCCTCAAAGACAAAAGCAAAACGCCTATCTGTAAATTAATTCCCGAAGGAAATCAATAAACACAAGGATTAAAGAGTCCTTTATTATCACTTGGCGCACGCGCACAATTTCTTTAAAATCATCAACGCGAATAATCTCCATAAAGAGCTAAAGTTTAATTCAGTACAACTCTTATAAAACTTTCAATAAACAGAAGGTTCTCACAATACTGAACAAAGGCGCTAAAACTTTTCAAAGCAATTCTAAATTCACGAAATGAATAATTAGACAGGGAAGCCAAAGGCTGAACAAACCGAGGGAGGCTAGGCTAATCAAGTAATTAGTGGTAACTCCAATTCATGAAGGGAACAAAGATCCTAGCCACAATTTCTGAGTCCTGAATAATGAACGTAGCTAACGCATGAATATCGCTATCACGTTGTTGAGCTAACGGCAGCACAAAGAGCAGTCTTGGAACAGTCCCGACTGCAGCGGAACGATGACCAGTTGAACACTGAGCCAGGCTAGTCCCAAGTTCTGAAGCTGGCACGAAAGGACTGAAGAATGAGACGGCACAGCCGGCAACTCCGACACTACGATCGCGGGCTCAACAGATCAGCGATGGTGTGGCACGCAATAAACACTGCAAATTTAAGCGTGCTGTTATTTAATAGAATTAGTTTCAATAGTTTAAAACCGTTTCTTGAGAAGCCTAGAATAAAAATAAACTATAAATTGAATGAAGTAAATTCTTAATTTTACAAAGTGAATCAAACTGATCAATGTAAGTTAAGGAAGAAGATTTGAACGAGAATGACTGTGCTTTATAAGCAACAACTTAACTTAAATAATTAAAGTTCAAATGCACTCAAGTTCCATCAACGTTTAAGGAAGAGCTTAAGGCCCAACACCAGCAGAAGCATCACCCTCCCGAAGCACCGATACGCAAATAATTAACACACACCCTTGGTTTAGCGACAGCTGTAGTAAAAACCCGTTGGCAAGATGGTAGCGCAGACGAAAGGAAGGTGTAGCAACGCACCGGAAAGGGAATCTGAGCGTCTCAACAGTGCGATCGGTCAACCAGCTACGCAGAGTACTGGAAAAGAAAATGTACACATTTTCTACGCGCACTCGGCTCAAAGGAAAAGGCAAAATTTTTCCTTTCTCTAGGGTTAATATGCGAAACCAGCCTATGCCTCACCTTAACGTTTTATGCACGCCAAGTGGTTGAGAACCATCTCGAGAAGTGACAAGGGGAAGAAATCAGGGGTCATGGCAGAATAGTTAACTTAAGATAAGGAAGAGGAAATAATTCCCTAACGTAAGAAATGGAGAAGCACTGGAAAGAGACGTGGCTATCTCTTTACATATGGAGCTAACTCCACTAGTTTAATGGCCGTAACCCCTTCGGTTAGTTATAAATACAAATGATAACAATTGACGGTCGGACAGGAACTTCCAAACTTACATAGGATAAATGGAAAAGAGAAGAATAAGTAGAAGAGTCACTTATAACTGGAAACGTCCTCTCGCTGCACCGAAGCCAGGCAAATACCTCGCCTTCTATGCCGGCGTAGGTAGTCCAGGCAGAAGGAGTCAAACTTGACGTCACGGGAAGAACGAGCCACCTGGTGGCAACTCCAGGCCAACGATCGTTGGCGGCGGCGTTGTAAGATACGAGCACAGTGGCACGGCGATACGTGCAGTTCACTAATTTAAAGTTACTCGCTATAGCACGAAGAAACCGCACCGCTGCAATTATGCAGAGACACACGAAATATTCAATAGACTCTGCCGCTCAAGTAATTGACGCCAGATAGGAATTGAGTTGTATGAAAATCAATTAATAAATAGAATAGACTCGTCAAGGACCGTGCGAGGTGAGATCTTAGGAGGAACTCAGGGTAAAACCCCTAAACGACCGAAGTGAGCAGTCATTACAAGAGAATACAACCAACAGCATATGGTATAAAAAGTATTCCGTAGAATAATTTTTTATATATCCGATGACTGCATCCTAGCCATTGCATCTAAGACAATCAAAGACCCTATCATTAGCACACGTCCTGCGATACACTGAAAACAAATAAAAGTTCCTGCATGAGCCACAGACTGGAAGCACCATCAGCTCGCCACGTGGACACTCATATTCATTCTGCGTAGACACAACATATTTTCGGACGAAGCAGCCAGACCTTTAATCCAGCGCGCGAGTCTCGCAACCACAGTAATGGCTTTTTCAAAGGTCGGGATCATCAGCCCAGAAATATGACGATGGCTTGAGACGAGCATCTCTAAACACAGCACCAGATCATAAATTAAAAAGGCTACCGCGAGCTCAGCCAAATTACCATAGACCCCAAACATTAGCACACTGACGTGGCAGGAGCGAGAACCAGAACCTCGAGGACCAGGGTTCACTTCCAAGTCCGGATAGCGAACTATCAGGCACGCAAAGAAAGTAAAAAATAGTCACCATAAACAAAAGACAACGTCAAGCATTATACAACAAAACAAATCGACAGTAACGATAGCTACGAATGCGGTCAGGTACCTATTCACGCGTCCCAGACCTTGCCATTACCAGTACGGGCTTTGGCCGAAAAGAAGACAAGAAAAAAAAAGAGCATCATGGTAATACTACCTGATGGAAAAGAGAGGAGACTGGGGAAGATTGAGTACCCAGCTATGGCACTAGCCTGTTCATCCCCTCTCAAGGATGCCGTTGGACCAAGAAAGGTCTCATCCGCTTTTACAGTGGCATTTCCTCCAACTCAGGCGCTACCCAAAGCCCCAAACCCAACGCTGGCTCATAAGAACAAAGAGGCGTCCGGTAGCCAGACAATGGGGGCGGCCTGATTACGCGCAAGCCATGCTGGACCTGTTCTACTTCCCTATACCAGTCCCCAGAGCTGGCTATCTTAATCGGTTAACGGGTAGCATTAACTTACGTCGATCTCCCGTTGTTCCTTCTCATAAGTGTACACGAACAAAACAGGGAACTCTCAGGGTTCGCCTTCAAAGGAGATCCTCACTTTAGCTATCACACAACTTCCCATAGCTTAGTAGCCCATCTCGAACCATCAGGTTGAAACCTATTTCGGTACCTCCAGGTGCCATTCTCGGTATGGCCTCACCTGTATTCTTAAGTAACCGGTTAGTTCATCTGTTGATGGATGAAATTGGATCTTCGATACGTTTGTGTTTTATCCTATTTAAGCCAGATGCCTCGTCTAGTATTATCATTATTTACACTAGACTGGCGACGTGAGAACGAAGGAAATTTCATAAGGTTTAACCCCCATGCAACCAGCCCAGCAAGCAAAAAAAGAAAGAGAAGTATAAAGATCACAAAATAGCTCCGTTTACAGATTGCTTAAAGCTGCCAATACCCGCACCAGTAAAGGCAGAGCTATCAATACCATTCCAAACTTCTGCATATGATGGAAATAACGAACGAGAATACTAGCTTGTACGACATCGTACTGGTTCCAAGGCTTGCGTAGCACGCTTATAAAGAGCACAATTACACAGAGTAGGCCTATATCTACCTCACCCTATTAAATGACTCCGAAAGAAAAGCCACCAATGGATGGCTAGGGCAATTATATATTTTATAGAGAAAGCAGATTCCACCAACTCTGCGATGATGCGCCAGATCACAAGGTACAACACCATCCAGCAATGTGAACGCACGTCGACGAACCACTCTTGTCAAGCAAACTCAGATGGCAATCAGCAGCAGAACCCTAGACTAAGGAACAGTATTCCAGGAGGGGAGGACATAACAATTAAAGCAGCGACGTGCCAACTCGATACTGAACCTAACACTTTCCAAGCACGCAGCATAACACCGATTTCCTGCGATGCCCGTGAGGCAACCGAACGGCTGTGGGATCAAAATTTACACCCAACATTACCAAGTCATCGACCACAGGAAGCGACACACCATGCAGTATGAGTGCGTGGAAAGCCGGTTTCACTGTACGTGACCTAGACACGAGCATGGTCTTTGTCTTGCCTGCATTTAGCCTCATCCCCCACCTTAAACACCAGGAATCAATCACGCTGAATGAATTCTGAGACCTCCAACCTATTATTAGGATTCTTACAAACAACCAGTAAAGTAACATCAGCGTAACAAAGTAAATTATGAACAAGATCAAACAGGTCCGCTGTATATACGTTGAACAAAGGACCCAGAACACTACCTTTTGGAACACCAGAAACCACATCCAAAAATTCACCACTCTTCCCATCAATAACTACTCATTGGCGTCTACTTGACAAAAACTGACTAATAACCGCGAAAATTCAACCTTCAATATTCATCATTCTTAGCTTATGGAGCAACCCAAGGTGATTCACGTGATCAAAAGTAGCTGCGCCGCCTCGGTTGCAGCATGCTTCCATTCTTAGCTTTAACACCTTGTATCACTCGCGTTCGCTACCCGGCCTGGCACGTGAGCTCTTTGCAGATCGTGGTGTGCTGACTCGGTAGTTGTGTGTGCATGCATAGCACTGTGGTGGAACTGCCTCCCTCAGAGATGAAGGGGTGGGGGGGGTCTCGGGTCATTTGTTCTTTTCGTCAAATTGATGCCATAGTTCTTGGTGACCCGAGGGTGACTGCGACTACACTTACTCATCTGGGGCAAGTGGGCCTATACCCGCAGCACAAACCAGTGCATGTGGGTTTCTCAGGTGAGGGTGTGGTCTAAGTTGACTTTACCTTTGCTTTACTGAAGTCAAGCTGGACTAATCGTATCCATGACCCCTATCAAGTGCCAGCTGCAACACATGAGAAATGTGAAGCAGGGCATCACAAGTTCCCAAACCCTTACCAAAACCATACTGTGTTAGGAGAAGGACACTCTGGCTCTCAACAAAGCAACTTAATCTTGATGCAACCAACCTCTCTTAAACTTTCGACCAAAATAGGTGTGATCGAGATGAGTCTGTAGTCGGAGATTCGAATAAATGAGACAGAGCCCTTTGGAACAGGTGTCACATGAGTGACACGCCAACATTCCGGAAAAGAGCCCAGGCGTAACATCCGACAGAACACAGAAGTAAGGGAGGCTGCGAGCACACCATCCACCCTCCGAAAAAAGTGAGGAAACATACCTACTCGATAGATTAATGCCTCGATAGGAGTCTAGGTCAAAAAGAAAGAGGTACACTTTAGAAGATCAGAAACTGTGGCTCTGGGTCACACGCCAAGGGAATGCGTACCCGGTTCCGGCTCTGATTCCCATGAAAGTAGCCCAGCAAAAGGTCCCCCTTGGCAGCAGAGTCCACAACAAGGTCATCACCAATTGGAAGGGGGAGACACAAGAGCTCGCACCAAGCACAGCGCTCTTCATGGTGGACTACCACTTTTTTGCGCTAACAAAGTTAACAACTCCCTGGATCTCAAATTATGCCTCCTCTCAGCAACCTAATAAGTAGCCCCGGCCTGACGCTGCAGCTCCCTGAAACGTTGAACGTCAACAGCAGACCGGCTGGTATGCCAACGGACATATAGCTACCTCCCGCTTCAAGTGGTGCGTCCTCTTACAGCCATTATCAAACCAGGATTCATCGCCTGTCCTGACCTTAATGAAGCGAGAAGGGACATAGGCGCACACCGTGTCAGAGAAAAGCCCATCCAAAGTAAACCCAGGATCAGGAGACTCACAACACACCAGGGTAGCGCAAAGATGGCAGCAGAAACGGCGTCCTAATGCACTCAGGGCATCAAAAATATCTCACGCCTAACATTGACTCGGGGTACCCGCTGACGGACTTGTAGCGTCGCAGAGAGGGCGCCATTGTCCGAGGAACTATGGGAGATGACACTGACACTCCTACCAAATCAGGAACATCAGTCAATAGGATCAGTCAACACCCCTCATCAAATGGGTGGGTCCCTTAACCAACTGCTCACAACCGGAGGCAGTCGCGAAATCGAAGGCTGCATGGCCATGGCAATCGGCCGTCCCAGAGCCTAACCATTCCGCATGGTGACAGTTAAAATCACGTCCTCGGGGGGTGTATCCGGTGGCAATTGAAATCATGCCCTCGGGGGTGTATTCAGGCGGGCCCTTTCCCTGCCACAACATTTTCGGGCCTCGCGCACCTAAGGGTCCCTTGTGCCTTCTCAGCCGAAGATGTTGCAGCTTGCGGCAGTTCCTGTTGATGAGGTTAGTTTATGAGCGTTAAAGTCACCCATTATAAGGGTGTCAACCTGGGAGTCAGAGAAGTGGGTTGGAAGAGTCGAGTCGGTATCCAGGGGGGGGGGGAAGCTGGAGGTAGCTGGAGAAACATAAATGTTATGGAGAGTGAGGAACACAGGGTGACGGCGACACTCAGGTGTTCGGCTGTTGGATGATTAGGGAATATGTGGTTTGTAGTAATCTGTTGATACAGGATTCCCTGTCTGATCAGGAAGAGTAGACCGCCACCGCCATTAGCGGCAGGGCGATCTCTCCTGACCGGGGTGTAGCCAGGAAAGACGGGGAGGGAAGAGCTAGAAGTGAGCTTTGTTTCCCAAAGGGCTGCGACAGCAATGTTAATGTTGCGAAGAAACGTGGATAGTTCGTATTTGCAATGCAGAAGTCCATTGCAGTTACATTGCATAACTGAGCGGTGTTGAGCGAGTAGGATCTGGAGGGGGCTTGGCATGGGAGGCATAGGCTGGAGGGGGACCGAGGGGGCGGTGGTGAAGGTAATGGGGAAGGCGGTGGTGCGCATCTGAGGCACTTCCAGTTCGGGTGATAGCTAACTGCACTGAAAAGGCCAGAGCAGAGCTTGTGAACCCGGTACGCGCAAGCGAAGCAACGGAAGGACCATCCACTGCGGGTGACGTTTTGTGAGCAAACCGAGCAGGGGTAGGCGGTGCCGGATTTGGGGTGAATATCACCGCATGAGAGAAGGGATAACGGGAGGGATGGGACAGAAGGAGTGGAAAGCGAGTAGAGAAAGGTCTGCCTTGAGAAGAGCGGGCAGCACATTGGCAGAAAAGACCTGTCCGTAAAGGAAAAAACATGAAACAGAGAGAAAAACAAGCGAGAGAGGAGAGGGAAAGAAAGAATAGACGTACCAGAATGACCCACGATGACTCTCCCTCCACGATGAGTGCCTACGGATGATCTACTGAGAGTCCACCGACGAATGAAGACGTACAGGCATCGGGTGGGACTGGTTAACTGGAACTCAGGATGAACGAGCTGCCGCGCGTGGTGAGATCAGTGACTCAATTAACAACTGACCATACTGTCTCATTAATGGCGACTCACCGACCAGGGTCCCCCGCGATGGTCCGGGCTCCTCTCCAGACCTGGCACTTGACGACACTTGGTCAACCACTACCACCCACTCCTCTGACCCCCTACCCATCTTAGTCACAGCCAAACCCAGCATTTCTGCACCCTCCGGTCCTCGGCTCACCATAAATTTCAGGAGGGCCAACTGGGATGAGTTCACACACGCTTCTATCCCACTCCCCTTTTCCTGCAGCGGCAGGCTGAAGGCTCTCAATTGTGCCCTCATATCAGCTGCCAAGGATCACATTCCAGCCGGCCATCGTAAGGAATAGGTACATCCTTCGGCTCCCCCGGGAAGACAAAGACGCTATCATCACCCGCCGTGACCACCTCCACTCCACTACTCCTCAAGATCCTTCCCATCCTCAATTGCAATATGAAGTTGATCGTCTCATCTGCGACGCTGCTCAGGAGGCCTGGAAACACCATCCAAGAATGTGATCCCACGAGCAATTACTATAAATTCTGGTTCCTCCGCTCATTATCAGGCAAGCAGCCCTCTGTCACTCATAACAAGCCTATATCTTTTGAAAATCATACATTTACACGCAATGGCGATATAGCCAGAGGCATTTGCAAACAATTCACTGTCGCCTCTCCCCCTATCCTAGCTACTCCACCCAGACGGGCCAAACGACTCCGTCGAAAGCATCACCTCGTTGATCATAGATTCCTCCCTTCTCGAGTTCGGGAAGCCATTGGCGTCTCAGGGACCTCCACAGTTGTAGGCCCTGGCCAACTGTCTATTTTACACCTTGGCATCTGGGCCCGCGAGGTCTCTATCTGACCAGATTATACAATCTCTCCCTTGCTCACGCTGACATCCCCGCATTATGGAAATTAGCAATCATCGCCGTTGTCCCGCTCTCTGCACAACGCATGGCATCCATGGATCATCTCCACTCTGAGTCCACACTCCTTAGGGTCGACCAATCTCTCGACCTCCAGTGCCGTCAATGCCTTGTTTCCGCCGTTCGCCCCGGGCACCCAGCCCACTCTGTTGTCACCGCGCAGGCCGGTCTTCGACACATCCACCACAACCAAGCAATCAAATTCCACTCCGAACTGTCAGCTACTTTCTAACAAACAATATCATGCCATGTGAAGAGTACCGTTCAGCCATTTCCTCCCTCCATCGGTCTGCCGTGCGATCTTCACTAGACTGCCTCCCTGTAAACAAGGTTTTGGGCTATGCCCCACCGAAGATCTCGCCTAATGAGGCGGTCCTTTCACGAGCGGCCCGCTACGTTCAAATTTTTGCTCTGCCCTGATTTCTTACCGCCACAGGGTCAGGCTGGCGGACTCACACCCCTGTCCTGAATGCCACAGCGGCCCCCACACCGTGGACCACTTGTTCGAGTGTTCCGCCCATCCAACCACTTTCCTTTCCACCACTATGGGATAGTTCTCTATCTGCATCTGACTTCTTGTGGTCTCTTCCGTCCTTTTCATATTTCCGCCACATGTTCGACCCTCTCCAGAGCCTCCCCCTACGTAACTTCAACAACAGCAACAACGAGGTTTTGAAAGCTAGGTAGGCTCTCAATACTTCCCCTTCTGTTTCGTGAGGTGGGCCGCTGATCGAGGTGGCCGACCTTTTCCCGCTAAACTTCTACCTTCTTGTTTTTCGCTTCCTGCCCCTGTGCGGCGTAGCTGCGCGAAAGCGTTCAGCCGTGCCCGAGGGTTGGAGATGCACAACTTGCGCCTTTTTCCTGTCCGTAGCGCATTGATCGCGTAGAACTCATCCGAGTTCGCTCAAATTCTGAGACCTACTGGCAGAAAAACAGAGACAAAAATCATCGACAATTGAAACGAGACGTATTTCGTGCTCTAGTGGCGCAAGAGCCTGAGTTAATCCACAGTAATAATTCGGCGCGATATAGACATTGTGTCCCTGTTGCGATAGTAAAATTTTGTACTTCTGCTACAAATACTACAATTAAAATCACCCCTATAGACAAAAGCAAAACGCCTATCCGATGACTGAATCCTAGCCATTGCATCCAAGAGACAATCTAATACCCTATGATCTGCAGACAGGCTGCGATTCACTGAAAACATCAAAGTTCCTACATGAGCCACAGACTCGAAGCACTGTCAGCTAACAACATTGACAATCATATCCACTCTGCCTAGACACGACACCTTTCCGAACGTAAGCAGCCAGACTCAATTTCCAGGGCACGAATCTGGCATCCGCAATATTGGCTTTTCAAAATTCGGTATCATCAGCTCAGAAATATGACGATGGCTTGAGACGAGCGTCTCTGAACACAGCACTAGATAATAATTGGAAGAGGCTACCAACAGCTCAGCGAAATTACCATAGAGACCACGAACATTACCACACAAGATGAGGCAAGAGCGAGCAACGGAACCACGAAGACCAGGGTTAACTTCCACATCCGGATAGCGAAGTATCGGGCGCGCAGAAAGTCATAAATAATTTATATCAGCAGAGAACAACATCAAACATACAACAAAACAAATCGACAGTCACAATAGCTACGGAAGCGGTTAGCTATATACGTGCCCCAGACCCTGCCATCACCCGTACGGGCTTTGGCCAAAAAGAAGCAGAGGAAGAAGGCAAAGAGCATATCGCTCAATAGGAGTACTCCAATGCTTTATCCTGCCTGACCGCGTGATAGACGACAATCGCATAAAATTCTGTGGCTAAGCTCAGCTCAAGTACATAGCTACTATGCAAATGAATCTTCCACTTCCGAGCATTCTGAAGATAGGTTACACCGGGGGACGAAGGCGAGGCGCAATCGTCCCCTTTAAGCTATCACAGTATTTTGGTCACGCTCTTTTTCGTGGACTAAGACGCCGTGAGGTTTTTCCTCTCGGCGTTTGAGGCTAACGGCGTCGTAAGTCCTCTCTAGAGTCTTCTAACCTCTAACCTTGAGCACAAAAACCCCATCCTTGTAGGTCGCAGCTATTGAAAGTTGCCCCTCACTGTCCAGAGAGAAAACTCGAACTACGTACTTCAGCTTCGCTTCGTTACGCTCAGCCAGCATAGGCCTACCACAATTGCTTCGCCTCGCTCTCTGCGTCGCTACCGGGCAGAGATAATATTCTGACCCTTAACCCCTCGTCTCCACATGAATCAGTTTTGTACTTCGACTGGCAAGCAGTATCGTACGCACTTCGACACATCTTCCCAAATCTCGTATTTCTATAAATGCGATACCCTAAATTTAGAAACTTGGGTTGGACTGGGGATCTGTCTCTTCGCCTGTTTATTCGATTAAGCCCCCATGCACCTTTTTGCTGTCTTATTGAACTATTAGTGGCTATGCCACCTACCCTGTAAGAACAGATTTTTGGTCAGAATCCACTTATGAAGTGTAACAATAAAAGTGTCATTCAGCTGTGTAAAATAAGTTGCACAACTAACAGTAGTCCTCGGTCGAGGCTGTGAGTGCACACCACCGCCGCCCTGAATACCCTTCGAGCTGCTTGGGTAATATATTCTATAGCTGTACGGTGTCTAGGATCGGAACGTGGAGAAAAAATGCTGCTTGCGACAAGTGTAACTCCGAAATGCGCTATATTTCTCTTGATTTGACACAATACGAACCTCCCGCCTTCCCGAGCGCGTGCTCAACCGCCGGCAGGTATGAAGAGTGCTGCTCGCTATGACCGAGGTTGACTGGCGGAGGTGGCAGCTGCCTCCCACAGCCAGCCGTCCGGCCCCGATTGGCGAGCCGATGATGACGGCTGCCGCAAACTGGCTGGGCCGCGTGGCGGACTCAAGCCGTCCCACACGCCCCTCTACGGGGATTTTGAGGGTATAGATATCGCACGTTTTACACCTGTTTGCTTTAGTCTACCTCTTGTGCAGACAAAGACACATTAGGCCTAGTAGGTTTTTCTCTAGGTGTTGGGCGTCGCGTTAGTCCGCCTCACGTGCGACAAAGACGCATTAGTTGTTTTTTTCTATAGGTGTATGGTGTCAAGTCGCTCCTGTGAAGCAATATGCCGGTAGTGCATTTCTTTGATACGCTTGAAATACGCATTTTTTGGCTTCAAAGTTTTAACCTCTAGCAGACGCATGCAGTCAGCAAATGCCTACTGTAAGAAAATTCTTATTAATGTAAAGTGAACTCTGCCTTTTAGTTGATGTAGAATTACTAATCATTTTTTAAGTAGTAATGTCGGTCATAGTAACCGGTACTATAATTGGCCTACAATCTATCTGGGTAAGTCATAATTAGGGCTAAATGCTCACGGTTGTCTATTGCCCAATAGATGGTATCATGGTGATATCCTTCCTGTTGCGACATCAGTGTTGCCAGATCCATGGCAGTGGAGAAAAATGGATGTTCTTACTGAATAACAACTTTTAATGGCCCTTTAAGAGTATAGTAACGTACTGTAAATGTTGCTTGTAGCTGTAACTACTGTCAGGCATTTGATTTTGAATACCTATGTAGCTACCATGATGAAATTAAAGAGATAAATTTTTGCATTACAAGTAGTCATCAGCTAGGTAACGGTAATGTTTAGCTACTTCTGCCTCCACTTGGTCATAAGAAAACTTGGTCATGAAAATTAAGAGCCCATTCAGTTCATTCCTTGTTACTTTTTGTATTAGTATATGTAAATTTCTTTGTATTTTTTCATTCTTTTTTATCGATATTAAACATGTCATAGTACCTCTTGCTACACTCCTTCATCAACAAAAATCTTTTAAGTTACTTTTGTTTGATTGTGATAGGTATATAGTCAGTTCAATAGCAACTTGCCGAGATCATCTACTATATAGTAATAGGCCTCCACAGTTACTTGCTTTCTCGCTCGCTCTTTAGTTGGTCCGTCTCTCCGTCACGCTGGTAAGGATTTCGATTGGGGAAAATTCATCTACTGAAAAACAAGTTGAGGTACAATAAATTTCAGCCCTAGGGGTAACTGTGACAAATATAGCTTCTGAAATATATGGTCAAAAGTGGAAATACTGTACTGTATTTTCTGAATTTCGCTTTGCTTTCAAAACTGGCTCAGTACTCTTTGAAATGACGGAGATGTATCTATCTGCTTCTGAGCGTGGTAGATAAAAGGCGGTATTTTTGATAGAATTTTTGATTCAGTCAGGCATGAGTCATACCGCATCTTTTTTAGCTAGATTTCTCCACAGCAAATTGAGAGGCTCAGTCTTGGTTGAAGTTTTCCTCCCGTCATTTGTACATAATCCATTTCGCATATGCTTTCTCTAGCTGAATTTCTCAGAAGTAGTTGAAACTTCCCGCTGCGCAGACGCCTTTTTACAGTTGCAAGCATAATTAAGGGACAAAAATAAAAAATTTCATATCTCAAAAACTGTAAAAGGTTCAACGCTGAAATTTTAACACAAAAGAGGTATTGGGATACCTAATAATATGCTAAGAATTTATTAAGATCCGAAGGATAAGAAAAAAAGTTATGTATATTTAACTTATAATTATGAATTTAGTCTGAGCAGAATTAAGGGACACTTGACAAAAAACGCAACAAAACAACAAATTTTCAACTAGTTTTATTTTTTCTTTTGTCCAGTTCCTCTAGAGTTTTACATCTTGATGTACTACTAACACTTCCAGAGAGGAAAATCCTATTACTGGTCTAGAAGCTGGGCTTACTAGCTACATAAACTGCTTTATACTACAAAAGTGGTAATTTAACAAAAACCTTCATCCTTAATCAATATTTTGTGAACGATCCTTCATGTTTGATGACTGCAACACATCTTCGAGATCAAAATTCAATTAAATTGCGGCATCGTTCAATATCAATCCTGCCCCATTCCTCTTGAAGCTTTGTCCAAAAATCCTTAGTGTTTGTTGGATTTCGAGCCATGACTTTCTCACCCAAGACTTTCCACAGGTTCTCTATGGGGTTGAGGTCGGGACTTTGAGCAGGCCAGTCAAGAGTCTCCACTCCTTCCTCATCAAGAA
>LQNS02278094.1:20054881-20065187 GCA_001587735.2 Parhyale hawaiensis
TTACTGATTAGCGGTTTCTTTTGAGGCCGACGTGCACGAAGACCAATCTCATTCAGTCGCCGTGATACAGTGAATCTGGAGATAGTTTCGTCGTTAGTATCATTCATTTGCCTAGAAATAGAAGAGGCAGTAGCAAAACGGTCCTTTTATACTGTGCGTTGGATGATCCTATCCAGCCTAGCAGAAGTTTTTCTGGGCCTCCCACGTTTCCGAACAATCGAAACACTTCCAAAATCTTCATAATCTTTCAAAATTCTTCCAACAATATTCTTTGAACGATTTACCTGTTCTGTGATTGCCCTGATGCTGAGATTTTGTTTGTGTAAATGAACAATTTTCATGCGTAAAGATATATCAACTTTTTCCCGGGTTGCCATACTTGCAGTACTTGCAATGTTTACATATGACGTAGGCAGTCTTCTTCTTCTTCGGAAACACAAGAAAATGGGGTTACTGAAGATGTAAATTACAATATTTGAAAAGTGTCCCTTAGTTCTGCTCACACTAAATTCATAATTAAAAGTTAAATGTATATAACTTTTTTTTATCTTTCGGATCATAATAAATTCTTAGCATATTATTACGTATCCTAATACCTCTTTTATGTTAAAATTTCAGCATTGAACCTTTTACAGTTTTTGAGATATTAAATTTTTTATTTTTGTCCCTTACCCTTTTGCCTCCTGACGGCATCATCAGATGCCACTTTTTATTTTTCCCTATACAAAAGCTATACATCATGTAAATTACCCGATACTCAAGGGATCTGTAGTAGCCAATGCAAAAAATACTGTTTTTGCAAGTAAAACTAAATTTTTTCTGAAATATGTGTTTAACTAACCTATTTTTCATAAATTTACCAAAAAAAAAAGTGAAAAAAAAACATCTGAATTTCAGGAGGCAAAGGGTTAATTATGCTCGCAACTGTATATTGAATTTATATTGCATTCAAATTTTGACGCTTCAGGTTTCATGATCTGTTGGTATCCAGGTTACGGTAAGCCCTGAGCCGTGAGCATTTCCCGTGAATTATTTTGACTGATCTCTCATTCTCTTAGTGCTGCTCAAAGTTTGACCAATTACAGACTGATATCCTTATCTTGCAGGGGATAACAGTAAAAACTCAATCACAAAATAAGTGCCGTCATTTTGATGGCTGAGCCCTCTACTACGGCATGTGATATAATCTGTATTGCTTGTAATGCAGGCCGAGAGAACAAGAAGCAGGGAGCCGTGGTCGTTAAGATGGCCCGCCACCAAGCGGACGTCAAAACTGCTAAAGTCAAGATGCATCAGGTGTGTTTGTAGACTTAGCCTACCGTCCGCATCTATGACAATGAAATATTGGGTGTTTGATAGTCTGCGCAGATTGCTTGGAATGAAAATATTTGACCTTGAAACTACTGCATAAAATAGTTGGGAGAGTGCAAACAACATTGGAAAAATAACATTTTTCTAAAAAAATCGAAACCATGTGAATGATTTGTACGTATTATTTATTGATTTTATAATTTATTTTGCTTCATAATATGTATACATAACCCTTTAATGTGTGCTCAATTATTTCTAATACTCTTTGCTTTTTTATGTGTAGATTATTTGTTGTATTACCGTACCTATGCAAGTAGTATAATGCAATAATTGCCGGACATGTGAACATACATGTACATGTGAGCTTTGTAATTTGAATTGTTTTTATAGGATGGGCCACAGGGTTAGGTTAGTTAGGTTTACCCAATCTATGTTCTGGGGAATTGTGCCTCCAATGCAATCGATACCTAGGTTACTTTAGCTTTGTCTAGGCCTTTGGAACACCTTCCTTCAAGCCCATTTTGTTTCCATCTATTTTTATACTCCCACTAATGTTACCTCATTATTTTCTTCCTCTTTTTTCCTGACTTGTTGTTCCCATGTGCATTGATCCAATGTGGGAATGCCCTCGTATATGGATTAAACATTTTGCTAGTCATAGCCTATTATATGTCCCCTAGTTACTTCTTCCTCTCTTTGATTGCTATTGTAATGATGAAGGGAGGCTCAGACTTTCGTAGTGTTTTTTTTTTTCAATACATATTAGCCCATCTGTTCATTTTATTATGTGTGACTCCAATTGTACTTTATTTACTGGTATTATAAATTCTTTCCTTTCTCGTCCAATGATGGTAGATTATATAGCTACCTTTGTATATATATATATATATATATATATATATATATATATATATATCTGTGCACAGAGATATTTTATCTCTAGTACCTATAGCTATGTGAACACAGCTATGATTCAGTGTTTAGTATAGCTATATATTGGCCTTGATATTTGGTCAGTATGGATGGATGCATTGTAGTGTCTATTACCAACTGATAGTTGCATTACTTGGGCAGGAGGTTCGTGTGATCCTAGCCAGCACCGTGGCTGCTATTGCTGGCCTGTACGCTCTTCTCTACATGTGGCTGCATTAGCTCTAGTCAGATGACACCACACTGTTGAATATTGGACTGTCTGGATTGTGGCTTACATGAAGAATTAGGCTTCCTGTACGTCTCTTATGTGGCTCCATTAGCTCCATTCATAAGATGCGTACTACTGCACAGCTATTGGACTCTCTGGATTGTGGCTCACATACAGAATATTATCTCTCATAAGCGTAATCTCTTCAGCGTCCTAAGAACTGCTTAAGGTTCTGTACACTAGTGGGAAAAATTTTCCAACTGACGGTGATTTGGACTTCTTTTTGGCATGTAAAATTTTATACTACAGCCTTCAAGCTACAGTTGTATCGGCCATGCTGGTCACTCGCCACATATGACACTCGTGGCCGACAGGCACAATCATCAACCTCTAGTGTTGAAAATATCCTTCATTTCTCGTCAGAATAACACAACTAATACCTAATATCTTTTATGGACACGATGGGCATTATTGGGTTAAACACGCTAGTATTGCCAGCAGCTTGATGGGTACTAAATTTTAGGACAGCCATTTTGATAACAACTGCCTAGCATGAGCAATAATGCGTTTTTTACATGTTTTTATGTTGCCTTGTGTGCAGTTTACTCACTTTGGTTATTGTGTGTTTGTGCTATTGTTCTGGGGCATTTCCGTATTGCAAGCGCACAATGTTTCTCTGCTTTGACAATACTATTAAGTGTAGCTGTGTAGTGTAAGGAGCTATTCTCATCAAAGTCCTGTGTTAAGTAAGAAATTATTTACACAGTTCCCAGCCATGCCTGGAAATCCTGGAAAAATCAGGAAAACGAAAGTAGTGCTTGAAATCATGGAAACGTCATGGAATTTGAGACAAAATTTGTCAAATTTAGTCAAATCCTGGGAAAATCATGGAATTTCATAGGTGTCCAAAGATGGACACTTTCATGTTCTCACACAGTAAAGGTCTTTGGCTATGATGTCTTTTTAGTGAACTTCTGTGATTGTGGTACGTACACTGAATAGCCAAAAGGGAGTTGCGTCGCTTGCCTGCAGAGACTTTTCTCCTCTTACACCATAAATTGGGCTAAGTTAACAGTATTGTGTCAAAACTAAAGTGCTAATGCACTCCTTGCCTTCAGAGTGATGTCTTTTGTAGTGAGATATAGCTACCTGACTGTATGTTTGATCTACAGGCAATAATTAGCTTTACTTACATCAATTACAATAGAGAAAATTGTAGATTGCACTAAGTTTAGCATTCTGAAAGATCGTTCAATGCTCCAGGCCATTTCATTCCTTTGTGATACTTGCCTATATTCATATTAAACATTAGTGTTATCAGTGCACCTTTCAGGATTTAAGTTCTGTAGTGTAATTAACTCTCTTCTCTTGTCTGGGTTGGCAATATACAGTATAATACGTTTTCATCCTGGAATTTGCATTTTCATCAAAGAAATATCATGGAATTCTATATTCTTCAAATGCTGGGAACCCTGACTTAACTTAGAATAGGTACCTATCTTACTCAGGCTGCGCTGTTCAACTACCAGGGTTCTTTCTTCTCTTGTTTTCCTTTAACAGAAAGAATCTTTGGAGCGAGGTAGGGCAACTTAAGTAAAATAGGATTAACCTCTTACCGGGTGAATGACCATTTATGGTTGTTTCAATAATACTGTTTCTGCGGTAGTGCTTTCAGCCTCCTGATGAGTTAAGGTGGCCCTGTATCTGTGCTATTATCTGCACAACGAAATTCCCACTGATTATATAGCGAACGCTACAAAGTATTGCTGAAATCAGCCATCCACAAAGGCATACCCGGGGAAATTTGGGACTTGGTAGCTATTTGAATCATCAAGGCGAGCGGCATGAGTCTTAAGTGAGTCCCTGACTCCATGAGTACCGTACGTAGGTACTTGAGTTTAACGTGAAAGCCACGGAGGTCTGTAGGTATGTGAGGAAGCATAATAACTACATACTTGGGTTTTTGCTAGGTTGCTGGCAATAGAAAATTTACTGGTATTCTTTAGTTACCATGTTAGGTGTCAAGTATTCCTTTGCTAGAGACAGCAGTGCAGTTTCTGAGTGCTGTAGGTTTGCAGATTTTACTCCTGCATATTTTATTATCGATGAAAATAAAGGACATCCAGGTTCCATGTATTTAATTAACGTAAAATAATAATAATCCAGAAGAAGTATTATTTTACGTTAATTAAATATTTTATTATATCCGTAACGCCGTCTGCATTCCAGATTATTCTTCAGTACAAAATGTGTTCTACTACTTGCAACCCATGAGTGCTGCACTGCAACACTTGTATCAGTTGTTTTGCAACACTTTATGACTAAACTTGTGATTTTATTGTGGTTATTCCTGATCTTTATCACTATTACTTGCAAGTAGTTGTAGTCTTGGCGAAGTGTGTGGTTATTTTATGTTACCAACATTTAGCTGGTTAATATTCATCTAACATCCCCCATATTTACTACTTCTCTCATGCCGTTCACCTAGCATCATTGATTTTCATGGTCACTTCCATGGCGATTTTGCTAGCGAGATATTTCTACTTTGCTACTGTAGGTTCCGTCTGCTTGATTATTAGAGAGACTGGACTGGTGTGCAGCACAATGGGTTATTCATTGGTAAGAACACTTGGAGGGCGTTAGGATGAGCCAATACTTCATAGGGATAGTTACATTCTATTGACAGTAGCAGTCTGCGAAGGACCTGATGAGGTACATTACCCTGAATTAGGTCTTCTATTTCTATTTCCATGTTGACTAGTTTTTGTTTCATTGTAACTATCTCACTGATGCCGGTGCATGCCTAAGTCAATGAAGATGTAAAATCATAAAGTTGAAGTTTACCTCCGCAGGTTAATAAAGATATACAAATTATTTAGTTCTGGTTCACAACCACATTTAAGGCCCTTTTCATCTCTGCCAGATTTGACTTTGTAGGCATTGATGAGCAGTTATATTAGATCTAAAGAGGTAATTTTTATTCGTGAACAAATATGTGCAATATGAACAAAATTTCTTCTTGTCTTATCTAGTCATCATACTAGCCTACACTTAGAACGGAAATAATTGCTTGATCGCAGAATTAACCACATCTCGAATATTTGGCTATAAGTTTCAGCGAAAATTTCACAGAAAGTTAAACTTATAGTGTCTGTAATTTTTCAAACGACTAATGGTGTTGGTTCTAGAAATTTTTTTTTTTTTTGTCAATTTTACTAATTTCACTAAGCGGCGGTAATAGCTGTTTGACTAAAAAAAATATTCACTGTTCTATATCACCATAAAGGAGCTAAAATGAACCACACAAATCAGAAAAATATGCATTAAACAAAAAATCATTATGAAAAGTTTACAATGTGTGAAAAAACTTCAATAATCCTTGAAGCCATGCAGCCAGTTAGTTTATTGCAGAAGGTAGAACTGTCCTTGCTGCTGCAGCAACAGCAGTAACAGCTGTACTACCTTCCATCTGCCTAAATTTTCTTTTTCAGAAGGGCCCAGAAGTTTTCAATTGAGTTTAGATCAGGTGAGCACGGTGGTCAAACCATCAGTTTCTCTCCATAGAACCCCAATAAGTCCAGAAATGCTGTGGTAGAACGGGCACAGTGAGAAGGCGCATTATCATGTATGAAAGTCAAGTTTCGAAGCAACGAAAAGGGTATGTCATCCAGCCATGGGACCAAGGCGTCATTTAACATGTCACAGTATGATGCAGATGTAATTTTCACGCCATCAGGTGCTCTAACCGGACTTACAAGTCGGTCCCTTATGATACAGTCCATATCATAACACCACTTCCCTGTTGTTGCCGTTTTATGCCTTGATAACACTCACCTCCAGGTAGCACCCAACCCTTACTCCACCCATCAGGTCCATCAAGGGTTGCCTGGGTTTCGTCGTTGAAAAGAACATGATTCATGTTGATCTTCATGTATTTCTCTGCCCATTCCATCCTCAAAATTTCATGTCTTGGCGTCAGAGGGGATTTGACAGAAGCAATGGAGCGAAGGATGTCATTTTTTGTGGTTTTAGGCACTTCATGAAGCCCAGCAGTCGTAAAGATTGATTTACTTGTCTGCCTGGGTCTTTTACGTAGCTGACGAATCACATTTCTCATGTCTCTATCAGTAACAGTCCTTGAATGCCCAGTATCTGATCGTTTTTTCCGTTGTGAAGGGTCCTTCAAGAATCTTGTCACTGTGTCAATATGGCGTCCCATTTTTCGGGTAATAACATCAGGAGAGGTGCCTCTAGCAGTTTCTTTGATGATAATTTCTTTCTCCTCGTTAGTTAGAGCATTTCCACGTCCCATTTAGCAGAATATACAGGAAGCTATTATTGTCGTTCACCTCAAAAAGAGAAAAAATGCAAAGAGTTGTCAATCAGGAGACACAACAAAATGTAAACAAACTCAACAGTGTTGCCATAAGATGTCACGATTTCCGTGTGTTTCATGAAAATTTGATCGCGCAAATATGAAATATGATCAATTTTGTGCTAAAGCTATTATTTCCGTTCTAAGTGTATGCATCAAGATTACTTGTTAATTTTGTGCAATTAATTAAGCATATTCCGCAATGCCTTTACTTCATTGTCGTCTTTTGTGGCTAGTTTCAGTTTTCCGTGCTGTCGATAATTTCTTGCCTCTCGCTAGAGCAAATTCTGCTGGGCTGTGACCCTGGCAGCTGCCACTTCATTTGCGCTGCACGCCTCTCCCCCACCCAGCGTGTAGACCAAAGGGACTTTGTCAAAAAGTGTGGCCTGCGGTTTTGCATTGGCGTCTCTAAACTTAGAACTGGCCTGCCTTTAGACTCCTTACGGTGAGCCATAGTTGTTCTGACCCTTAGACCTCGTTAGTGAAGGAAAATTTTTGTTGTGTCTGATAATGTACTGTTGTTTTACGTACCTCGTTGAATTTGTAAATTATATATGCAGATTTCACGTATTTGGCTATATGTTGTATTATGCTGTGTTTTGTCAGCCTAGCTGATACCTCACAGCACCGACCGAATGCTCACACTGAATTTTATTTCCTTGCAAAATGGGTGAATGACGCGTGCACTAAGAATTTTTGGTTAGAAAGTTGCAATTTTGTGTCTTAAGTCTCTGACGCCGTGCTTTATTATTAATGCGCAGTTATGCGAATTAACTGCTTCACATTCAGCGTCCTACATATAGGATACGAAAAATAATATTCATATGAGACCCCATAATACATTTGCTTCGTAAATTTGATGAGAGCTGAAATGGTGAGGCAGCCTGACCTACAGAGACCCATATTCGTGTCCACGTGGAAGATTATTGCGATCTTCCTTGGCTCTGTCATGTTTTTGAGGCATATTGTACGTACTTTTTGAGAATGGTCGCAACGATTGTCACTATGCTCATCTCTAGCTGACGCAGATGTAGGTACCGAAGTAGTCAATCCAAGTGTCAAGGATGATGAGACTTACAAGGTTAACGCACGGGTAGGGGGCAAGCTGCAGTGCTCCATTGGAAATAGGCTTGTGACGTCATAAAAACCTAGTACATTAATGAGTAGCTATTTTACATTGTTTCTTCATCATTTCATTTGGGCCTCCAGAGTTTCCTACAATATTTATAGTTGCATAAAAATGTACCTATCAAAGCATATACGAACTTTTTTTAGCTTTCTGAATGATAAATTTTCGAAAAAACGTTGGTTAAAAGACTTGTGAAAGAGCAGATGATTTCAACCGGCAAATGCCCGCATGTGTCAGAAACACTTTCGGAGTCTAGTGTATCGTCTTTAAAATGCAATAAACCAAGTGAGTTTTATCGAGCGTAATATGGCATGCTGAAGATGAAATCACTCGTACGAGTCAATACCTCAATGTTTTCGATTTATTTTCGTCTTCTACCATTGATCTGCTGTCCTCTGTAATTTCAAACCGCTGCAACAAAAATTGGCTCAGATGATTAAACGCCGAGATGAAAGAACTTTTTAACGCGATTTGTAAGAAAGACATTAAAGGACCAGATAAACAAATTACTTTCCTTCCGGTAAAGTAATATGAAAGTAAAAGTCTATATATAATACGCAGCAGCCATACAATTGCTGGGCGAAATTAGAAAAAAAAAATTAGCTACGATACGCTGCGCGCATTAAAGCAGTATAATACATAGTAGTGTCGCGTCCGACTCTCGTGAACTAACTTGCAAAAAAATTACCTAGCCGTATTCCCCATACCTAAATTGTCTTACGGAACGTTGTTGTTGAAACCGGCGAATGTTAAATCCATAATTTTTCCAGTGATGCTGTAGTTTTTACGATTAGGAGAAGAGAAGCATATGTTAACAACGCGTACGCGACGGCACAGCTTAGGTCCACATTTTACAGACACTGTCCGACTCGGTGCTTGCCTTTTACGGAAAAAAACAACCTAAATAGTAATAAATTTTATCCTTCAGAAGGCTGAAAAAGTTCATAGATGCTTTGATATACCGTATATTTTTGTGCAACTATAAAGATTGGAGGACCTGTAGGACACCCTGCAGGCCCAAATTAATTGATGAAGAAACAATATCAAATGGCTACTTATAAACGTACTTGGTTTTTATGACATCACAAGCCCATTTCCCATGGTGCACTGCAGCTTGGCCCCTCCCTATGCGTTAACCTTGTAAGTCTCATCATCCTTGTCCAAGTGTTGTGTACTTCGGTCTCGTATCATTTTGTTGTTATAAGTAACTCGTTGTTGTTGCTATTGTAGGAATTTATGAATTGCTTCACTAACTCTTTTTCCAATCTTTATTTATTTACTTAATATATTCTGTTAATTAAGGAATGATTGATCTCCTGTGGTATATGGATGAATTTTATTTTTGCAATATTCATAGTTGTATATCCAGTTTTCAATTTAAATAGACTATATAGTATATACATATATAAATCAGACTTGAAGTAGACGGATGTGACTCTGTATTAAATTATATATTTTTCATTCAGTTTTACCTGTGAGTGACTCGCCTGCATTTCTGATAATAACTTTGCTATTGCTTAGTTGGCCATGAAATTTGCTAAAACCTTCTTGTGACACAAATTGGTTTCTAAGGGTTCTGGATTTTTTGTTCATTCGGATATAGTCGAACGTTCTTTATTTTAAGTTTAGTTCCTCAAATCATCACGTTCGAAAACTTGAGCACTTAGTGGCATTACTGGACGGCATTACACAAGATAAAATTTAGATTCTTCCGAGCTTAATTCAATTTTTTTAATGCAGCGAAAGTGTCACGTGGCTAGCGGTAAACATGACTTTTCATATCCAAATTACTGAAAGATCATAACATTCCTAATCTTTACTTTGTGTAGCTAATACATTTTAATTGAAGAAAACATATTCGAATCCGTTTTAAGATCTCACTTCATTGCTGTGTGTAATGCCCATGAATGTTTTGCCTAAACTGAGTTATTTTATTATTCAATTTGCTCTTAAACTTAGCATAAAACATTACCTGCTACTATTTAATGATCCAGGAAATGATTTTTCGTTAAATAGGCCCTATCTCTGAGATTCCTCATTATTGCGCATTGTAACTGTTAAAACTGGAGCACTCTGAGAGCGCATACCTCCGCCAAAGGAGGCAACGGTAGCAAAAAATTCAGATTGGTTCTGAAACAATAATTTTCTCTCTATAAACTCTAAAATCTAATCATTTGTGCCTTTTTATAGTAATAACAGCTTGTTCAATTTTCTTGAAGATCCGTTCTTAACTTTTTGAGTTATACTGTTAACAAACGTTATGACAAACATAAGTCAAACATACAAACGAACGAACCGATCTGCACCAAAATTTGATCATTTATGTCTTTTAACATTACTAACAAACCCT
>LQNS02278094.1:20108734-20121763 GCA_001587735.2 Parhyale hawaiensis
TAGCTTGTTTTTATTTCTACTCGAGAATCGTTCTTAATAAAATCTCCAATGATGAAAAACAAGTTTTTAGAACTTTGGAGAAAAAATCTAAATGTTATATAAAACTGTGTGCTGATTTAAAATACCTTAAATTACCTTTTTAATAGACATTGGAACATTTTTCCATCAATATTACGTAGAATGTTGTTGTTCTTTCAGTGGTGATGAATGTTAATTTTGTTGTCATTCCCTAAATGCATAGTGGTTGTGTCAATGTATGTAAGACTCTTGTAAATACTTAAAAATGTAGTGTTGTGATTACTTGTAATGAACTCATGAAAGTTTAATAAGTAACTCAGCAGTTATCATCAAACTACCTTGTTTGTTTCCTCACTGGCAACATATGCATGATGTTTGTCTTAATTTCCTTATCATTAAGTTTTACTACAGTGTAGTTTCGATTTAGGCGAATAATTACACCTGGATCTAACCTAGAAAGTTCTAACTTGTGATTCTTCTGGTGATTTCATAATAACACGCGATCGCCTATAGCAAGGTCTTTGTTCTTGCGCTTCAAATTGTGGTATTCGTGATGCTTCCGGTAATCCCCTTGCTCTGCGGTACAGATACGGCCTTCTAGCCGGGAGGCCCAAGCCCTCGCCAACAAAAAGTGGGAGTATTGAAGCACAGTGGATGGTTTCTGGCCCACGAAGGGCAAAGCAAGAGCTTTTTTTGCGTCGTTTGTCATTCCTTGAGCCTCGTAGCTGTGCAGTGTAGTCCAAGGGCCGCCAAATTGCTAGAGGTCAGTTTCTGGGCAAACGTAGGTTAGCTACTACCTGCAGGTAGCGTTAGGAGCTATACGTAGTAGCCTACCCAGGCGACGATCATCCTGGGCGCAGGAACCCCTGGCAAACAGCGCCATGGCTGGTATCGAAAAGGTCCCAGTTCGGCAATCCAACACTAGTAATCAACAACACGGCGTAGGAGAGGATACTCAAGCCGCCTAGCGGCTGCCTACCAGACGTATGGACCACCCGCTCAGACCTCGGGAAGAGGTGAGCAGATTTTAGCGGTTTGCAACGTAACTCACTTCTTTGTAGAACGTAGGGCTAACAGAGTAGACGACGACCGGCTGCACGCCTTTTTGTGTCTCGGCAGCCAACGAGCCGCAGCTACTAGAATCCCGACAATAGGTCTGGAACACAAGCCAGGAGGAAAGAAGTCAAGGGCAGCTGCCCCGGTCGTTGAAGGCATATTCTCCTCGAATAGAGCCCAGAGTGACTACATGGGAGAGCTTCTTTAAAACCGCCTGTAGCTTGGAGAGACAGGAAATTTACCTTGCAGATACTTTGCGATAGTGCAGGCATGTAGCCATACAGGCATGAAACGCTTCTCTGCACAACTACGCGTTCCGCCCCTTCTTCATACAGGACGAATTCAGCCTAACTGACGTGAATCCCTCGAAAACAAGCGAGGACTGGAGAATGCACGGCCCTAATCAGGATCGGTTCCCCTATTTGCGCACAAGGAAAGTTTTTTACCATCTGAGACCCAGCTCTGATCCAGGGTCGATAGCGACAAGGCGTTGTCTACGAATGGACGCAACGTCCAGCTGGTAAGCCACAGTCTTATCACCTACACGGCCGGCCGAGCGGCGGGAAAAAAACCGATATCCTCTACAATTGAGCATTACACAATCCTGGCATCAAGGGACGACCGCCCAGCCTGCGGCATAGTCCTCAACCTTGCCAGTCTCGTCAGCGTCCACAAGCCGGTCAAGCCAAAAAGGTCAGAGCAACACTAGATCGGATCTCGGCCGGGAAACACCAAAATTTTCCTCTCGCAGATGCCAGAAGGGCCCTGACTCATGATTAAGCCTAAATCCGAGGCATAGCCTTCGTCCACCCGTACCTTCTGGGGGCCACGGACCAGTCTTAGCAAGGACATCGAGCGTTTCCTCCTGCGCGATCAAACGGGGGTCAGACAGGGCCAGAAGTTCCATGACAAGCTGTTCGTTGAACCAGCTGCAGAACAGTCGGAGGTTAGCTGAATAGGGTTGGTTATACACCCAGAGTACTCGGCTGACGCCAAGAAGGCAGGAAACCAAGGGTTCCAACTACAAGTCTGACGGACAACCCAGTACGAGCAACAGCCTCTTACCAGAAACCTCTTAACATTGTCAAACTCAGCTTAGAAAGGACTATCCTCGGACTGCGCATCGGCGCTGGTTTAACCTGGTTTCTCCAGCCAATATTATATCGAGGCAAAACGGCAGCAGGAAGGGCGAAAGATCGGGCACTCTACATTCGAGTTCCCCCTTTGCATCAGTATCCCCTTATCCTCCCAACTGCACTCTCAGGGCATTGAATCTAAAAATCTTGGGGACTAACTTAGACTCGTGCCTTGGAAAATGCGAGGCCGTCGGGCAGCAACCTAAGGGCAAGACCGGTGGCAGACCGGCAGGCCCGAGCAATGCAAGAAGGCCATAATCGTTTCCCACAGGAAGAAATAGCTCCTGGCGGTCTGGCTACTACTTAAGCTCAACTTAGGGATCAAAGGAACAGACGCGAAAGAAGCTAGTTCCGAGGCAGCGTTTACTTAACCGAGCCACTACTCCAATGCACACCTAAGTTTAATGCGCACCATAGCCCAGAGAGGCTGCGCAAGAGTCCAGCGGTCGCTTTCAGGGCCAAAACCACTGAAAATTCGAACCCGAGTCAAGGTTTCATCTCAACCGGCGCCATAGCGCCGTTGAACGAAAAGAGCATGTTGATAGGATACGTCTCCTAGACCTCTCGTTCTCGGTTACAACATCAACGGAAATACAAGATTATCGTTGTGCGCAGGGCCCAAGAAAATTTAAGCTCTTGGGCAGAAACGCACAGAATGTATAAGGGCAAGGTAGCCCTACCTACCCTGCAGGAAGAAGTCAGGGACGTATAGTCTTTCAGGGCCTAAGTAAGATTAAGCAGCCCAAGGGCGGAGACTGAAGCTTGTCGGGCAACAACATCTCCGGGCTCTACGGAAAGGTACTAGATACCTAAAATAGTTAAAGTTGGCCCGCTGAATGGCCGGACCAACATGTGTCACTCCTTTCCCAAGAAGACCTCGCAAGCTTAGGTTGCAAAATTACCGAAGTGGGTCACCACCACGCGGAACAGCCATATCGCCTTGCACATACGGCATCTGTGAGCGGCGAAGCCCAACAACCCGGACCCCATTGGACACGAGGGGTCCCGATCGACTAGGGTCCGGCCTGGAAACCTAGCAATACAAATAAAATCCTAAGTTGGCTAGTAATATAGCGCACAACCATCTCGAGAGGCCGGCACAGGAAGCGGAAGCATTAGTAATCCAGACTATGCCACCCACGGAGTCAAACGAGCAGATACCACATGCGTTAAGACTGCAGGCGTTTCTTTAGTCCAGTCGTGGGTACCGACTGAGGACCTCCATACATAAGCTACATAAGCCCTAGTCTTGTTCCTAGGCAGAATCTGTACTTTGACGTTGGCTAAGTCCTGTCCACGGCAGAGCGTCGGGTTTTCCTTAGGATCCCGCCTGCGGCCTAGGACACAAAACCTTGGAATGATGAAAGGGCCAAGTCCGTTGGCTATGCCTATCACAAGAGTTTTTTCCCTGAACTTTTACTATGTACGAACAACACTCCGAATATGGGGGTGGGCTTGTAAAAAAAAATTCGACTGACGACGACCCATCTCCAAACTTTGATTTTAAACAAATCCTGCTTCGTCTCCTTGTACTGGACGGTGAAGAGTTGTCGAAGCACAGTTATGACCTCTCGGGGTGGGACTTGGAGATGTTTCTAAGTCCCACCACCTATAGCTACATGTTCAAGATTGGGTAAGCCCCGACCAAGCTTACACCTGTGCCAAAGCAGGACTTCGGGATTTTGACCAAGGGTAAAAAAAAAAACACATCTTTAGATGGGACTAGGACCGTTTTTCAGACAGGACTTGGAGTTGCTACATCCTACCCGGAAGGCCTCTGAAACAAAACTGATCATTCGCCAATACCAGAAATTTGCTCTAAATGACCAAATGGAAGATCCGGTCCGAGTCCAGCAGTAACCAGAACTCATACACAGGCTCCAAATTCTTCAAGGGCAGTATCTCAGCCTTACAGGATATCTGGCCCTAATAACGAAAAGAAACTAAGTCCTGCGCATAGGTGCAAATCAGTAAGTCTATGTCAACCACAGGGCTCTGGTCAAGATCAAAGTCAAAGGGAACACCAATACAGGATGGTAACTCCCGTTACCACAGATCGCCAGATCGAAAAACGGGAAGAACACGTCTCAACAAGATGGTACACGGCATAACAAGTCCTTTGCAACCCTGTTAAAAGAACAAAAGGCAATAGATCAACAGCGCAGAAGCCAACATCGCTCTTGGCTAGAGGAAACTATCCGAATCAAAACAATCAACGCCTGATAGGCGAAACCACAGTCATGACGGTCTGATAGCTCATGAGACGACCTGAGCTGACCATCAAGGTGGTATAACCGACCTCGAGTAAGACCTTACAGACAATCTACCCCTACGGCAGTGGTCTTCGTCATAAAACCCTGCCTCACAGAGGGTAGACTACAGAGCGCTCAGGCATTAGACCGATAGACATATACAGCTTCCTACCTTGGTTATGGCCTAGCACCTGCATGCATGAGAGCCTCAAAAAACCCTCCCTGCGCCGTGACCGCTCTGCTGTGGGTATATCAGTGCTACTGACAGAGGTACTTTGCCGGAGCAAGCCCCTGCTAATAGTCTGAATGTTCCAATGAACACTTTTGCAGTGGTGAAGGAAGGCAGAGTATCTCTGGAGGCTCTTCGCATCCCAAAGCCCTTCTTTTTTGGAGGCTAGTTAGTGAACTGATTGCTCATCTCATAAATTCAAGTGAGGCTGGATTGTGCAGGCCGGCCTTACATAGGGCTCCAAGGAGGAATAAAGAAGGCTGCAAGGAGACATGACTATATAAAAAAATCTGAGACTTCGTTTAGAATTCCTGGAAACTCCTATACAGCAAACTTAGCTCAGATTTTTGCCTGAATACTGATAAGTACCTTAGAAATTTTGAAAATTGTGCAAATTTTGGAAAATTCTGAAGTAGTACTTATCTGTCTTATGAGTGTGACGACTCTGACCTGTCTTACTGTCATAGAGAAGCCTCGGCTATGCGAGTCTTAGTGCTACTGACAGAGGTACGGTACTCTGCCTTTGCTCACCACTGCAAAAGTGTTAGTTGGAACATTCCGACTATTTTGTGCAAACCATTAATAACAGATATTGAATGGTTTCTTCCAAACAAAGAAGTATCCTGATATCACCAGTGGTTCTCCTATTTCTTCTGTCAGCGCAGAGTTTACACTTTACACACTTCTTGATAAATATATATAGAGATGTAGGTATGACGGTAGTTTTCACATTGTTCTCCTATGTATTTGTTTGCCTTTTGTATGCGTCTACCGGTGAAACATTCGCATTTTGGCATCTCAGTGCTGTAAAGGCCTGTTTACATGAGCAGACGGTGTTTACCGAAACGCTGGCTGTCCCTATCACATAGCAGACAGTGTGCGCCAGTTGATGGTTGGGCGCTGCAATTTGGCCGTTCGCAGATGATCGAGATTCCCGCTGACAATTTTTGTCAGTTCTATGTGGCATGTTAGTGGGGTATTTGCTATTGTGACTACTTTATAATAACACGTATGTTTGATTATTTAAGCGCTGTTTACAGATATGCAACTGCCTTTGTTTTTTTTTTCTGGAAGTCGCTCATGAAAGAAAGAAAGAACATTCATTTTCTCATAAAGATGCTGTGCCCAAAAAATTAGGGGCACGGCACTATCAAGTATTCATTCTTGAAGTTAACACTTGGACAAGTTCTATCATCTTTGTAATAAACAGTAATGGGCAGTCAGTTTTAATCCAGTAGAATCTATAGAAGTAGCACAATTTATACAGATATTATTACCTCCGCCAATCAGGTTATGTTTTCATTGTGTTTGTCTGTCTCCAAGATAACTCAAAAAGTTCTGAACCGATTTGGACGAAATTAAAAGAAAAAGTATATGACCAAATTTTGGTAATGATCCGTTTGTTCGTTTGTCACTGTTTTTCATTTTATGCTTGTTAGTACAGTAACTCAAAAAAATAATGAATGGATCTTTATGAAATTTATAGGGGTCATTAGTAATGTTGAAAGACATGAATGATTAAATTTTGGTGCAGATCGGTTTGTTTGTATGTATGACTCATGTTTGTCTTAACGTTTGTTAGCAGTATAACTCAAAAAGTTATGAATGGATCTTCAAGAAAATTGCACAAGTTGTTATTACTCTCAAAAAGCACACATGATTTGATTTTGGAGTTTATGCAAAGAAAATTATGGTTTCAGAGCCAATTTGAATTTTTTTGCTACCGTTCCCTTGCTTGGTAGAGATGTGCGTGTCTCAGAGTGCTCTAGTTTGTTTAGTGTTTTTATATCAAATGTATGATGAATAATTGAAAATTAGGGCCTTGCAAAACTAAAAAAAAAACATTTTACTAATTCAATTTAATGTATGGTGCACAGTGTATATGGTGAAAGTTTTTTATAGCTATTGTTTATGACTGTGAAAAGATTTAGATACCCATATGTATAAATAAACATGGTTCAGTTAAAAATATGCCGCATGTTACAGATCCATTGCATCTCTAAAACAGCAACTTTGCTATTTGGGATTGATAAGTTTATTTGCAAATAAGGGAAGTTTTGGGAGTATTATCAAGCTCGCACAACAGCAGCGAAGACTTCTCGTCCTGCAAGGTTTAAACCATTTAATTTCATTGCTGTCTTGTGAACGATCTCTTTCTCTCGGACCCTGTCCGTGGTTTGCGTGTTGGGCGCCACTGTCTGCTCGTGTAAACGGGCCTAAAGTCTTCTACCGTGAAGCAGGGTGACTTCGAACGCCGGGGTGAATTCGGACAAGGACATGTAAAAAGGAACTTACTGCAGTGACAAGAAAACTGTCAAAAGTTAGAAGGAAACTTCTACAGTGTAATAAATTTTGGTGTCTCTGTAGTACCTACGGTATATCACTAGGCTCACACTCAAACTCAACTAGCATAAACACAGAAAAGAATACATTTTGTTTGTTGGGATATTTTTGTATGTACGTTTTGTTTACAAAACGTATTCCTTTCTTTGTTTATGCTAGTCGAGTTGAGTGTGGGTCTAGTGATATACTACAGAGATATAAACCTTTATTACACTGTTCTCTTTGCTTGAAAACACAATGATCAACTATGCCGATGATTCCACTTTGATAGCAGTGATAGGTACCTGCTCCTCGCATGCGTAATGCTTTCGCCCAGTCTCTGAATAGGGATTTGCCACGCATTAGTGCATAGTGCTCAGCCTGGAGTATGAAGCTGAATGCCAGTAAGACCAAGTCGATGATTATCAGTCGGTCTCGGACACTTGTACCGCAACATCCCCAACTGGAGATTGGTAACACTGCTTAAAAAGTCTAGCTTCATGAAGATTCTCGGTGTTGTGTTTGATGAGAAGCTTACTTTTGAGCTGCGTATTAGGAGGTTGGTACCACGTGCTTCCACTAGGATTGTTCTGCCTAAGGTACATTCTGTGTTTGGTGACAGTGAGGTTGTCTGCAGGTGTTTTTATGCTTTTTTGCTGCCTGGGTTGGAGTATTGCTCATCGGTTTTGGCTTCAGCTGCTGACACTCACTTGCGTCTGTTGGACCGACTTGTTAGTTCAGCATGCTGTGCTGATAGTGATCTGGTGAACTTGTTCCAATGGAGAAGGGAAGCTGAGCTCTATGTTTTATAAGGTGTACAACAATGAGAGACATTGGTTGTATTCTTCTCTCCCTGCCCTCAAGGTCTTTAGGAGAGGGACACTTGCTGCACGCAGGACGCACTCTTTCACTTTGGAGGATGTTGGATGTCGAACTAATCAGTTTGGTCAGTACTTCGTGCCCTGGTTGGTTAAGGTTTAGAATTTGTTGCCGGCATCGGCTTTTTGTCGTATTGGCCTGCAGGCATTTAAGTCAGCTGTAAATGATTTTTTATACTGGATTTCCTTTAGCAGCGTTTTGGGCTTCCCAGTGTTGCAAGGTGCCTCATTTGGGATGTAGCTATTACCTGTCCGTGGGAGCTCAAACATGAAGGTTAATAATAACGATAGAACTTTTCTTCTAACTTGTGATACTTTTCCTGTCACTGCAGTAAGTTCCATCTACCTGTTTTTGTCCGAAGTCACCCCCGGCGTCTGATGTCACATCGTTTTACGGTAACTGCTTTACAACCCTGGGACTTGATGAGCAAGACCAGACTCTTTTTCTGATTAGCTACTCCTATAAGCTGCCCTGCCTAACTGGAACACTGGAGCTCCCATGGTAGTAAACAACGATACAATTTCCCATAAGTTTATGCAGAAGAACAGACCTTGCTCAGTTGCATTGGATCATTGCTGCCCCCCACCCATATTATAGACAAATCAGCATCCCAAAGCGTGACACCAAGCTTCTTCTCACAATATGATGTTTGGACCTTAACTTTATAAGTGGATCGTCATTTGATCATTGTTTAGTCAACTTGATTAATTAGCCAACTTGATTGGATACTCGGCATGATGACTGGATAGTCTACTTGATTGGATATGGTGCCTAGTCTACTTGATGATTGGATACGGTATGGTAATCTACTTGATGAGTGGATATGGAAGATACTGTGAACCGGGGTAATTCGGGACACCCGGGTTAATGCGGGACAGCTGTCCCACTTCATATGTTCTGGACTGTAAAAACCAAGCTACGCTTAGAATGGAAATAATAGCTTTAACACACAATTGAGACATATCTCATTGTTGCACTTGCACTTGCACCATCAAATTTTCATGAAACTTGCTGGGAAATTGTAACATCTAATGGCAACACTATTGAATTTGTTTACATTTTGCTGTGTCTCCTGATAGACACCTAATTGCATTTTTTCTCTTTTTGAGGTGAATGACAATAATAGCTTCTTGTGTATATTCTGCTAAAATGAGACGTGAAAAAGCTCTAACAAGGAAAAAGAAATTATAAAAGAAACTATCAAAGAAACTGCTAAAGGCACTTTTCCTGATGTTATTGCCCAAAAAATGGGATGCCATATTGACACAGTGGAAAGATTCTTGAAGGACCCTTCACCATGGAAGAAACTACAGTGGAACACCGGTTTCCCGGACTTCTCACTTTCCCAGACTTTTTTCACTTTTCCGGGGTATTCCCGGAACATTCCGGGAAACTGAAATCAAGCCGGAATACGGGAAGTTCCAGACCTTAAGAAGAATTCCCAAAAGTGACGCTGCGCAGATACTGAAATTCGCCTATTGCGCAGCGTCTCTTCCGGGAATCGGAAGGCAACCACCGCCATTTTCGTTCAGTATGCGTCTGCACACAGTAGTTTCATTTTCGTTCATTAACGNAAACGGGGGTTTTTCTGGCATAAAATATCCAGGAAATAGTTTCAATTTGCCGGACATACGTCCGGAAAAACAGGGTTTTTCCGGGAATTGAAATTTTCTCGTTTTCCCGGAAATTTCAGTTTCCCGGAATGCCCTCCCCCCGTGCTATCCGGGAAAACGGGGTTCCACTGTATTAGGTGCTGGTCATTCAAGGACTGTTCCTGATAGAGACATGAGAAATGTGGTTTGTCACTTATGTGAAAGACCCTGGCAAACAAGTGAATCAATTTTTGTGGCTGCTGGGCTTCCTGTGCAGTGCCTAAAACCATAAGAAATGACAACCTGTGCTCCATTGCTTCTGTCATATCCCCTCTGAAATTGCCTCCTCTGCCCCCAGGACATAAAATTTTGAGGTTGGAATGGGCAGAGAAATACATGGAGATCAACATGAATCATGTTTTCATTGACAGACGTGGGCAACCCTTGATTTACCTGATGGGTGGAGTAAAGTTTGGGTGCTACCTGCAGGTGTCAGCTTGTAAAACGTCAACAACAGGGAGGTGGTGTTATGATATGGGCTGGCATCATAAGGGATCAACTTGTAGGTCTGGTTACAGTAGCTACCCGATAGTGTGAAAATTACACCTGCATTGTATTGTAACATTTTAAAGGATGCCTTGGTCCCATGGCTGGATGACATAGGCCTACCCCTTTCGTTGCTTCAAAACTTGATTTTTATGCGTGATAATGCGCCTCATCACTCTGCCTGTACTACCACATCATTTCTCGACTCTTTGGGGTTCCATGGAGAGAAACTTATGGTTTGGCCACCATGCTCACCTGATTGAAACCCATTTGATAACTTCTGGGCCCTTCTGAAAGGGGAAGTTTATGCAGGTGGAAGGCAGTTAAACTCAAAGTCTGTCTTGTGCAATGCTGTTGCTGCAGCAGGAAGGGCAATTCCACCTTTTGCAATAAACTAACTGGCTGCTTGGATTCAAAGATTATTAAAGTTATTAAACGTCATAGAGGTCATGTTGGCAAGTAACTAAGAGTTTTTTAGTTATTGTAAACTTTTGATTATTGATTTCTTGTTTAATACATATTTTTTCATTTGTGTTGTTCATTTTTGCTCCTTGGGTGATATAAAACTGTGAATATATATGCCTATATTTTTCTGAAAAGCTATTACTGCCACCCAGTGAAATGAGTAAATTTGACAAAAACAAAAAAAAAAAAAACAGAATTTTCCTAGAACCACCGCAATAAGTTGTTTGAAAATTTACAGACGCTGTAAGCATAATAAGTTTAACATTCTGTGAAGTTTTCACTGAAATTCATAGCCAAATAGTCAAGATGTGGTCAGTTCTGCAATAAAGCTATTATTTATGTTCTAAGTGTACATGGAATTTCAGTAATCTAAAAATACTTAGAGCAATAAACTTCAACATTTTTGCTATCTGTTCAGCATAGTATGCATTCAATTTAACCCATGCAAATAGCTACTAAAGAAACTGCATTTTTCGTTTTTTTTACCGACCCTGTGCTAAGGTCTGGGGAGAAAAGTCTAAAAGACAGAGAACAAAAGTTTCTTAGATGATATTTAGCCCAGGGTGTTGGCTATAGAATCTCACAACAATCAGAATTTATCTACCTCTTATCAAAACAAAATGGTGGCCATTCCCACAACCCTGGGTATTACGGGACACCTTCCCGGTGTATTAAGAAAGTTACGGGACACCCAGTAAAATGTGTTTATCAATAATTTTTTTCCAGTAAAAATGTCTGATTTATCTTAAAAATTATGAAAATATTCATTGTTGTTCCAGGTCCAGGTAATAGATATTAGTTGGTATTTACATGAGAAACATGCTAATAACATCAAATGCGGCCCTGGATACTACCGGTGAATTTGTACTTCGCAGTAATTACGACGGTGCGGCATTATTAACTAGTTTTTATTTACATTTTATGGAGGAATTACAACGGGAAAGACATGTAACAAGCACTGAGAAGTGTAGAGAAGATATTGTAGTTTAAGACATTAGCTGGACTCTGTATCACCCCAAGGAATGCTTTGTATAGTAACGTTTATCAGAACGTCACACAGAAGATTCACCAGCGCGGCATTTAGCTACTTCGTTAGTGACAGAGTTTTTGGGCAGTTTTTCAACATTGAGTAGCTACCTGTCAGTGACATCTGCCTGCAAATTTGGCCTGTACTTATGTAGAATAGAGTCGAGAAAATTTTAGAAACTACTGTAGTGAAAAAAGACCATAGTAAAAATATCCCGTAATTCAATCATATTCCTCAGGTGTATTTGACTTCATAAACTTCCTCCAACAAATTAATATGTCAAAAAATACTGCATGAATATCTCTAATCATCAATAAAGACATTTGAGCTTCTAAAAATAATTTTAAAATATATATATATATACATTTTTTACACTTTTTTACAGGTGTCCCGAATAGCCTTACATGCCGGGATATTATAGGACGCTCATATTTCTTTCATTTTCAGTTATGTTAAAAGCTAGAATTTTTCTTATCCACCATTTTGTAGCTGTCATCCAGACCTACAAAATGACACCCAGTTTGTAGCAAAAATCATTAATAGTAACTTGATATGATGGATAGATGGAACGAATGATTGTAATACTTTGTGATAGTGAACTTGGTGACGCATCCTTTTACAACAGCTATCCATGCAGCAAAGAGCAGGTAGGTACAATGCCCTATGCCTTCCACAGGAAAATCATTAGTGCTAGTACGGTATACATAGTAAAGGGGTGTAGCTACTTGTAACTAGTGTTTTCCAATATTTTTCTTTATTAATTAGCTACTCATTGTCTTCTTGTGCAGATCAGAGTATGGGGCCTTCTGGAAATGTGTACAAGTAGGTGGCATGTACATGCTGACCCAGTTGTGTAAGATGCTCCTACTCGCCACTTTCTTTCCCACTGACCTGCCATCTCCTGCTGGAGTGTCACTTCTCACGGTAAGTTGTAAGCCATAGCTACTGTTGTAGTCGTGGGATCATGCAATTACCGAGAGTGGGTAGCTAGGTAGTGCAGCTTATCGGAAGTCAGCTTGTTGAGCGTGACTGAGCGCCAATTGAAATCTTAATTATTTTTAAAGATGGACTGGTTGCAACCATAGTGGAGGCAATGCACCCTTCTTATTGTAGAATTGTACGACCACTAGCATGAACTCGGAAGAAGTGTTAATGCAAAACCTTTTTTATTTTTTTCACACTGAACCACCCACCTCAGGGGGGCATAGGATGGGCCATATAGGCCCTAGGGTTAGGTTCGTCCATCATATATATATATATATTAGCTTTTATTAAGAACACAATGGGTTCACAGAATATGCTTACAAGCTTACAAGTATAAACAAAGTAGCCAAAATTCAACCTAGTAATTAGGCCCACTCACCAATATTGGTGGCCACGTACAATGAGAATAAATAGATATACTCAGCCTACACCTGCAGACACGAATAGCATTGAGCAGCTCAATGTCAGACAGGAGAGAGAGAAAGAACTCTTGACTGCATTGGAACAGAGAATTTAACAGATT
>LQNS02278094.1:20158564-20169819 GCA_001587735.2 Parhyale hawaiensis
TCCCGGGCCCTGGGTTCGCTCTACTGTCTTGCTGTTGGTTAGATCCTACACGTCCGCGACACGAGTCTGGCTCCCGCCTCGAGAGTGCGGGCGAGTGCTACCCTTAGGTTAAGGTGTGCTGTGATTGAGGTCAAAATTCCCCAAAGTTGCTTAATTGTTCATTTGAACAAGTTTGAAGAGCATAATAAAATATACGTGCAATTAAAAGACCTAGGTTATATCATCTGGATAGAGAAACTGTATAGAGTAAAAGTATTTATTTCAACAGTGCATTCCAGTGATACCAGATATCAATCAACGTAGGTACGGAACTGATATGAATGAAGACATGCAGATGCGGTGACAGGTTGACGTTTGTACAATTAACTTATGAACAACTGTAATATAACGCAAATATGTGAATTATAGAATACCGTAGGTTTGTTACATAACATTTGGTATCAAGTGAAGCAATTTCATTTCTCCTCAATCATATACAATTTTAAAGATAACTTGTAAATTGCTTTGAAAGCACGATGTTCAGTCATTCAGCCCTCAGCTTAAGACAAATTTCGCTTTTATGTACGCGAGTAATTGTGACGAGCATAGTGAGTCTGTGTCACTTCACATTCGCTATAACCTGAGCTTAACACTAAACTTACCATGTGTACCTACATTACATCGCACCTCGTTCTGCGGCAGAGATCAGCAGAACCAGAAGTATGATTTCAATTTGCGACGAGGAATGCAGCGCACTTGCTGCCATGTACCGCAACAAATTATCGTCAGAGGTGTGCGGATGCCTTAATTATTGTCAACAATTTCCTGTTCTCCATAATAAAGAGCCGTAAAAGCAAAAGGCTGCGAATTCTCCAAGGAGCCACATTACTGGCCGCTACAATGCCATGGCACGGAATTTCTGTCTGTAGTTTCTTTATACTACCTACAGCCAAGAGTAAGGCACTTGTTATGTTCTGCTCGGTCGTGCGCAGTCCGGGATACTGTTCACGAAAGGTGCCATATTCTGTATACGCATGTACCTGCAAAATTTGAACGTGGGTATACTGCGCGGACACAAACTCAATAGGTAACTCTCCGTTCCAAATAAGTCAATGCCGTAACAAAAATTTCAATGCTCAGAATCTAACTAGCTAATCAACTTGCTAAGTTTGTTGTCCTGAAGTGGTGCTGATAGGCACTCTATAGTTAGTATCCGTAGGCATCTGGGCATGATTTTTTTTAGCACGACACTCCTGCCAAAGTGGACATCGTGAAGAGGATGGGACATGTAATGTGTCTGGAGCAACTTGGAATGAAATCGGTTCACGAATATGTTCCACACTGGATCAAGGCGCAGATTACAGCAATTCAGGAAAGTAGAGGAAGAACAGTGCGAAACCGTATCAGTAGGAGTAACAATAAAAAAAAGGGGGGGGGAGAGCAAAGTGGGCACATATTTCCAGGAAAAAGCCTAAGGTTAGGAGTGAACCAGAAGCAGGCACACAGCATAAGACTACTCCTTAGGATTATGCTTTTGCAATAATTGTAGAGACTGTTCTCTGCAAGCGTTCAAGATGTGCTTTGCTTGGTTACTGAAATGGCTACATCTCTGAAGCTGCATGCCTGCTCTTGGCTCACACTGCACACTGCCTACTCTTAAACGTCGTACTTTATGTAGCGGAAAAATATTTAGCTGCAGAGAAGCCGCTGTAATTGGAGGCAGTTACACAAGTGCAGTAACCAGCACACGAACAGAGCGTTGAGAGCGTGCGTGGTCGGTTGCCTTACTTCCATCGATCTAATTTCGCCTGCTTAAGCTTAACTTGTCCGAAACTTGAGTCACAAGCGTTGGATTTCCTAGCGTGGATTGAGTTTCAGGCAACCGCAACTTAATGACACTTGGCAAGTCTTTAAAACTGTACTTAGAGACCACATCAATCATATTCCGTCTGTGATTAACGCCTGAACTTATATCCCGAGTAGTTGATTCCAAAGCTTGCAACTGAAGTTTTACATAAGGTTAGACGGATTAGAAAAACAGAAAACGTTACAAACACACCGAAATTCTTCCGCGAAACTTCTGGAGTTATCGTGCGAGTCCAATTAGCCTTCTAATAGTTAGGTATGAGTACATTCTTATCGCATATCTATGTATGAGATTACAAGTTACCAGACAATATGCCTGCCTCTCCAGGTAACAATATAAATTGATGCACAGTACACAAACCTACATTAAAGAGAACGAGTAACATTCAGTGATTATCAAAGTACCAAAATAGATAACACGAATCCACACAATTACGAACAGTAATAAATGCCGAAGATATAATCGTAGCATTAGAAAAAGGACACTGAATATATATAGCAACTATAGCTAGAATAGTAACTTCTGACGACTCGAGCTGGAGCTGGCAATGGCACGCAGCACTTTAGTTCTCAACACACCTCTATTGGCCACGCTGAAATTCCTGATGCATCCAAGGCAGATTGTTTTTACTGATAGTTGAAACAGTATCTGATTTCATGACAAAGATGACACCGCAATAGCTACCGTTTTAAACACGTAACAGTGTTGAGAAAGAGGTTGACTCAAACATGATCATAACGCATGGAAAAATATCCTGCCTTAAGGTGGCGGTGCAGCAGGAAAAAAAAAACAGTAGAAACGTTCCCAACGACAATGGGATGGGAAAGAAATACATCCAATAAGTCTGATTTCAAGTCAGTCAACTCTTGAAGTGCTGCACTTTTCAAGATACTAGTGAAACAGTGACCACGGCGCCGTGAATATCATTGTCGTGCCCAAGGCTTGTCTTTTAAAGACGTAATGATGCGCTGAAAGTAAATGATAGCTAGCGAGGGCTCTCCGTTAGAGGCGTATATGAAGAAGCGGCTGTAGTGCAAAGCTCGGTGGTGGCAATAGCAGCTCCAGGCCCAGCAGTCAGCCAAGGGGTTCACCGGAGCAACTCTTCGTTAGGCAGCGCGTGCGGTAGACAGGAAGGGTCGTGCAGTTCGTGGTTAGAGATCGGTTAACTTTACATCCATAACATTAAATTACGGGTTAGGTGCAGCGTTGGTTAATTGGTGCACACTAGTAACCGAACTATATAAAAAATTACTTTTTTACACGAAATTCAATAATTACAGAATGATTCTTTGGCCGACACTTTCAGCTGTCGGCACGAAAAACTGTACCGACGATTCTATATTACATCCCCCATTGTTCTTGCTACTGGATAGATTAACCTCACGCCAACCACTATTATGACGCAATGATACGGACCGTCACGGACTTTTGACAATCCAACGGACCGATTACATTAAGTGTTCGTGGCTGTGCAGCCGCCGTTGCCTCTCTAACGTCTCGAAATTGCGCCGATAAATCCCTTGGGCGGTGTCCTAGAATCTCTCCTTGGGTAGTGTGGACATTTCGGAGCTCTCTCTGATGTACTGAAGGTCCTGCAGGTCCGTGAACTTCTCTTGGTCCTTGATGTGAGCGTAATTGGCAGCCAGGCACATGAGGTAATGGACCTGGAAACAAAGGACCGCCATGACTGATACATATCGTAGTTTCATTGTAGCTGGTAATTTTTCAAAAATGTGAAAACTCAGCTTGTAAAACGTTTCTGAGGAACGTTCAACGAAATGCTTTCTACCCAATTCCATTATTGACTTTGCTGCAGGAGAGAATCGGTCAGCACTAAGTTAAGAATTTACCTGTAGAAAATGATAGAAAATAGAAATACATAAGGCGTCTTTTTGTGACCACCGCGAGGATGATTCACCCTGATCGCGCATGATTCGCGCGTTTTTGTGACCGCATTTTGACGTGATTCTGATAGCAATCAACCGTGATCAGTGGTGAGAATTGATCACGGCATGATTTCCTCGGGAGGCTAATCATGCGTGATCAAAGAGTGATTCCAGCCGTTGGACAAGTAAAAATTCAAAATTCTTAATGCAAGTTCGTGATGTTTTCTCATATTTAGGGATAAATTGAATAATGTTGTCATGATTGTCAGCAATATTGACGTCCAGAATTGTAGTTTCGTTAATTTCATGCCTGCGTATGTTCAAATATGTTTTATATACTGCTAGTTCACTTATGCAATGACTTGAAAGTGGATAAAAGTTCCTAAGAACTCAATTTTCCACCATTTTTCGTAAAATACGATAGATTTTTTTTTTTTTTTTTTTTGAAAATAGACATGGCGTCTCTCACGGTCTCTGGTTTGTTTGCAAAATCATTGACCGTTCTTGTGCTTTTCAGTGATCACGATGATCATGATCACGGTGATTCTGATTACGAGAGTGGCCACAAAAAGACGCCTATAATAGCTACTCAAGTTGTAGCACAGAGCGGGCTACAGTATGAAGTGAAAAGCACTATAACCTCTAGTTGCGACAGAGAATACCGTTCAAGCTCAGGTTTTGGATAGTCTCCGTAATTTGCTGAAACGCTTCAACGAAGTAGATCTCGCTCACTGCTCCTCGTACTTGTAAGGCCGAATTCACACGTCATTCATCTCATCGCACTCATTCATTCATCGGAATGTTACGTAGCGTCGTCAGCACATCTTTGTGTACGCCACAAAAAGTTTAAAAATGTTAAGCGTCAAACCAGTTTCTCTGCAGGTATCACTTGGTAAGTTATGGAAATCTCTCCAAATTTCTAGTAAACTAAAAGGCGATGCACTTTTCCGCGATCTCTGATTTCTAGGGCACAGCAACCCATTGAGACATGTGGATGAGCGAAGCGCAGCGAACGCGATGCAGTGACTGACGTGTAAACACGCCTTAAGTATCTGTAGCTACTGGTGGGAATGTCAATAACTGAGAAATATATGCAGTCTGTATCTTGTTGCGCTAAATTATTTCCACTTTCCCCACAAACGCACTGTTAACAGTTACTGCTGCAGATTCACATACAAAAACTAGCTTAAAAAAAAAGAATATGTCGAGCAGATGCGCAAGGACGCAGACCCAGCACCTAATCTAAAGTAGTGGGTTGACTTACAGCAAACAATAGTCGATTTTATCCTATTCTTATAAATATTGAGCAAGTCACTGCGACACAATGCCTGCACTCACCAGTGACATGATCACCAGGAAGGACGCACCAGTGGCCAGGATGAACATCACCTCAGCATTGTTGACGTAGTCTTTGCAGAAAATTTTTTTCTCGCCTTGGCAAACTCGCTTGTCTTCCTCAGGAGTGCTTCCGGGGAACAGGAAACCTGAGAAAGACAAATCGTGTCAGTAGATGCACGAGTAGCTATGCATGCTAGATGCCCAGTCCCAGAGCATTGTACTCGTAGTACCTTATGCTTCAGTGTTCACTGATATGTTCTGAGAGAGTACCATGCCTTGAATGAATAAAACGTCCGCTTTACTATTGAATAATTTTTTTTTGACAAAAAGGCTCTAACCTAGAGGGGATTACAGATTGCTTAGGGTCCTATGTTAACCTATAAATATTTTTTACTCACAGTCGAATTGGGTGTCACACTAATACGTAAAATATAAAAATTATTGTTGCAAGGAGGCAAATGGACGCTCAACATACAAGATCTTACATATTTAGCAATTTGTAGTGTTCGCCTGCGATATGCAAGCATCACACTAGTTACGGATATACTGAAAAAACGACACTGATACCCATATAACATTAAGTGCCACAGCTGATGATGCCCGTGCTTGCGACACGTCTGTACCGTAGATTCCACTCAAATTCGCGTCACCGCCCGCCCTATAGTACTTGCCTTTCGCATCACAGTAAACTCTGCTCACATTGATGCAAGAGACAAGTGCTGTAGAGCGGCTGCCGACGCGAAAGTGGGTGAAATCTAGGAGAGAGACGTGCCGCAAACACGAGCATCAGCAGCTGTCGCACTTTTTGTAATATGGGCATCAGTAACAAGGACAAGTAAAAAAAAATCAATGAAATTGTAAATTGCCACTGTGTTGTAGGGCATAGCATTCCTCAAGCAATGCAACACCCAGCTCACAAAAATAACATTGAGCTACCAAAGGCAATGAAAGTCCGGGTACAAGAGCACTCTGCCACATCATATCTTGAAATCCCTCTGCTGAATACAAATTATGTAGCATAAGAAATTCGAAGAAGCAGATTAGCAGAAACAAACTGCTTGATAGCAACATTACCATGACACCAACTTACGACAGAGATCAATCAAAATAAGAATTCGTTGCTCTAAAAAAAATGCACACTAATTTAATTTATTAACTTACCCATTTCATCTAAACTCCTAGGAGTTTACTAAACATGTTTGATTTGTTTTTTCGTAAATTTTATAAAATGCATTATATAAAGCATTGATTCTCGACCTTTCTATGCCTGGCACCCCTAGAATACTTATACGTACTATGTTCTCGCACCCTAAACAAAACTCGTAACTTATTTAATACCCAAATAATCGAATTTGTTCAACAATTAATGAGTCGTACATTCATAACCGTCTTTTTCGCAGGAATTCTTCCCCCTTTTTTCTCTTTTGTCCAAGTCCTCTTTATCCTGCTAACATAATGGCAATAGCTCATAGAGGGCCAGGGCGTAAGTTCCTTTGTCTCTTTAGGAATGGGCCTGTTGGTTCGTCTACTGCCGCCTACCTAATCTAAAGCTAGTCTTGCGAAATCCCATAGTCCAAGATTTCGCATCCTCGGCTGGGAACCCCTGACTTAGAGCAGACAAGGAACCTGGTTTAAACGCAAGAAAGGGCGCTCACCGAACTGGTTGTAGTCAAAGCACTGGTTCTCAGGGATGGAGCTGCACTGCATCCACGCCACAGTGCACAGCAGCGTCGCCACCAGCACTCCAGCCAGCACCAGGATCCACACCACCACCAGAATATACGCTAGCGCCATGAACTGTAGTGAAGAGTAGATCCCATTACACAAGGTATCTAAAAAAGCAAACCCGCATAAAAAAATCATGCAGTTATGTACGAAACACGCGTATATTAGCGTTTTCTTCATTAATTACACATTGCTTCCTTTATAAATAACGGCCGACTCAAAATTCCTAGTAGGCTCTATGGCTAATAATTAAAACTGCTATGAAATATTTTCAAATTAACATAGAAACCTTAAACTAAAAGTAAACATTTAGTGATGCAATATATATGTTCATCAGCAAAAAAACACAAATAAATAGAGGTTAATGAATGGTGAACGACGACAACAGCATTTAATAGGATATCGAAATGGTCCCAAAGGATTAAAATTAATTTTACCAAGAACCATTGCTGTAGGTGCAAAAACTCGTGTGTTAAACTATTAATTCAATTACATATAAGCCCGCAGGACCGAGCTGTGTATTGATCGGGCCGCAATTAGGACAAGAGTACCAGATCAAACGTGTAGTCCAGAATATTTACGGTATATAGAATGAAGAGACCGACATCCAGATACAGGAAATACGGCTAGTGGAATCCGTATCTCACACGCATTTGAACTTTGGTTTGAGTTTCCTCCTCCTTCCTACAAGACAGATGTGACAGATACAGTGCTCTCGGATGAAAACCATTTGGGCTAAGAATTGTTGAACTGCATTACATGAAGTACGTCATTTAGCATTAAACCACCTTTTCCTTCCGACACATCATGTCCATTTTAACGTAGGTGCTGCACACGGAAGTGCAGTCATTTTTCTCTTCTCATAATATCTCTCACCGCAATTCTCCCGTTAATTTGTTCCGATACTACAAATAACGATGAACGAAAGGTAATGACTTCGTCACAAGACGATGTCACGGTTTGAAATTATGGCGACTAAGAGGAGCTGTACTGCCGTAACTCGACATACGTCATAAATCCGCGTGAACCTACGTCAAAAACGACGAGCATAAAAATTAATAACACCCAACAGGACGCCTGCTAAGTTGGACTTATTCAAAAGCGGACGTATACGGTGGTATACAATACAATTTAAACTAGAGCACTCGGAGAGCGCATACCTCCGCCAAGCGAGGCAACGGTAGCGAAAAAATTCAAATTGGCTCTGAAACCATAATTTTCTTTGTATAAACTCAAAATCTAATCATTTGTGCCTTTTGATGGTAGTAACAGTTTGTGCAATTTTCTTGAAGATCCGTTCATAACTTTTTGAGTTATACTGCAAACAAACGTTATGACAAACATGAGTCAAACATACAAACGAACAAAGCGATCTGCACCAAAATTTAATCATCTATGTATTTTAACGTTACTTACAACCCCTATAAATATCATAGAGATCCATTCATTATTTTTCGAGTTATTGTGCTAACAAGCATAAAATTAAAAACAGTGACAAATGAACGAACAACCGGATCATTACCAAAATTTGTTCATTTACTCTTTGTTGTATCCCTAACAACTCATGTTAATTTCATCAAAATCCGTCCATAACTTTTTGAGTTATGGTATTGAGAAAAATGAGGCACACAAACAAACTGGGAATCATCTGTTCCTCCTAACATACCTAACAATCCCTGTAAATTTCGTCCAAATCGGTTCATAACTTTTTGAGTTGTCTTGTTGACAGACAAACAAACGACAAAAACATAACCTCCTCGGCAGAGGTAATAAAATATGATAGTGTCTGTATGTAGCACATGCTTAATCATAATGCTCAATATTAAACCGACCGATGAGAAAATGAAAGTGAACGCCTACTGAAACCTAGCTCTTACTAATCTTTTATATAATACTCTCAGCAGAAAATAAATTATACTAGTTATAATAACTCAAAGAGTTACTCAAATTATTAGCAAATTTTGGATAAGATTTTTACAATGGGTACTGGATCACTGCTGGAGAGGTTTCGGAGGAAAAAAAAAAAGCGTTACATTGGCCAATTAAAAACTAATAATGGTATCAGGATATTCGGCCAAAAGGAAAAAAAATAACCAATGCACTTTCTTTTCATCAATGGAAGTGGAAGACTCCAGTCAGTGCTCCAATCAACAACGCACGCACGAGGTATATGAGCACATGATCGGTATCAACCTCAAGGACGCGGCCCAGGCACGACCGAGGTGCCAGGCTTCACGGACTATCCTCCCATAAAGAACAATTGCAGGAAAGCGATAAGAATAAGTAAACAGATGGTATCCGACATCCACCGGAGCGGGAACGGTGTAAAACCAGATCTCCCACTGCCAGTGACGCGATGTACTGTATGTGCGTTTTGCTCAGCAAGCATAAGTAACGATGGCAGTCAAAGACACTTCCTTTTATTGATTTCAATTACTTCACTTGAGGAGTCTTCCCACCAGTGTTGCTATAGCAGCTGAAATACAAGTATTTAAGCTGGATTTAGACAGAGCCAGGGTAGATCAGCAGATACCTTCAAGACCCGTTTAAACGACAGTCAAATGATCGTGTTCACGTAATACAACGAACGGTTGTTTTGTTATGTCCTTGAAAACACAACTGCATGATTTGCAACAAATTCAGAAATATTAGCCGTCACGCCTGTAGGCTTTGCAAGGGTCACTAGCAAAAGTCTCTAATATACTTCTTTCCAGACTTAATTGGAGAGAATCAATACCCATTAAGCTGCATACTTTCCTGGCGTTTAAACGAACGCAGTAACGTATTCGGAGGCTGAGCCGAGGGAACACGCTTCACTTACCTCCCACCTCAACTAACCCCGTAAAGACCAACTCAAATGTAGGGCGCTCGTAAGAACAGCGTTATTTGAACAGTCCTTCAGTCAGGCTATGGTGCTGAGTATTGACAGAACAGCGGCAAGTCCCATCTTTTGTTTCTACAACTTAAACAGCATGACTCTAAGAGCTAATTACAAGTGGTACGCAGGTTTGGCATAGCTAATTACAATTAGAGACTAAATATGGTAATGTTCCGAGGTTTAGACTGATATGATGAACCCCGACAGACGTCCAACCACGTTTTCGATACTTCGTTAAAAAGTAAATTTCTGTGTGTATCCGGTAAATGCTTGCTGCTCGTGCTTACCAAGCACCTGCGTTTGTACTTGATAGCTTCTGTCAAACATTTTTACGATTTGGAAGCTAGCGTATGTCGACCAATTTCCGTCGACAGTTGAACGATCGGGAATGTCACTAAGAATTACGTGATAGAATATGTTCGTGAGCCAGGTAAGCATGCGTCAAGTCGAGAAGCTTCGATAGAGGAGGAGGGAGCCCTTCGGCCCATTCACAGATTCGCCAGTGTGTCAACCAGTTGTGAGACGCGTTCATAAATTCCATTGGTGGAAGTAACGGGGGAGCAGCAGACAAACCGAGTTATTGATATACGATTAGTGCATACGCGACTGGCTGACAGCCATAACCGACTCTTGAGCTTCTCGGACGAGACTCTTGGCTCCCTCCTCTTGATAAAAGCTCCTTGCACAAAGCATGTGCTACAGGAGCTAACGTTGTTGCTTGGGACTGTGAACGCAATCAGATTCTCGCGTTTGGCCAGTCTTCCATAAGGATTTGCACCGAGATAAGTAAGGCATTCAGTGGTCCCAAACTCAGCCAGGCTTACCGTGGGAGTTGAGGCAAGTACTAAGTAGAAGTCGGTGGACGGTAATACGTGAGCTGCCTTCGGGACAATGACACATCCTACGTCACGTAGGTACGCTGGGCCACAATGACTCTTGCCTGCGTGCGTTAGTATTTTTTCGATGTCCCAAAGGCGACCTACGCATCTACCAGCAGGCAGCAGCCCGTATTGCAATTGCTGTATCAGTGATACGGTACGTAAAGACTAGTTTTAATCGTTTGCTGCAGTCAGATTAGAGATGTTCTACTCCACTTGGCTTCTACTTACCTATAACTTCAATCGAGCGTGTTCAGGCAGAAGTAAACATAAGAAACCGTTTCAGGCTGTCCCAACCGCAACCTGTTTGCGATTCACGCCTGAAACTCTATTCACAGCAGCGAATTGAGTGCTTTCGATAGGAGCTCCGTACAAGCGTTTTAATTCATCTACCGAACTGTGCAAAATGAAAACACTCACTATTTCATGTAATGATCAAATGACAAAATCGTCTCTCACAGAAATACCACTATCTGTATGTATGGCCGCATACGTGACCACTGGATACAGAAGAATTCACCTCATCTCACTCAGGCCGTACTTTTTCGTTACAACGATTTTTCCTCCTAAGAGGCAATTTGTATAAGATTAGATTAGATTAGATAGGCGGCAGTAGACGAACCAATAGGCCCATTCCCAAAGAGACACCGGAACATACGCCCCGGCACTCTATGAGCTATTGCCATTATGTTAGTAGGATATAG
>LQNS02278094.1:20186529-20212430 GCA_001587735.2 Parhyale hawaiensis
GGGGGGGGGGGGGGGGGGATGATGCACGATGCCGGTACAGTAAGCTGCCTACCTGATACCTAGAATTCAGATAGATAGTATGTGTACCTATAAGTTATAGTATGCTCGGCACCTCTTCTATCGAAACCATATCTATAATCTGAACTAATGTTAACAAACTTAGCCTATCATTAACTAACCTAACGCAACACATACGGCACTCTCAGGTAGACCACAAAGCAAACCGGGATCTGAGGCACTTATCAAAGCAGTCCAGCGCACATGAGAAGGATAGCACATGTCAGTACTCACCATTCAATATCGAGACGGAAGACTTCTTGGAGCATGCGCATGGTGAGTGTGGCGCCGCGGTACATGGTGCCACAGAACACTCCCACACCCACACAACACATCACCGTGGCGATGAGTGTGGCGTAGGGTACGCGCGACATGCAGTCGCCACATCCTTTACCTGCACATCAAGTGAATTCAATTTAGTCATGTATATAGTTTTGCAGTAAGTGAAGGCTTGTAGCTTCCGAATGATACTACAATCCACTGCATACACTATCAACTATAAAATGCACATTGAATATTTGCAATAGGAATTAGTTTTATAACAGTTGAATATATAGGGAGTAAAGACATATAGAAGCTGTTATCCGCAGGCATGTTCAGCCAGAAATTGGTAGTATGTAGTCAATCCACACCCTGCACTAACAAACAACGGCAACTGACAAGTTAAACGGATCTAGAGAAATGATTTAAACTTGATATATATTTATTGTAGTCTAAAAATGCGCAAATGTACGCATTTATCGGAAACATTTGCAATTTTTTTCGCCTTTACAATTTCGGATCGGATAGCCGAGCGAGGTTTTTGGATGCACTCATCGAAACGCAATGCGACAACTCTCAAAAGAACACGAGAAACAATTTATATATTCCGGAAGTAATTTTTGTGCACACACACACACCGCAATCAACAACAAAGTAATAATACGTACGATATATTATCTCGTATGAAGGAAATGCACCTAACAACACTTTCTTGCTGACATTCTGGAATTTCGCAGCTCGGTTAGTGAGATGGACAGCAGCAGTTCGTGCCAAGAGTAGACTTGCGAATCCCAGCGAGATGAATATATCTTCTGCTGCCGAGGCCATAATATGCAATCGTGCGCTCAATTTACGAGCGCACGTTCGGCTTGCACGTCGCCCCCGAAACACCGTGAAAGTCGGCAGCATAAACGATATGCCAGCTCAACTTTTACTCGTACAAGCCAGCCATCGTACGCATGGGCAGCCGATGTTAAGAACAAATAAACTGTTGGGGGCGCCACGCCCGCAAGCAGTTACGGCGACACAGGCAAGCAGCAGCAGAGCGACATCCCGCGCTCACACACACTTACAGGCAGGCAATTCTTCAGTATTACTGGAGAAAAATTTCGGCTGAGCGATGACGTCACAGGGATCTCGAGATAAAACTGAGCTGCGCGTAGAAGCTGTCCGGCTCTGTTTTCAACAGCACGCTAAGGAGGTTTAATCTCTATTCAACCTCGTTGGTGGAGGCAGTGGCCGACCGAACCGTGTGGGTCCAGCAGCGTTGCCTGAAATAACTCAAGAGTTGGTCAACACGCGCGGCCCCGAGTGGCTGATAGCACAAGCAGCCGTGTGAGCTTCGGTCATCGCACTGCTGCTGTTCACGAAACATTCCACAATGGGCATGTTCGATTGGGCGCCAAAATTTAGCCTCCGAGGCTTGACTTGTTTGAAACTTAAGGCCGGTGCGCTGGCTTCGACCCGGTGAATTGAGTTTCAGTCAGGCATTGACCCTCTTTGACACTTTAAATGTACACATACTCAATTTTGCTCCGTAAAATGCAGCTTCCGGCGGGCTGAACGTAAACGCGTTCCTCCTTATGCAACACGATTCAAAGTGACAAAGCCAGCCAAAGCTTCTGTCTGAAGTTTCGGAGAGTCAAGCTTCGAAGGCTTAATTTCGGTACCTAATCGAACATGCCTTATATGATACGAAAGTTTTTTTTATTAATTGGTTAGACTCTCCATCCCCATGCAGATGATTAGATAAAAAAATTAATCAGCTGAACAGTGAAGAGGCTTTGCCGTTGCTTTCATTGAGCTACCCTTTTTTTATCTAAGCTTTGAAGGCGTCAGAAGTAGGTACTTGCAAGTGGCAGAATAGATACTAGCTTCGCATTTTCTTCCCACAGCGAATACATGGATATAAAACCCGCTATCGCAATAATGGCGATCAAAATAAAGCAGGACACACAGAGCACCTATGGCAATAGAAATGTTGAATCTGTACCGAATCAAAGTGCATAGGAATATTACTTTGGGCATGAAGATGAAGCATATAGAACATAACATCATGATCGAGTAACAGGATGAAATGGAAGAATGTCATGTGAGGACGAAGGAATATTATCATTCTATAAAATTTAGTTTAAGCCTCCCTAAACCAGCACCAATTAGCTGTTGCAAGAGAGGAAATGGAAAGTCCTCTAGTAGCACAAGAACAACGAGGAACCCATGCACGAAGGTGCCTATATGCACAGAGCAGCAACACTCATGGGTACCGTACGTATATACTAGAGCACGTCGGGAAAGCAGACGAAGAACAGAGAAAAACATCATCAGTAGGAATATGAAAATGGAAGGGCACGAAGGGAAAGACGTCCCGAAGGCCTAGCTAAGGTAATCGGTAAGGTTACCCTGGGCTTGGGAAACGAAGAAGGAATATATCCTAAGTCCCAAACTAGGTTAAAATTTCGTAGGTATGTGGTCCTCCGTGGGTGCGACTGGTAGCGAGCAAGCAAGCTACCACGGAAGCATGCAACGCCATGCTGGGATAACTATCATTCGCAATAACTACTCTGCCAGTTTATAAATGCATTGTAGAACACAATAATTTAACTGTACAACATATTAACTGGGCGGTTGTATTAACTGGGCGGTTGTGCAGTTACCTAGGTTTACCGATGACGCTGAACATCCCGGACTATGGGTCGTAATCGACGGAAGAAGCCTATTAGCAACCGTGACTATTATAGGACAGGCTCTGGCAATCATATATATCGAGCCAAAATTTCCCCCCTTTCGTTGTTTACGCTGAAGCGACGCAAATGACGAAAACGGCTGCATGAGAATTGAGGGGCAAGCCAAAACACAGCTACTGATGCGGCGGCACAAGGAGAAATCACTTGTGTTATTAAGCGTGTAACGGCAGGTGAAAAGAAGATAGGGGCAGGCCGTCGTAGGTCACCGACGGGAGTCGTTACCGGTGGCACAATTAATTAACTGTTACGATCCGTTTCTGCTCAGCAGCAAGTGACCAACGCTAGGAACTGGCACCTCCGCAGTTCAGTTAGAAAAGAGACATTATTACATCACTGTATCTTGACGCTCAAACAAACCAACGGTACAAAGCAAAGCTCTAAGTGAAATGCAACGGTAAATGCTGATATTTTTCGGGCACCACAAGGAGACCGCGGTTTTACTTTGCAAGAACCGCTGTTCAATCGTCGGCGGTCAGCAAGTTACAGAAATAAATTTGGAAAACGTCCGGTGGGCTCTCCATACACTCACATTTTGAAATGATTTGCCACAGCTTAAATTTCCTTATTATAAACGGGGGTCCGCGATACATATTATTAACATGAGTTAGTTTAAAGAAAACTTTAATACTGCAACAACGACAGATGCTAACGCTTGAAGAGTGTGCGTTGGATCAGTGATGGTGGATCAATGGCAGCGAATCCAGTGGCGGTGGATCAATGGCAGGGGATCAATGGCAAGGGATCAATGGCAGGGGATCAATGGCAGTGGATCAGTGGCGGTGGATCAATGGCAGTGGATCAATGGCAGTGAATCAGTGGCGGTCGATCAATGGCAGTGGATCAATGGCGGTGAATCAGTGGCGGTGGATCAATGGCAGTGGATCAGTGGCGGTGGATCAATGGCAGTGGATCAATGGCAATGGATCAATGGCAGTGGATCAGTGGCGGTGGATCAATGGCAGTGGATCAGTGGCGGTGGATCAATGGCAGTGGATCAGTGGCGGTGGATCAATGGCAGTGGATCAGTGGTGGGGAATCAATGGCAGTGGATCAGTGGCGGTGGATCAATGGCAGTGGATCAGTGGCGGTGGATCAATGGCAGTGGATCAGTGGTGGGGAATCAATGGCAGGGGATCAGTGGCGGTGGATCAGTGACCACTGTGCACAACAAACGCTGCGTGTGGACAGCTGTCGCCAGTACACACACAAAGAAGCAGAGGCTCCTAGCGAAAGTTGGACTTTCAGGAGCTGCGACTGCATTCTCTCACACCCGAACAGCGGCAGAGACGCTGAGGCACATGAACAGCACCCAAGTGGAGGACTGAGGTGAGTGGAAGACAACCGGCGGCACCTCACCCTATGCCAGGTAGGCTAGCGAATTTCGAAAAAACACGAAATGCTGTACGGCGCAAATCAAGAAGACTTCTGAAGATGATAATAACAAAAATACTTAGAGACACACTGCGAGCGGTGCACACCTCCGCCAAGCAAACCAATGCGGATGAAAATTTATTTTTGCATTGAATCTAGAATTCCTTCCTACAACTCCCAGCAGTTCCTGAAAATTCTATGAAGATTCGCTCATAACTTTTAGAGTTACGTTGCCATCAGACAGACGGAGAAACAAACCACGAGACGCACGCAAAACTCTAACTTCCTCGGCAGAGATAATAAACTAATAGTGATCTCATATGGATGCTGGACTCAGTATAAGATATGATTTGACAACCGGTAGTAGACGGACCAACAGCCCATTCCCACAGAGCAGCCGGGACTTACGCTCCGGCCCGTTATGAGCTAGTGCGGTTGGGTCAGATCATTTAGATATCTGAGGAACAAAAGAAAGAGAATAAACTCAGACAAGCCTATAGGAAGGGATCGTGCAAGCACGATTAGTTGCAGCAGACTCGCGGGGACTCAAAGACGTTAAGTTAGTTGGGTCATGAAAGATAATAGATTAAGGCGGTCTCTGAAACTTTGGCTGTTAAGAGTTTGTGACTCATGGAGGAGAGATTCCTAGCTGTGGAGGGTACACACGTTGCTTAAAGTGCTTGTCAAGACGACCTTCAAGCGGTCTGACTGACTCTGCACCAAAAACTTCGGAGGGGAGTCCAGTACAAATGTTCACAATGAAATTTGGGGAAAACTGCTGGCTTAGGATTCTTTGATCTTATATTTGAGTTTTTGGCCGCTGTTTCGGAGGCAATCACAGACGTCATGGTCTTAAGTCCCGTTATATAGGAACGTCCTTGAAGCCATTCAAGTACTCGATTGTTAATTTTACCGTACAGCATTCGGGAGAGGGTTTACACAGTCTAAATACTACATGTATGGAAGGAAATTAGCTTATGCTGTGAAGATACATTTATGAGGTTGCAATTGTGAAGATGTTTCCCATAAAGTCAGGGATAGGCTACAGTTCCTAAGATTAGCGACACAACAAACAATGTTTGGTTAACTTGGACACATTACTTTCAGCTACAGCGAGTATCTATTGTTTTCACATTTCGAATGGCTGGAAGCCGCGCCACTCGATCGGCTCCCAGTTTCCAAGCGATTAAATTAATCGTTGCACAGATGTGTCTACAAGCTTCCACCTTGTTCTTGGTCAGTTTATTCGTGTACGATCAAAAATAGGTTGCAGTTGCAACTCTGTAATGAAATTTTTGTAAAGTTAGTATATACTTACCTACGAGCTACATTACCCATGTATATAGTACACTGGTATTTGGGTACGAAAGCTACTCAGGTGTGAATTTTCCAGCAACTGTATTACTGTGTACAAAGCAATGAGGCAGCACTTAGTTTGGCATCAGTTCTGAATGTGAAAATTAAGCGTTGAATGCTTTTCAATTGATACCGTTAGGATCTTCATAACATCGAGACGGCAGTTTGCATGCAGCTATTTACGGAGATCGAGAACGGATCAAGATTTTTGTTATTTCCAAGTACTATAAATGATGTACTCGGTTTCATCAACGTCAGGTACTGTATGAGTCTATTTTTACCTTTTCCGACTTTACGAAAGGTGTAAAACTTTTTATTGAGTGTCAACGATTTCTTTATCATAGTCGAATTGAAATGAGCCCACAAGGTTTTGTTTGTCCGAAACTTCAGACGAGAGCGCTTGCATTGCTATTCTGAATCGTGTTGCTGGTGTTGGAAGCCATTCGGTTACATTTGAGACAGCTGATATAGGTAGGTTTACATGGAACATATTACACGGAACATTATAGAGTTTCAGCAAACTCAGTATGATTATAGTTGCTATTGCAAAGACAGGTAGATTCTATAGTATTCCTGTGACAATGCGCACTATTACATCGTGCGTATTGCGGTTAGTCTGTTAAAGGTTAGCGCCTGAAAGACGATGCAGTAGACTGAAGCGTGCGCACATCTACCAAGTTCCGAAAAAGTCAAGTCTACCCTACCGTGTTTGACGCAAATTGACGGCGCTGATAATTCAATGGCTCCTTTGGACGATAGACAGCACTTTTATTAGACCAGGTTTTAAAGCATCGAACGAGCACATAACTCACACCAACTACAACCTGGAGCCTCCGAGTAAGTACGGTATAGGTCTATACTAGCCTGCCGCTGCAACGTGGACCAATAGGCGCATAGGTTAAGACTGCGAGCTGAAGCCAGAAAACCCACAAAGAGCCCACACATCCATACAAATACATCGAGGAGTGAGCCTACACCATTGCTTTAATATGTGAGGGAAAGAGCGAGCCGCGGTACCTATTTTCAATGCTACTGACCCTGTATGATTGCCAAAAAGCACCAAAAATGAAAATCCCACTTTCAAACGATCGGGAACGTAGGTAGCGTATTGAAGCACAAACTGTTTTCCAAAATAGACTAAAAAATAGCGTATAGCCCAAATGAAAATTTTCGCAGCGTAGAGGCCTCAAAAGTAGCCAATCTGCAACTTGTAGTACAATCTGGCAACCCTGTCCGTAAACCTATTGCTGTACTGTAAGAGTGTTTATTCATACACGATAGGCCTATGTGTGAACCTATATATTGCTGTTATAATGATTTACAAATTGCAGATTGTGTGGTAGGAAGGCTTTATAAGTCTGTAACTTAAACCCTTAGCCCTTATTATCATCATGTATTGAACTAGGCATAGTTTAATGATCTCGTAGGTACTGTAATAGTTTCAATTGATGAAAATCTTCTTACTGGAAAAAATAAATGATTTTGTTTGTTTACGTGTTTTAGAGAGTTTCGGCCCTATTGCAACCAAGATTTTGTTCACTATAGGCAAAACTGTAACAATTGTTCATTAGCAGCATACATGGAGATAGTTACATCATTTGGTAGGGAGAAGAAAATATCATTGACAAAACTTGAGAGCAGAAATAAGGGCCAGAAGAGTAGCAACTGAAAACTCCCACCGAGTGCTCGGCCAAGTAGGAACACATTGCCCTTTTCCAGGCGATCCAGAAAGCGTATGAAGCAGGTAAGTGGAGCGAATACTAAGCCCAATACGGTACGTACGATATCTGAGGACCAGATACATATCTGTACAGATCCAAGATAACGGGAATGATTCAGTAGGGACTAGCCCGCAAATAATGAGTCGAGTGTCGCCCTGTTTCGTACCTTCACAGATGAAAAACTTATTTCGTCAATAAAGATCCTAACGCTGGCACGCCAATACTCCGAGTGAATCGCGGAGGCTTCTCTCATCCCCAGGTTCAAATTTTGCTCTCAGAATAGCACGCGAATGACATGGCACTTCGAGATCTGTTAGGGTAAGTCGTTACGACTGGAATATGTTGCGAGCTCTAATTTTTGCAAGCTGTATCTGCGCTCTTACTATTGTAGACATAAAAAATACACCGACGCAACGGCAGCTCAAAGTGTTACGGTAGGTAGCTTTCACAGGCTAAGTAGAGTTTAATAGTTTATAAGAAATCAACTTTTCTGTCAACTAGGTACCGTGGTCAAATCCAGTATTTAACGCATGGAATGCGTGGAATGAGAGGTCGGCAGCAGAGAGAAGGAAGGGGCACAGGCGGCAGAACTAGTTGGGCCAGCGGCGTATCTTTCCAGCATCCACAAGCAAAAAGATGGTTTTAAAAAGTGTGTTGTAGGGAAAGGTCACCTCCAAGCGCACGCTTCAGCTGTGCTAGTCGATCCATCGAGAGACAACGCTATAGCTACGTATGCAAAAATTCTCAATAACGAATTATGAAGGATATGTAAAACGTAAAACAGCCGAGAGAGCTAACCTGCAGGTATAGCAACCAGATAGCCTACGGTGTAAAAAGCACAAAATATTATTTTAACACTTTGTTTAACCTCCGTAAAAAAAAGCATCAATGCACAGGAATAAGAATAAGAGAAACATTTGGCGAAAACATGGGAAGCTGTCATTCAAAAGAGATGCAGATAATGCGTACCTACAGGTGACGTAAACTCAAATGTTCGAAGAAAAATTGTCATTAGATGATCGTCAGACACCACACACCGTATAGCGGAGATACAGTAGGTCTAACACAAGCAGTGAGCATCGATGTGCCTGCAGCTGATCATGACTGCAAATACGACTGCATGCAGCAGCAAGCGGAGAACCTACCGCACTGCTGCGCTGCTCTGCTGCACTAATAGGAGACTCCTTTTCCTGATAATAGATGCAATTGCGTCCAAAATTAGGAAACAATAAAAAATTCAATACGGTCTCTCCAGAACCAACAATTGAATTAGCGTGAAAGTTTCACGGATGATTCCCTGATAGCTACCTAGTTTTTGATGTCCCTGTGAATAAGGCTCAGGCAAGTAATAGAAATTTGCTCATCACAAATTTAATGTTTTATTCCTATGTGTCCAAAATTAGGAAACACTGAATAAAAACTAATTTAAATTTTATTTTCCGTGCTTCTGATAAGCAACTGTGAGATAAAGAATCTTCCGCGGTGTTGATCATCACACATCGATTGCCGCCATGTCTGAACAGAAATTGACTCTTGCACAAAACTGAAAATTGTGAAGCTGAGGAAGGAGAAACACACTACGCAACAATTTGGTAATGAGGTAAACTGCTCGAAAAAAGTTTTGTGAAGAAACCGGCAACCCAAACAGCAAGAAGAAACCCGGCCGTCCTCGGAAAACTACAGTCAGACAGGATAGGTTCATTTACCGGCCACCGCCTTGCTTTGAAGGATCGTTTGAACACAGCAGGAGGCATTTCCAAACAAGTGAAAAATGAAATTAGTGTTTGAAGGCAAACAGGGTCAAGACGTTTACATGAAATTGATTTATTTGCTCGTTGTCCTAGGAGGAAACCGCCGAGTACAAAAAAAAAATAAGGTTAGCTTTCGCCAATATAGGCATGTGTTACGGTCAGACGCTGATTCGTCTCCGGTCTTTTCTAAGGACGAATCCAAGTTCAATTTGTCTGGGTGTGATGGCAAGCAATATGTAAGGAGACAAAAAAGGGAAAGCATTGAGGCAAAACTATGTTAAGAAAACGGTGAAATTTTGTTGTGGTAGCGTGATGGTTTTTGGTATGATATCTGCACTTAGAAGTTTAGAACTTCGCCTCTTGTTCGTCTAAGGGCAAATGTTAATGCTGCAATGTACAAAAAATGTGTTAGAACATCATGTTATTCCTGCATTGAAAGATTCTGGCGTTAACACTCCAATTTTTATACAGGATAATGCTCCATGCCATAAAGCGAAACTTGTAATGACTTACCTGAGAGAGCAAGCAGTCGATGTTATGGATTGGCCTGCTCAAAGTCCAGACATGAACCTAATTGAAAATTTGTGGAAGACATTAGAGGAGAAGGTAATGGCAAGAATACAAATAATGTGGAAGATTTATGGAAGGAACTTTAAGAAGAAATGGTGAATATTACAGTAGCTGATTATCAAGATTTGATTAAATCTTATGGGAAAAGATGTGCTGCGGTAATCGAGAATAAAGGTCTTGCCACAAAATATTGAATAGAAATTGTGTTTTATGCTTGGTTTCAAAAATTTAAAATTTGTTTCCTAATTTTGGACACATATGAATAAATGAAACAATATGTGATAAATAAATTTCTATCATTTGCATGAACCTGACACACAGGATCATCAAAGACATCGAATTTTTCATTGTTTGTTCCTACTTTTGGACGCAACTGATATATTCGATAGAAATAGGGGACTTCCAGGTCCCATATATTCAATTGATTTAAGTAATGCTTCTGGATTTTGAATTTTATTATAACCAAGCTATCGACCTTCTCAGCGAGTGACGTCAAGGTGGGAACTTCGACACTCGCTGAGAAGGTCGAAAGTTTAGTTATAATAAAATTGAAAACTTAGAACAAGCATTACTTAAGTTATCTGAAAACTGTATATATATAGCGCTAATAGTGGTTATAGGGCAACACTGGTACGTTTACCCCGGTATAGAGGCTAATAATAGAGCCCGCGTGAAAAGTTAAGTGAAGCAAGTAGGTACTGTTCCGCAAACATTCCGAATGAACAGCCTTTGCAAGTTAGCTAATTTGAACGCTAGCGAAACTCAACCTTACACTGCGCAGGTCAGTTCAGTAAGGGCCGTGCGGCCACGACGAAGGCGAGGTGGGTGGTGGTTTATAAAGGAAGGGATATTTTCCGGTTTATCTGTCGAGAAACGTGGTTTACAGCACTGTAGAGCATAAAATTCCGTGTTGTAAGTCTACAGAATTAAATTTTCACCCATGAAACTTTAAGGCGACATGGCGTTGTTACCTTGTTATCTATCACAATGTTGCCTTCGGAACGATAATACGGTATAGCAATATACAGGATGTCCCCGTCCCACTACTTTTAGCCCTAAATGAAGAAACGTTAAAAAAATTGCTGCGGATATATGCACATGTGCCTGTAGTCCCGTTATTAAAAATTGTTGGCAATTTCATATTCACTACCGAAGATGCAGTCAGATTTCTAAGAGGTGATAAAATAATTAACCAAGTGTTTGATGTGCTAAACTGGATCGTTAATCTAAGCCAAAAGCAAACAATAGATAAAAGACGTTGGTTTCTTTTTCATAGCCGGGGTAAAAGCATTCCCAGGGATTAAAGAACAGCATGTCGCTAGTCCAAAGAATTACGAACGGTTGCGGGCTTAGGAATTTGTTTTCGCGAAAGTATCGTCGTGCTACCTAATATTGCATCCCGCATAAATCAGTGGAAAACTGAGTAAATTTTAGGGGAACTTGAGCAACTCAAATGAAAAAAATGGGACATGACATATCGTACGTACGGAGGAGACCTGAAACTCGGTCCAAAGTGACAAGTCCAATAGCTACTCGGCATGTAAGTTCCAAACAAGCTAAAACCAAGCGTATGGATTATCTCAATATCAATGAGCGCATTGAACACACCGAGTAGCTACGTACTGGGGAAGACTTGCGTAGATCAACAGCAATATCACTAAATATGGTGCAGTGGTCAATGAACCATCGAAAAGCGGAAGCAAATACTGAACTGCGCACTTCAGCATCTTTTCTACAGTTGTTGCTGCATGATAGTTGTTATTGTTGTTCCTCTTGTTCCTCTTCTTTCTCCAGATTACGACGTCTAAGCCGAGTTCATGAAGCGCGGTACCGCTCGCACGCACGAGTGGCTCGTTTATTCCTCAACATACGAGGCTCGTGTTCTCGCCTCTCGTACATGACCCTACTGTCGGTGGTGGTAGCGAAGCTCGATGCTACAAAAATGAAGCAAATGTTGCGCCGAAGACATCGGCCGTCAGAATGTTGAGTAGCTCGACTTCCTTAATTACTCGGTGCAACTTCGGGGCTCGATGCGTCGTCCAAAGTTGAGAACCGCTGACGAAGGAAGCGACGAAGGCAAACCACAAGTTGCAAGGCCTGATAAAGTGCAGGCAGAATTTACAAACAGGGACACAGACGGCGACACAAGCAAGTGCAATGATTCCAAAGTGGAAGTGCGAGCATCTGCACGATGGTGCAATGCAAACAGTTCATCTCATCAACACTTTGCATGCTGCTCTTGTGAGTTAAGTTTTCAGTGAGCAATTTCATTTATTTCCCAGGCATGCAGAGCTGAGTACTTCAGCACTTAATGCTGGCACAATGATAACGGATGAATATAGAAGAAACTATATATTAATCTATTTGCCACAAGCCTATATACCCATACCTGTCAAGTGATAGTTACCCTATTAATCTATTTGATACAAGCCTGTACCCGTATAAGGTATAAGTGATAGCTAGCAGAGCATCAAAGCTGTCCTGTTATCCAAATATGTACTCGCGAATTACCGTCCGAACGAGAGATTTTGGACGCGTACCCACTATTTTATTTTTTCGCCAATAGGAGCGTATCCCAGTAGGTACTATAGTACTGACGTTGTTTAATTTTTGATTGACATTGAATAAGGGCAGCAGAATGGCTCAGGTTACCGCATGGCGTATACAAAACTAGCAGTGTATGTAATAAAAGCACTTTCAGTATCTACCGTACACAGCAAGAAGACAAGGTATATACAGTGCATCGTATCTTCGTTTTCAACTTATTTACGGTCGAAGTATATAGCGAAGTGACAGCGAGGATACATATGCAACAGTGCGATGGATGTCTGCGTCTACTGTGGTCCGCGTCTCGCGGGCACTTCGAAGCTCAGTGCCTGTCAGGCTGCTGGAGTTCACTGATCAACTATCAGGCTGTTGTGAGAGGTCGTGCGCTTCGCTGCAGGGTGTGGGCTTCCAAGAGTACTCTAATTTAGTACTTCCACGAGTACTCTAATTTAGTACTTCCACGAGTACTCTAATTTAGTACTTCCACGAGCACTCTAATTTAGTACTTCCACGAGTACTCTAATTTAGTACTTCCACGAGTACTCTAATTTAGTACTTCCACGAGTACTCTAATTTAGTACTTCCACGAGTACTCTAATTTAGTACTAGCGAAGTTACTACAACTGAGCAATGTATTATGTATATAGATGTACTAGAGGGCCCGCGCTGTTATCAAATGACAGCGAAGAATTTGTGATGACCTTCTTCATTGATCATACATTCGTTATTACAACTGCTAACTTAAGCACCCTGAGAAGAGCGTTGACGGCTTCACAGCTGCTCAGAATCGCAACTTTTTTTTCTGAAATGGAGAAAATACATGGCTTATTGCCGCCCGATCAGCAACGCTCAAAGTAATAGCTCCGATTCGGCATTGTGGATACGGTAGGCTAGCCTATTCAGGTCCAATGGTCCTTGCTTAGCGAAATTTAGCTGTTTCGTCGACCATTGAATGAAATTTGGGAGAATAGCTGAAGCAACGAAATCATTTGTGGGAAGAGACTGCAAATCAAGATGCATGAGATTGTCAATGGAAGCTTCAGGTATCTTCAATGCTGCGATTTCAACTTCGGCAATGCAAGAAGTGCATTCAGACGTAAGGTCGCCCGATACTTTGCCATAGATTCGATGTATGGAGGAACTAATACTCGTACAAATCGGACTAAGCCTGCGATGTCTTCATTGTTTGAATTTCAACAGTTCCTGATTAAGATACGTTTGCCATCTTCTGCAACCCGGCCTATTTTCTAATTAACAGTATTCAGTGGAACTTGAGAGGACGACCAGAGCCTCCAACCTGGGGTAATTTAAGCCTATCTGTTTTGTTAAAGCGTGACAGAAAATGGATAAACCGATAAATAAACAAACAGATAAATACACATCGGTCTTTATTATATTGTAGATGACACAATAATTCTTCTGGCATTTTTTACTCGCACAACTATCTGCGCTGCCGCTCGCTTTCGACGCTCCTCTGTGTACAAGGACCTCCAGATCTTGTCTAGGCTAATTACTGAATCATAGCCGTTTCCGGCTAAAGCCAACTCGCCCATGTGTGTCACACTTCGTCGAGCAGGCTTGCTTTACAGGCTTACTGCCGCTGTAAGTGTTAACTCGGCTCTTTAGCATCAGATAATTAATTAAGACAGAATTGAAGGCATACCTACGTACCCAGAGATATCATGCTTTTATGTGACTGAATAGTTGAAGCAGACTGTACAGATTTTGTTAACTAGACAAAAGTGAACACAACACAAACAAAGAGGGTTATTGTAATGTGATCGATTGGTTCAACCCAATAGCATATTTGGTAGTGCAAAGCAGAGAATAAACTTCTTCGAAATGAGTATAAAACACAGAGAAAATGGGAAGATAAAGTCAATGCGATCGCACTCCCTAGTGTTAAACCCACACGCACTGGGTCGTGCTGTAAATATTGGCAACTGGACTCAAGAGGAGTGTACGGCTGTAGTCGACCACAGATCGTCAAGAGCCATTGCGCTAGCGTTGAAAGGCTCTTCTGCAACGATCATCGTTCCTCCAATTTCAGACTAGGGTCAGTACCCCCACTATAGCTTGCAGACATCAAATGCTGATTAAACACGTCAAGCACCACAAGAGCTCGCCTGCCTGACTGGTTCTCCAACTGGCGACCTTTAGTGTCCCAGATACCAGCAGTCTCTAGCCTGGCGCTACTGCGGGTAGACTCTAAATAACTAGCTAACTACCTGGCTAGCTATACTCGAAATATTTATATTTCCAGTGCTATAGATTTGGATAGGTTTAGGTTAGTAAGCACCCAGCAGAACCCACGCACACCCGCAGTGTCTGCCAGAAATTTGCTTCCGAATTGGGGCATCTTGAGCTACCTAGCGTAAGAGTACTATTGCAAGCACAGATATGAAACTTAAACGGTTGATAGGCACACATTCGCCCTTTCCAAAACCGCGTTCATTTTTGTGTTCGAGTTTTTAGTTTTCGTGATATAAGGCGTACAAGTCCGTAGACGGGCTGCGGCTGCTGGGTGTCCTTCCAAGAGGACACTGCGGGTGCGCGGCTTTCCCACAAGATGACACTGCGGGTGCACGGATTAATCACCGGTTGTCATACCATTATATGTTTTCGGTTGAGCCAGAGGGTTACACAACCCAAGGATTTCTCTGTATGCGAAAACACTTCCAGGAGACATTTTCAAAATACACCAACTCCTCTCCATATGCCAAGACAGAACTAGTACAATCACTGCAGAATGAGAAAACAAAGCAATCTCCAATATTATTAATGTTTAGGTTAAACCATGTAAAAAAATAACTGTCAGCAACGTAGTAAATGCTGATCATTTTGAATGTTACAAACAGGCATTTAACAGATATATTAAAACGTCCATAGCAGGCAGTTGCTTAGCGAATGCGGGGCTGTATAGGCTAGGCGATAAGAATGTGTGTCCACTCCCTGCTAGCAAAGTTTGTTTGGGGTTCGGTGCCTCTCGGACTCTTGCCGTGGAGATTGTGCTGTGCAGCGGTATTAGTTTATCATTATTTTACCGTACTGTCCCAGTGTGACGCACAGGGTTGTGGAGTCTGATGTTTCGAATCCGACGCCCTGTAACACACCTGCCGCCTGACAATGTAATTCTTGACAGTCTGATTCAGCCAAAGATGATCATTGCTGACATCAAAAATTGCTTTGACAACTCACGACCAAACTTTATGAACAAATTTAGGAAATTTTGAGATATATTTTGAAGTTGTTCTCCGAAGTCGGAGCTTGGTTCTAAATTCAGACTCAGACTCCAGGAGTAAGTGGATTTCCGACTCCGATTCCCTCTTAAATCCTCCGACTCCACAACCTCGGTGACACACAGGGGTCCAGCAGCTCTAATGTAGCAGACCAATAGCAGCCGGGAGGCAAGTCTCAGCTCCTGGAAACTGGAGCGACGGGCAGCAATAACTGCAGTGCGCGTAACATCTTACGATAGCCTATCTACTGTCATTTCTAACTGTGATCGAATCTGGAAAACCCACGGCTGTAAAATCACGCAATAGCGCTTGCACTTCCAATGGCTAGCACTGAAACTAAAAACAGTTTCTTAAATGTATTTAAAAAAACAGCTGGCACGAGTTATAATAAAAACTGGGAATAAAGTACAGCACGTTGAACTCTTAGAAACGAACAGTACGACGTCAGTACAAGCAAGAAAACAGGAATATTCATTCGCCCTAATTTCTGCAACTCTCCTATATAGCTGTTGAACCTTCGGTTTAAGCGAGAAACATATTCTTTGCACCTACCATCAACTTCACTTGGTACGAGAATTGCGCCAACATTACATATACTGATAACATTTGAAGAATATCTCACTTTAATCCATTAGGCGCGGCCACCAACTTTTCTGCGCGTGCGTCACAAGAGACGCTAGTGCAACAGCGCTAGGTTCATTAAAAACATTCTATCGCTTTCGCTACATGCAGGCTTATCACCAGGTACCGACAAATATATATTTTTAATTGAATAAAGTGGGATGTTTTCTTTTCTGAAAATTCTGATATCTCTAGTTAGTCCAGTCTGTACTATGCATTGCGGCGCTAGTAACCCAACCCACTATAATAATAATATACTATGCATTCATTTATTGATTTATCTATCACCGTCAAAATTAACCATACTCCCAATGGAAATCATAAATCTGTTGCAAAGCTGCAAAATCTAAATTTTAGTACGGGCACGGGGTTAGCCACTTAACCCCTCGGTTGAATAACTTAACGTAGTTCAGCCACGATTTACCCCATCTTAGATATATATATTAACATGTTTCGTTAAAACTTAGATGACATTCCGTTTTTATTCTTTTCACTTCGAGCTTTTCCAGCTTGCGAAAGGCTTCTTTTATTTCAGGTGAACATTTACTAAGGGCAGTAAAGGAAAGCCATTTGGCTGCCCACCTACACCAATATGTATATTACCTAAGATTCTCGACAAGAGTTCTTTCCCTTATTGTGTTCCTATGGGGGACAGAGCCTCGATATAACGTGGAGTCCAGCCTGAGCAAGATAGCGCTGAACGACACAGGGTTCGTTCGCTACTTCACGGTTCAATTATCGAGGATTCTTCCGCGGAGTTTTTAATATACAGCTATATAGAAAATACATCGCAGATTTTCTGTAATTCCAAGAAAAATCCCGATGTATAAACGCCCAATCTCAAGTGTTACTTTACCTGCCGATTTCATATGGTTTAACAATTGCCCCTGTAATTAATGGAAAAAGGGTGGATGGTTACCAGTTCAGGGAAGATTTGAAAAGTCTAAACACACGTTAAATGATCAAATAAATAGCTATGGTATCCGTACTTCTCGGTGATTCAACTGTCGCGGCCGGTCTTGGAATCTATCCCCCGCGATAGCCGCGATAAACGAGGGTTCGCTGTAGTTCGGTGGGAAGCGAGATCGCTCGCCTCTTCCAGGCGGTAAAAGAGTAAGCGCGAAATTCGAGTATGACAGCACTTGCCAGTACGGGAAAGTTCCGGCGTGGGGCAAAGATTATCAAGAGTACAGGACCAAACGTCCTTCAAACGCTACAAAGGAATGAGGGTGCAGCAGAAGCGATGCCATCGTGGCCCCTCCCTCCACACTGTCCACAAGGAGACCCCCCCAACTCTACAGCAGTGTCTGTAGTGTATAAACAAGACAGGAAGCAGCTCGTTAAGTTGATACAAGAACACATTAGCAGCCGCACAATATACAGCACAGGGCGACACCCCACCTGTCTTGCCTCCCGCTCGGTGGTGTAGTTGACACGGGGTGAATATTGGATATAACCAGTCGCGTTCATACCATAGCCTTTTGTCGTCCTTAAGCAGTACCTACGTAGCGTACTGAAGTTTCGTTACTTCCTTGTACGGTATACAACAGAAAATATCAACAGCTAGCTGACCTCCAATTAACTGTAAATTTGAAGAGATATCCCGAGAGTTTACTACACTGAGCAAATCAACAGACTTCGCGGCTAACATTTTGCGTGGACACACAGTTATGTATGCAAGAAAGCAACTTGTTTAAGAGTTGTGTACTGCGCATGTAGAACAAAATTAAGACTATAGTGCGAGCCTGCCAAGACACGCAGCAGTGTTTCATGAGAGGAAGGTGAAGGAAGGCACGTGTAATATGTCGATAAAAATCAGGGAACACCGTTCAAAGGAACAGAAAATCGGGACAACGCACAAGAACTGAAGGAAAGACTCAGTAAAAGGGGAGAAATCCAGGAAGCAAGGTGAGCACGAAAGAAAGATGTTTCAGAGGACTAGCTAGAACTAAAGTAAAATATACATGGAGACACCTTGGGGTGCGCTCCCCTCTTATTCTAGAGCCTGTAGTCCATCTCCGCCTCCTGGGAACCCCAGGGGGGTCTTGTAGGTTACCTTAGCCATTAGCTAGGCCTTCGGGACGTCTATTTTTCGTGCCCACTTTGCTTCTTTCCCGATTTCATACTCCTACTTGCTCATGCTTTATTCTGTTCTTCCTCTTCTTTCCTGACTTGCTGTTCCCATGCCCGTTGATCCTGTGAGGGAACACCTTCGGGTATTGGTTCCCCGTTCCTATCGACATACGACATACTATATGTCCCTTCCCTAGCTCTTTCCTCTGTGATATCGTTACGCTCGAAAACGGAGGCTTAATTTTCCTGACTGTAGCTAACTAACGAACCTATCTCCCCCTGAAGAGACCTGAACTATATACATGCATAGGCTATAGATGAATCGAAGAGTCAAGATAATATCTGCTAGTAACTGAACAAATGCCTCCGATGAGTTACCTACCATTCTCTTTCCATATGTACCAGCCCAAAATATCCGGACGATGTGCAAGAAGACGAACTGTGTTATACGCAGGACAACTCCTATGGTCGTGGGCCATCGACTGAATGAAATGGTGGTCGTTCCACACGAGATGGGTTCGAATGAACAAAGCTATGGCTAGACAGAATATTAATGGTTTAATTTTGGCAAGTTCTAAGGAGAAAAGAAAGACAATTGTCTGATCACAACAGGGCTGGGGTCTATCACACAGCTGCATCTGCTCGGGCCTATTGGCTAAACTCAACCACGATCTGGATATTACACATTGTAAGTCCCGTCCTGCATGCACTCAAACGTCCTTCAACACCTCTGGTAAAACTATAAATGCATGGAACGAAGTAGAACTTGCCCTCAGAAACAACCCGAATTTTTTATTTCATTTATTCCTGTTTCAAGAAGTCGATCAAAACGACACCGTACGAAGGGAAGACTCAATAATAGAGTGACATCATAGCAACTCTACAACTAAAGAATCCCACGCTAGTGTAATGACCTGTACAGACGCTAAGCAAAAGAACGAGTTTATTCAGCTAATTGTCAGAAGTCAGAACGTTCTGTGGAACCCTGGCACACAGACAGCTTTGAAATTACTAAAAAAAAGGTGTAAACATGTTAGACGTCAGTTCAGTTTGCTTCCAGAAAGTGCGTTTAGCTGAGTTTCGAACATCTCTCCAAGCATTGAAGGAATTATAACATAATTGTTTACAAGTGTGTGCGATTTAAATGGATACATCAACTCATACCGACGCGAAGAGCACGAAACTCGTTCTTTGACTATGGCGTGTGTACTGCGCACCAGCTATGAATGTAATCAAAGTTTCAATCCAATACAATGTAATCAAAGTTTCAATCCAATACATTTGTCTGTGAGAATCAAAGATAATAGTACTTATACTCAATATAGTACCTGTAGACAGAGAGCTCTCAAGTTAATAGGCCAAGTAACTCAACCAAAAATAATTTGAATTCCGGGGCTAAACGATATAATTTAGCACTATATTTAATTACTTTAGTAAGAAGAAAGAGCTTCTTTGGTCTTCACAAGCAAACAATTTGATTGAATCATTTGTTACATTAGCCCTAGATTTCTCAGCGTGCATTCGAGAGTAGCTACAAATATTGCAAACACATAGCCTACACGCGAAGCTGAAATGACTAGATCCATGGTGCACACATTTTACTGAACAGGAAGGGCAGAATCGTTCAATATCAAATGCGCTTCAGATGCCGACGACCATTTTTCCGGAATAAGAATTTTATTGTTATCCTGTAGGTACTGCAGCACAAAGGCGCTACGGGAACGGAAAAATGTGGCAATGGGGCGTTACCCATGGAAGTGGATGAATCATCATCGTGTTGGACGTCGATGTATGCAGCAGGCGTTAAGAGTACCGTACTGTATGCAATGCACTAAAGGATAGTACCTGAGTCCAAACGAGAGCATCCTTTGGGACAACGACGCAAATTTCACGACAGCTGTACTCGCCAAGGTGGAGGGCATAGAGATGCGTCTTTCAGGCTTCGTTGCTTGAGACGTAGCGTTATGACTTAGGGCATTCACAGTCCATAGCAAAAGCACAGATCTAAAAGGCAATGGAGACGTTTGAGAGGCCGTAGTTGTCATGAAGCCTTTCGTCATTTAATGCTATAGCTGTGACGATCTGTGGACTGTGGTTGCCTGCAGATGTTCACACCTCTGGGACCTAGTAGGCGCAGATCTACAGCAGGAACTAGTGCCCATGGGTGGTCAAGTTGACTACACCGAACGACTAGCCGAAAGCAAAGCAACCAAAGCAAAAGCAAGTCATTCTGGCGTGCCGAAAGTCATGATGACGTCATTCTTTTACCGCAATTGCAAAGCTTAATTTCTGAGCTCAATTCGTAGGGGCCAACATTCCATGTCACGGCAGCAGCAGCAGCAGCAGGCGCTCTAGCAATGAGGTGGTATTAACATGTGCAGGCCGTGACCAAGCATCAGAAGCGTTACACGTTTGCAGAAGTGTCTCTGATGCAGTGCGCCAGGTACGAGTACACATACCTACGTATCGAACAATTAGAACTAAACAGTCGAAATAAGTATATTTATGTGTATTTCAGATTAAGCGTGGAGAAACGTTTACTAAGCTTGAAGCTTCTGACCAGTTACAACAAACAAACAAACAAAAAAAATGGATTAATTTATCACAATGGAGGGCAAGAGGCGAATTGAAGCAACTATAGATCCGTCGAAGTCAGGCACCTGGGAACTCCAGAAGTCGGAATTGGACCTTCTACCTGCCGACTTTTGCAACCTTGAGATAAACACGAAAAAAACTTTTCAAAAGACGTGCAAGAAAATTTAAGTTAGAGTGAATATCTAACCACATGAAGAATAGTTAGACATAGTCGCATCAAAATAAGAGTAATCCTCTCTGAGTGCTGCCTGCTATGAGATATACAGTCATGCATGAATTAGGAGGAACTTGCAGAGTTCTCTGAAGTGATGACATCCCCGTAACCCTTTATCGAGCGGCAAACACCGCTTTCGCAGAAACAGCACGATGGAAATAGCCATATCTGGTCCCCTGTTGGGGAAGAGTAAACCAATGCAGACGGACTCTATGCATGAGGCGGCTACAGCAAACAATACGGTGCGTCGCAAACACGGTGTTTTTATCGAGAAAAGTGTAACTGATATCCAAGCACGGTTTTCAGGGTACCAAAGAGAAGTACCTAGGCCTGCCTGCCAGTCCTTGCGTGCTCGTGTAACACACAAGAAACGGCCACTTTTGTGCAGCACGATGATGCCACGGCAGGTGTTTCTCGTAGGCGCGTGATGGTTCACGGACAGCACATGTCTCGCTGCTCCAGCTCAAGTCCATCACGAAGACTACTAGCACATTTTCCAGAAGCCACACATGACCTCTTCGATCATTTTCCACCACGATTCGCAACAACCACAAGAATATCAGAACAGTCCGGCGCTGGACCGTGCACAGCCCCCTGACCTACCTACTGACCAACGCACGTTCACTGGCAAGGCCACCAATTTGCGGACCTCCGTCATAAACAATATGATTAGGTACGGACAAGACGTGGCCTCATCGTAGCGCAAGTGAATCATGGATAGCTGCGCAAGTGTTTAAAAAGAGCAAATTCGAAGGGAACACAGAGGACTAGTAAGCAGGCCATCTGTAATTTGATAACTTCTCGCGCAATATTGAAACTTGTTTATTCGTTTCCTTGCACAGTTCACTTGCTAGCTATAGTACCTAGTCGTGTCAGATTTGAGTGTATGCGCTACGCCCTTGAAATCTTTAGAACTGTGACGTCAAAATTACGTCACGCCGTTGAGGAAATACCAAAGATTCCTCGCTCCAACAGTAGCATGACGCAATTCTGACGTTACAATTCTGAAAATCCAAGGCTTGTTGCAAACACTCAAATCTGACACAACTATCTTCTGTAAATGAACTGTATTTCCTTGTCAAGGAAGCATAACATTGAAGGAGCCAAGTGTCAGAGATCAAACATGTAGCTATACCTACTGTCGAATGAAATACGGGCGTCTGCTCTATAGAACAAAAGATCTTCAACTTTTCATCTTCGCTGTTTTAAAAGAAAAAATACACAAATGCGCGAAGTGGCGATGAATAGCATATTCTGTACTCAAGCAAGCAATACTATATATATGTAGGATGTTTTACTTCACACCGAATACCTACAGCAGTTTCCAAGTGAGTAGCTTATATGAGTAGAGTATTAATTTTGTTATATACCTACCTACAGCCCTGTCACTTTGACGTATTCGTAACCGCGCAGCATGGTAAGTACTTCAAAGTACCGTGGATACCTAGTATACATTTCCTGAAGACGTAATGCAAGCATTAAACACAGTGTTAGGTAATCTATACTATAATAGGAGAGCTGTCTGTCCGAAGCCTTATTTTTCCCCTATCTAATACTGAAGAAAAATATTCCATGGCACCTAATTTTTTTTTTTTTTGCCAAGCCGTATCCAAGATACGTGCCCGGGAATTCCCGCGGCTGTGAAGGCCTGGTCACGGGCCTTTGTGAACTTGGTTGATTCTGTGCCCTTGGTGGACAATGTGGACTTGGTGAAGTTCGTGGACTTGGTGAACTTTGTGGACTTGGTGAATGTAGAAGTATTGAATAATTTTTCGATGGGATGGTAAGATGTTTTCAAATACATATTCATATGACTTATTCAACAAAAGGGTTGCGTTTGGTGCACTAGTTTAATTAACAAGTCATCAAATCAATATCCGGAAGACAAAGAATGTTAATTTCTGATATCTCCTCATCAAGGCACCGAGCAATCAACGCACGTGTTTCTTTTACAGTGACGTAGTGACACACAACAAGCGTGTGCTGTCAATAGGTTCGTTGTGTGGCGCACCTGGTGCGCATCGCCTGTGTATCACCGACACCTCCAGGGAAAGATGGGCGGCAAAGAGAGAACAGGCACCCAGGAGTACAATAAATGCGCCCACGTATTCAACAACGTTCACTACGCACCCACGAGTACAATATAACAATAGTCAGTATGCACCCAACGAAAAAAACAATACGTAATAAATAGAGCCCAGTTAAACAGATAAGCCTAAGTATCCCGACAAAAAAAAACTGAGCAGTCGTTTTATTAGTATTCTACGCCATAGCGTTAGTTCAAGCTAAGCTCCTCCAATAATAAAAAGAAGGGGGTAATGGAGTAGGTAAATACGGTGGAGACAGAACAAGAAATCATTGCAAACGCAACTGACTTTCACAACTAATTGTCATGAACTTGCGAAGATTGTTGAAGGCGCCTCGACTGACTCGCTACATCAGCGGTTCCCAGCCTTTTCCTTTTCTATTCCTGACACCNTTCATCACCCGCGTACGAAGTAAGTGAGAGAGGTGATAACGTTTTCGTTGAAGATTCAAGTAATTTGTAAATATAGCTAGCTACCTATGTATTTGTCTGTCCACCAAAGAAGTGCACCATGGTCGAAGGAGTTGAGCTATGTTCATTATTTTTTGCAGGGAGTTTGGTGGGTTGCACTCGATGTGACCATGCCAAAAAACTATGATTAGCTGGCCATAAAAATGACTGCGATGAAATTTTCTCTTCACCCAAAAAAGGTAAAAGGAGTTGAGCTAAGTTCATGATTTTTTTGCACGGAGTCTAGTGAGTTGTCCTCGATGTGACCCACGCCAAAAATACTGAGATCAGCTGGCCATAAAAAATTACGGCAATAAAATCTGCTACCACCGCGGGTGATGGTCTTACGCCACGAGGCGTTCTAGTTTATCATGTTCTTACACCGCCTACAAAATTCATAAATTCTTTCATACAGAATTTAATTTGGCAATACTAAATTTGCACAATAAATTTCATTATTGAATGAACTCTATATATACTCAAAATTTCGCACCTACTAAGAAGTTATTTAAAAGAGAGCAGTACTGTAGGCTATTAGATAAACTGAGAGATAAACTGGTCGACAGCACAATTTGAATATACCTATATGGCAGCGTGTAGGCCTAAGTGTAAGTTGGAGTTTCAGAAATGAGTTCAGGGAGAATAATTTCCCCTAGAAATTATTGCCGACGTCCACTGGTAAATTATATGGGGTACTTTACACAGATATACAGGAAACACTCCTTTATAAATAGAAAAAATATGCTTTAAAGATTCGCCGTACGATAGGTAGGTACCTCAAATAAGACACTACATAGCTATTACATAGGTACTCTAGAGGGGTGTCTGTGTACATTTCTCTTTCACGGCTCTACCATGTATTTCACTATTCCATATGATGAGGACATTAAAAAGAAGTTGGGTACAACTTTCGCAACTGGAACATATCTTTTTTTTTGGGGGGGGGGGGGCATGAGGGGCACAAAATTATCAATTGTTGCCTGATTGTTCTAAAACTTGCTCAGAATATGTACCTATTTTAGGAAAAAAACGCATTGTTCTTTTATCACAGCTCAAAACCGAACCACAAAATTGTTTTTTTCCTATATTTTAGCTAGCGATCGCCACAAATTAGAAATGGAGAATTCATCTGTGATAAAAAAAACTACATATTATGAAAGCAAAAATGGAGAATTCAGCTGTAGAGTTTTGTTAAAAATGTTTCAAGGATTCCATAACAGTCATTGTTTTTATTTTAACATGAAAGCTTATTGAGTGCCATTCATTTGAAATTTTCAAAATATACATAGGTATATATTTTTATATAAACCCCATTATCTCAAAAACTAAAACCTAAATCGAATGAGTTGCGGTAACAAAATGTGTTTCTGTTTCAAAAATACATATTCTGAGCAAGTTTCAGAGCAATCAGATCACACTTTTGTGCCCCCCAGACCCCCCTCAAAAATGTACTAGTTGTGAAAGTTCTAGCGGATGTTTTTTTTAATGTCCTCATCATATGGAATAGGAAAATACATGGTAGAGTCGTGAAAGAGAAATGTGCAAAGACACCCCCTAGAGCCTAGACTATACATACACACGCAAAAAAACAGCCCTGTATGATATAAGGGACTTCAAATATGAAAATAGTCAAGTTCAAAATGAATGTTAATGTTAAGAATGTTAATTTCTGATATCTCCTCATCAAGGCACCGAGCAATCAACGCACGTGTTTCTTTTTCAGTGACGTAGTGACACACAACACGCGTGTGCTGTCAATGGGTTCGTTGTGTGGCGCACCTGGTGCGCATCGCATGTGTATCACCGACACCTCCATGGAAAGATGGCCGGCAATGAGAGAACAGCTAGGCACCCAGGAGTACAATATATGCCCCCACGTATTCAACAACGTTCACTACGCACCCACGAGTAACAATATAACAATAGTCAGTATGCACCCAACGAAAAAAACAATACGTAATAAATAGAGCCCAGTTAAACAGATAAGCCTAAGTATCCCGACAAAAAAAACTGAGCAGTCGTTTTATTAGTATTCTACGCCATAGCGTTAGTTCAAGCTAAGCTCCTCCAATAATAAAAAGAAGGGGGTAATGGAGTAGGTAAATACAGTGGAGACAGAACAAGAAATCATTGCAAACGCAACTGACTTTCACAACTAATTGTCATGAACTTGCGAAGATTGTTGAAGGCGCCTCGACTGACTCGCTACATCAGCGGTTCCCAGCCTTTTCCTTTTCTATTCCTG
>LQNS02278094.1:20212650-20237024 GCA_001587735.2 Parhyale hawaiensis
CACCCGCGTACGAAGTAAGTGAGAGAGGTGATAACGTTTTCGTTGAAGATTCAAGTAATTTGTAAATATAGCTAGCTACCTATGTATTTGTCTGTCCACCAAAGAAGTGCACCATGGTCGAAGGAGTTGAGCTATGTTCATGATTTTTTGCAGGGCGTCTAGTGGGCTGCCCTCGATGTGACCCACGCCAAAAAACTATGATCAGCTGGCCATAAAAAATTACGGCAATAAAATCTGCTCCCACCGCGGGTGATGGTCTTACGCCACTAGGCGTTCTAGTTTATAATGTTCTTACACCGCCGACAAAATTCCTAAATTCTTTCATACAGAATTTAATTTGGCAATACTAAATTTGCACAATAAATTTCATTATTGAATGAACTCCATATTCAAAATTTCGCACCTACTAATAAGCTACTTAAAAGAGAGCAGTCTGTAGGCTATTCTATAAACTGAGAGATAAACTGGTCGAAAGTACAATTTGAATACCTATACCTACATGGCAACGTGTAAGTAAGTGTAAGTTGCATGTTTCAGAAAACAGTTCAGAGAGAATAATTTACCCTTGAAATTATTAGTCAACGTCCACTGGTAAATTATACACTGTAGGGTATTTGATACAGATAGGGCCTATACTGGGAGACACTCCTTTATAGACAGAAAAAATATGCTTTAAAGAGTTGCCGTATACGGTACCTCAAATAAAACACTACATAACATACTCTAGGGGAGTGAGTGTACATTTCTCTTTCACGACTCTACCATCTAGTTATTTTCCTATTCCATATGATGAGAACACTCAAAAAAAGTTGGGTAGAACTTTCGCAACTGGTAAATTTTTGAGGATGGACATGGGGAGGGGGCACAAAATTCTCAATTATCGTCTGATTGCTCAGAAAGTTGCTCAGAATTTGTATTTTTGAAAAAGAAATACATGTTGTTCATACAACATTTTCGATTTAGGCCTTAGTTTTTGAGATAATGGATATATATATAAATATATATTTCTTGAAATATGCGTTGACACCCAGGTTGGGGTTAAATAAATGAAAAGCCCAGAAGACTTTCAATGAAAACTTCCTTATAAATATATATGTATATTTTGGAAATTTCAAACGAATAGAACTCAATGAGTTTTCATGCTATAAAAAAAACAATGACAGTTACGGAATCCTTGAAACATTCTTAATAAAACTATAGAGCTCGATTCTCCATTTTTGCCTTCATAATATTTTTTTATCACCGATGGATTCTCCATTGCTAATTCGTTGCGATCGCTAGCCAAAATATAGGGAAAATAACAATCATGGAATTCGGTATTGAGCTGTGATAGAAAATCCAGCTCTATAGTTTTGTTAAAAATGTTTAAAGGATTCCAAAACTGTCCTTGTTTTTATTTTAGCATGAAAACCCATTCAGTTCTATTCGTCTCAAATTACAAAAATATAACTACATATATATATTTAGATATATACCCCATTATCTCAAAAACTAAGGCCTAAATCGAAAAAGTTGTAGGAACGAAATGTGTTTCTTTGTTTTAAAAAAATACATATTCTGAGCAAGTTCCAGAACATTCAGAGCACACTTGATAATTTTGTGCCCCCATGCCCCCCCCCCCATCAAAAATGTACCACTTGCGGAAGTTCTACCCGACGTTTTTTAAAGTCATCATATGGAATCGGAAAATACATGGTAGAGCCAGCAGTGAATGAGAAATGTACACAGACACCCCCCCCCCCTAGAGCCTGGACTAGGCTATACATACACAAGCAAAAAAAACAGCTCCATGATATAAGGGACTTCTAATGAAAATAGTGAAGCTCTAAACGAAAAATATCAAGATTTACAGTACCTAGGTACCTCAAATTGAACAACAGCGAACCTTTAATGCAGCAGTAGCATGCAAACGCCGTTATTCGTCACCGCAATTTTATACATAAGAGAAAAGCCGACAGCGCAGGCCTGCAATGATCGCACGCACGTCTCCCGAGGCGCGGCACAGGCCGGACACCGCAGTCGCATGGAATGAAAGTAATCTCAAGTGGAGACATTCAGGCAACCAATGAGTAAGAATATCTGGAAGCGCAATTAAACTGGAACATGCAATGACTAGACACCGCACTGATTAGCGAATACATAGACCGCAACAGTACTTGACTCTTTGGTCTGACGCTGGCGGCCAAAAGTCGGCACCGGAAAAATGGGATTTTCTCAAGAGCTATTAGGAAAATAATTATGAAATTAAGAGCATTACAACTTTTCCCCCTATCTAATACTGACGAAAAAAATTTCAAGGTAGCCTACCCAACATTTTTCTTGCGGAGAAGGTACCTATCTTGGATACGGCGGGGACGCACATGGGCGCTTGCCTGCGTGACCGTGTCTGGACATGTTCATAATAGCTCTTGAGAAAATCCCATTTTTCCCATTTTGGCCGCCAGCGTCAGAGGCCATTTTTGTACCTAAGAGTCAAGTACTGGTACTGTTGCGGTCTATGGCTAATACTTTACGAGCAGTACGGTACCTACGTAACGGTTCGAGATACTTTTTTGTTTTACTGTAGGTATATAGGTTATGCTTATGGGTACCGGTAATTTTAGGAAGCCAGAGGCATCGCGAGGAGAGACCGATGGCTCGCGGTGCCAGAAGGAATCACACCGCAGTCGTCAACTGGATAGTTAGATGTGAAGAACGGAGTTCAAAGAACTACAGGCTGAAGTTTTTTGTTTTTTGTACACAGAGCAATTTTTGAATCAGTGAATTTATATTAACTTTAAAAGAGTTTCCATTTAAAAAGTAAATATAAGCTTACCGTAACACATTTCTCAGCGTGTAGGTAGTCCCTAAGTCCCTACTACACACTGAAGTGTGTATAGGCTAATGGGAGGTTGATGTCCTGCAATACTTTTCAGCAATGCTCTCATTGAAAACAGATACCATTATGGTACAATTGGTTCAACTTTATCAAATTGTTATATGCTATTTATTGGCGAAAAAAAGCTTGTGTATACGGAATTTATACCATACATAAATGTATGTTGTGGTCTATGACGAAAGATATGATTATAACCTGGCGACAATAAAAAAAACGACTGGAAAAATGAAACATCAAACAAAAATGGCGCTAGGTACAGCAGAAATATTTGTTTTTCAGCAACAGCACTACGTAAACGTTCGACAACAGCACTGACGTAAACGTTCGGCAACAGCACTAACGTAAACGTTCGGCAACAGCACTGACGTAAACGTTCGACAACAGCACTGACGTAAACGTACGGCAACAGCACTGACGTAAACGTTCGGAAACAGCACTGACGTAAGCGTTCGGCAACAGCACTGACGTAAACGTTCGACAACAGCACTGACGTAAACGTTCGGCAACAGCACTGACGTAAACGTTCGGCAACAGCACTAACGTAAACGTTCGGCAAGAGCACTAACGTAAACGTTCGGCAACAGCACTGACGTAAACGTTCGGCAACAGCACTGACGTAAACGTTCAGCAAAAGCACTGACGTAAACGTTCGGCAACAGCACTGACGTAAACGTTCGGCAACAGCACTGGCGTAAACGTTCGGCAACAGCACTGACGTAAACGTTCGGCAACAGCACTGACGTAAACGTTCGGCAACAGCACAAACGTAAACGTTCGGCAACAGCACTAGCGTGAACGTTCGGCAACAGCACAAACTTAAACGTTCGGCAACAGCACTAACGTAAACGTTGAAGCTCACTGACATCTTCGAGTCAAGTTTGAGCTGATCACGCAAGCGACATTAATACAAGGTGTTCAAAATTTAACGGTACAATTTTGTTCAAATTTATTAAATAAATCGAAACATGCAAATCAAAACAAAATAAACGCGTTGTTCAACTATCATTCTTTCCGAGTATCTATTATTTATTCAATATGCCTTCCATCGGCATCGACAACCTTCCGCAAGCACATGGAGAACACTTGGCAAGACTCACGAATGATAGCTTGGGGAATTTTTTCCTATTCCATAAAGACTGTTGCCTTCAAAGCCTCCACTTTTTTGTAATGGGAAGCTGAGAAAATGCTCTCCAATATGGACAAAATGCTGAAAGCAAGGGGATTGAGGTCTGGATATGAAGGAGGCTATACTTCTTTGGTAATGAACACTAGCCCATCACGCATAGCCGGATAAGTACCCTATTGCTTGCCAACCACTCGCGCATCTTTTGTGCTCCGCGCGCGGGTTCAGAGTAGGTAACAGATGTTTAGCATAGCCTACATTCAAGCCTATATAAGACAGATCAGTTTTCCAGCTGCTCTAGGTATACAGATACAGTAGGTACATATAGGATTTAACCACACTTGCGGAGGGAAAGATCTGAACATTCTACCAGGGTACATCAAATGACGCAACACAACACTTTTATAACCGCGTTAGCTCCTAAATATCCCTTAGGACATTATAGCTGTATGGCTAAGTAACTAAAATCTGTTGACTCGAGGACTCTATTCCACAGAGTAGCAGTGACGAAGAGAGCAAAAAGTGTGGAAGAATAGGGCTACAAGTACGTAGGTACCATTGGAAGAGCTTTAGTGACGATTACCAGCACTATCGTCCGCACAATCAGCAAACAACAGCCATAATAAAATTCGTAAGATGTGCCACACAGACAAAGCTCAGACCGTTGGTCAATGCCAAACCACTCAGCGCAATGTGTTGATTCTTGCATTGCTCCTTACGGGCTCGAGTCAATAGCATACAGACGGCCTTATCTCTACCGTTCAGAATACCAAGAGCTGGAGTTTTGCAGGGTGTGTACAGCGGATTAAGAAAAAGAAAAATAGCAAAGCGTATTGCAACAACATTGAATAACAAAACTGAAGGTGAGAATTTAATAATACAGCACAAGTGAATCTGAAAATGAAGAACTTCCGTATCGAAAATACCGAACATGCGACAGGAGCAAGGAATGCACGGAGAGAGGAGCGCGGTATTCGAAAAGAACCATGAGAAATGACGGTGCAACAACTTTACATCAGACATTTGCTATACGAGATGTTAGCTATAATTTTATACATTAGGTAGGTACTTCCGCAATGTTGAAATATTCCAATGCATCAGAAACCTGCGTAGTCATCGAGCCCACGCACGATAAACAGATTGTATGCCACGTAACGGAATGCGTATGCAATACCTAGCTGAATAGGCCACTGTTTGGTTTGGGGCAATAAATAGCAAACTGCGCTCACAACAGAGCTATTGGTACCGTAGCAACCGGACGTTAACAACTGTCGTTTTTTGGTCATCCAATGATTAAAACAAAATGTTTGAAACACATATTTTTTATATAGAAAAACTTTGCCGCACAGTTATGGGCTAAACACCAAACCCTATACGGTCCCAGGGGGATTTTTCCAGCAGTTGACCAGAATCAGTTCGCAAATAACATGTATTACAGAATTTCCAAGACGCTTTGGTAACTCGAAATGACGTCCTTCAAAGGATCATCGTAGACTGGAGAGACATTTAATTAATTAGTTTGTTTCTCGAAATTATGCTCCTGAAATGGATTAACGTAGACTTGAAAGTGAAAGCAGAAGACATTTAGATATATATATATAGGTAGTTAACGCCAGATCATGTTCTATGCGTCCCTACAGCTCCGGGACATGCAATATTCTGATGCGAAGGTATTGTGCAAGTAAAGAAGAAGCTAATGCTTACGAAATAGGTACAATGTAACATTGCAGTTTCAGGACTTGAGGGCACACAGATGCAACGGGATGCAGACCAGGTTATACGAAAACTTTGCTCGTAGACAATTAACGTAGGATACCAGTACAACACACCTATCTCTTCCCTCTCTCACCATACAACAATACTCACGACACTCACCCATCGTGTGAAGCTGCAGTCACAGTCGAGAAGACTTCAACAAACCACCTGCGCACCTAAGATCACAGCACTAAGCGTTCATTGTCTGTTCATGACCTTATGCGGAATATAATGACATCCATTAGATAAGCCTCATTATACCTTCTCATCTAATTATATTCCTTACGGGACACAGACACACATCGTTGCCACTGCTACGGTAAAACAGAGTACACGTTGCAGACTTGATAGTTGCTACTGCAAGTCTGCGTAGTAAGTATATAATTCAGCTCGATACAGTATTCTCAATTTGATGCAATGGGATAAGACGTTGGGCGAAGCGTAGGTATGCACTACCTATCACTAGTAGGTATTGTGTTTGACTAAGAACACCGAAATGTTCACAAAACCGGGCTGTTTATTGGCCAATTGGGATCAGGGAAAGATTAACCGAGAAAAAATCCTATTATTACAATTAAAATAAGACCCCACCAGTACCTACCAACTACGATCCCGATGAAGCCACGGGATATGCAGAATATATAGGTACTTATGTCAAAGCAGAAACGGAAACTTATGCACAGCAGGACACCACGTTACTATTCGTTCCATCTTCGTTGGTTTTGAGTACACAATTCCTTATAGAATTGGTACAAGAGCTGCGGATTTGCACGTGGTTACGCAGCAGTCGCGCAGTCCGGCGTAACCGCGGGACTGCGGAGGACAGCAACACGCAGAGAAACCGTGGGACTCGGAACCTAACTCCGCATCTCGAGGTCAGCAGAGCCTGCTGTGTTCCCACACCATAATTACGGGTCAGCTGTAACGTATGCAGTGCCTACACTCACAGTTACTTCACCAGATAGTTGACTATCTCAATGCAACTTTCACGCAGGCTTGAGGGGGTTCGTGATCGAGTCTTTCGACGCTCACATACAACGTCGCCGGCCGAACGTGTCGTTACTTTCTTCTAAACAAGGGAAAAGTTGGCAGCTCTGAGAGTTCTAAATCACTCCAAATTTGAGAAGATAACCAAAACGACGCCAGCGACTGGCTAGCAGCCCACGAGCATGACTGCTAACATTTCATCTAATCTTCTTGTACACACACAGTTGAGACAGTGTTTACACGAAGACGGTAAAACGTAGGAACAAAAGATTATAGCGTGAATACTTATTTAGGCAACTCGTCTCATGTTAGCATTAACCGTGTCTTAGGAGGCTGCGGCTTTCGCACGCTACAAGGCGAGGGCTTTGTTTCTTCTATAGGAAGGTAGGAAGTCCTCGATATAGGCTAAGCTGCACCTTTGTTCCAAGCATTTTTCTATTTAGGTTGAAACTTTTTCCCTCCAGTCACTCGATATTTGTTCTCCTGGATCAAGAGAAAATAAATATTATATCGAGTACCTGGAAGTAAGAACTCGCAACCTCAATAAAAATATTCGTATACCTATGTGAAACAGGAGTGATGTATACTATACGGAGGACTTCCAGAACAACAAGAGCGAGAGCCATGGTAGCGAAACCGTGCAACCTGAGCAAGATGGGGAAGGCTATATGAGACAACAGATATATGCTGCACCACACGCATGTGACCACATCCTACTTAGTCGCACAGAGTGGTCCATTAGTTCCGAGATTTCGACGAGGCGTCTGCAATAGGCTACTCGACAACTGGGATAATATACAATTAATTTAATATTAGGTACTGGATAGAGAACAGTAACGTTGAACAGCATAAATGTACATCTCGTCATGTATGAAAAAGACAGAGACTCTAGTTAGTCGAAAAAGTAGTTCCTTCCCGGAGGCGGTCTGACTGATGAAGCGTTCGAACAGCGAACAAAGCACATGGGGACGAAGTGAGTCTTGATTTGGAGGATTTGGAGCAAAAGCGCATTACACCGTGGGCGCTCAAGTTATAAGTCACAATTATTCCAAAGTTTAAATTTTCGATTAGCAGTAGGTAATACAGTAGTTTGTTCGAGCAACGACGTCGCCACTGCATATAATGCCAGTTCAATATTTATTACAAAGGACCATCAGTGTTACTTTTTTGCAAAACGAATTTGACTATGTAGCTCGTCAAAAAAAAAAGGACACGCTTCATCCTTCACACTTGCACAGGTCAATCAAATGACCACACATCGTCCATCAGTCGGAGCAAACACGCTGAACATACTCTTCTAACGGATTTGTGAATTCGTCCAATGTATTTCTACCATGCACTCGACAATTGTCAGACGCCGTCATTGGCCCAAACCACCAAGTATCATTGGAGATTAGTTACTCAAAGAAAATATGGATATACGCACTACTTCACAAATGAACAAAGCTTGAAAAAAGCTTCGTTTTTGAGATTGGCCTATTGTGCTTAGAAACTTTATTTCTTGAAAAGTCCTTCCGGATTTATGGGCCGAGGTTCCATTGGGTAGGTTTCAGCAGGACGGAGCTCCGGCACATTTTTCTATGGATGTGAGACGTTCTCTTGACGTTCTATTTCCAAATGGATGGATTGGTCGTAATGGTCCTGTATCATGGCCACCAAGATCTCCTGATCTGACTCCTTTAGATTTTTTTAGGGGGGGGGGCAGGTGAAAAGTCTTACCTACCTCAAAAACTAAGGGTTTTTTGAACATTGTTTATTGATGAAATAGAGCTTATATCAGTACTTTCTATCAGTAGCCGAAGTCTGTATAAAGAATTTTGCAACACCCTGTATTTTCTTTACTGTCGTAGCACCGTACTTATATAGATGCTTATAAACAGACTATGTACAGTAGTCAGTTGTTAGGAGAGAGGTAGAAAATGTATCTTTAGTTATTATACCATTACAATCAATTCTGTTTATGGGATTCAAGTGATCGAAGTTGAGTGTTTTGTTTCTAATGTAATATGAACGAGAACCTTAATAGATATTAGATATAATTCGTTAAGGTTTTTGACAAATATTTGAATAGCCTACTCCTAAGTCAGATCATATCTAGAGTCGAGCATCCACGCACTGCGTTTTTTGTCGAGGAGGTTTGCAATAAACGTAAGTAGAAAGTAAAGAGCGTTACACTCTTTGCTTCCTGAACGTAGGTAAGTGATGTCAACGCTGCTGGTTAAAATGGGAGTCACTCTTGCTAGATGTTAGCACTACCGTAAATGTAACCACACATAGCGAATCTGTGGCTAAGCCAATCGTCCCAACAGCCTGAGAAGAAAGTTCTACGAAGACGCAAGAGACTGTCTACATGCGCTATTATGCGAATCCAAGTTCGCTCACCGTCAAAAATTTTGACAAGACATTTGAAGAGAAATAAAATGACTAGAAGCACCAGAAAACTAACGTGTGAACATGGCTTCGCCCCACCTCGCGAGTAGGCTACGCCTAAGCACTCGTAGAGATCTTAGCAAAAAGGTAATTTTTTTCTGCTATGGATTACCTAAAATTTCTTGTTGAAGTTTACTGTAAAATTAATATGCAGCAAATTACACAAATGACGCCATTAAACGCTCAAGTTGCTCAACAGCGCAACAGACAACTGTATTTAACAGACAAGATGAACAATGTTTTGACGCTCCTGAAAATAAAAATAATCATAAAATGCTAATGTGACGAATTCGTCATATTAGGGCGAGAGAGGTTAACATGTGTTTACTATCGACGCGCCACAAAACTCTCCGTTATCTACGGCGTTCTACGCGAGACTGTACTACAAGCAAACCAGTAACATACAGTCTAAACCTTTACGTATTCATATCAGATCAACCATCAAACACGTTCAGTTCAGCTCCAAGTAATCCACCAGTCCCCAGGAATAGCATCGCAATGGTAATTTGTCTCTACGCCTCGCGGACTAACGTCTACTGTACTTCGAGACAGGAAGACCACAAACCCGTACTCTTCGTCACACACGAACAATGTACGGTCTTCCATGGTTCCAGGGAAGCAGGTTACTGTACGTCATAGATCAGTAAAATCCATAGCAGTGGCAACTTTTTAGCAACAAACAATTTCTGTGAAGCAAAAAGGCCTCCTAGAAACGCATGCAATGTTTTAGTACACGGCCTGTGCCCGTTTACAAACAATTTCACTGTGGTAACAGACAGCCGACAGCGACGCACCCTCACATACGCACGCACACACGAAGACTGGTGTCTTGTAGTCATCGGCTGAATGTCGACAGTCGAGTCGACCTGCGGGAAGTTGCGGCCCGCCGCTCGGCGCGGGGCGGCGGCATGCAAGCAGCCCAAGCAAACAATAAACTCCTTATCAAAAGTTTAAGACCACTTGCAAATTTAGAAAAAATAACGTTTTAGTGGTAAATAAACTCCGTCGACTAGGGATCAGTATTTCCTGTAGGTAAACGGTGAGAAAGATCTGCTGTAACAACTCATTAAAATATGTACATTTTTGTCATATGAGTTTTTCAGTTGACAAAAATTATAAGACCAGGACAATAAATATTTAGTGTTAAGGTAATTTTCGGTTTTTCGGATCAGTTATAGGCTTGCACTGATACTGTGAAGGTGTCACTGTGCCCAAAGCAATCAAACTCTCCGAATTACAATGAGGTCGAATTGCAGCTGAGATTCACTGCAGTAAAACTGTGATTTGCAACTTCTCAACGAACCTTGAGAGTTATGCAACCGCAAAATCTTGTGGTAGACCGACAAAACTTTCCGCTAGGAGTAGGAGGAGAATTAAACGGGTTGTTTCTCAAGACAGAGGACGGCCTTCCAGGCAATTCAAGGCACGCACAGATGCTAATTGCAGTTAAATAAGCATGAGGCGACATTTACGACAAAAGCGTCTGAAAGGTTCTCTGTTGTTTCTGCGCCACAAAGTGGCCCGTTTACAGTCTGTTCGACAGCACCAAACATGGGACATTGAAAAGTGGTCTAAAGTTTTGTTTTCTGAAGAAAAAAGTTCAATTTGGATGGCCCTGATGGCTTTCAACGGTACTGGCATGATAAAAGGATGCCTCTTGAAATGGGTTCCAAACATCACAGAGGAGGAGGCTCCGTTGTGGTATGGGGTGCCTTTCCTACATTGGAGCAATGAAGCTTCAGGAGGTGCAGGGTCGTCAAGCTGCTGCTGGCTATGTCGCATGTTACAAAAAATCATCTTTGTCGACGGAGGGCCCTAATTTGTGCGAACTGGTGATGAATAGTTTTTCCAGCATGCTAATGCAGCAGTCCACATTGCACGCCGGACTGTGACCTTCCTTTCAAAAAATGGGGTCCCTGTTTTACGTCATCCAGCATGTCGCCAGAGTTAAACCCAATAGACAATCTTTGGGGATGGAAGACGAGAGATGTTTACAGAAATGGTAAACAATTTGTGACAGTAAACGAACTTCGTGATGCCATCTTTAGGAGCTGGGACAACATTCCTTCAAGCCTCATGGAAACCCTCATTTCTACTATGCTACCGAGAATTTTTGAGGTTCTCAACAAGAATGGAGGCAGTACTCATTACTAAGTTCAAACTTTGCTCACCTGAACATCCTTGTCGAAAGAACGAAAGATTACCTACGATTTCTGTTTGCGATCTTATAGTTTTGATCAACTGAAAAACTCACAGACAAAAATGAACATTTTGAATTAAATTGTTACAGCAGGTATCATTCGTCTTTCTCACCTTTTACCTGATCCCTAGTCGAAAGAGTTTATTTATTACGACAACGTTACTTTTTTACGTATTCAAGGGTCTTAAACTTTTAATAAGGAATTTATTTCCTCTTCTATATAGTCCTTGATGAAAAGTCAGGTTCACACGACAGTCAAAGTATACAAATATAAGATTTTAATCAGTGCCGCATGTGTCCGTTTAAAACGACATAAAATTGCATAGCTATCTGAGTTATAACTATTCTCAAAATTTAGGAAATCATCGGAATTCTATCACACTTCCTGCCTTGATGGCTAAGATTTTAGCATCGATGTTGGTCGACACACTAAGATATGTTCACGAAGACTCAACAAAACATTTGAATAATAAGCTGAGGAAACTCTCAGAGTTAAAATGGCTATCACACCACTCGAAGTAAGCGATTTCGAAGAGCAACACAAATTCATGAATCCATTTGTTCGAGTGTATGCATTCCTCAAAACTGCACGAAGTCTAATGCACAGAGCGCAGGTCCGAACTAACAATCATTAGATAATCTGTCCGTGCGCCAACTAGCCAAGGCAGGCTGTACGCATAAAGTACCGTACCGGCAGTTGCAAAAGCTGAGAGGCTGTTGATACTCGAGAACATGTAATGAAACAAACCTTACGTGCAGGCAGGATTTATTCTATCGTACAGTTACAATCATTCCGTTTGTGCAGTTATGAATTCAAAATGTGCAGCTTGTAAATTCGCATTTTGTATGAATTTGCATGGCTAGGGAGTCATAGGCATAAACTAAAGAGGAATCACAACAGAAGTCAGTGATGGCTGACCAAAACGTATATTTTCATTGCACTTCCAATTGGCCCCTCGCATGAGGGCTTGTGCAGCTGTAAATCTTTCTTGGAATGAATCCTGAGCGGCGGGACATATATACGTGCAAATTAATGCAACAGCTCGACAAAAGATTGCCACACAAGAACTTATGAGTGCAATTACTGTACTCAACACTATATAATTTGTCAAACATTACCATCTGTTTATGTCATAAAACTTCATAGAGGTAACAGCTTATTGAACAAAAAGATAAAGTAAAACCCAACGTCTCATTTTGAAGCAGCAATCATGTTTTAAATGCAGCATTTTAAGGGAATGAAGGCATTTTTGAATCAGCCGAATTGATCTAATCCATAGCTGACATTTTTTCAAAACGATAACGAAGAACCCTCGCGCAAATCAGTAGCAAAGCACAACCTCTCACGACAACAGTGTGCCACGCACTGATCCCGAACAGACATTGCTCGCGGGGCGCGCACACAGATTGAGACACACACTATCGCCGATATATCTCTAGTTTTCGCTTCTCTACAGGAGCTGCAACAGCTCATAGAGGGCCGGAGCCTATATATAGGTATTGGCTCGTCTTTGGGAATGGGCCTGTCCAAGAAGCAAAGAGTGTAACAGGAGGACTCAATGGGACTATAAAATAAAACTCAGCCGTGACCGCTTATAGCCGAATGGCGTCACATCGACGAGCCGAAGTATTTCAGTGTAGGACCTCAGGCCTTCGTAGGTTGGGTTCTTAATCCTTACCAACAAATATAAGCAGCCTTATATTCTGTATGCGAGAAAAATCACAGTAACAGTTATTGCTCGAACTTTCTGCACTTGACAACATTTTACCATGTTTTGCGTGTGGATGTAGCTCAAGTATCTAGCTGGTTGAAAAAATACGGTGATATGTTTAAACATGTCCTGTGAAGAGCCCTGTGAACTGAATAAGAAGTGTAAATAAGGCTTTAGTTAAAAAAAAATAAGTTAAATCAGGTCGTCATACCAGCCCAAATTTTGCCACTAGTGCTGGGAATTAAAGTTCCACCAGCCTCCACTGCAATTTTCTACACATAATTGTTTATTGTACAATTAGGATATATTCTCTTAATTTATTTATGAGCTTAAGAGATAAAATTCGCAATTTACGCCGACTTTTCTTCTGGCAAAATTAGTTAAAATACTCATAGGCTGTTCAGCCATAGATTCGTCGATGTGACGCCATTGATGACGACACTTTTTGATGCTAATTTCTCAGAAGTCCTCTCGTTACGCTCTTTGCTTCCAGGGCCTGTCGGTCAGTTCATTGCTCGATATCTAATCTAACTCTGGCCAGTGGCAGTCGCAAGCAGTGTATAGGAAGAAATGAGCGAAGGTGCTTAAGCACAGGGAATTTAAAATTTATTCAATCACTAGTTCATTAATGGTTTCTCTTAGACACTGATAACGAAGTCTAGCGATAACATGTACGATACTTTCAACAGGAAAGACATAAAAACGGCACACCCGAAGAAAACCCTCTGACCGAAGACAATTACCTTTAGGTGTAATTGAAAAGGTTACGAACTGCATACGTATTTCGTCGAGTTGTACGTCAGTCCCGTACAGGGTCATCCCCTTCCAAGAGTATGTGGGTTCAAAACAACAAATTCTTTTTTTTATCAATTTCGTGCATAGCTCGTCTGCGATTAATGGTACGCTATTTCGGGAGCTTAAAGAACTAACGGCCTAATTATTACCTTCACAGCACGCAAGACTTAGTCAAGTCCAGCGTATAGGCTTTGTGTACGGAAGTTCTGTACGATGAGTACTATAATTTTTGTCCGTCTTATGCCGATACCACACGCTAGTCATGAGAACGAGTATCGTCATCTTTTCGTCCGAATGCGTTGATGTGCCCATTTAAATAGCAGACTTGCAAAGAATTTTGAGGCATAAATGCCTCCAGACATAATGATACGTCCGATAGTTAACTGCGGAGTAAAGTGAACTGGCGGTAAGCATTTTTACACCATTTCTTGGCAATCTCAAAGCTGTGTTTACATGAGTTCAACATAACGTTCAGACGAAAAGATGACAATACTCGTTTTTTTACTAGCGTGTGTCATCGCCATAATTCGGCACGCAGAGGTTTTATGCGATTATTTACAATTGGGTCCTGTGCAGTTACTTCGCTGAGGCAGAAAAACCAACTTAAACTTCCACGAAACCCCAGATTTCTTCACTGCTATTCGTGGTACTGCGGTGCAGGAAACCGTACCTCACGATCGTCCTTCCTTGATCTTCTCCTCAATTTGCGTACCATGAGCACAAGGCAAATAAAGTTTTGAAGAGGGAAAAAGTGAAAATCCGCTTCCATAGCACCTAAACTGGTTCTTCAAACGTCTTCAGCGCTTCAGACTGCCAACAGTGATGTAGCATTATAAATTTTAGAATCTCTGTTTTATCCACAAACTGAAACCTGACCTGACTAGAAACAATAGTGCCTATCCCTTGAAGTAAGTGAATAGATAATTTTCCTTTTAGTTAACTTGATCAATCATGGTTTTGTATAGCTAGCTAGTTTCAATGTCGTAAAAGTGTCTACCTCTGGCGTACTTTGCATATTTCAGAACTGATATGGAGCAAGTTTCTGAAACGTTAATATGACATCATTTTCAGCTATTGTCTTTGCTATTGAATTCCTAACTAATTGGTTAAACTTCGGAAGCCATGCACGCATGCATTCTGTTATTACCATCATAGATGCGTTGTTTACAGTGTAGACTGCCAGATGACTTTAGTATCGCACGATCGATCATTATGCTTAAGTAACATTAATTGCCGCTCAGTGAAATCTATACAATGTACCCTATACGCATTCTTCACTGTTATGAATGGCGATTCGTAAAATTTTGCGTTATATTTTGCCAGTGATATTTTTGGACTATGAGTAAACTCGACAAACTGGTGTTCATATTTTGGTACCGAGGCAGACCCGACGCAACAGACGCTTTTCCCTGCCAGTTAAAGTTAAGTTAAAAATAACCTTAGAAACTTTTAGTAGTTAAATCTAGTGATGGGTCTGATATAATTTTTTGGACATCCGCGGATGCAACTGCGGATATTACTTTTTTGATATCCGCGTGTGCAACTGTCAAAAAAGGTGCGGATGTTCCGCGGATGTGAATATTCGCTCCACCACAATCACAGGCACACACACCCTCTCACTACGGCAGTTTATACAACCCTTGGGGGGGGAGGGGGAACTTAGATGGTGCTTCGTTAACAGGGACAGCGCTTGCACACATTTCAATCCAAAGGAGAATTTGCAGTTTTCAGCACTAAGGATGAGCTTAGTGTACAGTGATAAACCTGCGCATCCGCGCCGCCTTTGCTGCGGATTTTACAGTTCTGACATCCACGGATGCGGATGTTACCATCTTAGTATCTGCGGATGCAGATGCGGGTGCAGTTGTCAATAAAGGTGCGGATGTTCCGCGGATGCGAATATTCGCCCCCATCACTAGTTAGTTCTGTTGGAAAACAAGAGAGAGGCCGCACAAACAACAGTGCTGTGGTGTCTATGGTTGCTGCACATCAAGGGACGTTCTGCTGTGTACCAACTGTGTATGCTTAGAAAAATTCGCCATGATACCCCACCCTTGCTGCGGGTGAGTCAGCCGGAGGAGAAATCTCCCGAGCCTGAACCGGCGGGGGGAGACTTCCCCCGACGCAGGTGGTGCCGGCAGGAGGGGCGGAAGAGCAGTCGGCACCGTGACGGAGCAGCAATTCACTAACTCTGCTGCTCCGCCCGCCGCCGCGCGCCACAGAGCAGCGCGCGACTACAATAACGCTACACTACCGCTCAGCAACACTTTCTCACGTGACGATACACGTTTGTTGCAGACGTATCTTTGGAAGCTGAGTTTCCCCAGCTAATCGTCCCAATGTTTTGCTGAGCCCAAAAAGGTGTACACCAAAAAAAAGTGTAAAAATATTAGCCGTCATTTCAGTTTGCTTTGCAAGTGACGTCACATCTCTGCAAACTAAGAGGAAGTTATAACTTAAAATTCTTTGCAAGTGTGCGCTTTTTAAATGGACACATCAACGCATTGGGATGCGGAGATGTTGACAGTCGTTCTTTTGACTAGCGTGCATGTATTTATGCAGGCTCTAGCTTATCCAGGCTCATTTGAGGAGCAAATTAACGAGTTTCCTCAGCTAATCATCCGAATGGTCTGCTGAGCCGTTGAATACATAGCCGCGCGTCTACCAGGAAAGGCAAAAATGTTGGCCGTCGAGTCAGTTATTATTATATTATATATTTCGTTTACGTAGCCGCAACTCAGGCGTTTCAACAGAGAAACTACTTGTGCAGTATTCAAATACCGCATATTGGGTATACGTGGTGGCCACATGCGCTACTACGGGCAGGGAAACAAAGCGCAAACTATAGTAGGAGACACTCAAGTGGTGGGCCTCTTTTGTGTCCTTCCACCCGAGAGAGACTAGAGATGTCCCGCATACAAGGTCGGCTATCTCGATCGACAGCCCACCTCACGGGGCAGAAAGAAGAAAGTAGATAACCTACCTAACTTGACGATAGTAACCTCGTCAGCAGGAACTGCGGCAAGCTGCAACATCTCCTGCGGAAAAGGCACTCGGGAACCTTGGGTGCGTGATGCCCAAACATATTGTGGCAGGGAAAGGGCCCGCCATAATATGATCCTGAGGGCCGTCGAGTCAGTTTACGGAGCAAATATCGCTAGTGAAGTTTCGGATACAGTTTCCCATTCTGAGGGAATTAGAGCTCGGAGACCTTTGCGTGTTTGTGTTACGCAGAACCTGGCACGATGGTTGTCGCCGATTATACGATGGCAATGGTGCGAAGACCATTGTCATTGGAAAAACTGCGATGTTACGATGGAACATCGCAAAAATCCATCGGCGATAGCGATGGTCCGATGGAAATTGTATCAAACAATCGGCGATGGCCATTTTCTCCATCGGCGATGGTGTTATGAGGAAGAAATGGTCCGATTACATGGCTGAACATCCCATCGGCGATGGCAGTCGATGGGCATCGTCATCGGTTGTACTTCCGATGACGATGAAATAATGAAATAAGGCTAAGACTATAGAAGAACACCTTTACGAGTTTAAAACATCTGTTTTTAGTAAGATTAAAACGTAGAGTGGATCACAAAGTTTATTTGGTGAATTTTTCGAAGAAGTCAGTAATGACGTTTAGTATTTTTGTTGACATATTTAGGGAAAACAAGGCATTCTAAGACTTTTCAAGTATAGCGTTTTCATCACAAATGCTTACTTTTAGAGGTATTTGACTTTAATAGTAATAGCGAATCTTATTTTCTCTCATACAAAAACAATGAGAACTTTAAAGTCAAATATCTCGAAAACTAAGCGTTTGCGGCGAAAACGTTATTCATCAAAAACGTCTTAGAATGCCTTATTTTACCTAAATGTGTCAACAAACATACTAAATGTCAGTAGTGACCTCTTCGAAAAATGACGGTTTCTTCAAATACATTCCCCATATCTAACAATGTCAATTACTATTAAGGTTTGGAAAGGATCATTAAATTTGGAGCATAATAGTTACTAGGCAATTAATAATTAAACTTTGTAAAGCAGGCTTTAATTAAGCCTAATATCCTGGGCTTTACATTTCGCACCTTTTATCTGGTAGGAATAGTATTGTTACGGCGCGATAAAATATGAGTTATAAGTGCTGAACTATATATATATATATATATATATATATATATATATGAATATTTAGGGAGCAGCCCTTCACTTATACAGAATTGTCAACCACAAATACGGCGTATTGTTCAACCAAACCTATATATATATTTATACACGTTTGATTGGAAAGTGAATATATATATATATCAAATGAAATACAATTATATGCACGACGCCAGAATATCTGGGAGGCGAGTCACCCCCCCCCCCCCGCACAAGATCACAACAAATAATCAAAATAATGAAAAACAATAAATAATGCAATTACGACTCTGAAATTGGCGAATGACTAAAATTTGATATAAATTACCAATCAATTAAATCCCTTAACCTAAGTCGATGCGAGATTCTGAGTCTATGGAAAGTTAATGAAACACACGATATGCAATCAACAAGTTATTGGAATATACATCACAGTATTTACTGAAAAGGCAAGGAAAAAATTCGCTTGACACAATGAAGACAGCGAGGGATGGAAAGAGAGGTCATAATATAATTCAAATAGATCATAATTCTGCGAACCAAAATCAAACATTCTCGCGAAATTATTTCTATCAACAATAGAATTCGTATATAGAAATTGGTCGTCGCTATAATTTGTACCGTGAAAAAATGAAAAAAACAGTGCCTCAACCGATCTTGTTGTAAAATTCATAATTTTACACTATGGTAGCTTTGAGAGGTTCTGGTTAAAAAACACATCTCACGCACGTCTTTATCGAAGTTTGATAAGGTTACATTACGTTTGAACATACGGGTGCCTAGTACGAGACGTACTTTACCGTGCATTAACCGACGGCAAACATTAATTTGTAGATAGTCCACAATGAAGTCACGCAAACTAAGCTCCGGTAATGAAATTCTAGTCACACGGCTTGATTGAAATTATAAGTGACAATATATGTAGCATTGTTCATATGATGACATTTAATTATGCCGGGCTATATGCAATGGCAAACATTTATCTTGACGATAAGTTCACAAGAAAGACTGCTTAATCTATGGAAAAATGAGGCCAGCATTCCCCTAGACCAAGCAGGTCACAAACATTATTACGTCTATAGTATGCATTTAACACAATTAGCGTCGCGATACCCAGTTTATTTTGCCAGTGTAACATCGTACCACAATCGGAGATGCCGAGCTTTGGTGTTACGTAAAAACAGGACCCAGTATCGCAGAGCTAAGGGTGCACGTTCATTTGACTACCGTGTGAACCAGCCTTACGGAGCTCAATGAATGCGCTATTGACACCTAACTGGGCGCACTGAATATCGGTGGCGTAATTAACTCACGCCATACGTTTTACTACGTACAACACAAGTGTGGTTCTACTGTACATTTCAGAAGCCATTTACGTACATAAAACGCAATCCACAAAAGCAATGAGTTTCCCCCTGCGTTTACTGCGCAGAGCCTACCAGACACCACAAGGGAGCAGTCACAACGTATTACTGGTTCCTGAGGCATGAGCGACCGATTTTTTTTTTTTTTGCAGTTATCATACCAGGAGCAAAACTTTCCAAACATCGATATACTGAATACACGCGCTTCGTGCGGATACAAATGAAAGTGAAGCAGTTGCCGATAGCTGCTATATGTCAACAACCCTTGCGAGCATGCATATACCGTATACAGATTCTAACAACATAACTGATGAGTTCTATTCAATATTCCGCGTACTACCAGTAATAGCTACACAAAGAATTTAAAAAATAACATCCCACTGAAAACTAGAAAAAAGTTTAGCCTGAGAGATTCGGTCGAGCTGTCGATAGCTGCGTAGGGTCGCACAATATAGCTAGGTCAGTGTTCATATACTGACGCTGCCGTTATTGTTGCCGGTTTACGTAACGTACCGACGTCAGCTACAGCTAAGCTGACAGGCTAAGAGTAACAACAGCACAGTTTGCTGCTGCCGCTATTATGTGTTTCATAAGTATCAACCATCGATGGATGATTTTACCGAGCTATGCAATTGTATTTTGCATTAGGAGTAGACTCGTATCAACTCACACTTGTAAAAAAAAAGTGTTTTAAAGGACAATATTTGAAAAATCTTCACTGATTTTCTCCGTTTTTTTTTTTTTTTGCGCTCTCTTCTCTGTGATATTAATTGAGAGGAATTCCCTAAATTAGCTTATGTGCTGACCATTCTGTATAGTGAACAGAAAAAAATCCCAACGTCTATCGTAATGACAGCTCTATATATGTATAACCTGAAATAAAAAAATATTTTTCCCAGATCTTCACGTATAAATTGGAAAGCCGTGATAAAAACACGTAGCGTTTAAGACATGGCAGAGCTTTGAAACTCTTACGTTATTTGGTTCATTGCTAGAGGCTCTTATTCACTTTACTTTGGTCCCATTTATAGAAAGTAAGAGTAGCTAACGAACGGTAGACAGCGCAAGGTATGATCTGCTTCGAGCAAACGCAGAAATCTTACAGTAAATTAAAAAATCACGAAAGTTGGTAAATATATGGGCCAGAGATGTAAGTGCGAAGATAATTAAAAGTGGATATATAAATAAAAGTGGATATACCTGTGTACAGTACGTATGTATACCCCTATATATCTTACATAAGAAGATCGTATATACTACAATATGTACCTAAAGTTTTGTTTAAGCAAATACACAGATTAGAATACGTCACGCTCAATGTTGATGATTTTTTTCTATACAACAACTGTGTCTATGACGCTAACAGACGACATTTACAAAATCTATTACTATTGTAATAGCAAACGGACTAAAATCAGCTCAGATTTTGGAAACGTTCAGTGCTCACGAAATGACAACGTCACCGAAACCCGGAAGAGATCCCAATAAGAAAAAGCAGGTTTTATCATGAAAAAAGATGATACATTGAACGTCCAATTGTATTTATTGTCTATTACATATCATAATAAGAAGATGCCACGCTACCCACCTCTGTAACAAATGGGTTTGCATTATACCTCAGATTTTCTCAGAACAAAGGTAAGTTCAAGCAGTGAATAACTTTTCATCATATTTTTCAATTTTTGGTTCGAAGAACAACTTACTAGAGTGACGGTGCCATTACTGTGACGTGAATGATTTCGGTACAAAAGCGTTACCAAAAAAAGCTGTTCACGAACCCACTCAGGATATAAAAACATTAACAGAAAAACCCACCCTTCCACTCGTACATCAGCAGAACTACAAGTGGTGTCAGTTTCCTACGACTCATCGCCGTCATTTGATACGGAGACACCATTAAGACGGACTATGACCAACACTGAAATGTCCATTAGCTTAACACAAGAGTCAAGTGGGCAAACTCTACAGGAACGACGTCTAAGGTAAATGTGGCGTAAAAAAAACATGTTTCACCTTTCTTGGTTACCTATTCAATAAGTATAGAAAGGTATGTGAAGTATGTAGCACATCGCTTGCTAACATGATGATCGAATGGGCAAACAGGTGAAGTTCCAGCTAGAAAATCATGTCATCTTATCTACAGTATATATTTATGAAAAGAACATGCCCTACGCAGCGCTTAGGTTCTCCTGCTGGTACATAAACGTGTTTCTGTTAGATTAGCTTCATAACCATAGACGAGCAGCCGAAGAAATCTCGTCAGTGGTATTCGAACGAGGCATGCATCTTGGCAGTCCTGCGAGTAAAAGTCGTTCATTCGGACTACTCGATCCGGAAATTCAGTAGATTAGTGTTACTTCGACAGGGCAGCTGGTTAGCAGACGCAAAGCAACAGCGTCACTGCTCTGAAGAAACAAAGTGAGACAGGGGCGGAAGAAAGGACAGGAAGGCACTCGTGCATCTCTTACCAGCCTCTCCAGGCGTGAACACACTGAGGACCCGTGAAGTAAACCTCTTCTGCGGGCTCACCTAGTGAAGCAGTAAGAGAGAGGCTTAGCTTCCTTGGTCTGTACAAATTGAGCTTCCGGGAGGAAAACCTCGAGACTTGTAGTCAGGGGAAAGCAAGATGAAACCTATGGACGAGGGTACTCCCACGCACAACCAATGCGCTGGTGAAAACAAATCGGAAACGAAGAGGAAGAAGCAAACGAAGCGAAACGAAGCGTCATCGGTAGGAGTATGAAAATAAAAAGCAGAAAACAAAGTGGGCATGAAGGAATCTCGTTCTAAAGGCCTAGCTAAAGGAATTTATACAGTGTGCCCTGGGGTCCTACTCTCCAGGGACAGCAACATGGAAGAAAGCTAACATTTTACAGATTGTATCAAAGCGTTCGTACATCAGCGTCGTATTATGCGCCAACAGCTTTCTTGTAGATAAAAACAGTAAAAAAATTGGAACTTGAACAATACTTAATCACAAAAAAGATGAACTGTGTAATACAAAGTGCTTCATTTGGGTTGTAACTATCTGTCCGTGGTGGCCCGAGCGTGAAGTTTTAATGATAATGTGCGGAGAGCGACACCGCCGTCTTTCCGAGAAGATGTTTCAAGTTGATGGGGAGCTAGCGACTGAAGCTGCAGGGAGACGAGTGAAGGAAAGGCCCAGTCACTCAGCCAAAAACTTACGATTTACGCATGTATTGTGCAGAAATTTTGAGTCGTGCGCGATTCATCGGTGCTGTGCGTAATTCATAAGCTTTTCTGACGTGGAGCATCAGTAGCTGTCGGTGGATGTTCGATGCATCGAGTTTACGCGCGATTGCAGATTTTGAGCTGTGAAGGCCCAGTCACACAGCCGATCACGCATAGACCACGTATAAAGTTAGCTTGTGTGTGATTGCCAGTGGAGAAATTGACCCTTGGGGTGCGTGGTCAAAAATCAGCGACGAATTGCGCATGAACTACGTACAAATAAATGACAATTACCTGTGTAGGAGCACACAGCCTGACACAGGCCTTGACAATCTGTCTGGCAATTTAAGGGTGATTATTCATGGTGCTCAGAAGAACTTGGAATCTGTTGGCCAAGATGCCTAAAGTGTTCTCCACCACTCTTCTGCATCATGACAGCCTGTAGTTGTAGCTTCTGTAGTCCCTGTCAAGGTTCCTAGCGCTGTATATAAGGCTTCATCAGCTAAGGTAGGTCCTCAAGGTGAAGGCATCATCTCCCACTAGGAAATATGACACATTTCGAATGACCACCCCATGATGCTGTTGTTGTCTAGGCGTTCTCTCAGTGCACCGTTGTTACCGATCTCAGCATCTGAAGCAAAGCCATTACCAGGTACGTCCATCAACAGAAACTTGTAATCAGATCACCATGGCCAACAGGATGATACTGAAGAAGCTGTTGTAATGGGTAGTACTCAGATCCAGAATCAGGGGTAGCTTTGTATGCCACGTATTTGCCAAGAATAGCACCGATGACGTGAGGGAAGTTCCGCCTCTCTCACCAGTCATTTACCAGGTTGCAGTCAGCCTTCTTCAATGGTTGGAGGTGACATCTGCTCTTTAATGTACTTCTCTATGATGGCCTCGCTGACTTCTCTGACAAAAGGCTGATCATGTTGTGGGGGACCCTCCAGGCATACTGCATGTGAAGGTAGCTGGATCCAGTCTCCAGGCGATGAAGAGTAATGGCAACCTTCAGACCCGGACCCTACAGTTGGTTATCTTTTTGGTAATCCTGGGTATCAGCCTCCGGACAATCTCATCAAACACAGTAGCTGCTAGGAAGCATACGCATAAAGTTCTATAACGATCTTGGGGTCTTCAACTCTTCATTCCGGAGCTCCACCAACAAGTGATCACACAAGTCCTGCCTGCTCTGGTCTTCTAGTGATGCAGTTTCTCAGCCACACGTTCCTGATCTGTCTTCTTCCCCTCCTCCTTCTGCTCCTTCTGACCAATATCTGATGAAGTTGCACCAACTGATTATTCTGTTTCTGGATCAAGAACATCAGGGCATATATTTTCTGAGGGTTCATGGTTGATGTGTAATCTCAAAACCTGGAATCGCGCACAAGATGCGACGAACCTCCACTGACAGCTACTGATGGTCCACGTCAAAAAAACTTGTGAATTACGCACAGCCCCAATGAATCACGCAGACAATGCGCGACATATGCGTGGACCGTTAGCGGTTGTTCGCAAGAACAGCCTTCGGCTGCTGGAACAAGACTGGTAAAACCCCTTCAGTACAGGTTATTCATTGTGCGCGGAGCTGATGCGATAGTGGCGCCCGTTGTTCGAGAGCAATCAGCGAATAAGAAGTGACCCAAAGTGGTTCATACGCAGTTTATTTGTGGAGTGTTCGTGATTTATAAGTGAGTGACATTGATTTGTACATAGTTCATGTGCAATTCACCGGTGATTTTCGACCACGCAGACCCCCAAAATGGTCAATTTCTCCACTGACAATCGCGCA
>LQNS02278094.1:20266879-20277692 GCA_001587735.2 Parhyale hawaiensis
GTTGGTGAGGAATAGATATATTCTGGGAAGAGTACTGTGAAGTGAATATGAAGTGTAAATAAGGCTTCAGTCAAGAAAAAGAAGTTAAATTGAGTCACCGAAAGGGAACAAATTCGGCGCTAGTGTAGTGAAAGTTTCCACCAACATGCACTGCAATTTTCTAGAGATTATTGCTAAATTAGCATATATTATCTTCATTTATTTATACGCTAGAGATAAATTTTGCAATTTAAGAAGATTTTTCTGGTGAAATTAGTTAAAATACTCCTAGGCTGCTCTGCCATAGATTCGCCGATGTGACGTCACTTTTTGCTGCTAATTTTTCGTGAGTCCTCCCGTTACGCTCTTTGCTTCCTGGTGTGTGCTACATGCAGATGCTACGTTCTGCCTCCACAGTTAATAGTAAGTCGAAGTTTATTGTACAATACTAGTGGCCTGGGCCGTCATTATAAATGACGGTAGAAAATTAGCACCTCAGGAAAACCCTCGCTGTCTCATGTGCTTATTACTGTTCAGAAGGCTTCCTTAATGAAAACTCAGCATTCTACCTGAAAAATAGGTTATATATTTTATAAGGTGTCGGTAAGCGATATTTCCCGTAGCAACTCGTCCAGACACGATCATGCAGGCAGGCTCAGGTCCCTCAGCTGGAGCGCCCAAGCGCGACCCACGTATCCAAGATACCGTCTTCGGCACCTGAATTTTCTTCTATCTTATTCCCATAGAGCATGACAGGAAAGATATAAATTTAGTTGTAAATAAATAAAAACAAGACGTGAATTATTATATCGTACTGATCGTTGAAAAAAACCTGTCGCAGCTCCGAAAGCAAACTCAACAACCTAGGTGCCAGAAGCTGGCACTGCAGGCGGGTTGTTTACAAAATTTTGCGCTATTTGACTAGTGACTCAATCGAAAAAAAAACCTTTATGCCCCATCCCTAATTTTAGGCAAAAGCTTGAGTTTGCAGGTTTTTAGCCGTCGATGCGGTAGTCAAAATTCGCAAACTCGTTCCGTTGGTCACTGTACCTACGTGTGGCACGGCAATATGAGCAAAACTTACTACGTGACACACGTACAGGTAGTTACTAGAGCTGCCTTCCGAGAACGTAAACCTCCGCCAAACAACGCAATGCTAAAAGATAATGGTAGACACACAAATATACAAACGGAGAGATGGAACACCAACTTTTAACCATTTTCTTGCTACATTCACGACAGTTTCAGTAAATATCATGGAGATCCGTCAATACCTTTTGGAGTAATGTTGCTAACAGAGAGACAAACTCTAGCCCAACATAACCTCTTAGATGACAATAATTATTAGTCATGGGCTTCATGAAGTCTTAAATAAGTAGGTAAGTAGGTAAGACGCACTGGCTTAATGTACATCAGAGTGATCTTCACGTCGACTCAACGGCTAATTCACACGTTAGTCTTTTACCTTTCGTTCGAACGGCAATACATCCAAATGTTCCACAGAATCCTTATAAGCACAACTGTGTGTTCAGTGAAATATTAGATGAAATGTTAGGCATCAATTCAATTATCATGATAGGTTGCGTAGCAATTGTTCGGGGTATAGATTGAGAACGTCTCCTCAAGCTGAGAGTGCAATAAAATTTAGAAAGCTGAGAAAATGAATGTTGTTTTAAAATGCACAGCAACGCATTCGAACGCAGCGCAATGTGATCACAGGACGGAAGACTTATATCGTGTGAACCGGCCTCTTCGCTGCCCATACAGCTGCGTTGCACATATTAAAGCTGTACTTCTGTAGACTGTTATAACATGGCCACCGTGAAAAGTAAAAACGTAAGCCGCCTTATACTTAGGGCCTTCTTTTGCACCCGTAACGTAAATGAATTGATAATTTTCCTGGAAATTTAATTTGCTGTTTACACTTTCGACAAAAAATTGGTCAACAGTATACTTCTCGGATAAATGTTAACTACATGAATCGCCGAGATACGACAGTTAGACGAGCAGCATGAATTCCAGGAGCATGATTTTTCGCGTGGGTATATTGGGAACCTGTTGCGCGTGTTATCAAGCACAAAAAAACGCAATCAACAAGATAAATACGTATCAATACGGTAGCTAACCGTCGTTTTCAGCACTCAACCTTAATACACTGTGGTGATTAACAAGAATACCAAGAGGTCATATATTATTATAACTAGAGGGCCCAGCCGTCAAAAATGACGGCAAAAATTGTGAGATTGAGCATTTTTATTGTTCCGGTTCCCAGTATAGGTTTTGCTGTATTATAGGTCTCATCTCTGCAGGCCTGATCTTCCATTAGTTGTACTGCACAACCATGACTTTTGCGATAGCAAAATATCCTCCCTGAAAGATAAGACGTGAATATCAGCTTGGAATTGATCAAAGGTTAAGCAGCACTAAGAAAATATAGTTCAGTCAAAATTCACTGGAAATGCCCAGGGCTCACCGTATTATGGAAACCAACTGATTGTTGAACCTCCAGCGTCGAAATTTGGCTGCGATGTAAATTCAATATAAAAAGGCATCTGCTCAGCGTGAAGATTCAACTACTACGATATCATTCAACAATGGAAGCGGGGATCCAGAGGCCGGAGATCCAGAGCTATATTTGTCACGGGTACTCCAAGCGCTGAAATTGTATGGTGTCTCAACTTGTTTTTCAGTATATGAATTTTCTCCTACTAAACTCTTAACTGCGTGACGGACCAACATTGGAGCAAGCAAGAGAGCAGGGGAGCAAGGGAGCGAGAGAGCAAGCAAGCGACCAACAACTGTGTTTTATTATATAGTGGATAATGTGCTTGTTCCTCCCTACGAACCTTCTTTAGTTAGTACGACCGTTTCGTTTTTTCACTTAGATACGGTAAAATTACGAAAATGACGGTTTATTGGATACCATCTTAGGAGAGAATAAAGTTTGCATGCTTTCTACCTGGAATTGCTCTCGGGTCATAGCGAGACCATCGAGAAGGAGGAAAAACAAAGTACCCATGCAAGGGATATTCCCACCGCGAGGTACAGCAAGTCGGGATATAAGTGGAAGAAAGATTAAGTCAACTAGACTGCACCTTCAACTGGAAAACCCACACGCACTGGTTTCTGCTGCGGTTATATACCAACTGGCCCCAGAGGAGTAAGCACGGTTGCAGTCGACCAATGGTTAAGAACTATGGAGCTGTTGACAGAAGGTCCAACGAGATTTTCCCCCCCCCCCCCATCTCTGAGGAAGGTCAGGGCCCTCACGGTAGCTATGCATGCCTATGCCTATCGCTGCTGAATCAGTACACCTAGCTCAGCAAGAGCTCGCATGCCTGGGTTGGCGTCGAACCAGTGACACAAGGAGCCTGAGTTCAGCACGCCAAGCAAGGCTGCTGCTACAGTGGGTATAAACAGCACTAAGCAATTACGAGTAGTAGAATATGAAATCAAAAGAAGAAAAGTGGGCACGAAGACAAGAAGTCCCAAGAGTCCATTTACTGTAAGGCTAAGGTAAGCGACAACGTCGCCCTGAAGACGCGACCCTCTATAACATAGGAGCTGGGGCAAGCTAGGGGCCCGTGGTTCAACTACGCTCACTTGGATGGCCCGCCCTCTGACCTCGGGTCTACGGCCCCATAACAACAATTATACGACGGTAACGGATATGTAACATTCAAAGATAGAGTGTCGGGTCTATGGATGTACGCTGCAAAACACGTACAGGAAAAACTGGCCTTAGTGAATGCAGCTCGCTGTGGTGAAGCGAATGCGAGGATGAATTGGCAACAGCGTTCGTCTCAAATTGTGTGTCCGTGCCTAGCGAATTACGTCTGTACAGGGCACAGTGCTTGCGAGACTGTTATGGCGGGAGGATGTGCTGCGCCGGCGATATCCGCGAAGGCCAAGTTTTTTGTTCCGGCACGGACTGCTGCGTTAGGGAGTTCCCGATTCATACAGGGCAATCGAGATAATCTACTCCGCTTGGCTTCAACTCGTGCAGAACTCTAACCGCGGGCCTTCAATTCACCATATCGGAGTTTTAAACCGCTGTAATCGCAAGCCGATTACAGCCCTGAAACTCGATTTAAACAATGAAGAAAATGGTCGTGACACTAGCATGGCTTCCGTGCACTAAATGAATAAAGGATGTATTCGTGCTGTACGAACACGCTAAGGCAGACACTTCCGGCCGGTGCACAGGAACGCGTGCTGGTCTCGGGACAATACTTTCTCAGCGAAGTAGCGAATCAAAAGTCTAGACCAGATGTTCAAAATGAGTTACATTTCAACGAACTGCATTACTTCAATCGTTCTGTATGTAGGAAGACGTCCTTATTTCAACCTCAGCCCACTCTACGTCATCGAAGTATAGAGCAGTCGTATAGATCAACAGATTTCACAAAGCATCGAAATCGTTACTAGTCCGTGCTGAGCAGACGCAGGTTTGACTCTGTAGCTCTGATTGAACAATTTGGAAGGCAGTCTCTCATAAAAAAAAACTTAGGTGCAGCGAGCGATAACGAAAAGAATAAGTATTCTTTCCGATCATTGTTACTAAAAAAAAAAAAAACGTGATAAATTTCGCAACCATGGGCGGACTAATTGTCGGACTTTCATGTAATAGCTGGATGGATAAACACGGCAAGCGTATATGTATAGCACCCGCTACTGAACACGAAGTATTCATTGCTGGATATAAGATAACTGTTCAAAGTTCACGGGAAACAATAATGCACAACTATATATAAGTATTATCAAATACACTAGGGGTCCGAGCCCTCATTATAATGACCGGCAGAAAATTTGTTATTCAGAAAAACCCTCGCTGTCTCCTGTGGCCGGCTTCTATACCCTGGATATAAATGCACGACGTAAATTATTATACGGTACTGATTTGTTTACCAGCGTGTAATTTCCTGAGGTCCAACCTGAAAGGCCCCGCCAAGCGGTGAAAGTTTCATGGGTTAGCTCAGCACTTCTTCCAATCTCATTCCCATAGAGCGTGACAGGGAAGACATAAATATATTTACTCCGCCAAGGAGGTTATGTTTTCGTCGTGTTTGTCTGTCTTTCTGTTTGTCTGTCACCAAGATAACTCAAAAAGTTATGAACCGATTTGGATGAAATTTACAGGGATTGTTAGGTATGTTAGGAGGAACGGATGATTAACTTTTGGTGAAGCTATGTCCATCCGTTTGTTTGTTTGTTTGTCTGCGTCACTTTTCTCGATGCCATATAACTCAAAAAGTTACGGATGGATTTTGATGAAATTGATATGAGTTGTTAGGTATATAACAAAGAGTAGATGACCAAATTTTGGTAATGGTCCGTTCGTTCATTTGTCACTGTTTTTAATTTTCTGCTTGTTAGCATAATAACTCAAAAAATATCGAATGGATCTGCATGAAATTTATAAAAGTTGTTAGTAATGGTAAAAAAAATAAATGATCAAATTTTGGTGCAGATCGGTTCGTTCGTTTGTATGTTTGACTCATATTTGTCATAACGTTTGTTAACAGTATAACTCAAAAAGTTATGAACGGATCTTCAAAAAAATTGAANAAAAATTGAACAAGCTGTTATTAATATAAAAAGGCACAAATAATTAGATTTTGGAGTTTATGCAAAGAAAATTATGGTTTCAGAGCCAATTTGAATTTTTGCTACCGTTGGCTCACTTGTCGGAGGTATGCGCTCTCAGAGTGCTCTAGTTATAAATAAAATGCGACGTGAATTATTACACTGTACTGAGACAACTCACGGTAGATATATAATTGACAAACTGGGTTTACTGCGTGAAGCGAGTGCGTGCATTCTTTGTAAATTGGTATATAATGAATTTATTCTTTCCCACTTCACGTTCGAAATTTTGCACAAGCGCCGGACCAGTAACGACGGGAAGTTCAACGAAAAAGAATTCTGGTTTAATATTTGTCCGCTGTAAGCCTCAAATCATTAATCAGGTGCTAGTAAACGATTTCAATTTACAATAGTCAGAAAAAACTAAGTTCCTGATTTTTTAATGCGGCTTTTTTCGGCCACCTTGCATGCTTTCGAATGTTAAGTTCATCTTCTGTCACACGTTATAATGTCAAGTTAAGCCTAGATACCTGCGGTGAAAGACAGGCCACAGTTGTGACAAGTTTACGCACCTATATTGCTCAGTCGTCTAAACGTATTCCGCTGTAAAAAAAAATGTATAAATTCTCGAATACTAACTTTCAGTCGTGTCGGAGGTTGTGCGTTGTGTCTTCCTCAGTTGTCTGGCCTGTTTCTTGAGCACTGCATCCAAGTTGCGATGATAAAACGACGTGGGGCCGCGGGAAGGACTCTGCAACGGTTGTGTCGCAGAGCAATACTCGAAGTCTTCATTATCAGCTCCCATTGAACTTCTCCTTCCTCCCTCTCCGTACGGAGCAACTTCCGATTCCCGAGAGCGAGTGAGAGACGACCGGGAATTTCGCTCACTGGACCGGCTGATTTTCATGCCCTTTGGTGTGGCCATGAGCACAAAATCTGAAGCGTGATGCTCTCGGATGAAGCTCGGGATTCTGTCGGAGAGTGGGACGAATGCAACACCGGAGGACAGACGGTACGTTGGTGGTGCTGAGGATATCTCGCCTGTTCGCCAGCAGCTGCCCACCTCGCTGCCGAATGTTGAACGAACTGTTCGGGAAGGTTCGCTGTAGTTTTTCTTTAGAGTCGATCTAGGGTTCTCCGTGTGGACCGTAATGAAGTCGCATGAGGCTTGGACAGTGTTACGTAGTCCAGTCGCAAACGAGCTTTGCGGAAGCAATTCTTCAGATGATTCTTCTGGCAGACCAAGACGATCCGTTCTCCAGGTAGTAGGGGCAGGAGCTGATACAGGATGCTGCAAGAGACACTCCGATTCAGAACTATCTCCACTCGCTATATCTTCACAGTGGTCTATACTGTCATCATTACGGGCGGTTAATCGAATATTCACTTCCTCATAGTCCGGCACAGGCATGACACTGACCGGGCAACTTGATATTTCTTCTTCACATCACCGAAAGAAACCACCAAGCACTTCTACAGATAAGGCCAGAAGTGAGTTACTTCACTGATTGGTAACGGTCACTCTCGACGCAAACTAGCATGGCACGCGTGTAAGGGACAGAGGCACTTGCACCACAGGCGAGGTAGAGACACGGACTAAGCTGGTCCGCCTCTGTTGTACAGCAGAGCTGGTGGCAGGAGAGAAGGGTACATGGGCACCCGCATCAGGCAACATTAATGAAAAGAGAATCTGTCGCCTCGCCTAGCGCCCCCTCACTCCAATATTGGCTGATTGTGAGGAGCTTTACGGCAAGTAGCTGTGCCCTCGAGAGGATGTGCTGCACGCTGCTCCACATGCGAGGGAACCAAGGGAGCTCCTCACGCTGCCAGCGGTGTTGTCTTTGCTGTCTCCTATGATAAGCTCAAGGAAATGTTGCTACTTTAGGGAAAAATAAATAGCTAGTACAATATCGTCTACAAAAATCTTAAAGAGAAATAGAGCAATGGGAAATAAATATCTAATTAACTGCATATGGCGCGTTTCGTGTCAAACGAATTAAATGCAGTTTTAAGTTCACTCGGTGTCGGATATGACTCAAAACTACTTCGTTCAGCTGAACTAAAGAAACGAAAGGGCGATTTCACACAGATCTTCTACGAGTCTTGACGGTCACGCTTACCAGCAGCGATGCATGACTCGGTTGCTAATTCCAGTTACTGTGGATATTACCTGTACAGTGTACATATGATAAACGACACAAGTGCATCACTTTGGACTATTCTCACCATGCTCGTACGAGATCAGTACAACGGTTACGATCCAGCTTCAACAATTTCCCTAATACAATATCTTAGGCATTAGAATATACTCACAAACTAAGTTGATTGCAACTTACGCAACATGTATACGAATTTCGAGTAATTAAAATAACACTTTTGCAGTAAATCAGTGACACCGAAACGAGCTATACTGTAATTTTTAGTTTTGGTATTAATATAAACAACAGAAAAAATTAGACGACTGGAGTTGAAAGTTGATTGACATTGTGTCCTAACTGGACACCATATTTCAAGGGTAGTAAGCCTTGAGGACCACAGACCAAATCCTGTGACTAGTTTTAAGCAGGACGCGTCGCAAAACAGGCAACACAACACACTAAACAACTTGACTAAAATTCTAAAAGTTTAAAGCGTGGCTAATTAGCAAAACTAAGTATTTAACCAGCAGAATATTGCAAGTACTTTATTTAGAGTTTCTGACGTACTTATATATCTTTTTCTGGAGCTGGTAAAAACCTCCACTGCACTTCCAGGTACCAACCAAGACACTGCCGTCAGAGCAAGCGAGGGGTGCATCGTTGCTTCATAAGGTAGGGTTTGCCAGGACTGGCAATGAGACGTTTGAAATTCTCCCAACGTAACCGTCGCAGCAATAATTAATTCTGAGTCTCCAGTTAGGGTGATCACAGCAGTTAACCGTTTTTCACCATAATTAACATAATAAAAGAGGCACTCGTTGCTATATCCAAAGGTTTTGAAACAATAATTACAGCAGTAATTCATACCGACAGTGCGCATCATATTGCTGCAAGCGTTGAAGTTCGAATTTTTATTATTGTAACTTTGATGAATTACACGAAGCAAATGTTAATTAAACGCTTGTTCGTTTTATTGAAGGCAGGCTGTATGAAAGGAGGAACTACAGATACAAGAGATTGCCGCTAAGTTTAGACCGTGAGACTATCGCAACGAATAGAGGTTTACGTTTTCTACGCCTGCAATCCATATATATTGTAGACTACGAACTGTGCTACAAAGCCCTTTAACACAACAAACTTGCCTTTGTGTTAAAAAAAATACAAATAATTCAACTGGTCTTGTCGTCCTATGTGAACTTTTCGGCGTGTAACACCGGCTTAAAAAACTGCTATTGCGAATTCAAAAACAACTACTAAGTCAACATTCGACACTGATTTCGCATCTGCAGCTGAAAGTTGGACCGCTCGTCAGGTTCCTTAGATTATCGTCGTTGACATTCTCGCCGGAAAAGCATTATGTTAAAACGTCGACAAATAATCACAGTGGGCGTTTTGTTGAAATAGAATTTACAACCCAGATGAGGAACAAGTAACAACACGTGATTACTTGAGAATGGGATCAAATGGGTCAAACCGACCTTCAACTGAAAGACTCCCAGCAGGTCGGTGTAAGTCCCGTGAGGAATTATATGTAGTCGTCTTGACACTACGAGAAGCCGGAAGGTGTATTTTTGTACACATGGGCGCTAAAGTAGGAGAGAGGCCCACAAATATGTGGACAGCAGAATGCGGTAGAGACTCGCATCGTCGACATTGTCATGCATGGCATGTGCCGATGCGACACGCTAGTCGAAAGAACGAGTATCGTCATCTTTTCGTCCGAATATGTTGATGTGCCCATTTAAATAGCACAAAATTGCACAGAATTTTGGGTTATAAATCCCCCCCAGATATAATGAGATGTCCAAAAGTTAACTAACAGCATTAGAGAGCAAACTGAACTGATGGTTAACATTTTTACACCATTTCTTGGAAATCTCAAAGCTGTGTTTTACAAAAGTTCAACATAACGTTCGGACAAAAATATGACGATACTCGTTCTTTTGACTAGCGTGTATAATCACCATGGTGCAGTAGATGTGTCTAGTAGTACTAGTAGTGCATCTCAACAACGATTTATTTAGGACTTGTAAGAACAATTGGTTAACCCAAAAAGAGGGAGAGGGAGTTTTGAGCAATATGCATAACTTATTGCAGGGAGTCTGTTGGGTTCACCTAGATGTGACCAATGCTAAAAACTAGAATTAGCTGGCCATAAAAAATGAAGGCGATGGATTTTGTCGCCTGTCCACCCAAAACGAGGCAGAAAGACTTGAGTCGTAATAATTTTTAGGCAGCCAGGTGGGTTGACTGAGCTATAAAAAAAAAAAAAATTCCAAAAAGTTAAGAGTTAGCTGGCCATCAAAAATGACGGCACTGAATTTACACCCCCCCTCCGCCGAGAATGATGGTCTTACCCCACGAGGCGTTCTAGTTTACAGTTACGGACGAATTGGTTTTTATAGAAGATTTAGTTATAATAATAACAAATTTTTGTTTGTAGGCACAAAAACGCTGGTTCGAGAGAAGCAAAAATGAAAATTTGTTTTTAATGTTAATAGAATTTTACTAAAATTACTAAGAGCGAAGAGCAATCGCAACAAAATTAAGAAGTATCAGCAAACAATTATGTATACGTACGCGACTATATATGCTAACAATAAAGAAATTTGTACTTGAAGAAAAAAAAACCTTACAGCCAACTGATTTGATCAGTTTAATCATAGCCGTTCTTGGCTAGTGCTTTACAGCGAGTAGGTGCATTAATTGTGTAAGGTCTGTATGATTAGAATATATGTAAGCACGTCGCATTAGCGTCCCGACACGGCTACTAGCTGCTCTCTGAATATGAAGATGCACTGCGGCGCAGTAAGACAAAGCTGGTATATATTATTCACGTGTAGAATAACGTAGTAGGTATGTGTTAAACTGTTAAAGTATAGTGAAACTGATACGAAATATAGCGAGCATAAATCATTTCGGTAGCAGCGGTCTGGATAACAAACGGGAACAGGATATCCTTGTCATCGTGACATGTGAAGGTCAGACACTGACAGGTCTAATTGTTCCCAAATTTTTAAATTCTTCATTTAAAAGTAAAATGTATTGCGAATTCCATCCGACATCCAATTCACTTGGAACAATTCAGAGAAAAACGCGCGTACTGACAG
>LQNS02278094.1:20281717-20293701 GCA_001587735.2 Parhyale hawaiensis
AGGTGACCTGGGGGGGGGGGCATTCAACAGGGTGGTGCAATGCTACCACACGATCCTTGAAAAGTGCTCTGAGAAGATGACGGACAGCGATGCCGCGGTGAGCTGGTGCCCCGTCTTGTGTCCACCAAACAGAGCAGAACATGCCATTTCGTTGACGTCTTAAGTGCATCTGCATCTGTGGAATGACCTCATGCTTGATCATCTGCAGATATGTTTGGCTATCCACATTAGCCTCAAAGAAAAAGTAATCCGTTGCCGCAGATTCCAATCCAAACTGTGATTTTTTCCCCTGCTTATGCTCCGATCAAAATTGAATTCTGGATTGTGCCCATCTGAGGCATAATGCAAAAGGTTGTGCGTGTTCACTTTCCCATTCATGGCAAAGCAAGCTTCATCACCAATCAAGAAATTACGTAGGAATCGAGGATCTCTGCGACAACGGCCCAAAAGCCACTTCGTAAAGTGATGACGTCTTGGTAAATCTGGTGGCAGAAGTTCGAGTCGAACGTGGATACGATAAGGATTGAAATGCAGGTCTAGACGAGTGACTGGGTTGAAAGTTGCTCGAGATAATCCAACTCCATTCCGTCTTGCTCTTGTCTCTCTTGGATGTTCTGTCAGCTGCTCCCTCACTGCTTCGATGTTTGCTGCATATCTCGCTGTCCTGTGCCTTCCTGAGTGACCTTTGTTCCTGTTAAGGCTGGTTCCATAGGTTTCATACTTCTTGATATTGGCCCAGACTATCTTCTATGCTGATGACTCTCGGTCTCTGAATTGTTCTTGGAAAGCATCCTGTGTGAGTTGCAAACTTTTTGCTACGTGGAATGTCTTCACCAAGAAAACCCTCTGCTCCGTTGTCAGCTGCACCATCTTGAAAGAAGGTGCAAGCTTCTTTTACACTTACTTTTAAGGACAGGGTACGGTATTATGGATAAAGAGAATAATTCACAATAACATTTTAATCCAGTCAAAGGCATAATAACAGTGAATGGGCACCAGTGACAAGGATCATGAAGTGCACCAATGCAGTTTCGATGATGGAAGTTTATGTAGCTGTTATTCCTCTATCCGGTAGGGTAAAAAGGCGTGTAGTAGTCTCATTTGAAAGCTCTTGTTCTAAATTTTATTACCAAGGCTACTATATATGCATGAGTACAGCAGAATTCAAATACTGTAATAAATTATTAAACATGATAACCTTTTTTCTGAGACACACGGTATAGGCGCATGATGTTCTTTATTCATTGTCCTAATAAACACACTTCTAGTTCTAGTAGGAAGAGTACAATTAATAATGCAAATAGGACCACGGATGCTACTGTGCTAGGATATCAGTGCTGGGGATGCGAGATCCTAAAACAGGTTGTCCGCCTTCGATATTCCTCGGTCGAAAATTTGGCTTTCAAGTAGCGCGGGAAAAAAATTGCTTAACGAGTCAATATTTCAGTCAGTGGAATCGAAGGACGCTCAACACTCGAGGACATCAAGGCGGCAGGACACTGTACTGTTATAGCTGGCATCCCTCACTCCCCTACCAGTATTTTTACCTCCGTCAAGGAGGTTATGCTTTCGTTTGTCTCTTTGTCTGTCTGTCACCAAGGTAACTAAAAAATTTATTGACGGATTTTGACGAAATTTACAGGGATTGTTAGGTATGTTACTAGCAATAGATGATTACCTTTTGGTGAAGATCTGTCCATCCGTTTGCTTGTCTGCTTCATTTTCTCAATGCCATAACTCAAAAAGTAATGAACGAAATTTCACGAAAAATTGCATAAGCTGTTAATACCATCAAAGGGCACAAATTATTAGATTTTGGAGTTCATACAAAGAAAATTATGGTCTCAAAGCCAAATTGAATTTATTGCTACCGTTGCCTCGCTTGGCGGAGGTATGCGCTCTCAGAGTGCTCTAGTTTTTCTATGTAATTGCCTCAGTCAATGAAGTGCTTGGAAATTAATACATAAACTAGAGCACTCCGAGAGCGCATACCTCCGCCAAGCGAGGCAACGGTAGCAAAAAATTCAGATTGGCTCTGAAAACATAATTTTCTTTGTATAAACTCCAAAATTTATTCATTCATGCCTTTTGATAGTAACAACGGCTTGCGTAATTTTCTTGAAGATCCGTTCATAAATTTTTGAGTTATACGGCTAACGAACGTTATGACAAACACGAGTCAAATATACAAACGAACAAACCGATCTGCACCAAAATTTATGTATGTATATTAACATTACTAATAACCCCTATAAATTTCATAAAGATCCATTCTTTAGTTTTTTAGTTATGCTACAAGCATTAAATTAAAAACTGAGACACACGAACGAACGAACGAACAAATGGATCATTACCAAAATTTAGTCATTTACTCTTTGTTATATACCTAGTAACTCATGCTAATTTAAAAAATCCATCAATAACTTTTTGAGTTATGGCATTGAGAAAAATGAGGAAGACAAACAAACAAACAAACAAACGGATGGACATATCTTCACCAAAAGTTAATCATCTGTTCCTCTTACCATACCTAACAACCCCTGTGAATTTCGTCCAAATCGGTTCATAACTTTTTGAGTACTGTATCTTGGTGACAACAGACTAACAGACAGATAGACAAACACGAGAAAAAATAACCTCCTTGGCGGAGGTAATAAAGATACTACCCTAATAAAACTTTATTGCGCTACAAATTGAAAATTATTGCATAAAACTTTCGGTTCTCCGAATTTGAAAAGAAACCTTGAACGCCATCCCACTAAATTGCTTTGCAATATTGCGATGTTGCCGCGCAGGGTTGCGGAGTCGGATGGTTCAAGGTCTGACTCTGACTCCTGACCCTCTAGAATTCCCAACTCCGACTCCCGACTCCGACTCTTTGATCAACTAGTATTTAGCTAATTTAAACATTAAGCATCTACAATATAATAAAGACCGATGTGTATTTATCTGTTTATCTGTCATTTTCTGTCACGCTTTAACAAAGCAGATNGATGGGAAACTTACACTATATCTGCATTCCCTGGTGCCCGGTAGACCGTGAAAATTTCACGGGTCCAGCTGAAAACGAATAGGTAAAACTTCGACAAGGTGGCAGTTGATAGCAAACGTATCTTAATCAGCGACAGTTGAAATTCACACAATGAAAATATCGAAGACTTAGTCCGATTTGAACGAGTATTAGCTCCCTTCTCCATACACCGAATCTATGGCAAAATATAGGGTGACCTTATGTTTGAATGCACTTCTTGCATAGCAGAAGTCGAAGTCGCAGCACTGAAGATACTGCATCTGAAACGTCCATTAGCACTCTAATGCATCACGATTCTTAGCTTTTTCCTTCAGATTATTTCATTGCACCAGTTATTCCTCCAACCTTAATTCAGTGGTCGATGAAACAGCTTTCGCAAAGCAACAAACCATTGGACCTATAGGCTATCCTACCGTATCCTTGATACCAAATCGAAACTATAACTTTGAGCATTGTTGATTGCAATGAATTTTCTCCATGTCAGAGAAAGAAAAAGTTCCGATGTCAGCAGTTGTGAAGCCGTAAGCGCTCATCTCCAGGTGCTTTTAGGTTAGCAATTGTGATAACGAAGATGCCTCCACAGTTCCTTTACTACAGATAGTTATATCAAGCAATAGAGCCTGCAGTTGCAGCATAGTGGCGTCACACAAAAAATGTATCAGCCAATAGCGTCACTTCTTTTGCAGCGGGGCATCCTGGGTAATGCCAAGACAGAGGCATCGTAGGTGGTTTCCAATATGGCGTCGTGTGTGCGAGAGGTTGTGGGTCACGATTGTTTATTAAATAAACGTTGGTAAAATAGTTCAGTTGCAGTTTATTGTGCTTTTCATGAATGTATAACATTCTATTTTATAACTTGTTGTACTGCAAAGTTTTCTTGGTGAGCGAAAATCGTCTGATTTTGTCTTTAAACTCATGCGAATCATTCTATTCCGCGCAAAGCATTCGTTTCAACTTAGGTAAATATTTCCAGATAATTTTCTCAGTTCTTTTTATGGCGCTGAAAATCAAGATGCAATACAATACATCAAATCTATGGTCTAATATTTTCCTTTACTTATGTAATTAAATATATGGCCAGAATGAATAGTTCCAATTTGAGGTAATAAACGATAAACAATTGGCGGGAAAGTCTTTCTGGTATACTGCAGTACAAGGAGCCGCCGCTCCCGGCCTCATTGATTTACACCAGCATAGTGATGTGGTAGTCGCCCATTGGCTGAAATTGACGCCAGTCACGGCGGTCGCTGATTTTCTGAGCTGGTGTCACGGCGGTCCCTGATTGGTTAAGATTAGGTGAAAGGGTGTTCCCTTAGAGCTGACATAACTATCTGTGGTAAATGAACCATGATGCCTCTGTCATGGCATTACCCACGATGCCTCGCTGCAAAAGGATTGACGCTATTGGCTGATACATTTTTTGTGTGACGCCACTATGCTGCAACTGCAGGCTCTATTGCTTGACTTAACTATCTGTAGTAAATGAACTGTGCTCGGCATTCACATAGACAACTGAATTGATGCAAGGATGCGCGACTCAAACGTCATTTATTCTACATTTATTCCACAGTATCGATGCTACCGATTCTAAGTATGTAACGAACGGCACGTGAGCATCACATCCGTGCAACCAGTTGGGAATAGAAATGCATATGTGTCCCCGGCATAAGGCTACGGTGATTTCTCGTTGCTTATTTGTATGATCTTTGCGTTTCCTTCTTTTGTAATTGATATTCAGAAGCGATGACTTGCTATCGCCGTACCCGATTTTTGGGTTAAGATTACGACACAATTTTCGTTCGATTGACTGGGTCACCGGTGTAGCACCGGTAACCTAGAAATGGCGACTACAACACACATCTGTACTGAAATTATATCCCAATACGTTGGTACTTCGTGAGCTAGCTATTCAAGAAAATTTAGTGCGTTACAGTTTTCCATTTTCAGAAGCCGCTACAACTCTGCAGCTTAACGAGTAGAGGCATCGTCAAATGATCGATTTTGACGACATTAATTACACATTACTGTCAAAGGAATTGCAGCCTGGAAATGCGTGTCAAATGAATAATAATTAAATATATACTGCGCACCAACATGTACGAGTGACTTCCAGCCTCTGGCCGTATATAAGAAATGACAATCACTTACCGTTAGTGACACGGCACAACTGCACTATGCAGACATGACGGTCCAAGAGACGAGGGGAGGAAGCACAACACTGGCAATCTAGATGCTCTAGTTCAGGAGAAGCAGCTGATTAGTACAAACAAACATGCACGAAAGACAAACCAGGAAGTGGCGTACGCAGGCATGTATCAGGCAAACTGCTTGAGGGGTGCGACCGGCTTCGTTTCACGCACGTCCAGTGCACACGGGCAACGAAAGTTGCGCTTACCTTCAGCTCTTCGAGCGAAGAAGGTGACTACTTCAAACATGACGTCAGCTTTTCGATATTCTAAGTTTAAGCACGAGCTGAATACTCGATCTTACGATTAAAAATTAACTAAAAACTTCACAAAAATTATAGCAATAGTGACGGCATCCAAGTATTGTGGCGGCTACACTCCTGTAAACTTTTTGGTACATGCAAAGATTGTAGATTGAAGAAAAATTTCTGCAAAAAATTTGATTTACGATAAAGTTGTTTACACCGGAAACCGAAAACGGAGAGCAACACGCAGTTTCAAATTTCATTTTCCATCAATGAATACAAATAATAATAATAATCAACGCCGCATTGCAATTGAAAGAAAACAAAACGCGATTCCATTTGTTTTATATTGTTTCCTCTTATCCTTTTTAACGCATTTTTTTTCATACAAAAAATGACAACTATTTCATAAAAGCTCCACGTCGGACTACCGCAGCTTTACGTCATATCAAACTTGCTGGATTTGGTCCGCAAACAAAACAGAGGACACATAAGAAATGTACAAACCGAATGTAGCCAACGTTTTCATAAGAGAGTGAAGAGCGCAACAGAACAAACTAGAGAGCACTCTGAGAGCGCATACCTCCGCCAAGCAATATAACGGTAACGAAAAATTCAAATTGGTTCTGCAACCATGATTTTCGTTGTATCAAGACCAAAATCTAATAATTTGTGCATTTAGATAGTATTAACCCTTCCTGTAATTTCTATGAAGATCTGTTCATAACTTTTCAAGTTATGCTGCTAACAAACATTATGACATAAATGAGACATACAGGTCAACCGATCATCACCAAAATTTAATTATTCATGTCTTTTAACATTACTAACAACTCTTGTAAATTTCATAAAAATCCATCCACTACTTTTTGAGTTATTGTTTTAAGAAGCATAAAATCAAACATAGCGACAAACGGACGAACGAACAAACAAAATATCCCCAAAATTTGGTCATTTACTCTTCGCAACATGCCTAACAACTCATGTAAATTTTTTGAAAATCCGTCCATAACTTTTCGAGTTTTTGCCTTAGGAAAAAAAAGGTAGACAGACAAACACACAGAGGAACGGATTTTCACCAAAAGTTAATCATCTGTTACTGTTAACATGCCTAACAATCCCTGTAAATTTCGTAAAGAACCGTTTAATACATTTCCGGCAATCTTGGTGACAGACAAAGAGACAGACACACGGACAAACACAACAAAAACATAACCTCCTTGGCGGAGGTAAAAAACAATATACAGAATTAAAATACAACTTGCATGCCCGAGCAGGAGATATTCAAGTTCTGTATAATTACTTATTCAAAGAGTTCCACAGCAATAACCGCCAGAAACTGAAGTTGATGTAAACAGAAGCCGAGACCTGGGCAGTAAATATTCAACGCTTTTATATGACGCGGTTTTTAAGCGAAAACAAAGTTTCCCGGGAACCTGCAAGACCCTCGTGTGCCAACGAAAATATAAATGCTTTTACAGAGTGCACTTACGCTAAGGACGTATTGCGGTACTTTACAAGTGTTCACAACACGTGTCAAAGGGTCATGCACGATGATTTATGCTGTTGTTCATGCATGCACCAGCAACAAGATATGTTGAGAAACGCATGCACAAAAAAACTAACCTTCTTCCTCTTGTTTGTTGTCGCTGCTACTTTCTTTCGGTGACTGTTCTGCGGGGCAACTACTAGTCCTCTGGAATTCGGAGTGGCCGTGGCAACGCGCAGGCCCGAAAGCGCAAGCCTTGCGGGTGTGGTTGCAGCAGGACTGGGGGCCCCCTGAGTGACAGAGGCACTGCTGCTGACAGCAGTGGTGCCCGCAACAGGAAGAAGGCACCCCAGGACGACGAGTTTCTGCCTGCGGAGGCTTCGAGGCCCGGGATCCCTCGTCAGTGCCATCACTGGGGCTGCTCGGGTACTTGGTATGAGGGATGCGCTGGAACGCCGACCCTTGGGCTGACGGGTATGATCTGAGCAGTCCTTGTTGAACCTGGGCTGACTGATTCTGTTGCGGAGGGTGGTGGCTGTGTTGATGTTTCTGAGACCAAGTTTGAGAGCTCGGGACGGTGTTGCCGTTTTGCACGCCCCACTGATTCATGTCTCCCGAGCACCCGCAAAGATGACTATCTGAGGTATGTGCTGAATTCTTGCCTTGAGTCGCCGGATCGCTGTCGGTGTCTGCCGGATTCTGCCGGGATTCTCGTCGCGATCTCGGGCGCCTAGTACTGCTGCGCCTTGAGTTGTTGGTGCGACCGCACGACTCCTCAGAAGACGTCTTGCGAGGAGGACTGTAAGATGGAGGAGGATCCGAGACGTGTTCTCCTGTGGTAGCTGTGGAAGTGCTTGTATTATTTGTGGTCTCCGAGCTCTTGCGCCTGAGCGAACGCGGCACCAGCGACGCGTAAGGATTGTCAACTTGCAGGGACTTCACAGAACTTCCGTTCGTAAGAGGAGTTGGCGTGTTTACGTGACCGTTCACTGGTGCCGATATTTTCCTCTTCTGATACGAAGGTAGACTTCGCAGGCCCTGCCGCGCCAACTGCCGGTTACTGGAGGCCGCCGGAGGTAACTGCTGTGGGCCGACGGCCTCCCCTCCAGTGTTGCTGCTGCTGCTGCTCGGGAAGCCATACAAAGACTGGGGTTCAGCGAGGGCAGTGTTGTACGAGGAGGAAGATCGGGGAAATGCAGGGGGTCCGAGTACTCCCTCGACGTCTCCGACGCTGTAAACACTCCGTAAAGTGCTTTGCCTGAAAGGCTGTGGCTGCACGTAAGCTTCAGTAGTCATTACGGGAGCAAATGCTATATTTACACGAGCGATATAAACTGTCACTTTCTAGAAAGTACGTGCTAGTTCATAGCAAGTCTCACAACATTTATAGTGTATCAATAAATCATCACATTGCTTCACGCTCCTGCTGGTACACGATGTATTTATAACTCATATTAAATAGGGGGGAATAACATCATGCAGCACAGGTGCCAGTGATCACTGATCACGGTGGCAGTTGTAATATCTGCAGATGGTGGGACTGAAACATGGCAAGAATGGCAATTAAATGATAAACATTAAGTCAATGCCACTATAACAACTATAGTAACCGAGCGACCTATAAAAAAGTCGCACTTGAGTCTCACACTGAAAACGACACCACCGTTATTCAAACAACGGAAATGGACCGGTATAGGGGAAAGCTCACATCACTAACTGGAATAAAGTCTCCACGCCATAAATGTTACCTAATTATTACACTAACTACGTCATACGCACAGCACGAAACCTCGGTTAAATTTCATGTACGGCAAAACAAAAGCTTAAGCATGAAAGAGGATCGTGAGGCTTGCACTCGGATGATAGCAATGACTATTTTAGAATAAATATATCGTTACTTTATTTAATTACCTTCAAATGTCCAACTGTGTAAAGGTACTGATGCTATATAAATAGCTACCTATCTTCGTTCGTACGTACGTAACATCTCTTTAGTACGCTCCGATCTTATGAAACTAATGGGAAAACGTTGCGTCACGTTCAATCAAGTAGCCATATTTCTTTACATCAAAGACAGTTGCCCACATCTATACAAAATACCCAATAGTGGCATTTAAATAAGGTTATAAAATATAGTCTCCTGACCCAATACCGTGGAATGGGCTTTCTTACGTTCGCTCTAACCGGAAGGCTTATACCACAACTCCAGTAACTCGTTGCAATACTGGTATTGTTCCAGAAATGCGTGCGAGGCTACCGCTCGTACGTGTCGCATGTCAGCCGTCCTAATGTGCGGGCAGGGAAGGGGGGGAATTTCGTGTTACACCGTGCTCAATAGTAACACCGTGAGGCGAATTTACTTGTCCTTCCAGTCGAGTTTCGGAATGTGTTGCTGGGCCTGTTAACAGAAGAAAAGTGTACGGCTTTCTGAGTTCTGTTCATTCCTAAACCGTAGAGATATTGGCCTAGAAAATGCACCACTGGCCCTTGCTAAGCAAACCCGCGGATGTGAAGGCTAACATTTCAATAACTTTTTTTTTGGTAGACGCAGCGTAGTGTTTATTACGACGCAACAAAACGTACGGGCGATAAACCGAGAGAAGACGCGTTCATTCGACTCTCGTGCGCACCCGCCTTAATGCTGCGTGCTGCAGCCCGAAACGTATCGCGGTCTATTATAGCTATTACTTTCTTTCAACAGTCATACTTCCTGTACGATAATTCTACTTATCGTGCGTCTAGTAGCAGCGGCTACTGTGATTTTATTTCGTTATAATGAATAAAACAAATAAAGCCAGTATGAAATGCAATATCAAAATATTTCATCAATGACTATTGTAAATTTCCGTTTGATTCACTAGACATGCAGAGCAATCGCAGCCAGGGAAGCGAAACTTGGTATTTGTAGTAATTTTTACAGAAGATGCCTATTTAATTACTTCAAGATATCTTATGGATGCCCATAATTTTTTTACAAGACGGCAGAGTCTCTAACAATTATAATTCAGTATAGTTTCTAACAATTCAGCAGTCTCTTTAACAAATTTCAACGAGATGCTATGGATATCCGGTATCTAGGTATTATTTTATCTGCAGTGTAAGAAACTTTGCTTCGTTACCGGTGCTTCAAACAGAGAATTACATACTATGCGTACGGGCGATAATTTACTTCATGTGCTGCATAGAAATGTGCGGGTAATCCTAAAGGCACACACACACACCTCGTAATACATAATGGGGACACCCTGGAGCAGCGGTTCCCAAACTTTTCGAAGCCTGGCACTCCAAGAGAACTTTCAGGATGTTTGCACACCCATACAACAAATAATATCTTATATGATGATAAAGAATGAAATTTATACCAAATGTGCGTACAAATTTATTGAGTATTCAACTTTATTTTATCTAAGATTTTGCACATCTTAACAGGTCATCTCGCACCCCCGGTTGGGAACCTATTCCCGATAGCACACTACGGGAATCAACATATATTTTGTATTAGGACAGTTTACTGCAGACGTGTCAACTCAGAGCCGGACGGCAGAGGAGCAGGTACAACTGTCAACACATCGCAGGCTCCTCAAAAAAAAAAAAAAAGAATTCCACGAAGACCTGCAGACTGCGTGCGGTGAGGAGGGCAATTGGGTGAGTGAGGACAACCAATTAAGATGTGAGGTGCTTGTGCCCCCGTACGATCACATTACGGAGCCAGCGTGTGGCTGGGGGGCAACGCCCCTCGTCGCTTGCTGGCAACTGCAGCTCGTGGCATGAAACTCTGCGGTGCTCCTGAGCCCTGTTTGCTTTGCCACTTGCGTCCAATAAGAATTTGTTAGGTGATTATTCTGTATCGCTCGCGGTAAACATCGGATAAATATACATGATTTTCCGACTCCTAATGCGTCGTGTCGCAAGTGAAGGCAAAAATTCAGTTCAGAAGCAAAGAAAGAAAGAGACATTCTATTTCCTTTAATTTTGAGGGCATTGACTGGATATTGACATCATAGTTTAAACTTCATCTACAGTTTTTTTTAATCTACAGTTAATTTTTCACCTTTTCTGAAATTTAGACTTTAGAAACAGCGCTATTCTTTGGAAGAAAAATGAGATTTGCAAACTTCCGGCACGAATGTGTCGCTGTTATGGCAATCTTACCTCAATTTGTACTCAGTTTGCAGGTATGAATATGCCCTGCAGTACGAGATAAACTGCTATTACAACTGTTACTTGCACCTATACGTATATTGAGGTGTCATTTCCCGCTGCCCGCCTGACGATATTTTTGTTTAGCAAAATGAAGATACTCGCGTATACATCGTCCTGAAACTTGCAAGCTAATGAAACTCATGTTCGTTTAAGCTTCCTTGTTAACTGCAATGCTTCAGACAGTCTACACTATCCTGGCGAAGTGGTTAGAAAATAATCGTAGAATTCTCGACAGCGACAAGCGTGCGGATTCAACATGGAATTATTAGGAGCGAAGTGTTAGATGCGGGCTGCGACAAGCGATGAATGGCAACGCTGCAGTGATAACATCAGCTTAATTTGGCTTTCATATAAAACTAATAAAGCCAACTATTAGAAAAAACGGTTAATTTTGGCTTCAGTCTACTGACATCCGACCCAACATTAATTAATTAAGGTTAGGCCACTTATAGCTGAGAAAAGATGTACAGAAGTTCATAATTTAACTATTTTTCGATGCCTAACTGTAGCGGTAGCCGCACATGCTCCACTACCATACAAGTTGACCAGCAACAGCAACATGAAGTGGCGTAGCTGTGATGTATGTTGTCGCTGTAAGCATTCATGAGCAGTGGTCAGGATTATGCTAAAAATCACTGAATTTCGCTATTGGAGGAGAAAGTATCCACTCTTAAATCATTTTCATTAGATTCAGTGTTCACCACCTCGGACGCAGCGTGGCGATTCAGGAGCGAGACAGAAGTACCATACAACAAAAGTACCATATGGAACCTTCAAAGTTCCTAAGGCGATACAGGTTTGGAACCCTGTATTTTGTTGACAATAACAGT
>LQNS02278094.1:20293873-20311925 GCA_001587735.2 Parhyale hawaiensis
TCAGTGTTCACCACCTCGGACGCAGCGTGGCGATTCAGGAGCGAGACAGAAGTACCATACAACAAAAGTACCATATGGAACCTTCAAAGTTCCTAAGGCGATACAGGTTTGGAACCCTGTATTTTGTTGACAATAACAGTATATATATATATATATAAGGATAATTATGGAGAAATATAAGCACAGGTAAAACCTAACAAAATAAGATCTACAACACGAGAAGAAGCTCAAACAAATACACATATCAAGGCAAACGAGGCTTTTAAAATTGCTATTGTGACAGTGATAATAAATGTTGAACGTCTACTTTTATACCTTAATTACCTCCGCCATGGAGGTTAAGTTTTTGCCGGCGTTTGTCATACTGCATATGTCAGCAATATAACTCAAAAAGCTATGGATAGAACTTCATTAAATTTACAGAACGTGTTAGATATGTTACTAGGAAGAGATGATTCAGTTTTTGGTATTAATTGGCCCACTTGTTTGCCTGCTCACGTAACTCAAGAAGCTATTAACGGATCTTTATGAAATTGACAGGAACGGCTAGGAATGTCACAAAGAATAAATCGTTAAATTATGATGATGATCAGTCGTCCGTTTATCCCTTTGTTAGCTGTTTTCCTGTCAGTCAGCAACATAACTCAAAACGTTACGGAGGAACTTTCATGAAATTTACATGAACTTTCAGAAATGTCACGAGGAACAGATAATTCAATTTTGATGGTAATTCAAAGAAATTTTGGATTGGGGACCACTCCGAAATGTTACTATTTTGTAACTTTGAAGGCATTGCGTTTGCTAGGCGGAGATCTGCGATCTCGGAGCGTTTCTCTATTTTGAGAATTTCTTCTGATTTTTTTTACGTATCAGAGCTATCTTTTATGCTTTTTACCTGCCATTATAATAATTCTTCCTGATTCAGTTATCTCCCTTACTTTTTCTAATACTGAACATACAGTATAATAGTTCTATATCTACAACGCTATGGATGGAAACTTTAGTTGTAATCCCTTAACGAGCTGAGTCGAGTATACCCGTCGAGCAGATATCAAGCGCCAGAAAGATATATTTCTAATAAATTGAAACTATAAAAATCATGCCGTCAAAGGATTTAGAATGCAGCGCGTGTTCGGCAGCAGCGGCACCTACGGCAGCAGCAGCAACACCTGCAGCGCCGGCACGCGATGGAAGGGCGTCACCTCCTGCACCGGAACTGGAAAGCCACGAGGTGCGCAGCACTCTGCCAGCTGCACTTGAGGAACAGCGAACACGTCGCCTGTAAATTGGTGTCATCGTCACACCTGCTGACGAGGGCCTCGTACCTACGTCCGTACGGTAGCCTGAACTGCTCCTAATAGGTACTACCAGACGGGTCACTCGGGACTCAGTGTTGTTCAATGGGGACACTGATAATGCGACCTATTTATACACACGCACGCGCCTTTCGCGGTTAAGGTCGAACATTTGAGTCTAAAGAAAGGTAGTGATAGGACTATGTATGCAATGTGACTCAGCACACAGAATAAACAACCTGCAGAAAGCGAGAAAAAAAAAGCGTTCACATATTAAATCTAAATGACGAACATTGGCAATTTCGGAGGCAGTTTGTGGTAAACAATGCTCTTAGTTAGCTCTAAAGAGGCTGCCAGTAACCTACTAAAATTAATAATGTTGATGAAACCAGGATACACCAACGTTTATTGTGTGTTGAACTGGTCAGTGGAACGTTGGGAACTTAGTCCAGCAAAATGCACCAGCGAACAACCGTGTATAATTAAGTTACAGATGGCAATTTCCAACAGTGAGTTCAATGATGCACAGCACATGCACTGTGCAAGGGAATAGAGAGTAAACTGCCCTCAAAGTTAGAGCCTCCTCGCACACAACGGTGATCTAGTTGAAGGTACCTATATGAGCAAAATGCACGTGACCTACCGTTGATACATATCATCAGGATATGTCGAGCAAAACGAGGTACTCAAGCACACAGCCAAGAAAGTATGGCAACAGCAAGTTGGGAACGAAAAGAAAGAATAGCTACGCAAAAGAGAGAGAATTAATGCCCTTCAGTACACGCGATTAACTGCACTACAATACTGACATATTGTATAGGTAATTGAATAGCTGGGAAACAGTCAGCGGCCCAGTTTTGAAATGCGAGGATAACTCAAAGGCTCACAATATCCGAGAATTTGGTCATTGCTTATTTTCGTCACAGGGATGTGAGACGCGTGGCTGCTTAGTGAAACTCTCATAGAAATTCGTGATGAAGCTGCATAAGTCTACTTGCTTTCCACAGGACTACCAGTTTTTTTTTCGCTAAAAACGAGTTCGCTTCACATATGACACAGTTGCTAAGCGCTGAAGGATACGGAGACGCCCTTATAACCGATTTAAATGATGACGAGGCCGAAGTTTTAAGTTAGAGCGTCCCGCTCTGAGGTGAATCTGCCGCCACTCCACTTGCAGTCCTGCTCGTGAGGGAAATTTTGACGGCGTCGTGCCATACAGGGGCTTACAGGCGGTGTTTCAAAGAGAAAGGGGCCGTATATTAATGCGTTATGTTTCTTGATAGCAGCACGGAACACTCTACAACGGTGACAAGTACTGTATGGTGGGTGAGTCATCAACTTTTATTAGCCGTTACAGACATGTATGCTCCATATTACTCGTACCTGTTCTCTGGATCAGGTTGCGGTGATACACTATGGTAATTGCAAGGCGGGTCCATTTTTGTAAAATCGTGCGACGGAAAGGAATAACGACGCAAAACTTATAGTCCAAAGCGCAGCCAGTTCGCTCGAACAGAAGAAAGTGACGCGCGTACGACGATAATCTCCTGGCGACGCAGAGCTGCCGGAGGGCAATTGTCGCAGTAGTAAGAACAATAGCTAAACGAACTTTCACTGCTGAGCTGAGAGAATGACAACAATGGATCTGAGTGCAATGTTCCTTTAGCTTTGAGACGAGATGAAGAGTTGTTTCTGTTGCATAAATCGGCATAAATGCTACGTTTTCGCTCCCCTTAATTCCTCTCGTATAGTACACCGGCAGGAACGATTAGTCAAGATGAATGAAAGTAGTGGTGAAACCTATAGTATGTGTAACATCAGACTGTGCGAAACACTCGGCAAACGTGCTTGTACTGTCTAGCTATATTTTCAGGTTTAACCCATGCGCATGGAAAAATTTCTACAGCCAATGTAACCAAATAGTTCAACCAAATACACTACTTTAAGGCCTTCGTACTAAAGAAATCACGCCCAACTATACTCTTAGCTTAGGCAATATTATTTCGAGCACGTTAATTAGACAGTTTTCGTTGTGTGCTATATTTAGTACAAACCTTAATCTTCAAAAACAAATAAGTTTGGTTGTTTCATTTGGTGATGTGAACTAACGATTTCTCTTTGTGCATCGCCTCAGACTGACGGTACCTATATCCTCAGAGAAAACTGTCGTCTCAAAGCCAGCACGCTTTAATTTCCAGTCAACAATGGGAAATATCAACGGCGTGCTCGTGCGGCACGCGAACTGCACCTCTATCAGTCAGTGCACAGGGAGACGTGCTAGTTTTGGGACTCTTCTCAGTGTTCAAATATGGCCCTGTTAATACACTGAGGAAAGTGTTGCCCCAAAACCAGTGCCCCTTGTGCAACGATTAGAAATATCTACCTAGCTGTGCTCATTCAGCACGGCTATAACGAAAAGAAAGAAATTTCCTTTTTTATATTATCAGCATGCTAGGTCCAAGATATGGGCGCAGCAACCTAAGGTATTGTGTCTCAATACTAACATGGGGAAATTATTAGCGACTAGTGTGTACATTTAAACCGGTGAACAATTCAACATATATTTATGGACAGCCTTATAAATTAAATACAAGTAGCACAGTTTTTTAACAGAGAGATGTAGTAGAAGTTGTAGTAGTAGAAGTGTTACTAGCGTAGGTATCAGGAATACATTGTCTATATCGCGCCGAACTATTCCTGAGGTTTAACACAGGCTCGTGCGCCACTAGAGCGCGTTGTAAATTGTCAGACTTTTGTCTCGGCTTTTCTGCCGGTAGGTCACAGAGTGGTCAGTGCACTACTAACGGGAAAAAGGCGCAAGTTGTGCATCTCCAACCCCCGGGCACGGCTGAAGGCTTTCGCACAGCTACGCCGCACAGGGGAAGGAAACGAAATGCAAGAAGGTAAAAGTCTAGCGGGAATAGGACGGATACCTCGATCGGCGGCTCACATCTCAAAACAGAAGGGGAAGTATTGAGAGCCTATCTAACGATACAAAACTAATCTCGTCAAAAGGAACTGCGGCAGTCTGCAACATCTCCTGCGGAAAAGGCACCGGGGACCCTTGAGAGAGATATGACGTTTCTTAGAATTAGAATATAGCGTGTGATCCTATAGTTGCACCTGCGGTGTAACGATTTGATTTATACACGGCGCTAACCAAACCGCCGCCAGTACAGCTTCGTTTGTATATCGCAGCAAGCAGTGTGCTGTAGCTATATAAATTACACTGCCAAAAACTTCAGGTGCAACAGCACGGCTAGCATTTTTTTAAGGTTTCCGTAAAAATAAATTTGGCTTAAGCGTTAGTACATTATTAAGTATAATGAAGAAAATACATATTTGCTTCTCTTTGACGAAATTAAGACGATGCAACAGCTGCAAATTACTGAACGTGTAACAGGGTGTCCCGGAATTCTTTGAACAAATTTCAACTTACGGTTCCTTACAGCAAAATAAGAATAGCTACTTAATTCANAAATACATATTTGCTTCTCTTTGACGAAATTAAGACGATGCAACAGCTGCAAATTACTGAACGTGTAACAGGGTGTCCCGGAATTCTTTGAACAAATTTCAACTTACGGTTCCTTACAGCAAAATAAGAATAGCTACTTAATTCAGTCTATAGAGGCATGTCCGATTAGACTAAGCGTTTCGTTTAGAAGTTACGAAACGTTAAAATTTAAGAAGTGTGATTACGCCACTGGCGGGTAATTGAAAATTCAAAATTAGAATGTGTTCATGAACACAGGGGTTACATTAGGTTACACAGGGGTTACATTAGGTTAGCTAGTTACTGTAGTAGTTATTATATGTTTAATATGACGCCAATCGGCTTTCATGATTACGTGGAGGAGCTGGTGGAGGGACTGCCGAACCCAGGTGAAGATACCAGAAGATTCACTAGGTTAGGTAATCCCCGCAACTAGTGTTTCGTAGACTTAACTCTTTAGGTGTCCCCAAAAGTAGAAATCAAAAGGCTCCATGTCAGGAGACCATTGTTGGATAGCTTTATCTGTATATTCTGGCTGTTCTCCAAGAATTACAGTTCGCCATACTACTGTAATTAAGTGCACAGCTGTGACTTCACCATTCGATAGTTGCTCCATCGTCTGTACGGAGATATGCTGCCGATAGACTACTCAGTGTAAACAAGCGCTGTAAGGGTAAAATTTCTTTGCTGTATAAAGTGAAGTAGTCCGCCAGGGCAGGATATGGCATTTCCTAAATCTCAAATCTTTGTAACTTTTAAAAAATTAACACACTTTCGGACATGCCTCCATAGAGTGAAGTATGCTTATTTTGTTGTAAGGAACCGTATGTTAAAACTTGTTCAAAGAATTCTGGGACACCGTTTATACAAAAAAGGTGCTATAAAATTGCTATGACACCAACGGTCTGTGAATCAAGAGGAAAGATCCAGTTGTTTGAGCTATGCTAAAGAAAACTATTGTTGGGTGAACACAAGGGCCGACATGCAAGTGAAGAGGCCGATGTGAGTGTGGGGAGAAAGAACGAACAGCTGAGATAGAAGAACACCTGCACCAACAGCCTCTACACCTGCTGTTCAAATAGATGATGACCTCGGCCGTGCACTACCGCAGAAACTCAAGGACTGCCGGAGAAGAATTTCGTATTTGACGTTTAACCTTGGCCCAAACCTCGGACACAAGAGGATACTGATGCTCCCAGATATTATTTCTTTTTGGTACACTGTGTTTCTTAATTTCAAATATTGAGAGACTAACCGTAACCCAGTTTCTGTAGCGATAGCTCTGTTAAGGCTTAAAAAATCTGACATTCGGCGTATCAAAGATACGGATTAGTAATTATATACACAGAGAAAAATAGTTTCAGAATCGAATGAATCGTACCGTCGCAGCGGATGGCACTAACTTCGACAAGCTATTTTCCAGGTCAGTTCGAATGATGGCAGCGAAACTTGGGAAAAAGTGGTTGAACCTCAGCAGAAGAATCGTCTGGCGCGACCTGACTCTGCTGCTGCTCACAGCTGCAGTCACGAGCCTAATTATTGTCCTCACCGCTACGAGGGCTTACGCTAAAAACGATCTGGCCAATCAAATCTACAGATAAATCGACAAGACATTTGTTGCGCCGTTCAAAAGCAACAGGAGCTTCGTGACGAACGAGCGGATTCTGGAAATATTGTCAGGAAGCAAGTGGCAGACCTTCCGCCATCAGGCGACCATCGCACCGTCCCGCGTGCGGATGTTCATTCCTGGTTCTGCAACCAGCCTGCAAAGTTTCGTGCGCAAGTATATGACCAACTCAGATATAATAACCAACGAACTTCGAAGTGTGCTGAGCAAGAGCGAGGCAAGTGATGTCGAAAGCATTTACTCGCGTGGGTAATGCGAGGATGCCAAATTTATCGTATTTCTCCGCACAATTCAGGAACAAGCAGAGAAAGTGAAATGTCGGTTCTGCGCTGACCCGATAGGTCAGGTGGCATTCGTAAGTATTTCGGAAGAGTTCTGCACCGCTCCCTTATGTCCGCTATTGTTAGATGGGCTCGACAAAGCCACGCTCATTGACATAGATATTGTTTTTGCATTGGAGCACTCAACGGGTCAGGTTAGAGGCAACACGAGGGGAAATTATGAGAAATTTTTCTCGGGATCGCTGAGGCGTTGCGAGGGCGAGCTGGGCGACACATCGACAGTTTGTGTCACACAACGCAAGAAATAATCACATAATGAAACGCAAAACAATTACAGCAATGGTACAAAAAAGTATAATGCAAGTCAATTGGGCAGGCCTCTTCATCATGCTAACTCCATGACAAGCATCGAGAACTCATTCAGACTGCGGCTAACGTTTCAAAAAATTGCGGGCTACAACCTTTGGAAAGCAGAGGCTTCAATAAAACTATTATTGGGTATAGTAAGCCAGACCAGAGCAGCTGAAACCACAATGATAGTCGCCATCTTGGTGGGAAATTTAACTATATTAATTTATAGTACTGCGTCTCTACAGCATCACCAGGGCTTACGAAGACTCATCAAGACATTCGGATTACCCCTAGCGGTGGTAGTGATGGGAGTGGGACGTTTGATGGTACAGCAGCAGCTGCGGACCAGACTGCAAGGTTTGCATTAACTGCGTCAGTAATGGGGCAAAATGAGACAGTAGTTAGATAATATTTCCTATACCAATTAGAGTAGACGTACTCCATAGATGTAGCAATTGCAAATGCCTCCAATACAATTTGCACTGCGATAAAACTAAAGTGCAACGAGCAGGGACACCGGGAAAAAATTATTTGCATAGCCATAATAAATACAGAATAGGCTGTTAAGTTAACAGGATTCACTATCAGCACCAAATGAAGACAGAACTGTCACCAGTAACAACTCAAGATAACAAGCGGCAAACCAGCACGGCAAGCGGAAACGATAATCCTCCGTCGATGGGAAAAACACCACGCAGGAACGCAGAGGAGAGAGACTGCTTAAATCAAAGAGACTTTCTACTGAATAGAAAACATTTGCCATGAGTAATGTTTCAAGTCTGTACGGTGACTATGAGGCTTTACAGCGATACTCCAGCAGGATCGACTTACTGCAGACATTGATAGCAGTAGCTATGACGGGCTACTTTTATGTTAGACTGGCCGTCTTCTCGCCAAATATTAGCCCATTTCCAGTACACGTCATCTCCCTCGCATCAGATCTACTGATTCCTTTGGTGTTACTAGAGTATATAATGCACTGTGCGGTATTGTGCATTCATGATGTGTGTCCAGAGTGCACTGCAGTGACGAATATGCTGGTCATGATCCTACACTTCGGACTGGCGGGTGTCATGGTACGAGCTCAGAAAAATCAGAGCACTGACTCGCTGCCATCACACGTCCACGGTAACTAGCACGTTCCACAACCCACTGCTGATGCAAGTGTTGTGTATGTAGGATGCTTGCAGAATGGCAGCGTAAATAATACGAGTAAATGATCATATACTAACTTGTACGATGATATGCCTATTGCAGCAGATAAATAAATGACACAATGTAAAGTTCAAGAGAGGGAAAAAGTAGAAGAGACTAGTAACATGTCGAAAGCTATGTGGTAGCCGTGCTCAGCTTTGGTACAACACATGAGTACAAGTCTGGAAACAAGACGTAAAATGGAGCAAGATACTGTTACACTAAGAAAAGCGGTAATCCAAAATCACTACGCTATGCCAAGCAGCGACAGGAAGTACTTGTCTTGATGTGTAGCCGCAGCATGAAAACTGTACTTTTCGTGCTGCTAGAACACACCGGGTGCAGGTATATCTCGTCAGTGAGCGGGAAGGCGTGCTGGTGTTGAGACACCGCTTTCCTCAATGTAGGAGTATGACAGTGGAAGGACGAATAGTGAGACACGAAGAAAAGCTGTCTCGCAGGCCTATAGGCACTCACAGAAAAATCTACACAGTTATACCGGTACTTGAATTATACGCAAACTTGGTTGGGAGGAGAACAGTCTGAACAGAAGACAGTATTTGAGGCTAAATACAGCCGTACACACAGAGAACTCTTGTTAAAGTGCTAAATTGCTGAACCAGAAACCGTTCGATATTCAGCGTTATGAAATCTAGCTATGGATACTGTATTTAATAAAAAAATAGCTTCAGTATTCCTCACAACCAAACGTATTTAGTATAAAAATTTCGTCACATTAACTAGGAAGGTACCTACTTGGATGAGTGAAAGATCGATGTACACTAAAGTTAAGATTAAAACCGCAGGAAGCGCTCTGCGTAGTCATGAATGGATCAATGCAATATGGTATAAAAGATGGTCCGTAATTTGGAGCTTACGAGTACCGAGGTTTGACCGGACAATTAGCAAGAGAAGAGCAAAGAAAACACAACCCCAAATACTACAGAATGGCAACACTGGTCTACGTTATTTCCTGTTCTTGCAAACTCAAAAATTGCTGCTAATTAACCCTTTGATACTGATTTTAGATCTGCGACTGAGACTTAGCTAACACGTCGGGTTCCTTAAATATTCATCAATTACCTAAGAATAGACGGAAAATACTACCATATAATTCTAGTGAGCGCTTTGTGGGAAAACGCTGATGAGATACGGCAAGCAACGCGTTAATGCCTCTTGAAATGGAACTTGATGGACAAAATCGGCCTTCAAATTTGGAGTCACAAAGTATAACTAATGAAAACACAAGTGAAACTAGAACGCCTCGTGGCGTGAGACCATCACCTGCTGGAGGCAAATTCAACGAAGTTTTTTTTTAATGGCGAGCCAATCCTAGTTTCTCATACGGATGCTGTGTCCAACAAGGCTGAACACATGCTGGCAGCCCCCTGCACATCTCTTAATAATAACAACATAGGAAAAAAATGGGAGGCTTCGTGGCTTGAGACGATCTGCCGCGGTGGAGGCAAATTCGACCCGGTAGAGGAAAATTCAACGCCGTCATTTTTATGGCCAGCTAGGACTAGTTTTTTGGCATATGTCACATCTAGGTCAACTCACCAAACTCCCTAGAAAAAATTATGAAGATTGCTCAACTCCTTCGACCATTTATTCGGTGGACAGACAAATATACAAATACATATATATACTTAAATCTTCAACGAAAACATAATCACCTCTCTCAGTTTGTTTGCGGGTGATAAAAATCGTAGTTGTAGGAGGCCATGAAAGAACAAAAAAAAAAAAACACTGCTTACTTGCGGGGAGGAACGAAATATGCGAAGCCACTGCACAGGTACTACCTAGTCAGCCACTGACTCAGCTTACGACCAAAGTCACTGCGTATCAGAGCAGTACAGCCTCAATGTGATCGAAGGTTAACTGAAGGATTGCGAATTAGCCGAACAATGGACGGACTCCCGACCTGAGCACAGCAGTCAAATGTAAGCAGCGAACAGCGAGTGCAGCTTCCTTTCATTGTGTCGGGGGACTGTGTACCAGCCTCTCGCCAAGGTCATGAGCAGCTAACAGAGGTCCTTCGTGGTACGAGAAAGTAATTTTTGCATACTAATAAAGACTAAAGCATGTAAGTCAGCACAAAAGGGGTACAATTTCCTGGTCATTTAACCCTACAGTATATCACCCTAGCGTTTTGTTTTACTAGATGGGTTCTTTCTTCCAGTGCACTACGGGATAAAGAACTCCTGAGATAGTGTTGAGATAGTGTTAATGTGTATATACTACCTACCTGATTTGCAAGTGATATTGCTATCCCCACCAATAATAAAGGTTTACTTTATGGGTTACATTCTGGGTGTTGCAAGAGACGTCTCTGAAGCTAAAAAGCGTATAATCCATTCTGAAACGGGTTGTTCCATTTGAAACAATGATAAGAAATTGAAAGCAAAAGAAATTACGGGAAAACGGAAAAGGATACAATCTTTCACTGGAATATTCACATCACCTGTATAACTATTAAGTAATCAGCTGGACAAGTAACGTTCCATTTGGTATGACTCTGAATTCACCCCGTGTTTCCTATAAAAAGTATTTGACCCGAGCTGTATAGGGTTAACACTTTCAGTATCACGCAACACATCTGCTACGATGACAAGATTATACACAAAGCGGTGTTTATAGACAGAAAGGAAAACTCCATGAACCTTTATCATGTCTAGAGAATTACAATAGTGCGAAGTAAGTTTAAGCCTCAGTCTCCAAAGCAAGAAACAAGGGATATACAGCATGTCGCTATAAATATGTGATCCCTGAACTGTGGTGTTCGGTCCCACGCTGGAGGAACGCGCATACATAGGAACATAGGCGGAAAGAAGATGAAGAACAGGACACAAACTGATATGTAAGAGCATGGAGATTGAACGAAAAAAAAAGTGGGCGCGAAGGAAAGGCGTCCTGCAGGCCTATCTCTGGCCAATGTAACCAATGGGGTGCCGCTGAGGTTGCTGCTACGCATAACATATGATGTGCGAACCTAACTATCGCCTATGGCTCATTCTGTATATCTTGAGGATAGTGTTAATAAGAAGATAGAGTTCGCGCACGTGCGGGTGTTTCCACACTGTAGCAACTCCCGTGGATGCAGCAAGTTAGGAAAGAAGAGAAGCATCCTCCACTGGCAGGAGTATGACAATGGAAGGAGGCATAGCGGGCCCCAGGTAAAGACGCCCAGAATGCCGAGTTCCACAACAGTCCCCAGGGTGCAACACCCCATACTGCAGTATAGGCCCATTTGCTACCGTAACATTTCGCGCACAACCAACCATCTTTATGGTATCAAGCACTAAATAAGAACAGCAGTGGCGTTTTAACAATTAACAATTTAATGCAAAGTTGCACTGTTTATGCCAAACTGCTGCCTGGATGACAGCCGAATTACATTTGCAATGACCTGTAAACTCCAAAAGCTGTGCATCATGTACCTACATCTGTACGTTAAGGTTTAAAGCAAATTCTTGAAGTATATTATTTATACGCAATACAATACCGTATTTCTTCTTTGTATGGGATATGGATAACACATTATAATCCTTTAGTCATTTTTCGTTATCGTTTGCAGTGAGTTGCTTATATTACATGACTGCTTTTTACCTCCAGTGCAGTTGCAGTAAACTGTACTAATGCGCACAGTATAATGATACGTCACGGATAGACAACGCACCGATACTGGAAGCTGAACTCATTACATCATGCGGCGGCGCTACGGGGTTTCCATCTCGTACGGTACGCCGACAGGCGCGCGCCGACCCGTAGCGCGAGCGCCTGGGGCCGCCTCTCATGAGGAAGTCCCCCGACACCATCAATTAATGTGCTCCTGGCACGCAATCGATTGCCTGTCCCAATCAGTTGCTGTTGTAAAACTGCTTATTTATAGTATGTATGAAAGTACCAGCGTGTTGTCATAATTGTTGGGAAATGATGGGAGATGGCCGTACGGTGCTTGAAGAAATCTGGGTCCAGGTAGAGCCGCGTGCTGAGAGTTTGTCCAGCAAAGCTTGACTTGTCCCAAACTTCTGAAAAGTGCCCTGGCTTCGATCCGTTGTATAAAGCTCCAAGCACTGACCCTCAGATGATTATCTGGGTGACTTCCGCGTACTCGATCTTACTGCGTAATATGAAGTTTACAGTCGGCTACACGCAGTCGGGTTGCTTCTAACACTACCAACACGATTCCGACTAGCAAATACACAGTCCTGTCAGCAGTTTAGGACAAGTCAAGTCGGGTGGGCTTGGCTTAGATCGACTTTGACTAACCAATCGGAACACGTCTTCAGGTTACGTTAGGACGGGTTCAGTCTATCCGAAATAGGTGCCTTAAATGCACACATATTAGTGATGGGTCGGATGTAATTTTTTTGGACATCTGCGGATGCTATTGCGGATGTTGCCATTTTGACATCTGCGGATGTCAAAAACGGTGCGGATGTTTCACGGTTGCGGATTCGAATATTCGCCCCACCACAAACACACACACACACCCTCTCACGACAGCAGTTAATACAACACTTGGGAGGGGGGGGGGGGAATTAGATGGCGCTTTGTTGACAGGGACAGCGCTTGTACACATGTCAATCCAAATGAGAATTTGCAGTTTTTAGCACTATGGATGAGCTTAGTGTACAGTGATAAACCTGCGTATCCTTTGGTGCGGATTTTACAGTTCTGACATCCGCGGATACGATAGAAGATGTTACCTTCTTGACATCCGCGGATGCGGTTGTCAAAAAAGGTTCAGATGTTCCGCGGATGCGACTATTCGCTCCATCACCAACACATATGACGCCTGTATCTCAGGTGGGTCACACACTACACCGGCTCTCCGGTTCTGCAACTGGGATCCATTTCATCTGAGCTGTAACTGCGAGGGTGTCGTCTCCCGAGTCGGTAATGTATACCGCTTAACCTCCTTACAGACAGTAAGGACAAAGGTGGTCAAATAAAAGGAAGCTGTAGGTATGTAGAGTATAAGAGACATGCAACACATCAATCGTAAGTATGAATAATAATCCCTGTGATGTCATGCACGGGGTGGACAGAAAGTCGGCACAAAAAGGAAGAAGTTGATAAACACTATTAGTGAGTGCAGGAAAAACGAAGGGAGCAAGTGCGAAAGAAAAGAAATGTATCCTCACAAACTCTCCCTGCAGGGCTAAGATAACCAACGGGGCGGCAGCTTCCGCAGGTCGCACTACAACCGCGACGCTTCGAATGGTACAGCTAGAGTCGAACGCAGAAACTGGGGCTGATGTCAAACATCGAGAACTTGACTAAGAATCGTATTATTCAGATATTGCAACTTCGGATTCAAGTACCCATGATCATAATTTCGCTTGAAATTTTCAATTATAGAATATACAGAATATGGAATATAATCGAAGGAATATGATTAGTACTAATACATGTCGCGCCAGACACGGTGCAATATATAGTGAAGTCCTTAAGGTTACAGGGTATGCCACATCAACTGTTGATTGCAAAACAGCACAACTGAAGGGACACGGGGGAAGTCCAGTGAGCATCTTGCAGGCCCCGGAGTAATCGTAAGCGTTGCGCTCATTTGAGAGATCCGCTGTATCTGGAGCATTTGAAGAATCGTGGTGATATCGGAATTTAACTGGCCGAAAAGACATTGTCGTAAAGACGGTAACCAATCATCAGAACTTAAGGATTTTAGCATGCAGTTCCCTGGAGTCTTTGCGGTGATGCAAAGCATAAAACAATCAATTCTGTCATTGTGCTTAGAGCCGCTTCGTCATTTCATCAACGCAAGACTGAACTCAACTATGTTGAATATTGGAAATTTCGGAATGTAATGTTGATGACCTGGATCAAGACGTTTATATTACGATCCTAAGAAAAGAGCGTTCGTCCAGCACTTTGCACCCTGTTACTCTTTGTAGCAAATGATGTGGAGCCTTCTAGATTACCAGACTTAGACTTCTGTACTTAATAGTCCATTGCGAAACTCACTAATGATGCATAGCGTCCCCTGAGTACCTACTCTTCCATCAGGCGAACATGGTAATCCACAACAGCAGATGAAGAGGTCCCTGTAAGTATGTGGTCTGCCTGCGAGTATTAGGTTAGTTGAGAATAGGTTAGCTTAGGTTGAGTTCAGCCAGAATAGGCGTCTAACCCAAGGTATAGGCATACATATTAAACCTGAATCCCAGGTTGGAAACATAGGCTAATACACCGGCACCGATGAAGCTGCGGGGTGGTTAAGACTACTCTTATCATCAATGAAATTGGCTCATTATTGATACTCATGGACATCACGTGGAGCAAATAAACAGCTTAGGCTGTCATTAACTGCAAACGAATGTTCCAAGTCACGACTGCCAATTATTTTCTGCGTTTCTCACTTTCTCATGTCCCCAAAATTTTTAGCTTAATTCCAATGTATGTTCCCCACCCAATACAGAGAGGGCGATAGCAACAAATTAAGTGGCTTATTAACTTTGCCGATGTGGTACAATAACCGCGAAAAATTTTTTACATTCACAAAATAAACAAAGATGTAGCCGATAAGTGAGAGACTAATGGTAGTTCCATCAGCTCTTACACATTACGCAACTGGCGGTCAGGTAAAAATAAAGTCAACGGGACCGCACACCCCAAGTGGAAAACCACCAAGCACTGATTTCATGCTATAGGTGCATGTCAGTTGGCTTCAGAAGAGTGCACGGCTGCAGTCGACGATAGATTGTCAATAGCTATGGCGCCAGCGGCGGTGGCTCTTATTTCAACGACCTGCGACCCCTCCATTTTCGGTTAGGGTCAGTATCCCCGCAGCGGCATCCGGGCACCAACGCTGATTCAGCAAGCCTTGCGCAAGAACTTGCATGCCTTGAATCTACGTGTGAGGTCAAATACTCAAATGTCCTGCGGCGGCGGGTAGGTACCGGTATGTGTGCAATGGCAGTAAACGAAGCAACACGCCGCAGTTCGGACTATCTTCACAATTCAAAGCAGATCGCCATGCACAGCTAATGAAATTTCCTCCGGAACGAAAATCTTATTCCTGAAATATACCCAATAGAAATGACAGCTCCTCGGCATGCAATAAAATTCGCCCAGTTAATGGTCAAAGTACGCTAACAAAAAACTTTGTCGCTGCCTCGAAAAGGTTTGCATTGCACGATAAAAGCTCGACAGGCAGCACTTTAGGCAAGGAATATGGCCAAACTTTGAGGTGTATTGCACACACGGAGGAAATGAGCCGAGCGCCTCTAAGTAATGTCGACACAGAGATGAGCAAAGGAGTTAGGCTGGCAAGGCTGACACTCTCGTTCCGCTCAGCTCCAATTCTGATGATGATGATGATGATGATGGTGGTGAGGCTGTGGTGCAACAGCCAACCCTGCAATGCACGAGCGCCTCTTGCACTCACAGCTTGCGCACGCACCACAGTAATCGCTCAGCCGAGAGCACATTACTGCATGCTTTATTGGACTCGGCATCATGATACTCTGACAGTGAAGTCTACCATTTGGGCCTTTAAGTGGCGAAGTTGCATAAATGCGAGTAAGACAGCACGACTCCGATGATGTGCTGCAAATCATAAAAAAACTCAACTTAGAAAAAAAAGTTGAAATTCGCACTCTTCGGTAAGACGTCGGGAAATTAGATAACTAAAAAGACTTTCCGGGTGTATTTCCAAGATAAACATTCCAATTAGTAATTATACGCCACAGATATGCGTATGGCATTGCCAACAAGCAATAAAGACTATTGTTCTTCACGTACCGCCTGCTAAAAAAAGGCGACCAATCTTTGAACTTATTCGATCGTTCTCATACCTTATCGTCAGCGATTGCAAACAGCGTCATGAGAATCCGAAACTCATTTCTTACCTTAAGTGCACCGCGAATTACACTGGTCACCGTCTATCTCGAGCAACTTGAGAAAAGGCCAATACAAATTTCCTGGCCGTATGAGGATCACGTGTAACTTCGTCACCATCGATCATGATAAATTCCAATAAAGGCCTCGGTATCGATCAAGAAGAATTTCAAGAATTATTATTACATTAGCTGTTTGTACCTCCCTAGACACAACTATGGTAATTCAAGAGAGGAAAAGGAAGGGACACGTAGTGTGTCGACAGAAATGTGGAACCCATTCACGATGGGGAACCAATGCGCACGGGAACAGCAAGTCAGGAAAGAAGAGAAAAAGCATAATCAGAATGACCATGAAAACTAAAGGAAGCAAAGCGGGCACAAAAGACAGACGTCCCACGAAGGCCTAGCTAATGGCTAAGGTAACCTAAAAAATCCCACTGGGGTCGTGCTCCCGATAAAATAGGATGGGCGAACTTATCTAACCTAACCTTATGACCTAACCTTATGGATTTTGGCCCATCCTATGCCTCCTGAGGAGGATGCCTCCGGGGGATGCCTCCGCATCGATCACGATAAATTTCAAGAAAATCCGATCACGATGAATTTCACGAAAGACTGGCGCCACGATCACAATTAAATAAAGGAAATCCTGAAGTGTCGATCGCAATAAATATTAAAAAACAGCCGGCATGCAGCGTTCAATTTCCCGACGTGGGGAGCAGCGCGGGGAGACCCGGTCCCTCGTCACCATCGATCTCACAGCAGCAAACAGCAAAGGGCGGCGGTTTGGATTCACAGAGCGCACAGTTTACAGTGGCACCCATTTGTGCCCTGTGTTTGGCACTGTGGAGGCAGCACGTGTACTGGGCACCCTAGCAACACACGTAAACACGTGTCATGATACGCATGGCCATATGCTGAGTCTGTTCTCTACTCGTAGTCCCTGCGGGGGGGGGGGGCGCCGGTAGTGCCTCGAGTTGCCTGTCTGCCGCTTTTTTTTTCGGATGATCCACTTGGATCGAGATAGTTTAATCCAATTAGCTTGAATTTATCAAAAATTTTGAATCCTGACTGTTCGATTTTTTACATTGGGATCGAGTTGTAGGGGTTATGGGTTTGTGGCTAACGCCTGAAACGCGTCACAAAACGGATAATCCAACGCTCACTATTAAAGTAAAATACAAGTTAAATTTGATCGGAATAGATTGCCGCGATGCAAGTTTGTCAGAAAAACACGCTTAACCTCTAGAGTATCTCCCTCGCATACATATTTAGTTATTTCATTAGTAACAGAAGACTATCTCATCACACGATTGCCATTATCACCTCCGCCAACAAGATATTACGTCTTTGTCGAGTTTGTCTGTCACCAAGATAATATTATTTCATTTCTCAAAAAGTTGATGATTAAATTTTGGTAAAGATCCGCCCAACCGTTACAAGCAAGCAGACAGACGGAAAAAAGGAAAGCCATCGTGTTGAGTTCTTCAGTACTTGGCTAAAAATACTTTGAACATCAACAACTCCGACAATGATCCTCGATTATTGTTTTACAAAAGAGATCTGTACGTCCGCTTGTTCGTTCGTTAGTCTACTTCTTTGTAATTGGGATTTGTCAGTAACATAAGTTAAAAGGTTATTAACGGAACTTCATGAAATCTCTAAGAATCGTAAGAATTGTTTGAAATTTTAAAAGAAGCAACTGACAAAATTTTGGTGCTGATCGGTTCCTCTGTTTGTGTGTTTGACTTACACCAGTATTGCCCTCCCCTGAAACAGCGCACACAGTCATGATGCTTTTAGATGGGTTAATATATAACTAGAGCACTCTGAGAGCGCATACCTCCGCCAAGTGAGCCAACGGTAGCAAAAATTCAAATTGGCTCTGAAACCATAATTTTCTTTGCATTAACTCCAAAATCTGATCATTTGTGCCTTTTTAT
>LQNS02278094.1:20329910-20352970 GCA_001587735.2 Parhyale hawaiensis
TTACCTAACCTAACGTTACCTAACCTAACGTTACCTAACCTAACGTTACCTAACCTAACGTTACCTAACCTAACGTTACCTAACCTTACCTAAGCTAACCTAACGTTACCTAACCTAACATAACATAACCTAACGTAATCTGCGATACAGCGAGCAGGCACAGCAGCCGAAAGTGAACGCCGCCCGCGCGTACACCGACGCCCGTACACAAACGTACACAGCGAATGGCGAGTTTGCCGCCTGTGCGCCCCCCCCCCAGAAAAAAGAAAATCATTAAATGAAGCAATCTTTTTTGCAGATATAATCATTAAATGAAGCAATCTTTTTTGTAGATAAACATATTAAATGCTCAAATACTAATAAAGCAATATACCGTACACTATTTGTTATAGATATTTAGTACCTTTCAATTTGCTTACATCCCTACTAGTTATCAGTGTTACCAATGTAGTAGATCATCTTGCTATGCTGTCTCACATCAGATCTCCCACAATTCTCTCAATGTCGTATCCACCTTTAGTTGCAGCATCGGAATGTTTTCCAGTACATAGTATATAGCTCAAACTCTGTTTTCAGCAATTTCTTAATACACGCCGTGTTATACACTAACCACCTGAAGATACTTGTCGATGCTATAGCTTCATAACATGCATGTCTTTCTAATGATTTCACACTGTTGCTTGTCTTTGGGAATCATCAGCTAATAAAGAAGTAATTGCAAACCCTGCACTCGCATTTTTTTTTTTTCAATATCGCTAATGCGATTGTATTCGGTGCTTTAGAAGATTCAAACATATGCAGGTCCATTGCTTAATATCTAACGTTGCTAAATTCAAAGTGGTGTGTGAACAGACAGCTGTACACTTTGGAAATGGAACTAAACATTTCATGTTTACCCCTTATGCAATCAAATAGAGAACTTGAGCAGGATCGCTGGTTCTGGTGAAAGTTGAACTTTGGCGGGAGAACAAAATTACATTCGATCGTATGTCCACATGTGTGTAGACAGCATAAATATTTAGATTAGATCTTCCATAAATCTACTGACACGATTGTCAAGACGTTGAGTGTCACCAAATTCTTATATTCTAGGGTTAAAGTGACTGGAGCTGGGAATTGGCTAGGCGTCGACAATTGCATAGGCTCCTTCCCGTACGTCAGTTCGGCAGTAGCGAGCTGAGCTTAAATTTAGTTTCAATAGCTTTAATAGCTTTAAAAGTAAGGTACATGTATGTATGCAACAAGATAAGTTTTACTATTACTGACGCCGCCCTTCCCCACTCGAATCCCGACATTTATGAGCATTATTCTTATAGACATTGATGTTATAGATCACAACGGTCAGAAATACCTAGTTTTAACAATACTACTGTAGTAATTAAGCATGAAATCAGTAATGGTACTCACTAGCTACTGCGCGCAATTTTGTCATCTGTACAATGTTTACCTAAGCTACGACGTCATTAGTAGAGCTCAGGAAGCCAAGAGCGTAACGGGAGGACTCACGAGAAATTAGCAACAAAAAGTGACATCATCGAAGAATCTATGGCTAAGCAGCCTGGGAATGTTTTAACTAATTTTGCCAGAAAAATCGTCGTAAATTGTAAATTTGATCTCTTAAGCTCATAGATAAATTGAGAGAACATATATTAATTGAGAGGCTGGCGGAAACTTTCACAGAACTAGTGGCAAAATTTGGCCCGGTATGGCCCCCTGATTTACCTTCTTTTTTGAATTGAAGCCTTTTTACACTTCATATTCAGTTCATAGTGCACTGCAGAGAACATATTTGATCATATCACCGTAGTTTTTCCGACTTAATTCATTCAATCTCTCGCTCCTGACTGGCCAGCTACTTCAGCTGCACCCATGCACAAAACACGCTAAAATGTCTCCAGGTTCAGAAAGTTCGAGCAATAACTGTTACTATGGTTTCTCTCGCGTACATAATATAACGCTGTTCGTACTTGTTGGTAAGGATCAAGAACCCAACCTACGGAGGCCTGAGGTCCCACTCTCAAAAACTTCGACTCATCGATGTGACGCCATTCGGCAACATGCGGTCATGGCTGAGTTTTATTTTAGTCCCATTGAGTCGTCCCGTTACACTCTTCCTGCATGCTCCTAATCTTAATAGTAAAGCATCATTCCATATAAAGCTCAAGGACATAAAATTTTTTGTCGTCAATAATGCTCTTATATCGTCTGGGGGGTAATCCGCAACGGCTGATGTGTTTCTTTGCTGTGACCGCACGATTGTTTTGATCAAGTGTATTATGTAAAGCCTTTTGGTTGAATATCTCGAAGAGAAAGTTTTATCTATGTGATAGTTCAGTGTTTTCTATGCAAATTTTATAGGAAATTCCCTCATATAATATAGGTAATTGTTCAGCTAAGCGATTCCTAACAACTGCGCATAATGCTTAGCTTATGATTCAATATCTCAAAAACTACTCATTTCTGACGGCTGGGACCAAAAAATTTGTGCTCAGAAGATGCTACACGTCGTCAAAATTGATCAGAATAGTGGTCTAAAGTTTTTGGGTTGGAGTGGGGATAGGGCCTAATAGTAAAAAAAATACCTACAAGGCTACAACACAATTTGGCTACAGTAACTTCAGTAGATCAGCACTTTTGTGAACTGATCGAAGTTAGCAATTGCTGAAAAAAATCACTGAAGTCCAGGCGTTTTCAAAATTAAATGCAACATTCATGGGTGATTTTTTATACTTCACCCCCCCCCCTCCACTCAAAGCTAAACAGTGCGAGCCCTGCTGTGGTAGATATAAATAGGTATTATAAGAAGATTTAAGCCTCCCTAAATAATTACTACGCTCTTCTAAGAGAGGAAAACTAAGGAGCATATAGCATGTCGATAGAAAAACGGGGAACCCATGCACGAAGATGTTCCCACACAGGATCAACGCGCATGGGAACAGCATGTCGGGAAAGAAAAGGAAGAATAGAATAAAGCATGAGCAAGGAGGAGTATGAAAGTGGAAGGAAGCAATGTGGGCGCGGAAGACAGACGTCCAGAATGCCTAACTAATGGCTAAGGTAACCTACACAAAGCCCGGGATGGCGCTACTCCCTGTAACATAGGATGGGCGAACCTAACTAACCCTATGACCCATCTCATACCTCCGGAGGGAAGATATGAATATGCTGAAGATAAATTTAATGGTTACAGCCTTGGCAAATGTTAACTTACAGCTGTCGACACGGAGAAGCGACCTTTATTTCGAGTGAATGACTCCGTGCCTTCAGTTAGGACTTCGTATGCCATAATCTTATAGCCTGATGAACCAATAGAAGGGAAATCAACTCAGAGCGATCAGCGGGGCTTTCAAATTCAAGACGGCGTCCGTCTTCTTACAACATTTTCAGGTTATCTAATTTTCCTGTGTTAAACTCGAGTAACGTGATTCTGATCATTAGGGCAACGATAAAATAAAAAACATTTTTGTCGACTTATTCATGATTTGAAAGCGCTCTAGAGGATAAATTCAGCATCCCTACGTTCTGAATACTGAACTTTAATGACGCGACGCGTTGAAAAAATGAGACATGCTTCGTCCTTCAGTCTTCTGCGTTTACTGCAGCTGCTTTTATCAAATCAACGCGCCGCGTCAATCAGTTTGACTGAACGCGTTACGATGAGGGACGTGTGAACTCGCCCTATGTTTTCGGGATACCGATATTAGGGTTTAGTGAGAGTGAAAAAAATAAACGTTTATTTTGTCACAAATATTATGACTCCACTGTTTACATACTGCATCTGCTGCGTTGGCGTTTCCCATCTCGGGCTCTGCACGTGTTTACGGTCGGCTGCTTTGGCCGATACGTCAGCGACCCTAAACGCATAATTTCTTTCAATTAGCTCTACAACTACCGAATAAAACTTTAATTTCTCGTAGGTGTAGTATTGTTCACCGGTCATTTATGAAGAGTGCTGGTCCTTATATGGCCAATTTATCAATTTGTTCCAACAATTCAGTGCATTACTTCTAAGGTAAGAAAGTTAAACACACGCACACACAAAACTGCACACATTTTACAAGCAAAACATGTGGCCACCCGCTACGCCACCCAGGGGCAAGCGCCCCAAGCATTTTCACAGCAACATCACTTGCTATTAATTCATTTCTGCAAACAAAAAAAAAAAAAAGCAACGAATGACTATAGGAGATCCAACCTTCAGCAGAATTGCGGATAGTGTGCATGGTTGTCGATAGGTATCCTTCTTTCACTTCAATCGCTTGTTTGCGCTCAATAACAACACTTCGGCAATAGGTGCGCGTCACAGAAGTAAATCACCATTAGCTACATTCGGCACTGACGGAAGAAGTGAAAATTCAGGTGGAAGTAGCGCTTCCATTGCACTGCAGGTTTCGCCTAAATTACGAGTAGCACTGCCGTATTTATTCTACGACTCTTGGACAACGGAGAAATTTCAGCGAAACGGCGCTTTCTTCCTTCTGAGGAATCGCGTGCGAAAGCGGAGCAACAGAAACAGAGTCGACGCAGTTCATCATCACAGCAGGCGAATGAATTAAGGACTGGAGTCCTAGCCGCGACTGACGCTACTCGCCGCAGGCTTACCGCTGCACCCAACCTACTCAACACGCGCCAGGTGACACACTGGAGATTGGAGAACCATCGTCGCCATTCCCAAGATTCCCTGTAACAGCAAGACACGAAGATTCACGTGCACGGCAAGGTAAAGCACTTGGTATGGTAGGGAGAGACAGCTGTGCACTCGGTCTGTTTTTGCTGAAAATACTTACTTCGTTACGATGCGGCGCATCACCCACGGAGGTATTAGCGCCCTTGCTGAAAATGAAGGAGGCTGGCGCGTGCACTCAACTCATTGATGTTCGATTCGCCCGTCTCTCTTGGTTCATGGAATGAGCCTAGGATGGACGTCCTCTCAACAACAGAGTCGTGTTGCAATCAGACGCAATTGTTACTCTTTCCGTAATGAAATTAGGAGTTCCGCAGCTAGTTGTAACTTGTAGTTCCTGAAAAACAATAGTACAAGCGGTCCTCACCTTATACTGCACCTCTTCATTCTTTCACCCAATTGTAGCGGGATTATTTGGTACCAGAGCATCCACTTTCTTATAGCACTTTAAATTCACTTTTCACCGTCCGTTTACTATTCACCCAAGTCACTCCTCTTTTTCTGAAGCGGCCCCTGTAAACTTGGCATTAGAATTTAAAGTGATAGAGGATACTGTTATTACATAAAGCAACATTTCACAGCGGAACATACTTACATACATATACTGTATACCTACATATTAGTGGAATGCTAAATTCAAGATATTTTCTTAGAGCGAGTTCACACGTCATTCGTATGAACGCGTTTGCTTATCCACTTGTCCGAATGTATTACTGTGTCTTAGAAATAGCAGAAAAGTGCACTGTTTTTTTAGAATTTATTTCACTCGAAATATGAAGAGATTCCCGTAATTGACCACGTGGTACTTGTGAAGGAAAAGGATTTGATGGTAAACATTTTTATAACATTTGTAGCGTGCACAAAGTAGTGCTGACAACGACGCTACAAAACATTCAAACGAGTGGATGTGTGAACGCGTTGAGATGAATGACGTGTGAACTCCTCCTTAGAATATCGTTTCGTGATTTTTTTAGTTACGGCAACATATACAGTACGACGGCATCACTTACGCCCGCCATGCTAGAGAGGATCGAAATGGGCGCTAATGCCTACTTCGGTGACGCGCCTCATCCTAAAAAAAAAAAAAAAAGAGAGAGGGAAGATTGATCTCAACACGCCTGACAGCTTCTGTTGATTATGTCACCTAAGCCAATGAAATCAATCAGGATTCGACAGACATTGACCATCAGTAAGAAGATAACATTTTGAATGGCTTAAGCGAGGGGACGAAAGCGACTGATGTTGCTGAAAATATTAAATTTCAGAATGCAGACCAATGTATCAATAGTGACCATGTTTTTAGGAGCAATAATTTTTCTATTTTAGACACGACCCAAACCACGGCTGACCTCCTCATTTTAGAATCGTTGTACATTTTTAATCGTAGGCCTGAGCTAAACGAGTGCGCATCGGCTGTTAACGGTTAGGGACCTATGATGTATTTTTGTTATTCTTAAGTTTTAACTACCTTTTATAATCCGAATTTTGTCTTTTTCAGAACACTGATGATGGATTTTTAAAAATCCAAAACGTCTGGTTTTTAATGTTTGTGATCACGTTGGTGCTTCTTTTTATCCTGCACAATAAGGCTAATCAAAAAAATGAAAAACGTATAAGGATGCGTGCAAATACTAAATATAAGTTGAAAATTGCCTTTGTGGAATTATCTACCAAGAGAGCTAAAAGCCTCTCCACAAGTTTCTCCTAAAACAGGCTTCTTCAAAGAGAGTTGCTTGCAACATTTTGAAAACCGGCTAAATTGACGGCATGGCCCAATGGAAACTAGCGCCTACTGAAGAGTGTAACTGTTACTATAATATCTATAATATTGCTACATTAGTGTCCGAAAGCACTCAGTGTAGTAAATTCCATACTTGTGTATGTATGTTCCGCCATGTGGACGCTCATTCAGCCCTTAGGATGCTCATATAGTAGATAGTAGAGGAAAAAACTTATACATGCCAGTCTATTATATCCGACACGGGGATAATTACAGTATATTGTTATTTTCTCCGTTAGTGGTTAACTCGTGCTGTATAAATACACGCATAATACGTTTCCCTGCTCGATCTCAATGGACTCCTATTTACGTATTTACCATGTACTCTAGAATTAAACAGCAGCCTGTACTATTAAGCGATAAGTTGATTCGGTAGATCGGCTCGGTTACTCATTTCTCATAATTATGTTACTTTCTAATGGCCCTTTAACCATAAGAATAGACGCGTAAGAATATCCTATTAAATCTAACGATCCCTGTTTGAAAATATGTTCTTTATTTTGCAGCCTGGGCCTTTATGATTAGAATTTTGCGCTCCGTGTACATCAGCACATCTTAGGAATATTTCCTCGTGTGATCAATGGGAGTCACTATCTCGATTCTCATCTTTGCTGTAGTGTAGGGTACAGTGGAACTCCTGAAACAGAGACTTTGGAAACAGGGAAAACCCTAATACTGGAAAATATGCTACAGGGGAGACCACTTAGTGCAACCTGAAGTGAATTGTGGTTATGGTGGGTGCTTAAAAAATACATTAATAATATAAAATAAGATAATAATAAAAATAATAATTACAAATTAAAGGTGTCGTTAAAATATCTTAGAAGTATATTTTAACTGTGTGATTTTACAAACTCAATTGACGTTACCAAGGTTATTGTTTTAACACCGTCGAGGAAACAAACATGCTATATTATACCTCTGGTCATCTCCAAAGGGAGTCCACCAGGAACCAGTTACAACGATCAACTGTCCTGTCTCCTGTTTCGGAAGCTCCCCTGTACCGCCATATGCAACAGTAGGTAGAACACAAGTTGTACAGTTTGGTACTTATGGCACCTGCGTTGATTCTCTTACTTTTTAACAAGTGACTCCTCTGTACATGCACGCGAGTGAATGTCTTCGTAAATCGCATTGTGATTTGATCCGATGGGAAATGTATCCCATGTAAACGTGTAGGCGCTCACAACTGGCTAACTTGTAGGTTTCGTGTACAATAGAATTGTACGGCTATTTTCCGTTGGTTACATGGAGTTACACTCCATGGCAACCATACATTATATAAAACTGCGTGAGCTCAAATATCAGTAATACGCTTATTAGTATCACGCGTTGAATTGAGCCTGGTTTTCCAATCCCATACTGTGGTAGTTTTCGATTGATGAACTCACGAACCCAAGGGCTGTCCAGAGTGTCTTCTCCGCAGGGGATGTCGCAGATAGCCGCAGTTCCTGCTGAGAAGGTTAGTTTTATAAATTTAGGTAGGTTATCGTCAGTAGCGCATTGACCACTCTGAGACCTCCAGGCAGAAAAGCCGAAAAAAATATTGATAATTTAAATTAAACGCCTTAGTAGCGCACGAGCCTGTGTTAAACCACAGGTGTGGTTCGGCGCAATATATAGACATTAATTGTGCCCTGATGCGCTAGTAAAATTCTGTAGTACTACTACAACAGTGTTTTATATAATATAGATTGTGTTGGATAATAGCGTTGTTTTGTGCCTGTGTACAAATAATATACGAGTGGTCTTGCGTCACGAGGTATTTTAGTTTATAATTGCGTCAAACCTTTAGCTGTGCAGTGTGCACTCTGGATGTTGCCGTACGGTGACGATGCATTAACTGATTCATTGCTGTGTCTCAGGAGTGCTGCCGCACCGCTTCATGTGCAACTGTGTAGAATGTAAATAGTGTGGATAATTGCACATTTTATGAGATGTCATGTATACAAATAATATATGTGCCCAATGCCGTTGCATTCTGTAGTCTAGAGACTTCAGTTGTAGCAATGCGGTATTGTATTCTGGGATTGTGTGACCTAAGCCCCTAAAAGGCTTTTGCTGTGTGCTTGGACCCCTACAAATAATAACAATAAAACCTCATGTGATAACGAAGAATTTAAATGGTCTCAATTTGCGCTGCAAATTCGAGTTCATTTCTGAATGACGTTGAAATAATCTAAGGTTTCACTGCCCTCCTTGAATGAGAGATCACCTCGTTGGGATGCGGCCGCTCCCGGTTGGGAGCTCCTGCTCTAGAATGATTGATTTTGCTGTTTCCTGTGTNCGAGTTCATTTCTGAATGACGTTGAAATAATCTAAGGTTTCACTGCCCTCCTTGAATGAGAGATCACCTCGTTGGGATGCGGCCGCTCCCGGTTGGGAGCTCCTGCTCTAGAATGATTGATTTTGCTGTTTCCTGTGTTTTGCCGAGTGCAGCTTGGGAGGCGTTGTCTGATTGCCCCTCTATGCTTTGTAAAGTGGTTATTAGTATTGGGAAAAAAAAAGAATACCGCCACGCGTCGGAAAGATGAATGACTTATTGTTATTATCTACAAGCTTCCATTGATGTAACAAAAAAAAAAAAAAAAAAAGAATTTTATTCTAATATTACGTGAATTATAACTTCACTTATAATGCCAAATATTAGAATCATCTTCACTTCTTCGTTATCTCCTTTTATTCATTTGCTTTTGAACAATGGTTCCCCACCTTATCTACGCCTGGCACCCCTAAAAAAATCTTGTACTGCTGTATGTTCGCTTCTGTTTTATTTTCTGACTTTTCTTCTTTATTATAACTATGATATCATGTTTTCCTAATGTCACCTATTTTTAGCCTCGAAATTAACATGATGTGTTAGTTGATTCACAATATCCCTGAGTGTGAACTGTGAACCTATTGCTATCATAGAGCCCTGTACAGAATGTAGGTCGTGAAGTAGAATAGTGCTTTAAATTTGCTCCCTAATTTGTAAGGCTCATTGCGATAACGATTTACTCTAGTTTATTGAACAAGTATTGTAATAGTATTAATATTGTATGAAAACCTTCCTACGGGGAGAAATACATGTTCTTTCTTTCTTTATTTCTTCAAGGCCAGATAAACCTGACTTTTAGAGTGGCACTCAACGACAATAAAATAAGTATTGTTTGTACATCAATAGTGTGTATATTCATATAAATCGATTCAAAAATAATCTGAGGTTAAGTTGCAGTAAATTTGGTGTTGTTGACCCGCCTCTTTAAAATGCTGGAACATGTTTTTTTGAGACACACGATGCAGTTCCACAACGAATTTAGGCGTTCCGCAGCTAGTTATACTTAGGGCCTAGTTCACGAATCACCATGGTATATCAGTCATATATATATATATATTGATTCAGATAAATTCTGAGCTCAAGATTCAACTAGCGGAAATTCCTCGGTTGATGAATATCTTTATTTTCTAATATGTACCATTCCTAAGCTACGCTATTACTACCTTTCTTAGTTCGACCTCATCCAGATCTGCAAACATGACCCTCGTCGTCTAAACTGAAGCACGTGACGTAACCCATGGCGAACTACGTCTGACGTATACAGAACGAACAATAGCGGGCCAAACACGGTACCCTGAGGGTCGCCAGACTCCACCGTGATTGAGGAACCCAAAACGCGTCAACAGACACACCCTACGTTCGCTCAGAAACCGAGCGAGTGGTTGACAGAACCCTACCACCCACACCAAACGACTCAAGCTTGTGTAATAGACCCCTGTGATTGATCCTGTCAAACGCCGTGCTGAAGTCAAACTGTACAAGGCGTGCCTCAGACTGACAATCCAGCGCAGACTGTAGATGTTGTGACACCGACAACAAGGCGTCACAATAACCAAAATAAGTACGCAAACTGACCAGTAGGCTGCAAACCTATAACCTCAGCAAAATGACCAAGCTTACAAGCGACCAATTTCTCGAACACTTTCGACACTTGCGCGTCCGCGTAATAAGCTGGTAGTTGGAGACATGAGACGACACTGGACTCTTGGGAATGGAAGCAATATTTACAGTACGTTAACTACATGGAAAATTTCCTAACCGTATCAGGCGCCGGAAGGTCACTGCTAGCTTAGTGGCAAGAACGCCAGCAAACTGCTTATAAAACAGAGGAAACATGCCCATGGGGCATGTAGGTTTCAAAAAACTCCTATAATATATACGTATACATAAAATAACCTTTGAAAGCTTTTTAATACATTCTAGAGCACATAGAACACCTATTTCAAGCTTTTAACTACATCTCCACCGGCAGTTTACGCTGCACTAAGCTCGGAAGGACGTGACAGTTGAGTGAGCGAAACATTATGACACTACGCCCAATTCTCACAGCGCAACGTCTCTTCTCTTCAAAGAAGCGCAATGCAGCGTGAAAAAGCTCAACTGAACGAAAATCTGTGATTTTCCAAATGTCTTCCAGGAAGGACGGTGGGTCATAGAAGGCTAAGGAACTTCTTTTGTGAGCGCGGAAAATTCAAATGAACCGAAAAAAGTTATTCGGTATATCCATTCGGTATCGGTAGAAGATTCAGCAAAGATTCGGTATCGGTTATTTCGGTAGATGAAAGTACCGCCGGTACTACCGAAATACCGAATTTCATTCGGAAGTCAAAGCTCTGGTAGTAGTAGTAGTAATAGTATAAAATTTTACTACGCATCAGGGACACAATGTCTAAGTCGCGCGGAACTACTCCTGCGGTTTAATACTGTAGAGGCTCGTGCGCCACTAGGGCGCGAAGTACGTCTCGTTTCAAATTATCAATGGTTTTTGTATCAGCTTTTCTACCGGTAGGTCTCAGATTCTAAGTGGTCAGTGCGCTACTGACTGGGAAAAGGCGCAAGTTGTGCATCTCCAACCCCCGGGCACGGCTGAACACTTTCGCTTAGCCTCGCCGCGCAGGGGAAGGAAACTAAATACAAGAAGGTAGAAGTCTAGCGAAAATAGGTCGGCCACCTCGATCAGCGGCTCACTTCCCGAAACAGAAGGGGAAGTGTTGAGAGCCTACCTAACTTTACAAAACTTACCTCGTCAGCAGACAGCAGGAACTGCGGCAAGCTGCAGCATCCCATGCGGAGAAGGCACTAGGGAACCTTGGAATTGTGAGGCCCAAATATACTGTGGTACATATTATATATTTAATAATAATTCTTCAAATATATAGCAAGTACTAAATTTTAACTGTAAATAATATCACCTAGTTTATAAGAACAAATCAAATAAGACGTGGATTACTTACAACAGTTGTGCATTAGAAGTTTTCGAAGTTAAATGTCCTCTTATTACTTGCTAAAATATTCTTATGCTGAGGAAACATGTTCTCCACATCACACGATGCTAAAGGTGCATACAGAAGACTCGCCATATCTGATGGACTTAGTTGCGCGATGATTTTATTTCCATTTCCTCCTAGAAGATCGCCTGTTGTATTGAAGTTACGTCTTTGATAATTTTCTATCCGTTTTTAGATAAACTGAGATGAGCTTGTTATAAAAAGTTTTAATTCATGATGTTTTTCATATAGTACCATAGAATTTTATAATTTTGAATGCAATAGAATTAACCTTAGATGTTATTTACATGATAAAGAAAAATTGATTTAAAGAGCTATTTTTTATCTCATATTAATTTATACATACGTAATTTTTAAATGCATATGTGTTTTCATTATATATTTGCATTTTATTAAATGCGCATGAGTTTTCAATATGCTTTTTTTGAATGCACATGCAAGATATGTAAAGTCACAACCCTAGTTCTAAATAATATAAGAACCTCTCAGGGAGCATTGGATGGGCCATAGGGTTAGGTTCGCCCATCCTGTTATGGTGCGGGGCGACCCCTGCGGGCTCGTGTAGGTTACCTTAGCCATTAGCTAGGCATTCGGGACGTCTATCTTTCGTGTCCATTTTGCTTCTCACCATTTTCATACTCCTACGTGCTCGTGCTTTATTCTATTCTTCCTCCTCTTTCTAGACTTGCTGTTCCCATGCGCGTTGATCCTGTGTGGGAACACCTTCGTGCAAGGGTTCCCCATATTTCTATCTTCATACTATATGTCTCTTGCTTCTTCCGCTGTTAGATCACCATTGTTGTGGAGAAGGAGGCTTAAACTACTCAATGTAAAATAATCGTAAGAAATTATTATTATTAGTTGCTCCGAAGAGGTTATGTTCTTGTCGGCGTTTGTCTGTGTCACCAACATAACTCAGAAAGTCATAGACGGATTTTAATTAAATTGGCAGGAATTGCTACTAGTTAGGTATGAAGGGAGGATAAGATGATTAACTTTTGGTGAAGAGCTGACCTACCGTTGTCTGTCCGCAAGTTTTTTACTACGGTAACAGAACAAAAGTTGAGAACGGATCTTCAACATATTTGCAGGATATGTCCGTTTCTCTGTTTGTCCATAACACAATCCGAACAGTTATGAACAGATCTTCATGAAATTTGCAGGACTGTTAAGCGGTACAAATGAATAAGTTTTTGCGATGATCTGTCTGTTCGCCATGTCAGCGTTTGACTAAATGTTTGCCATAACATGACTGAAAAAGTTATGGACCGATCTTCATGAAAATTACAGGAATTGTTTAGAATATTAATAAGCACCAATGACCCAATGTTGGCGATGACAAAAAGGAAATAGTGGATTTGGGTCCAATTTACGCTTTCCATGATCATTGCATAGTTGGGCGGAGGTACGCCCTCACCGAGTGCTCGTTTAGTTATTATATTGAATAGCTTAGGCCTTCGTTACCACTATAATGGCGATCTAAGGGAGAAAAGAGAGACACTTAGCAAGTGAATTAAAACTTGTTACCCATAACAAAAGTGTTCCCACGCAGAGTAGTAATATTCTCCTAGTTTAAGCCTCCCTCCCTACCTACACAGTACCGTGCACTGTGATCCAAAGAGAGGAAGAAAAGACAAAGAATGTCAAAAGAAACGTGGAACCCACGCACGGGAACAGCTGGTCGGAACAGAAGAGGAAGAACAGATTAAGGTTTTGATTACAAAACTATAGTTTAAGCTTCCTAAGATCAGTACTCAGCTGTTCTGAAGGAGGAAAGGAAGGGGATCGAATGTGCTAAAATAAATATAGAATCCATGCATGAGGATGCTTCCGCACAGGATCAGTGCGCAACGGCACAGCAAATCGGAAAAGACGAGGAAGAACAGAGGAAAGTACCATCAGTATGACGATGAAAGTGGAAGGAAGCAAAGTGGATACGAAAGACAGTCGTCGCGAACACCCAGCTAATGGCTTAGGTAACTTACAGTATCCTCCGGGGATCGCTACTCCCAATAATATAGGACGGGTGAATGTAACCATCTCAACCGCCATGGTTCATCCTAAAGGAATGTTTGAAATATAACGAGGTGCAGTCACGAGGATACAATGAAAGACTGAGAATAAATAAGACGTTTATTGATCGGGCGCTCACATGAACTCAAATATCAAGTCTTGACCTGCAGGTAACGAACGCAAATGAAGTCGACCTCTACAGCTGCTGCGAGCATCAATTGGGTTATTGTCAGGTCTAAAGTTTATGCATCAGAAAATGGTCTTCGGTTTCTAGCGCGGCGGGCCTCAAGCCGTACACGTTAACATCTCAACTAATCACAAATCCACGGTGGGACCTGTGAGCACGTCTCATGACCTAACGTCAATTCCAACAGCATATACAAATTTATAACATTAATTTTCAAAACTTTTTTAATAGATTACAGAAAGCAGCAGGTACAATAATCTCTGCTGATCTACTGGGCCCTCCCACATCCACACGGCATATCAAAACCGGCCGCTAAGCGAGAGACCGACGGAATCCTAAGGACTCGGGCTCCGCAGCTTCACTAGGGTATCAAAAAGCGATAGCTTCGCACAAAATTCAAGAGTAAAAGCCCACTCGGTATAAGGAAGAAGCTATTCAGAATGGTCAAGTCCCTAGGACTCAGCGCTGAGGTGTTTGACAAGTCGGTAAATGCTACGTATAGTAGGTCTATAAAAAGTGAAACCTATACACGAGGGGCTCCCACACTTGATCAACACGCATGGACTACCGCCTGAGAACACCAAGCTGTAAAATGAAGAGCAGAGAAACATCGCACCGCACATCGTCGGCGTTGTCCTCACCGATTATTTTCATGAGATGATAAAAGGCACATGGCAGGCGCAGCACCCTATAAAAAAATCTCTTTAAGTAGTACAAGCAGAACACAGTAAGTTTACAGGAGAGTGAAATGGCAGGCTGAGTTCTGGGATTAATTTCCAGGAACTTGGAATACAAATCCAGGGAGTTAATTATTCCTTTGTAGAAAACACTAGCGCGCCCGCATTTAAAATGTACCGTTTAATTCAGGTAGGTCGCCACATAAAAGCACAATATCCATAAAATGGGAAAAATCAAATCAGAGCAACGGAAGTGATAACACAGCAGCGATACCAACCATACGAGTGTCGTCTACAAGAAGTTGGACTCGGGGCAACTAATGAAATCATTCAAGTATATGAATGGGTTCAACAACGTGCGTACAAGAGCGATTTTTGACAATAACGTTGATGATCACTTCCGAGACAAAGCGCAAAAATTCAACATTAGAACGAAGAATTACTTCGTTCTTGGCAAACATTTGGAATAGACTCCCCTTCGAAGTTGCCGGTGCAGAGACGATCAATGCGTTAAAGAATTGTCTTCCTAAATATTGGGAGCAACACTCTCCACAGGTACGACCTCTTTCTCTAGTATTAGTAGAAGTTTTACGAGAGCATCAGAGACACAATGTCAATATCACGCCGAATTGCTCCTGTGGTTTAACACAGGCTCGTGCGACACTACGGCGCGTTTTAAATTGTCGATTTTTGTCTCGGCTTTTCTGCCGGTAGGTCTCCGAGACGTCAGTGCGCTACTGACAGGAAAAAGGCGCAAGTTGAGCATCTCCAACTCCCGGGCACGGCTGAACGCTTTCGCTCAGAAAACCAAACACAAGAAGGTGTAAGTCTAACGGGAATAAGTCGGCCACCACCCACAACAGAAGGGGAAGTATTGAGAGCCTACCTAATTTTACAAGACTAACATCAGCAGGAACTGCGGCAAGCTGCAGCATCCTATGCGGAGAAGGCACCAGGAACCCTTGGGCTTGGGAGGCCCAAATATATTGTGGCAAGGAAAAAGCCCGCCAGAATATATCCCTGAGGGCAGTCTCTTTCTCTAAAAGTCACAAACTCGTAACGCCCAAAAATTCAGAAGCTCTCTAAATCACTATCTTGCATGCTCAACTAACTTCTCCGAGGATCTTCAGCAATTTAGTGATTGAACGATCAACTAGGATGAGTTTATGATCTTTGCTTCCTAAAATGTCGAAATGATTTTGACATGACAGCAATAGCTTATAGAAGGCCGGAGTGTGAGTCACAGCTGCTCGGAGGCCGTTGGTACTGGCGGCAATCTAATCCAGTAGTAGATTAATATCCATGCACCATTTTCTCTTCAGAAACGGGAATTCACAACGAAGTAGCCACAAGAACATCTCCAGAAATAGCGCACAAGATCAAGTTCGGCAGCATCGTGTTAACAGCAGAGACAGATTAGTGCGAAAAACATAGATTCGCACATGAGTTTCTCGGTTAAGGTGAAAAAACTACAGCCGTGGTGCACCTGAAGGATTGTTTCAAGTCAAGTACTTTTTCAACTTCCTTATGATATATGAACGTAAAAAAATGAACAGTACTCAGGTGTAAAAGTAATGCAGGTTTCTTAACGATCACTTACTTACAAATACATTAAACCACACACATGCGAACTAATAGAGTAAAAGAAAATAAGTTTGAGAGCTTTAATAAAAAGAAGCGCACATATCACGGTAGCTTAGTTTATTATCAGCAACCCTCGTGCAGAGGAGAGGAGTAGCACCAGGCCGCAGCACAGCAGACACACTAAGTAATATTTGGTTCGAAGACTAAACCTGTTGGCACTACAGGGGCTACCACTAGCGCACTTAAAATTACCTTATTATGAAACTACTTGCTTCAGCTTCCCTCTCTACCTACATAATTGGCCGCCCAAGAAGTGGAAAATAAAGGGTCTTATTATGCCCTCATCGCAATGGTCCGTTGTAATAAATGACAGCAACAGAGCAATAGTATTCTCCTAGCAAGACCTACATATCCCTAGTGTTCGCTGCAATCCAATGAGAGAATTATAATTATAATCATAGTTTTACCACCGTATCCACTCGATGAGTGATCCGTACGGTGCGGACTCAGTCTTTCTACCTAGCTCAGTAGGAATATTTTATCTCGGCATTCCTGCCGTAATATTTCGATTGGCTCAGTGTGCTACTACTGGCGGGAAAAAGGCGCAAGCAATAGAGAAAGACACTCGGGTGGACGGCTCCATTCGAGGCCTTCCACACGAGAGAGTAGAGAAGTCCCACGAACTAGGTCGGCTGTCTCTATCAACTGCCCACCTCGAGGAACAGAAAGGGAAAAATAGAGAAGCTACCCAACTTTATTACACTAACCTCGTTAGCAGGAACTGTTCCCAGATGCAACATCCCCTGCGGAGAAGGCACTCGGGATCCTAGGGTGCGTGATGCCCAAACATATTGTGGTAGGGCATGAGGAGGAGAGAAGTGACGTGTGGAACACCGCCAGTAATGTGGACTCCTCGCACGGGATCTTCCCACACTGTATGGCTGCGCATCAGTACAGCAAGTGGAAAAAAAAAAGAATTATCAAGAGGATTCTGAAAATAAATTTGAGAAAAGTGAACATGAATGAATGACCCTGCGAAGGCCTAGGTAAGGCTAATGGTAAATCCATGGGGACTCCTGATTGTGCAATTCGCTCTTTCTCTCTCTACATATACAGTATATAGCCTACTATACGATGGATGGACCTCAAAGGTTATCATTCCATAGCCCACATATCTGAATGCTTGGAACACCTTATCTCGCCAGCAATTTAGGGTGGACCCTGGGGATGTACGTGTTACCATATGCTGCATCTTTTTTCATTTTTTTTAGCAGTCTCCCCCTACGGAGCCGCCGCTTCACATGTTGATCTTCGAAGGAAACGGCGGAAAACACGGCTCACCCTACTCACCCGGAACGGTTGTGGATTGACAGCTCGGGCTTTCCATGCGGAGCAACCACACTCCCCCTCTCTCCCGGTCCCTGAGGGAGTGTCACTATTTATCTGCTAGGTAGACCCGGAAGAGCACTAGATCAGAACCAGCCCACGCTCCCAAAACGTTACGCAATCTCTATTCATGCCGCGGCTGGAGTCCCCTTCGGCAACACGACCATAAAGACCCAACTAAAACACGTGACAGTATTTTGAACCAAAACGTCCCGAATAGCTCATCACTAAAGTAACAATAGGGTAAAACTTGTTCATATTTTCCATGCGGGAAGCCGTATACAGAGTTTACAATAAGTAAAAATTAAATATTTAACCACTCCGGACCCAAACATAATTCAGAGAGGGTTTGCATAAAAATTACCGCATTCAGAGAGGCTATAGCAGTGATAACATATAGAGGTAGTTTAGCTCTATTTAAAAAACTGTCGGTGAACGGTAATCTGGTGGGTAGACAAAGGCGTCTCCAAGGGTATCTGGGATAGCAAATTCTTTACAGTAAAGACGACGTTCAAGGAGCGGGAAGGACACTTGGGGATTACATGCAGGGCAGTGAGTGGGACCAAGTCGTTAATGTAGTATTTTGAGGGAGGTATGGCATCCGGTAGGGCGAGTCAACAGTGCATGACAGAAGCAAGCCCACATGCTGGCCAGCTCATTAAAAAAACCATATGCAAAGCTTTTGTTTCAAGTAGCACGCATACAAATGGAGAAAATATTATACAAGTTACTGTGCAATCAGAGGTAAGACTTGCACAAGAAATAGCAACATATTTACAATCTTAGTTGGCTATAAAAATGACAATAACATGACACAGTCAGTGGCACTTAATCTACAAAATGACGAGAACACTTAACCTAAAAATGACGAGAAACTTTTAAATTGAGCAAGAGTTCAAGAGAATCCACGCACATTCGCAGCAAGTAGTTATGGAGAGCAGTAACCAATATGACTTCGCAGTTCAACTTGTAAAGAAGAAAATATGCTCATTTATGCAAAAAAAAAAAAAAAAAAAAAACTCCTGCGCCAGAACGGGGCGCTACAGAATACACCAAAGGATTATTTTCGGTCCTAGAACTCCATTGGGCATTGTTCCCATATGCTACCTAAGTAGTTCATAAATAGTGGCTAGGTATTTAAGTGCAGGCAGCACTCAGTTCTGTATCAGGAAGTTTGTAATTCTTTCCTAGACTGCTGGATGCTTTCAGAGTGCGGATATTAAAGCACAGTAAGGTCGGCAGCGGTGCTCTGCTTCATTGATAGAAACACCACTATCCTGGTATAGGATAGTGCAGTACCCCCACTGCTTGATACGTGCGGGCAGGTATACCTCTGAACCCATTACAGTAATGTCATGGTGTTCATAGATTATTGCATCATTATTTTCATTAGCTGCGTTCCGCTCAATGGTATGAATAGTTTTAGGATAGTTCCCACTACAACGGCGATCTAATAGAGACACCCAGTACGTCCATAGAAATGTGCACGTAGATGTTCCCTTACAGGACCAACATGCATGGGAACAGCAAGTCTGGAAAGAAGAGCGAGAACAGAGGAAGTAAGCTCAGTAGAAGTATGAAATCGGAAGAAAGCAAGGTGGGCACGGAAGACAGACGCTCACTCGGTCTAGTCTAGCATTTGGCTAAATTAACTTACAGGGTCGATCTGGAGTCACTGCTCCCTATATATAGCTAACAGAGGATGGAAATAGGTAACAAGTACGTGGATATGTTGAGGCACAGCAACGAGCGGGGGTGGGGGGNAAAAAAAAAAAAAAAAAAAAAAAAAAAAAAAAAAAAAAAAAAAGGCTCCTGCGCCAGAACGGGGCTTTACAGAACACACCAAGGAATTATTTTCGGTCCTAGAACTCCACTGGGCATTGTTCCCATATGCTACCTAGGTAGTTCATAAATAGTGGCTAGGTATTTAAGTGCAGGCAGCACCCAGTTCTGTATCAGGAAGTTCGTTTCTTTCCTGGACTGCTGGATGCTTTCAGAGTGCGGATATTAAAGCACAGTAAGGTCGGCAGCGGTGCTCTGCTTCATTGATAAAAACACCACTATCCTGGTATAGGGCAGTGCAGTACCCCCACTGCTTGATACGTGCGGGCAGGTATACCTCGGAACCCATTACAGTACTGTCATGGTGTTCATAGATTATTGCATCATTATTTTCAATAGTATTATGTAGAAGCTGCGTGCCGCTCAATGGTATGAATAGTTTCAGGATAGTTCCCACTACAACGGCGATCTAATAGAGACGCCAAGGACACCCAGTACGTCCATAGAAATGCGCACGAAGATGTTCCCTTACAGGACCAATACGCATGGGAACAGCAAGTCTGGAAAGAAGAGCGAGAACAGAGGAAGTAAGCTCAGTAGAAGTATGAAATCGGAAGAAAGCAAAGTGGGCACGGAAGACAGGCGCTCACTCGGTCTAGTCTAGTTATTGGCTAAATTAACTTACAGGGTCGATCTGGAGTCACTGCTTCCCATATATAGCTAACAGAGGATGGAAATAGGTAACAAGTACGTGGATATGTTGAGGCACAGCAACGAGCGGGGGTGGGGGGAGGGATGGGGGAGGGAGAGAGGGAGAAGAGACAGGCGGGCATATAGCTGCCTGAGCATAAAGCAGTCGTCTGTACAATGGCAGGTTACCTGTTTGGGTGGATTAAATAAACTGAAATGAGCCAGAACTATTCGACCCGCATTTCTTACTCGCGTGAAAGTTAAAAATTAATTAAAATGTTAAGGTATTATAGCCAACCATTCCGTAATGGATACACGTATTGGAAGTAGATAAGTGCATACAAACATTACGATATCCTAAAAATTATATTTGTGCGCACGGACTCCATATGCAGGAAAATAAGCCAAAAACATAACGGAGAAAAAGAGCAAACAATAACACGACTAAAACGAACGGGGGATTGTACTCACTGCGACGCTCCAGTAAACGCAACAACTCAAAAGAATAATAGTGGCGAGGAAACGCTTGTCTTGGAATACTCACACGCTAATATTCAAGAAAAAAAAAAAGTATAACAAAGTAATATACCGTAGCTACGACAGGGTACATGTAGAAAAAATAATATTTTTCCATGGTAAGAGGAGCCTCATTTGGAGATGCCAGCGAGGAACTTGTCCAAGTCGTACTCGTCGTGGTACTGAGACTGTTCCCACAGCTCCGGCAGGCTCTCCATCACAGCCTTGGGCGCACCAACTCCCTGTAGTTCATTGCTGCCTTCACCGTCCTCGGATCTTTGGTTCTTCTGTGACGCCTTCAGCGAGAACAGATCCAGGATCTGAAAGGCGTGGGAATAGAAATTCACTACAGCGCTACTAATTTCAACTCATCCTATCGATGGTTGTGGCCTGTGAACCAGGGAGTCGGAGTCGTATGGACCAAGTCCGACTTCGCTTCGTGGGTTATTATTGTTCTCGCCGCATTAGATAAGAAGACTATACAACAGCAATCCAATATTGAATGATATAGTTTAGAAGTTGAGTCGAACTTAGACGATTTCTACTAGAACAATCTTGGTCAGGTGCACCATGTCTGGCAGGAAATAAGGAGCGAGTATCTTCAACTTTACACGGCCCGGCCAAACGAAATCGCTCAGCTGTGCGGCGCAGGGAAGAAGGCAAAAAACGAAAAGACAAGATGACAAAAGAACGCGAAAACTCGTGCGGGGGGGGGGGGGTGTACCTTCCGGAACCCCCATGCATCGGAGCAGATAGGAGTCCCATGAGCAGGGTCACTGTCCCCCATTAGGCGGCCCACCTCGCGGAACAGAAGGGGAAATATAGAGCAACTACCTAACTCTACAAAACTAACATTCTCGCCAGGAACTGCGGCCAGCTGCTATATCCCCTGCGGAGAAGGCATTCGGGACTCTTGGGTGCGTGAGGTCCAAATGTTTTATGGCAGGGAAAGGGGCCGCCAGAATATACCTCTGAGGGCTGGGTCCAACTGGAGTCTGCTTCAAACTCACTAGACCAACAAAACTTCTGGCGTCTTTGACTTCCACCCCTATTCTTAACGAAATAGTAGGCCCATTTTCACAGACTCCCGACTCCCAGCCCCCCTCCAAAAAAAGTCCAACCTCTGTTCTGCACACATAGCATATACCGTAGAGTGGGATTACTTTATACATTTTGGGGTAAAGCTATGCAGTGGTTTTCTCAAATTGTCATGAACCGACAGAGCCTAGGAGTTATCATTCCAGCAGTTTAGGAAGTGTACTACGTACTATCCCATTTCGAGCAACTGCCCATTTATTGAGAGTAAGAGACAAAAAGTTACCTGAGCAGATAAAATAGCTCACTTTACGGGACACAGTGCAACAAAGAACGCAAATTTCTCCTTTCTCCACATCATATTACAGACACGACCAAATACGTAAACAGAGGCACGACCAACTCGCGCCATTCAGCCGCCAGACCCCGGTACGCAGCACTCGCTAGATACGAACTGTACCTATAAGGGCAACTCGTGCAAACTTGAGACACGGTCGAAGTCACCGCCTTACAAAAGCGATTCATGTGGCAGATTTTTTTTCCGAAATATTGCTAGGCTACCTTCGGTAACACCACGTCGACTGTCTACTTGCCCAACATTAGCAAGAACCCGTGGTTAGTCATGGGTAGAGAGAAGGCAGTGACAGCAGCTCGAATGAAGCTGGTAGTATCTTCCGGCGAATAGTAAATAGGGTTACCAGCGCAGCCATTCTAAGCTGCATCACACCAAAGATACAAGTATCTTATAGCATCTCCTTTACCGAGAGGTCTGGATTTGACTATTATCATACTCGTTGGTATACCACAGCACCAACAGTAAAATGTGATGCAAGTATTGAGGCATGGTGAGGTTTGTCTGACGTCGGCCAAGTGCGCTGCTACTGGCAGGAAAACAAGGTACAGAGCATCTCATAGACGAAACAGCAAGAGATACGCAGGTAAGAGAAAGGGACGCTCGAGCCGAGGGCCCCTTCCATAGCTCCCCCTTGGAATGAGTCGCTTACCACGATCGGCGGTGCACTACACGGAGCAAACGGGGTAGTATAGAGGCCCTTCCTAAGAACTTTACAAACTAACTTTATCCGCAGGAACTCCAGCCATGTACAACATCTTCTGCAAAAAGTCACTCAGGTTAACCCTTGGGGGCGTGAAGCCCATTTGTATTTTGACAGGGACAGGGCTCACCAAAATATTCCGCCGATGTCTGGATTTGATGGAAAACTCACTCGAGTGTTTTTCGTCTCCCAATCGGCCAGTGCGCGCTACAACTGGCAGGGAAACAAGGTGCAATGCAACTCAAAGGGACGAAAAAGAAAAGGAGAAAGACATTTGAAGACCCCTCGAGCGGGTCTGTTCCGCGGCCCTATACACAAGAGCAGACAGGAGCCCTACGAGGTA
>LQNS02278094.1:20401427-20419809 GCA_001587735.2 Parhyale hawaiensis
CAATTGGGAAATTGTACTCCAGTTATCAAATCCTTGTCCCAAGCACACAGTATCCCTTCACCAAAGATGAACACAATAATATAATTTGGTACCAGTAAAACTTGGTCAAGGGAACAGTGAAAATTCCCTACACAGGTGAGCTCACAGAAGACGAGACTAAAGTACGTCCATAGAAACATGGAACCCATGCACGAGGGTGCTCCCACACAGGATTAAAGCGCACGTGAACAGCAAATTGCAAAGGAAGAAAAGAACAGATCAATGCATCATCGATATGAGTGTGAAAAGGGTAGGAAGGAATGTGGGCATGAAGGAAAGACATCCCAAAGGCCTAGCTATAGCTAAGGTAACCTACAGGGTCCTCCCGAGATCGTTGCTCCCCATATCATGGGATGGGCGAACCTAGCCCACCCTATACCCCGGAGAGGTTAAACTGGACAGGTAGCTAATAGATGATATACACCTGATAGTAACAACCTTTATTATCACGTCTATGAGAGATATTTAGAATATAACCATAAACACAGCACAAGAAAAACAAGATGAACTAGAGAGGAACTCTTGAGAGCACATACCTCCGCCAAGTAGCTAAGGCGGAAAACGGAAAATTTAAATTCGTCCCGAAACCCGAATTTCCTAGATCATGACTAAAGTTTGGTTTTTGTGCCTCTTGACATTAATAACCGTTTCTGTAATTTTCGTGAAGATCCGTACATAACTTTTTAAGGTATGTTCTGAAAACACTAAGACAAAATGGTGAAACACAAAAATGACCGAACCGATCATCACCAAAATATGGTCATTTGTGCCTCTTCACATACCTAACAATTCTACACAATTTAATGATCAGTCTGCAACTTTTGAGTCCAGTTCTGACAAACATAGAGACGAATAGACAGACAGGTCATAAAAATCTGGTTAGTTGCTTTTCTCAACATTGCCAACAATTTCTGCAACTTTCATGAGAAGTAGTAGTAGTAGTAGCATAAGCTAGTTGAAGCCTCCCTAAATAAGTACTAAGGTTTTCTAAGAGAGGAAAAGGAAGGGACATATAGTATGTCGATAGACACAGGAAACCCATGCACGAATGTGTACCCACACCGGATCAACGCGCGTAGGAACAACAAGTCAGGAAAGAAGAGGAAGACAAGACGCAAGTAATACGAGGATTATGAAATCAGAGGGAAGCAAAATGGGTACGAAAGACACGACGTCCCGAAGACCTAGCTAACGGCTAAGGTAACCTACATGGTCCCCTGGGGGCGTTGCTCCCCATAACATTATAACACCTTCATAACTGTCTGAGTTATGTACCATGAAAACAAAAGAGGCAAACGGCGAAAAATTAACTATCTGTTCTTCCAAACATTTTTTGTAATTTCATAGATCCGTCTATAACTTTATGAGTTATCTTTGTAATAGAGGGACAAAGAGACGAACTCAAACAAAAACTTGCCCTCCTTGGGTGAGGGAATTATCCAAATAAAACAAATGACAACACAAAAGAACTCGTTATGAGGTAGTACCAAGATAGTTGAAATTACCGTTCACTTCAGCGCACGAAAAAAAAGTACAGAAGAGAGAGAAAAAAATGTACGTGGATGAATACTGAAGAGGCAAACTGGACACATCAAGAAAGACGTTCCATAGGCCTAGCTGAAGTCGAGCTAGGCTAACCTGTGGGGTTCATCAGCTCGAGGTGCAACTGCCGTAACAGCGGCTAAGCAAGCCTAACATCATGGACTAGGACCCATCCTATGCACCTGAGAGGACGGACGCAACTAGTCATAAGACTGATGGACGTACCTGGCCCACGCTACGTTCTCTCAGTGATCACAATACTTTAACTGTTCCCCAAAGAGCCAAGTAACTCAGCACGTCACCAACTTACTATATCATTACGGATGGTGTTGGCAACTTCAGCCTGAGGTGCCGAGCCGCCAGTATCAGGTCTGGATTTGGTAGGCGGACGGCCGCGCTTTTTCCTTGGTGACGAGGACGCGTCACCGCAGGCTCCTGCACTCTTGTCGAGGGCGCCCAGTCTGGTGTCGTATTCCTGTGCACCAACGAATGGAGTGATAAGCTTTCAAGGAAAATATTGCTAGTCTTGAAAATTGTAGCCTTCAATGGCTTAACAGTTCACGGGCTTGGTATAGGCCTCCGGCCTCCCTCACAGTAGGCTACCTATGTGTTAGGAAAGTTAAGAAAAGGACAGGTTAGGATAAGCTCGATTTAGCTAAAATATGCAGATATAAGAATTGGCACAACTCATTTTTTTCATGTATTTTTAAAAATTGAGGGTTCCATAAAGCGACAGGTCAGGCAGCGAGTAGAGACACGAGTATGCCTTCATCAGAACAAATCTAAAGCCAATCAGGCTTGTTTTTATAGTTTGCGGTGAAAAATGTGGAACTAACGCACGTAGGTGTTACCACACCTCACCAACGTAAATGGGCACAGCAAGTGGGGCAAGAAAAGGAAGAACAGAACAAAGTATCAACAGTGCGAACATGAAAACGGAAGGAAGCAAAACGGACAAGAAAAAAAGACGTCCTGAAGGCCTAACTGAAGTTAAGGCATCTATGAGGGCTCTCGGGAGTTCTGCCCGCGGCGCAAACTCATGAAATTGTAAAGTGAGCCTATTTATCCCACCAGCAAAGCTAATGCCTGTACACATCTAAATAAAAAATACGTGAAGAAACGCAATGCAAAAATATACAAAGGGTTTGACAAAAAAGTCACTTACGAGGTCCTGCATCTTGATGAAATACACTCCGTCATATTTCTCTTCTTGTGACTGCCAAATTGCATCCTGCAACAACAAACAGTTGAAAATATAACAACTTCCAATAGAAAAATCTGCAGCAGCACCTTACGTCATTCAAATGCTGTATGTTTTCAAAGCTTTTACTTAGAAATCTCTTAGGTATTTCGTTTGTCAACTGTTTACCAGGACGCAGCCAAGTATTGGAAAATTAAATTCACCAATATCGAATTCGGTTGAAACCAGTTACAGTAAGAGTGGCAAAAAAAAAAAACGCAGATTACAGCCGATCAAAACACGTATCATGGCCCGTTCAATGTAGCAGACTGCTGTACAGCCCACTGACACTCTGTATGTCAACTGCATAAGCAAAAAAGTCATAGGTTAAAATTCCAGCACTTTGCATTTTATGAATTTCAACCTGTTGACGTCCTCAACCAATGAAGTGTTGGGTACTGCACCGATCACTACTATTTTGCAGTATGTCACAAATAAGCCATCCTGGAGCCAATCAAAAGTTTTTCTATAGAGAATGCTGAAAGTTACAAAGATGCGCAAAGAACTTAGCAGGAAACTGGTTTGCCAGTGCAGCAATTCAAGTAGCACGCGCTTAAGTTGAATAGGTTCCAATATTTTTTGCAGAGCATTTCTGCCGAAAAGTCTAGACTGGACGGTGAGATCACCTCGACGAGTTCTGTGCCTCAACACTTGATCAGTGCCCTACTAATTCACTGGAAATAAGGCGCGAAGAACTCAGGAGACAACCGTGGAGACGAGAATAAGGCGGGAGAAAGACTTGGGTGCGGAGGGCTCTTGTCGTAAGAGCAGGCGCGAGCCCCGTCGAATAGGTCGCTACCACAATCGGCGAGCCACCTCACGCAGCAGAAGGGGTACAACAGAGGGCCTACCCGACGAGATAAAATATAGGTATTTACCATACCAGCAGGGAGAATAGCCAGAAGCAAAAACCACTGTAAAGCGCTTGAATAAACCTTGGGTCATGGGGCCTCATAGATATTCCGAGAGCCCCGACAAGTAAACTGTTGCCATATCACCGCTCAACACATGACAATGACAGATTACACTTTGGCAATTGTTATAGTCTGACCATTTTATGAAGGCGGTTCGGTCGTGGTCAAATTCCTCTATAGCGTTGCCAATTGTATGAGTACACTGTATATATATCTCTGAGATTTTGTTCGGCCCATATCTTAGACACGCCCACTAACTTCATATAGAGAAATCTCAGAAATATTCATAGGATTGGCTCCGCTGTAGAAGAATTTGACCACGACCGAACCGCCTTCATAAAATGGTCACACTATAGCTATACCACAGCTCTGCAAAACCATACACATAACCTTTAGGCTCCTCTGTAGCGTTGCTTAGTGTGTAGCTCTTCACTACAGTGCACGAGTACATTACTGAATTGAGCATTATTTTCTTGAAAAGGTAATGCTATTTAACGCACAAAAATTTGCTTCCTAAATACCTACCGTAAGGCTGGGCTATTTCGTCACTCCGGGGGTATTTCGCCACGTGGCAAAGTTGTCAGTTTTTTTAGTTATTGCGGCAAAAGTTTCAGCAGCAGAAAAATGGTACAAGGTCCATCTCAAAGGTGACAGAATTGTCTTCAATTTGAGACAAAAACAAGCCCCTCAGACAAATATTAACAGAGTCAGTTGAATGTCGAAGTTGACTATACAACTGAGCGGCTCGTGCGCCGCTAGGGCGCGAAATCTCTCATTTTATATTATAAAGTAGTAAGGAGAATATTATTATTAATTTTACAAATAGTATCTGTAATTCACAAAGAAACGGGAAGAGCCCTCCGCTCGTCCGAGAAGCGAGACACTAGGCCATTAAATGCAAGACAGTGAGAGGTAAGACAAGTCATAACAGTAGGGTTGCAGACGCCTCATCCGCTGATAGTCGTGAGTCTCGTGTGCCCAATACGTAGGCAGCACAGTACGACTTCCATTCGGCGATCGTCGCTATTTGACGAGTGCCATCGTCGGACGGTTTCTTACATTGTTCATAGTTTATTATTGCTCTGCTCTAGCCACTGGGATTGCCATAGCTCGAGCAGGTTTCGTTTGATTAGCGGGTAATAGTCTAAGCAGGGGACTGCACGGTTTGCCGCGGACAAATTCGACAGGGCCACCTGCCTCAACTCGTCATCGGCGAGCTCTTTGCCCACCCAACAAATACACACTTTCCATCCTTTTGTAATTGTTGTATCGTATTTACTATTCGGTTGATGATGGGGTGGATACTGTTGTACCTATGCTCGGATGGCTTGTACTACACTCAATGAGTCGGAGAATAATGCTAAGTTCCTTTCATCGCGCTGTCTCCAATGAGGAGCAACGCTGCGTGCACGCGGAACAGCTCGGCGGTGAAAGTCGAGGTCTCCGGTAATAGCCGGCATGCTCTAGTTTCATCAGTCGTAGTGGCTGCGCATCTAACTCCGTCTCCCGTCTTAGAGCCATCGGTATAGATGCGGACTGAGTCACCATGTTGGTCTCTCACGTGCTACATGAAGCTTCCAGTCGTTTCAGGATTTTAGTCCTCGCGGACTGATATACGACACAGCCATAGTCTAGTCTCGAGCGTACAAGGGTTTGATAGAGGTATAAAAGGGTTTGCCGGTCGGCGCCCCACGACAGTGTCGTCAGGTGCTTGAGTAGGTTGAGCCTACGCATGCACTGTGTTCTAAGCATCTCTATGTGGGGTTTCCAGGACAGTCTTCTATCAATTATCATTCCGAGGAATTTCCCCTCTTCATGATGGTTTATCCGTTCTCCGTTCATTTTAAGCTCGGGTGACATTACATCTCTGGCACGACTGATGAGAAGGGCAGAGCTCTTGGCAGCAGAAAAGGCGAAGCCATGGTTGGTCGCCCAGTTACAAAGAGGCTTTAAGCCTCTTCCACAATAGGAAAATTTTGCCAGAATTTCGTGTTTATTCTCTGTATCCAAACATGAACAGACTTTTTCCAGCCTCCGATTCCGGCGTTCGCACTCTTCCAACTTGTTGGAAATCACAGAATTCAAAGAACATAAAATTTAACAAACTGTGGACAAAATCTTGCTGTTATGCAAATAACTTTGCCAAAATAATGTAAGTAGCAACAACGACTGAAATTTTTTTTATCAAAATTACTGATTGTAGGTAGCAAATTTTGCAACGTTACCACTAAATAAACATCGGCAGTGCTGAGTCGCTTTCATCTCGATGACTTTTGTTGATTATCAAAAGCTACAACGAGGTAAAATTTATATTTCAAGGCAAAAATGTATTTGCAGTATTGTGAATATCAACGGAAGCCAATTAATGAATCTGACAATAAATTATTTCAAGACTCAGTCGTCCACAGCTACTCAAAGGGGAGCTGCCAATGAATTATTATTAGCGCTACTGTTTGAAACCAAAAATTTAGCTTTTTATCCTTTTTTTAGGTTCTATGAGTGAACCAAATTTGTGCGAAATTAAGGTGAGTGTGGAAAGTACCAAGTCAAATGGGAATCGAATGCTACCTTTAGGTCGTTCGTATAGCTACTTAGATTATTTTCAAGGTTACTGGTGAGCTGACTGAACCAGTAATGAGTATCCAGTGCCAATATGAATTAGCTATGTAGATTTACTAAAATGTTTCCCCAAAAAGCCTCAACTACGCTTCTTGAGGGAACTTTGCGGCAGAATGGTTAGTGCTTAACGATTTGCGAGGACTGTTGAACTGTCGGGTTTCCTTCGACGCAAAACACACCTAGATCGTGTCCTAGTTCGTAGATCGTGTTTCATCATTTTTCAGAAAGAGATTGCTCATGTGGACGGGCTTTATATGCCTCTGCTGAAACAGGTCATTTATGTAGAACAAGCCACCTACACACATCGTTGTTATACGATTAGATAATTTGCAGGAAAGGGAAAGAAAGGGCTACCTCATACTACACCACGGGCCACACAAGCCATGACTACAGCACCAGCAGTACCTAGACTCACCTGTGCACTGATGACGCTGGGAGTGTAGGAAGTATCCACACAATAAAACGACGCCAGGTTTTTCACAACTTTGGCGGTGGGACCCTTGTCTCTGAGGGAACAGAGCTCTAGCAGTAGGGCGAGATCACTGCCAGAATTACTCTGTCGGATATAATANTGGGAGTGTAGGAAGTATCCACACAATAAAACGACGCCAGGTTTTTCACAACTTTGGCGGTGGGACCCTTGTCTCTGAGGGAACAGAGCTCTAGCAGTAGGGCGAGATCACTGCCAGAATTACTCTGTCGGATATAATAGTGCACAATAAAAAGCGTTACGATTGACCTGGTGAAAGATGAATTTTGCAAAACAGTGAGTGAAAGGACGGGTGTTACTGTGATGAGTTTAAGCCCCGTTTCTACAACAAAGATGCTTAACAGATGAATAAACAAAGGACACATATATATATATATATACATGTCGATAGAACCGTGGAACCCACGCACGAAGGTGTTCCCATACAAGATCAACGCGCATAGGAACAGCATCATCAGTACGATTATGAAAGTGGAAGGAAGCCAAGTCGGCACATAAAACGTCCCGAACGCCTGGCTTAGGTAACCTACAGCGTCTCTCTGGAGGGAGGAGGGGAGCAGCAGCTCCCCATAGCATAATGAAACACCTACAATCCTATACAAATGCTTGTTGCACATGCATTTGAATATCCTAGCTCAACATATTATGGACAGACTTCAAACATAAAACGTAGGATGGTGGAACCTAACTGACTATGCCCTGTGGCTTATCGTATGCCCCTGAGGAGGGCGCCACCGATAGCGATAGCTTGTCTATACTAGGCCTATTCAACAGTGCCATGCTTCCAAGTGACTAATTGTAGTTCAGCGTAGCTACCAGGGTTAAGTATACAAAAGGGTCTACGTACCTGGAGCTCGTGGCTGTCCTGCAGCTTAATGACGTCCATGAGAGGCTTCACTACGGGGTTTAGTTTAGGAGGCAAGAGTCCAAGCCGCACCACAGCTCCGGCAGCCTTACCCCGGGCTCTGGAAGTGTGATCAAATTTGGAAATTAATTGACTTTGACCCAGTTGATATAACTTAAGAATTTGAGTGCACGTAACACAGTACCTAGAGGAGCACATCAGCATGTTAGTAAAAACCACAACTGCACTACATCTTATGAGCAAGCCATGACGCTGCAATCTCAGTGCCTTCCATTTTGTAACGCACAATACAACTACCTAATCATAGAACGTATTCCTTTATAGCAATAGGGATGGAATTACACTCGAAGTGGCGTCCACTATACATACTTCAACTTGAATACACTCTGCTATTTTTAAAGCAAGCGTCATCAACACTATGAGCATAAAGTTCAACAACAATTTCAGCTATAATCGACAACAAATACTACAACATAATAAATACAGAAACTCTGTTTCAAATACGATAGCAAAGTGATGGGGGCAAGCTTGAGGGATATAAGTAGTTACTCAGAATGGAGAGCCACTCAACTTTTGCCTGACAGGCTAGATATTACCTAATGTACAACACTATAATAATGATGGGAGTCAGCAGGTTGGAAACTTCACACGAGGAATTATTGCTAACATGTCTATAATAACAACAGTAAGTATGCTCGATGCTTCACATGAGGAACTGTTACCAGCATATAACACTATAATAATCGCGCTGGAGGCTCCACATGATGAACTAACACCAGTCCAACTCACAAGAGCATGTAGGATTCCTGTGATGTAGTAGTAGCGTTGAGCAAGGTGTTGAGAGCACCACGTCGCTGGTCCATGGTGCTGCGAATCTTTGGGCGAAGCTTCGTTGAGGACAGTTCCGCCTGCAGCCACTGACCTTGCACCACTTCACACATCTAATGCGACAAGAATGCATTATTGTTTGGGTGCTGTGAAGAGCGGGCCTGGCGGATACTCCAAGTAGTAGATATATACCGGGCTTTGCAAAAGTCCTGACCTATTTTGCATTTTCAAAGTGTGAAATTCATTTCAAAGACTTGATGAAATTTATTGACAACGACTCATTCATAAACTATTCCAGATAATATAGTAACTGGTAACAGTGCTCATTTTTGTACATTGTTGGTAATGGAAACAAAAAGGACAAAGATAGCAGCTCTCCTTCGCGCGGGTCACCAGAAGGCGGACATTGTTAGGTTGCAAAATGTCAGTTTATCAAAGGTGAAACGGGTCGAAAAGACGAAAACCGCCTTAAGAATAATGAAAGCCTCAAAGATCGACCATGTTCAGGCAGACCACAAGTTATTCAACGGAAGAATGTTCGAAGAGCCTTTGAAAATGATCCGAAACTCAAAATGACTGAATTTTGCAAAGAAAAGATTTCTGTGTCAACCATGTCAAAAGCTGTATAGAGTGAAGGTGGAAAGAGCTTAAAGCGTCAGAAAAGACGGGTGCTAACTGCTGACATGGTTAAAAAGCGAAAAAAGCGATGTTCCCGCTTTCTTAACGACTTGAAAAGTCATGGAAATTAAAAGAAAAAATACTTATCCACGTTGGAGAAAAAATGATACAGGATACGTAACAGCCACCCGCTGGCAAAAGGTCGCACTTGCGATGTACCCGAGAGACTAACACAATAAGAAAGTTTAAATTCGATTTCTCTCGCTCACAATAGAATCCCCTGAGGAAGCTGAATTGGCCAGCCTATGCTCTGAGCAGATAAAATCTATCTTCAACATTTTGTTGCGGGTAAGAACTAGCATTGTTTGAGACATTCTCTGCAAAGCACAATAGTCTAGTAGTTTGGGAAAATGTTTTTTTCACTAAGCTGCGTGCAACACACCCGCCTCGCGCCGGACCAACGAAGTCTCTCTACACGTGAAAAAATATTCTCAGTCCAATGCTGCAACTGCAATCCCAACATAGTTGTGTTGCAACGAATTAAAAACTTCACAATCCATCCACATGGTCAATGGGCTCTGCAAGTCGCATATTTACATCTGTTAGCCCATTGCATAAAGCTGTGCGTCACGGCTAGGAGGCCTCGTGGTTTCCAGTATCCACCCATTTAGGGCCTGGTTGCATTATGTGTCATGGTCGTGGTGGAAATCGCAAAAAGCGATAAATAGCTCTCCATCGTCCCAAGAGGAATCACCACTGAAGGGGATGCTCCGAAAGGGAAGTGGCTGTTATCATCCATCATAGATTTATAGACTTAATCTCTTACTATATAATTATAAGCTACATTTCAGAAGAAAAGTTTCAAGTGCCAAAAGGCTGAACTGGCTTGGGGGAGGGCAACAGAAGGATATCAAAGTAAAGTGTCACTACGCGGCGCATCTTGTAAGTTTGAATAGGTAGTATTTCTCTGTGCGGCATAGATGGGGCACTCAGCAATTATGTGTTGAACTATTAAAGGGACGGTGCAATTTCCGCAATTGCGAGGAGGACGGCGTTTCATTAAGTAGCCATGGGTTACACTAGTTCGCTATGACCTATGCGCAATCGACTTAGGACAACTTTCATACGGTGCTCCCGACATCTAGCCGAAACCCAGCCTCCGACAAAGGGCTTGATGATCTTCAATTTGTCGTTATCATGAGGTGCTCACAGTATCTGCCACGCCCATGTCACACACGCTCTGATAGCGCAATAGTCTACACGGGGGTTAGCTTACCTGGTCGAGTGTGAGGACCGGAGCATCAATGAGTGTGTCCGGCACAGTGAAACCGTAGTGACGGAGCAGGGACAAGAAATCCTTGCACTCTTGCTGTAACCTGAAATCAGAACGGTAGTAAAAGGAGAGGTGGTTGGTTTCAGCAGGGACATCTCGCGCCCTCCCACCCGAAACAAGAAAGCCTATAGGCTAGAGCATCATATTTCTACGCTGTATAAACAAGGTGACAGTACCTGCAGTAATGGAAACCCAATTAGGCAGTACAATTTAGGATGGCATTAAGTAGGTAGATAGAAATAGGTTGGTTTACTTGCACTTAGGGCAATACACGCCGCCTAGAGCCATACACGCTATAGTTACTTTTTGTGTTCACTGGTGCACTTCACATTTAATATTTTTGAAGGCACAAGGCATCTACACATTATTACCTAGCCACGTTGTAGGGCTTGAAATTATGTTAGATCTCTATAGATCAAACGGAGGGACTGCTGATAATTCTTCGGAGGACTCACTGTTAAGCACAGACAAAATTTCAAGTGAAGAAAGTCAATGGCTAAAAATACATTAAGAAATACATCAATACGAGTAGAGATGAATCATAAACTAGAGCACTCTGAGAGCGCATACCTCGGCCAAGCGAGGCAACGGTAGCAAATAATTCAAATTGGCTCTGAAACCATGATTTTCTTTGTATCAACTCCAAATCTAATCATTTGTGCCTTATGATAGTAAAAACAGCGTGCACAATTTTCTTGAAAATTCGTTCATAACTTTTTGAGTCTTGTTCCTAACAAACGTTATGACAAACATGAGTCAAACATACAAACGAAGAAACCGATCTGTACCAAAATTTAATAATTTAGCTATGTCTTGTTAACATTACTAACAACCCCTATAAATTTCATGATGATCCATTTATTATTTTTTGAGTTAAGCCTACTGTACAAACAAGTATGAAATTAAAAACGGTGACAAACAAATGAATGAACAAACTTATCATCATAAAAATTTGGTCATTTACTCTTTGTGATATACCAAACAAATGATATGAATTTCATAAAAATCAGCCCATAACTTTTTGAGTTTTGGCATTGAGAAAAATGAGACTGCTAAAAAACAAGCGGACGGAAGGATTTTCACCAAAAGTTAATCATCTGTTTCTCCGAACATACCTAAAAATCCCTGTAATTTTCGTAAAAATCCGTCCGTAACTTGTTGAGTTATCTAGGTGACAGACAGACAAAGCCGACAAAAACATAACCTCCTTGGTGGAGGTAAAAAGTAAAGGGGATATGAAAAAAAAAAAAATCCCAGGCTTGTACTTAGCTTACAAAATGTTGTTGAGCGAATAGCCAGGACCTAATCCAATAGGAAGAACATAATTCAACATACGCTACCGGGGGGAGGGGGTGTGTGTGACAATATTCCAGTACTAGCTGAGAGAGGGTGCACTACTAGCAGTGTACACTACACTCAATATTATACGCTTTCAATATTAGAGCTTTAGTCAAGATGGCAGACAAAAATTTCAGTTACACTAAAGTCGGAACACTGGATATGCCATTAAGGCAAATTAACTACATACCGAGTGAAAACGGTGGTTCTATTCAACATTCAAGTAATTATGGTCAATTGTTCCAAAACACTAGCAGCTAAACTTAAACTGACAGCTACCACACCGAAGCAAAAGTGAACAATAAAATAATAAAGTGCAAGGATGCTGTCCCAACTGACCTTGTGAAGGACACAGCAATTTCATCGTAGTACACGGGTTGTGTGAGACAGCTGAGCAGCGCAGCGTGCAGCTCCCGCATAGCAGCAGTACGACAGGCTGGCACACTGACATCGTCAGAACCAGCGGCAACTTCAGGGTTGTTAGCGGCTGGTGGAGGTGCAGCCGCTGAGAGTGAAAGGGCATCTGGAGCAGCTTCAGCGTTTGTCTTCTCGTCAGGACGTGCAAAGGCCAGGTAGCGCTGACCCCCACAGGCACACAGTGATGACGGCGACAGGGCGCCACTAAGCACATCCCGAGCTGCACTTGCGTTACCATTGGAGGTGCCACCGGCCTGCGTATGGTCCGCTCGGTCAGTTACAGGCCGGCAGTGCTGGTGGCGGAGGGTGTGAGCAATGGCCCACTCCCTGACTACAGCAGCGGCGCACGTGCGCTGCAGCGCTGACCGTGAGCTCAACTGAGACAGAAGCAGGCGAGTGTAACACATCAATGGCTCCTCGGTGTTGCTGTACGTTACGCCCGTCATTGGCTGGCTCACGTACAACGACAGCTCTCCTGTGGGTGATAGGCGGCGTGTGTTACTGAGGCAATCAAATCTACTAGTATTTATGAACCAAAATGCACATGGCAGCCAATACCAACAACTAGGTATAACTAACGTAGAAAGAAACCGGCAGAGGTCTTCAATTTGGTCTTCCATTGACAACTGCATAGAACGGCAACAAAGCAACACGCAACTCACCAAGCAGCTTGGCAGCAGCAGATTTGCAAGCCGCCGTCAACGTCCGTTTGCAGTACTGACTGCCACCAATGAAACAGGGGAGACTGGGCGAGGAATTGCTTACAGTCGAAACACTTGTTTTCACTGACGCTTTAGGTCCTTCAGTTACCTGCAGAGGAGTAAACGGAGTCAGGCAAATGCCAAAGAAAGTCTCACAATCGACAACTGATGAATAATAATTAGAAAGTATGTACACCAAAGTATACTTTTTGAACTAGTCCTATATATTTAGGGCATAATAAGCTTTAACGTACCTAGTAGCCTAATTACAGCTGAAAGAGTTTACAAACTTCTAAATTCAGTTTGAAGAAGAAAAATCATCTAAGGACTCCAAAACGAAAGACTTATTAACACGTTGCGAGCGGCTAGCGACTTAGCTGGACCTAGCGCAGTGCGGGGAATTCTTTGTTTCCTTCCGCCAGTTGCGCGCAGGCGACTGAAGTGAGAGTTTGCGGGGTGCACATTTTCGGTTAGCGGAAGCTAATAAAATAATAACAAGTCGTGCCCATCGTGCCCACCGGTGGAAACTCCGCAGAGAAATGTGTTTTGCTCTAATGTACTGCAGAGTGGACACCGGTGTCTACGACTATCTGTACCCATCGGTGGACATTTTACAACCCATGGGATCATGACAGTAATCCCTGTGAAATGCCCACCTGTAGTCATGGCAGATATGACTGTAAATGCAACAAATATAATACCTTGCAACAAATTTTCGCAGCGGTCGAATTATTTGCGGCGCAACTTTTACTCCGCAGTTGAGCTCGTTCATCACCTACTCGAAAATAAATAGTACTACTGTGGCACTTTGAGTAAAGACAGAAAATCCAAGCCAAAAGACATTACTTCCACAATACTAAGCAGAGGAGCCATGGTATCAAATTAAAATAATCATGGAATGAAAAATAGATAACTAAAAAAAAGGTACACTGTGTTCTTGAGCATTCGGGTGAACTGATAATTTTGAAAAAAAAAAAAAAAAAAAACTTATTCAAGTACAGTGGTGAATAAACCCGATGTTGCGATTTACTAGCTGTATATACCGCAAAAAGGGCGCAGACATGTCTAATCGGATACTATCGTATGATACAGCACTGAAAAACACTAAAAAATGGCTCCGAAAGCTTTTATTTAAATTTCTTACAGGAACAAGTTTGATAAATGCTTCAGTTTTGTATAACAACGGTAGTCTTAAAAATGAACGGTTGTCAATTCCAAGTTAATATTGTTAGGAATCTGATGAAAAAAATCGATGCACTTGAATGAAGCCAGAGTTATTCTTCAACCACGGAGAGCTACAAATTCATACGCTTTGACAGGAATGCCTGGGTCTGAACGTCTCACGCGAGAGCTTTGCAAATCATGCTCTGACATGCTTCTCTGAAAACGAAAAAGTAAGGATAGCAGGAGACTCTGCAAAAAAAAAAAAATAAACACGTTTTGCTTCCGTTGTCAATGTCAAGGCTTCTTTCCCTTTTCATGCTCCTATTTGAAGCACAACCTGCAGGCACACCGGCTGAACACTCGTCAGATATTTGATAAGGCAAATTTATGCTAAGTAGCAACACGTTCTCATTTAATTTTAACTAATAGCTACCAGTTGTACTTTTTGTTTCACCCCGTACGTTCATGCACCGGGAGTTATTTTTACAATAAATTTATAAACATTGTTTTCCACTTGCAACTTTTCTGAGAGTAGCGATTGATACTACCCGAGTTTTCATGATCAATTTTTCATGCAATAGAAGTTATCTAAAATTTGATAAATATTTCATTCTAAGACTTAAATGATGTTGTTTAACCTTACTTTAGCTCTATGGTATCGGATAACAATAAATAACTGATACAATTTACCGCATATTCAATATTTATAAATGTAGCTGAATTCTCTTGAGTGGCCCAGCGGTGGGCACGCCGCAGTCAATGTGTTAACTTGAAGAATGAGACTACCGGTACTTCACGGCACACATGGCAAGCGGGAGCTAGAGAAGAAATAGGCGAGAGCAGCCAAGCGGCAAGTGACCTGAGAGCTGCAGACAAGCAGGACCGCCGAGTCCAGCGGTGCAGATGGAGCAGTGGCGGCCAGACACAGCCAGGAAGACACGAGAGGACACGCACACACGAGCACAGCGTTGAGGCTGCAGTACTGCAGCACCTGTCTCCACACCTGCTCCCAACGGCACGGGGGTTTCAGGGGAGGAAGAGGAGAAATGTACCAAGTTACGAGACATCGAACACACACGCATATAATAACGGGCAGGGCAACAGCAAATAGGGAAAGAAAAGGAAGAACACACTAAAAACTATTACTAAAAGCAGGTAGTAGTAAGATAAGAAGATTCAAGCCTCCCTAAATAAGTACTAAGCTTTTCTACGAGAAGAAAAAGAAGGGACATATAGCATATCAATAGAAAATTATTATTATTATATTGTGGGTTTTCCCTCCGTATTAGATACAAAGACTATATAACAGCGATCCAATTTTGCATGATATAGTTTAGAAGTTTAGTCGAACTCAAATGAATTCCATTAGAACAATCTTGGCCAGCTGCACCATGTCTGGCAGGAAATAAGGCGCGAGCATCTCCAACTCCACACGGCTCGGTCGAACGAAATCTCTCAGCCGTGTGGCGCAGAGGAGACGAAAAGGGAAGAAGACAGAAGAAAGCGAACACTCGTGCGGGGTCCCTTCCGTGGCCCCCCACACGGGAGCAGATAGGAGTCCCATGAGATGGGTCGCTTACCACCATTCGGCGGCCCACCTCGCGGAACAGAAGGGGAAATATAGAGAACTTACCTAACTCTACAAAACTAACCTCGTCAGCAGGAACTGCGGCTAGATGCTACATCTTTTGCGGAGAAGGCACTCGGGACCCTTGGGTGCGTAATGCCCAAATCAAATATATTGTGGCAGGGAACTTATTAGAATGATTAAGGCAGATTTTTCGTTTGACACCCAATCCAGAAAGCTCGCTGACGTTAGGGCGAAAGTTGCAGTGCTGTTATGCCTAGTAAATAAAGCTGAGCAAAATGACACACTGGTTGAACTACATAAATCGTCAAAAGCTGCAGAACTACACTGCGATATCTTGAGGAGACAGACGACAGTAAATAGTTAATAGCAATGTTGTTAATGCAAAAAATATTATCCTTACTTAAACGAGTTAACTATAAGCACTTGGAAAAAAAAAAAAACTGACGCCAACTCTTATGCAAGAAGTACATCAGTTTCAAACAACAATGTACTTTATATGTACACGGTTCCAAAGTACTTCTACTGCACGTGATCACGCGTCACTATGTAATATTTACTGCCCTGTATTGCAGGCGGATGCGTCAACTCTGCTAAGACCTACCTGCAGAAGAAGAGCCAAGTTCTCCTGACTAGTTTCTAGAAGCGACCGCTGGAACAGATGCCGCAGAATAGGCGAGAGGATGGCCTCGCACCACAGCTGGAATGTTTTAAGTCGCTCAGCAGCCAAAGCATCCTCACCGGCTTCCAATTTGATAGTGGAAATTGGCTTGACATCTCCGAGTGGGGACGCGGTGTGCTTTACATCTAAGGAAAGTTCGGAACTAGGCGCTTCAGCCATGGCAGCCAGTGGAGCACTAGCATTGCTTTGTACGGTGGCACCAGGAGGCTCTACACTAGGTGGACTAGACTCGGTTTTTACTGAAGTCGGAGGTACGCTGATGCAAGAGGAGCCCGAGGCAGCAATGGCTTCAGGTTCCGTAGAAGGCACACGCTCTCCAGAGGGTGCAGCAGGTGGCACGTGCGAGCATTTCAGTGGCTGAGCTGCTGACCACGAGTTGATGTGCCGCTTGCCGTGCACGTCGGTCAGGGCCACGAGTGTGGTCAGCACAGACTGACGAACTGAAGAGCTGTTGTGGTACAGAAGAGGGAACAGCCGCGGCACCAACTCCTGTAAACTCCCTTCTTTTAACCTGAGTGAGAAAAAGAGTGATGTAAGAAGCAGACCGGATACGGTATCAAGCTCTCACGGTTCATTACTATTTCAAACACCTCGGACAAACTCTACAACTTCAACAACCCTTACACTTCCCAACGTAAAAAAATTATAATTTTTGGCAATGAATTTTCGGAAGTCCATGACTCTACATGCAGGCAAAAAAGATGTCTAATGTGAATACTCCGTTACAAATATGGGAAAGGCAGTGAGCATATTCATGCTGAGACATATTTACGGTCCACGGAAGTTACAGCAAAGGCACTGACCCGCTAATGCTGGCACGATGCTGCATGAGGCTGGCGAGCAGAAGCAGCAGAGCTGGCGTGAAGGCAGAGAGATCATCCACGTGTAACAGCGACCGCCACACTGTCGAGAGCAGCTCGTGCAGCTGGGCATGGGAAAGCCAGTTGACTAGTGAAACTTCTTCTAAACTCGATTTCAGCTCGTCCTTCATGCCCATCTTCTCTTCACTTGATTTCTTCCTCTCGGTTGGACCGCCTCTTAAATGCAAAGAATCAGCATAGGCTAATGTCTCCTCTTCAACGGCACTACTGTCGCTTATCTCGCCTCCAGTATCTGATATGGAAGCCAGTTCACACGGCGATCGGACGTTGCAACAGACAGTGAGACATTCTGCTGCTACACCCACAACTTCGTCCGCCGTGTCGTGCAGCCCTAGTACACACAGAGTAAATTACGTCAGTTACAAAAGTTGAAAACTTCTAGAGCAGCTAACCAGGAAACCTACTACATAAACAAAAGGAAGCTCATGCACGTTGGTTTAAAGCTCAGGGAAGACCAGAGAAATATATCATCTAATCTATCTAATCTAATACTAAGAATGACCGTCGTGTGTTAATATACTTATATTTTTATTCACTTATTAATACGTTTCGTGTCAAGCTCTTTAACGAAATAGGCGAAAACTAGGCCAGGTTGTAGATATTGTAATTATGTAGCTTTTTCGTGGAGATCGATGAACAGCTTTCAGAAGTGGAATCCTTTTCCCTTCGTATCTGGATGCATTTCTTGCTTGAAATAACTCGTGACACTGAAACTATGGAGATATTTTCAGCTTCTCTTAGCGAGGTTATGGTACCTGATGCACTGTCTCCAGACATCGAAACATACTGCACTGTATGTTTGTTCTCAGTCCACGATGTAAAAATTCAGTACCGTAGCTGATCCATAGAGCAGAGACGAAGCTATGATTTTTCACAGGGCGGCAGACATATTTCTTTCTGCTTTCTATCATCTACTAGAGGGCCCGCGCTGTCATAAAATGACAGCGAAGAATTTGTGATGACCATCATTGATAATACATTCGTTATTACAACTGCTGACCTAAGCACCCTGATATGAGCGTTTACCGCTTCACAGCCGCTCAGTATCGAAACTTTTTTTCCCTCTCAGAGATGGAGAAAATTCATGGCTTATTGTAGCCCGATCAGCAACGCGGGTGCATTG
>LQNS02278094.1:20527303-20541492 GCA_001587735.2 Parhyale hawaiensis
AATACTCGTACAAATCAGACTAAGCCTGCGATGTCTTCATTGTTGGAATTTCAACTGTCCCTGCTTAAGATACGTTTGCCATCTTCTGCAACCTGGCCTATTTTCTGCCCATCACTTTCAATGGAGCTTGAGAGGACAACCAGAACCTCCAACCTGGGCTAAATTCCGCCTATCTATTTCGTTAAGAGCATAACACCAAATATATAAATAAATATATAAATATATAAATTTATCAATGTACATATATTTATAAACACACGATGGTCATTCTTAGTATTAGATATTAGTAAATCTTGGCGCTCAGTTTTGCATGTAGCTGCGGCCATATTACGTTCTGGTTTGAAAGTATTCCACCCTAGCAAAATTACATTTTTGAAACCTCATCTTTTAGAAGTAAGAATTTGAATTTGATACATGTGTTAAACAGCATATGGTAATCGCTTCATAGTGGACTAGTATTCTTTGATCTGAGCAAACTAAAATGGAACTTTTGTCACTAATAATGTCTGAATGAGTGTAGAACGAAATCCTTCCAATAACTCCCGCTTACCGGTACGCATTGTGGCTCGATATTGCTGAGTGATTTTTTTTGGTACATCAAGAAAACCCCAGCCTTCGCCTCATCAACATAATCATGAAAAAATTAGGCGCTAGATTGACTGGCTAAGCGCCTATGTATATGACTAATGCTATTTGTAACATATGGTTTTAGCTGAGTATAATCTGCAAACGCTGCCAACGTGAGTCGAATCACGAGAACGTTTCTCCTTACTTATCCGATTTTGTTGCTACCAGGAAGCAAAGAACGCAACGTTGCGTTCTCTGGTTCCTGCTGGCTACAGAGCAGAACTTCGCCTTTTCCAGATTTCAAAGGTCCTGAATAACTTAAGATCTAAGCTGCCATTACAAAAATTCTTCTAAAGCAACTTCCAACAGCACAATTTGGATTATATCTCTTAATTTCGAATGAGTTTTAGGTGGTAATAACGTACATTATATGAGGATGTTCAAACACATAAGATATAGTCACGGTCACAGAAACTTTTGTTCCAGGAAGGCGAAACGTTCTTGTTTTTCGACTTTTGTCAGCAGCGGGCTTAAGAGCACAGACTCCCATTACGGTGACTATTTTAAGCCTCCGTCCCCGAACGAAGACAATCTCACAGAGGAAAAGAGCAGGAGACAAAGTCCTACATAGAATGTCGATATAAAGGTGGAACATGAGCGCGAGGGTGTTTTCACACAGGTTCAACGCGGATAGGAACAACTACTAGGGAAAGAAGAGAAAGAATGGAACAGAATCATCAGGAAGAGCATGAAAAGTTTACACTTACCAAAGGCAAGATGAAACGCATGTGAGGCACAGTACGTACCAAAAATAAATGAAATGTGTTAACAAGTGTCTTACTTGAAGTATTAAATACGTTGTGTTTAAGTAAAGCAAAAATGTATTAAATACCGTCGCTGCCACTGCCCGCCAGTCTAAGTAAAAGATTCAACCTTCGTTTGCATGATGCGGGTGCGAGGGCGACATTATTGAAGAACACTTCTTTTGTTTTGTAAAATTTACACAGGTTCCTTCAGTATTAGATAAAGGAAAATTAGGATGATACGGGTCTGAGATATCTCTGAAAAACAGTGTTTTTGTTGCGCAGAATTTTCACAGCTTCCTGCTAGTAACATATAATTTTATTTCCCATATGGATGCAGTGCTCAACTAGAACACCTGAGCCAGGAGTTACAAATTCAACGCAGTCATTCTTGATAGCCAGCGGACTCTTGTTTTTTTTTTTTGCATTTTTTACATCTCAGTCAACCCACCTGACTGCCTGAAAAAAAATTCTTATTATCATGACTCAACTTCGTCTGTAAATTTTGGGTGGACAGACAGCAAAATTCAACACCGTCATTTTTGATGGCCAGTTAGCTCACGATTTTGACATTTGCCACATCTAGGTCAACTCACCTGACTCCCAGTAAATGTTACGGCGTGATAAAATATGGCGTATAATATATTAGATGTGATATATATATCAGTAATTAATTGGAGAGTATATATAAATGAAAAGATATGCATGACGCCATAATTTTTAGGAGGCGAGCCACACCCCCCCCCCCACAAGATCACAACGAATAATCAAAATAATGAAAAACAATAAATAAAATAAATAATGCAATTACGATTCTGAAAGTGACGAATAAATAAAATTTGATTTAAATTACCGATCAATTAAATCCCTTCACCAAAGTCGACACGAGATTCTGAATGTATGAAAAGTTAATGAAACACACGATATGCAATCAACAATTTATTGAAATAAATATCACAGCATTTACTGATAAGGCAAAGAGAAAAGGGATGGAACATGTTAATGAATCTCAGCGAGAGCACATATTTAAATTCGCTTGACAAAATAAAGACAGCGGGTGATGAAAAGAGAGGTCATAATAAAATTCAAATAGATCATATTTCTGCGTACCAATGTCAGACATTCTCGTGAAATTATTATTATTATTATCAACGATTAAAATTCGTATAGATGAATTGGTCAGTGCTATAATTTGTACCGTGAGAAAAGTGAAGAAACAGTGCCTCAACCGATCATGATGTAAAATTCATAATTTTAAACCATGGTGGCATTGGGAGGTTCTGGTTAAAAAACACATCTCACGCACGTCTTTATCGAAGTTTGATAAGATGCATAAATGCCAAGACGAGCACCAAGCCTAAACTGACTCAATAAACCCTTTCCTAATCCCAGTCGAACGTTGTCACTCGGATCCTCCCAAATTTGCCCTAACCAATCGTATTTTAAAATCCTGAGTTTCGCTTCCCTCGGCTCATCCCCTCATATCCACACTTTATATATTTAGACCAACCCTCGTGTTGCTCCATCTAATGCTATTTTTAAGAGGCTGCCCCACTATTTAGTTTAGCCGCTGCCCTCATTGGTTGCTTCCCGATTTCAAAAGCCCCACCTGCATTGAGCTGTCTCTCGTTTCTAAATCACGAAGAGAAAAATAAAAACTAAAATATCGATTTTTTCACTAAAATATGAGTTACCAGCATACCCGGTCTGCTGTTCCTTTCATGCACCATTTTTTTTTTTTGCAACCGGTAAAACTTGAGCTAAGTTCAAGTCTGCATCTTTGTGCATCGAAACAATTAATTCCAAACCAAAGCTGTCTGGGCTATAGACCTGAGCGTTGCCTCTTTCGTAAAAGGATGCCCGAAACCTAGGCCAGCTGCCCTTGTCTGTCTTCTGGCACTTCATCTACCATTATAGACACAGCCTAAGCCTTCCCTCGCGGAAGCGATATGCTGCGGCCCTCGCTACAGCTATCATCTGCTGCAGTCACTTCCCATTAATTACTGTCACCTTCTTTCCAAGCGGAGTTGAGTACTAAATTCGTAAAAGATTCGTCCCCAGTCTATTTGTGATAGAACTATTTTACAAAGAAACAGTGTAAATTATTTTTTTATGACACGGCAATTATTTGATCACGCAGCAACTAATTAACCAATTAAATTAAACGACCTATCACACACATATATATGTATCACGATATCATAACATAAAAAATTATGAACATTTATCAACTCCTACCCTCCATTTTTGGGTGGACAGACAAACAACTTTACAAACAACTAGAATTCCCAAGGCGGACGACCATCACTTGCGGTGATGAGGGGGGCACATTTCAACGCCGTCATTTTTTATAGCCAATTGACTCTAAAACTTTGGCATTTTTTACATCTAGGTCGACCCACTTGACTCTGCAAGAAAATATATATATATATATGAACATTGATCAACTCCTCCCTCTTTTTGGGTAGACAGACAAATGCGCCAACAAATATATTTAAATCTTGAATGAAAACAGTATCACCGCTCTTCGCTTCGCTTGCAGGTGATAAATAGATATATATATACTTAAATCCTCTAAGAAAGTAGAACGCCTCGTGGCGTAAGACCATCACAAGCAGGGCAGTGCAAGTTTCAATGACGTCAGCCGTCATTTTTGATGGCCAGCTTTCTCTAGAATTATTAAAGTTTGCCATATTCACATCTAGGTCAAGCCATCTGACTCCATGCAAAAAAAAAAAAAAATTAGCAGTACTCTATTCTTTTTTTCTTTTTTTTTTGGGTGGACAGACAAACATATATATAAATTTATATAGTGAAGTCTTCTACGAAAAGATTGTCACCGCTCTTTGATTGTCTTAACATTTTTCAATTCTAGACACGGGTATTTTTATTAATAGAAGTTATTCGAATAAAAAATACGGTGCATCGTACTAATTAAACTTGATGCAGACTAGTGATATTTGAGTACTATCCGAGTAGAATTTTTCAAATGAGAGAAGATATAGGCTATCTGAAATATTCGTCATGAGTGAGTGACTGTCGCGTTTGTTGAGCAGTTGTTTGGCACAGGTATTTAGAATGTTACTGCCTCATTTTGATGAACTGATTGAAATCAGTTGCGTCATGCATCATTGCTGGAAGATCATTACAAAGACGAGCTCCAGAGATAGAGTGTTTTTTTTTACCGGCGCGAGTAGGGGTGGAGCACACTTTCAGAAGACTTCGCCCTAGAGATCGTTCACTGCTCACTATTGCGTGTAAATAGCACTAGTCCAGCGTTTACAAGAGCGTAATGTATTGAATGAAATAAGAATTGGGTTTCATCTAATTTTCATTTTGAGCCAATTTTAGGCCCTTGGAGCTTTCTCAGTAATGGACTGGCATGATCGCGTTGGCGAATCTGCCGTTGAGAACAACTTTTCGTAGCTAAGTTTAGGACTTTTTCCTTAGATTAAACTGCAGTAATTAAAATTAGAAAGAATGAGTGATTGGAAAAGTAGTACTTGCAATTTTTGATCTCAGAGATATGTAAAGAGATGCTTAAATTTGTTGTGGATAGTTTCTGAAACTGAAGTCAGATGTTAAATGTTTATCTATCCGTGCTCCAAGCGTTTGATAACATCGACAGGTTGGATAATGGAGTTATTAAAGACTATAGAGAATGGACATGGCTGCTTGTAGAGTTGTGGACTGCCAAATCAGCGTAAGGTTTTGCCCATTTTTGTCGTACGGTCACTCGTACCATGTCGCACGGTCACTCGTACCATGTCGTACGGTCACTCGTACCATGTCGTACGGTTACTCGTACCATGTCGTGCGGTCACTCGTACCATGTCGTACGGTCACTCGTACCATGTTTTTAGTTTTTTCACAAGATTTTCCCCTCCTCTGCGCACGTTTTCTTCCTTATATAGTTCTGAAGGAATTGTTATTGGGAAATCATTGGTATACATAGTGAGAGTGGCATAATTTTGTTACAAGTAGTTATAGTGGACGAATATTGAGAACAGATTAGGTCCTAAGATTAATCCTTGCGGGACGCCAACGTTGTGTACGGTGAAAGGTAACTAAGCACTGAGCAGTATTGAGCATGACCGCATGTGAGCTGTTCTTTAGATAGCTAGCAACCCAATTACGGCAGATATTCATGGAAGTATTTTATTTTAGTAACACCCTGCGGTGAACGCTATCAAGGGCTTCGGATAGATAAAGTAATAGAAGAGTGAATTGCGTATACGATCCATATTCCGGTACATGCCTTCATTGAAATTTAAAAGAGCACCATCATGCGTATTGGTGCATGCTGTGTTGGCTCTTGTGAAGGATACCTGACTGATCAAGATGAGTCGCTTGCTACTTTATCACATGCTTCTCGAATTCGAATAGCTTAGATAGCAAAGGAAGAATGGTGATTGCCCTGTATAGTTCTCGGGTATGTCTTCGTACCTAGCTGATAAAGCGGTTATATGATAGATTGCTTCTAAGATTCAGGAAATGTTTCAGTTACATTTGAAGCGTTCAGCATGTGCAGAAGGAACTGTCCTATAATAGGCCCGAATGAAGTCAGTGAGTAGAAGCAAAACAAATACTGTGTGACACTATGCAAAGGATACAACATCATCTGCATGAAAAGCTTACTGTTGTACAGAAATGCACATAATTATTCCATAACTGTTCCTGAAGATACTTGATTTTGTTCACTTTGAGAGCAAGTACCAAAGCTTAAGCAATCGTCAACTAGCTGCAGGCTTGTAGCATCTTCCTATTGTTTTTTAATCAGCCGGTCGATGTGAAATTACGTAAGAAAAGAAGCAATTGTACGCCATCAGTGGCAGTTGCAAGTTATATATGCTCAGCAGCGGCAGCCATGTAATGAAAGCTTACATTATAAAGCAGACAGTTACAACTGCACAGCGTTCCTGACAGTTCCTTTGTTTGGCACCGGTCGATTGGAGGCCGTGTAAGCCAGCGAATCGTTGAATAACGAACGAACTGGTGAGTTGTTGCTGCGTAATACATAAAATAGAGGTGCACCTGACTGTTGGTTAATTGTGACAAACTATTCTATAGAACAACGCTGTGGAGGAGGGAGAGCTCCATCTTCCTCCGTCCGCTTATATATCGACCCCTCCTTTCATTGTCTCAGGGCCTCTGCCCCCTGCTGTTAGTTCTTTATATACAGCGGGCCAACTTACGAGAGCAAATTAGCTCAAGCTACAAAAGGTTCTCCACAACACACTAATTAAGCAATAAAATAAACTGGACCAATTTGCGTTGATATAGAGCTGTTCATCACATTTCATGTTTTACCTCGCATAACTGATTCTGCTTAGGAAGCATTGCACCTGCTGACGGTAATTAGATACGGCACGTTAGGTAAAAAAGATATATGTTCAGAACTATCCCGGAAATGAAGCAAAAACGTCTGGATGCAAAGGGAATATGAGATTATCTTGTATACAGAAAGTCATAACTTTCATCTAAATCTTTAGTTCTAACAGAGAGCTGTATCATGGCTAGCGAAAAATATTCATGTAAGGAAAGAGAGAAAGCAGCGTGTTGATGAGGAACGGGTACGGCGCCCGGACAAACAAAGCAATTGGTGCACAAAAAGAATGATAATAGATGACGTTGGTAAGACCAGGAGGAACGAAGCAATTACTTATACGTACGAAGTATATATGTAGAACAAACAAACTAATTCTGGCTCGTTACGTGTAAATGATAGAAGTCTGCACTGTTTGAACTAGGTAATTACTATTGGCTCACATCGTCATGAAATCAAAGCAAAAATGAATATTTTTACGAAATCCCATTTCTTTTTTCTTGTCTCCTATTTCGAGGATATCTCACACGCAAATTAAACATTTGCGTGTGCTAATTAAAATTACATACAAATGAGGTCAAGAGGCATACACGTCAGTAACACCATCTGCTCCTAATCAAAATCGAATCAATAAACTACACCGTTTGCGTATTACTATGCATATAAAAATGTATATAAAAACATAAATAGGATAAACTTTATATAGAAATTATTTCGGAGACACTGTAGGCTTCCATATAAAACGGAATACGCCAAAAGTTATATACTCGCTGTAGTGAAGGGGGGGGGGGGAAGGGGTGCGGAGCTGCAGTACTTCGCGTTCAGTCAGCCTGCATTTCCGCTGACCTTACGCGGTTGCGTCGTGCTGCAGTTGAGACTCTTGAGTTCTAATTTCGACGAACTCTAATGAACTTCTGTAACTAAAAATGATAAAAACTGTGGGTTTTTTCCTGGATAATTTCAGGTATGAGTGAGGAGATGCTAACGTTACGGCTTGTCAAAATATTTGCAGGCAAAAAAATATATATATATATATTGAAAGAATTCAGAGCATCATGATCATGCTAGCCATCGTAATTAGGTAATTAATTAATTAAGTTTTATACGGTATAGACACCATCTACTCAATACGGCCCATATGCCTGAGAGATAAACATACAAACATACATACTGCTTGGCTGAAGGCTATCGTAAAACGGTATAGGTCTGACACATGTACTGAGTAGAACTGGATTATAATTTTGAAGAGGGTATGAAACAACCATGATAGCTATAACAAACTATTTATTAATTTTGCCTAATTATATCGAGTACCAATGCAGAGCCCCAATACGTGAACCGGAAAATTCACTAAATTTTCTGACGCATTCTTCCTGCAAGCTTTAACTGCCGTTTAATTTTAATGTGGATGATAATAAATTCTATACCTTTCGCCATACACTTTCACCGTATGTTTTTGCGTCCGTAGGTGTTACGTGAGTGGCAGGCACAGGATCATCCCCGAGGGGTACCGGAAAGATCTCAGACCACACAATCCTGATGGTAAGAATATTTATAAATACAGTTTATATTTTCGCAAGTACACATAAGCCCATATTGGTACGATATTACTAATAACAGCATACTTCGGACATATCTGGTTAATAGAAAACTTTATTTCAACTATGTAATGTTTACACATTATGATATTATGAATTTTCTACCCAGATAAACCCGAAATATGCAGAGTAGGTGACAAAAATGTCAGGCTGCGTCTCATAATTTGTCCAGAGACTGTACCGATCGGACCAACATGGTGACGTACAGACCCAAACCTGTAGTTTAGGAAGCCTTGGTATACAGCCTCTTTTACGGACGAACCACAGTTTTCACGTTTTATTGCACAGAATAGGAACATTTGTAGAAAAACACTTTCTATTTCTCCGAGCTTTCACCTTGAATATATTGTTTCAAACATATACGGTACTTTCTCTCTTTGATCGCGGCGGCAGAGGCAGACCCACATCGAAAACTTGGTCACACAAAACTCATCGAGTTCTGTTGGAATGACGAAATAGTTGAACATAGTACATAAAACTAGAAGCATTTGCAAGGCGTAATTGAGGTTACGGGTCGAGCAAGACGCGTTTATTATAGTGACATCTGCACCAGCGCAACTTGCCGTTGCTTTAGCTCCTTAACAAAGCACACCTGAGGTATCCAAGCAGATATGTCGACATGATGGCGAGCGACTGCGTTTCAATGGACAACTATCTATTGCCGACTTGATGGATGGACTAGTGAACCGATACTTATAGAAAGGAATAAAAGTAGTGAATCAAAGTATAAGGTTCTATTGGACCAGTGATACATGAACTGACACGATGCTGCCTTCTGACAACGATTCTTTTTCACAATTTTTCAGGAATTGTCAGTTAATCACACTTCAGAGCGCGCCATTTTATTTGAGTGTATTATCTCCCCGAAATGGCAAATATACCCACTGGGGCTACCCGAGTAGCAAAAAATGTTATGTTAATATTAGAATAATGGTATGATGTAACATTTGGTAATATTATCCCCAATGCTGAAATAATATTATATTTTGCACGATTATTTCAGTGTTAGGATAATATTATTCAAAAATTTTGAAATAATATTGTTGCACAATGTTAGATGTTACGATGAAATAATAGACTAATATTGAAACGATGTTTCTAATAATATTTTAGTATTAATAAAATATTATCCTCTCATAAGTGTCAAATAATGGTTATTCTGTAATATTGAAATAATGTTCCATGATATCTTAATTATATTATTTTATTATTATGATGTCTACGTTATGTTATTATTTACCAACATAAAAATGCCAGATTATGACAGACCCTGGAAAGACCGAGGGTGCAGCTGTTGCCGCGTGGTTCCGCTAACGCTTCAGCGGAAGGATCCTGGTACAAGTTACCTTCAAGAAAAACGAGGCAATAGAGGTTTAGGCATGGACAAAGTTATTTGCCAGCTTTATCGCGGACCGTATTTGCAAAAGCAAATTAGACTCCGCCTTAGACATCAAACAACGGATGATCAGATACAAGATATGTACTAAATGCTATAGATTACAGTAGGTTTGCACATATACAGATGTAAACTCAGTGTGATACTAGTTAAAATTACATATTCAAATATTTATCTCTCGTATACAGTGAACACCATTAGAAAATAAATATAAGTGTGAAATACGAATTCAAGCGGTGATTCAATCAAGTTACAGGCGTGCGCAGTATATTTCATTTGTTAGTCTAAAACCATATTTTAATATTATCTACTATATAATAATTCACGTCGTGTTTTTATTTATTTATTTATTTATTTATTTATTTATTTATTTATTTATTTATTTATTTATTTATTTATTTATTTATTTATTTATTTATTTATTTNGGGGCGGGCAGAGCTGCAGTACTTCGCGTTCAGTCAGCCTGCATTTTCGCTCCCTTAACGCTGACCTTAAGCGGTTGCGCCGTACTGCACTTGAGACTCTTGAGTTCCAATTTCGAGGAGCCCTAATGCATTTCTGTAACAAAAAGATGATAAAAACTGCGGGCTTCCCTCCTGGATAATTCCAGGTATGAGTGACGAGATGCACACGTTACGGCTTGTCAAAATATTTGCAAGCAAAAAGAAAAAATATTTATTGAAAGAACTCAGAGCATCATAATCATACTAGCCATCGTAAATAAGTTGTATTTGAATCATATTTTGTCATTATTATTCATTTATTAATTAAGTTTCATACTGGATAGACACTGTCTTCCCCATACGGCAGGCACATGCCTTAGATATATATATATATATATATATATATATATATATATATATATATATATATATATATATATATATATGCTGATGGGCTGAAGGCTATCGTAAAACAGTATAGGTCTGACACATTTACAGGGTAGAACTGGATTATAATTTTGAAGAGCCCCAATACTTGAACCGGAAAATTCGCTAAATTTTCTGCCGCATAGTTCCTGTAAGTTTAAACTGCCGTTTAATGTGGGTGATGATGAATTTGATACTTTACGCCATACACTTTCACCGTATGTTTTTGTGTCCGTAGGTGTTACGTGAGTGGCAGGCACAGGATCATCCCCGAGGGGTACCGGAAAGATCTCAGACCTCACAATCCTGATGGTAAGAATATTTACAAATACAGTTTATATTTTCGCAGATATAAGCCCATTGGTACGATGTTACTAATAACAGCATACTTCGGACATATCTTGGCGGTAGAAATTTTTTTTCAGCTATGTAAAGGTTACACATTTTGATATTATGAATTTTCTACCCAGATAAACCCGAAATATGCAGAGTAAGTGCTAAAAATATCAGGCTTCGTCTCATAATTTGTCAAGAGACGGTACCGATCAGATCAACATGGTGACGTACAGACCCAAGCCTGTACTTTAGGAAGCCTTGGTATACAGCCCCTTTTACGGACGAACCTCAGTTTTCACGTTTTATTACACAGAATATGAACATTTGAAGAAAAATACTTCAACTTGAATATATTGATTTAAGCATATACTGTACTTCCTCTCTTTGATCGCGGCGGCAGAGGCAGACCCACATCGAAAATTTGGTCACACAAAACTCATCGAGTTCTATTGGTATGACGCAATAGTTGAACATAGTGCATGAAACTAGAAGAATTTGCAAGGCGTAATTTAGGATACGGGTCCAGCAAGACGCATTTCATATAGTGACTTCTGCACCAGTGTAACTTGCCGTGGCTTTATCTCTTAACAAAACACACCTGAAATATCCAAGTAGATATGTCGATATGATGGCGAGCAACTGCGTTTCAATGGACAACTATCTATTGCCGACTTGATGGATGGACTAGTGGACCGATACTTATAGAAAGGAATAAAAGTAGTGAATCAAGATATAAGGTTCTATTGACCACTGATATAAGGACTGACACGATGCTACCTTCTGGCAACGATTCTTTTGTACAATTTATCAGGAAGTGTCAGTTAATAACACTTCAGAGCGCGTCATTTTGTTTGATTGCATTATCTCCCCGAAATCGCAAATATACACCCTGGGGCTACATAATATATGATTGCTACCTGGGTAACTTACTGATATTGATAATTATCATTTATTTATTTGCATACAGTGGACTCACCTAACGAGGTTTGCTTTTGCCTTATTTCTAGCATTTAGAAGATCTGGTATTATGAAGAGCAGAAGTAGTTAGTGGTGAGAGTTGATTTGAGAGTCCCTCGCCGTACTTCCCATAGCCTCTCGATACTGCAGTGCTTCACGCAGTGTAAATCCGTTGCTAGCGCGGTCCGAGACTTGAACCCGGCTCCCAAGCGTCCGATGCTGAATTGCTGTCACATAGCCATTGCACAAATAGATGTACATTCTGTAGCCGTGCTCACACTAAGCCGTTTGGACGGCGTTAGTACTCCTTACGCGTCAGAATGCTTTGTTACTTGTTATCCCACAGAAATTCGTACAGCCTCTTTTTGTTCTAATTACTCAAAATTAAAGAGACCTGTAAAATTTCATGAGTGCCACTTGCCAAAAGCTACCGGACTTGACAGCTAATATCTTTTTAGTAAAGCTTTTTTAAGTAAACACGCATCTATGTTTACAAGAACGCAACAAAATGTTCCAATACTTTCTGCTACATATGGGGAACCAAATATTATTGTGTTAACTTGGCTCTTTATTTGAAAAAAAAAAAAAACATTGGCCCGTTAGAGCTTCAACTGTGCAACATATTATCCAGCGAAGCAGGACGAATATTCACAAATATATAAAGGAAATGAACTCATAGAACAGACTGTTCTCTAATCGACGTGCTGTCGTTGAGTTGATGGATACACTGACACACTGATACCGGCCGAATAATATAAATGACTTTATTATCGGCCGCATAGCTTCAACAGTGTGAGATTATAAGGAGCTGAACATCGTGATAAGTTGAAGAAAGAAATATTAGCTTGACTTGGACGTTTAAACAAAAATTAATCTAAGTACGCATATGTGGTGTTTAGTTCATTGTATGCATCGGTTCTTGTTAACTATATATGCATGCACTGGTTTATCAATAAAGGTAAGTAAAGTTTAAAACTAGAGCACTCTGAGAGCGCATACCTCCGCCAAGCAAGGCAACGGTTACGAAAAATTGAAATTGGTTCTGAGACCATGATTTTCTCTGTATCAGCTCCAAAATAGAATCACCTGTGTCCTTTAACAGCGTTAGCAGCTTCAGTAATTTTTTTTAAAGATCCGTTCATAATTTTTTAGTTATTCTGCTAACAAACATTTTGACACACATTAGTCAAACTCACAAACGTACCACCCGATAATCACCAACATTGATTCATTTACATCTTTTAGCATTACTAACAACTCCTATAAATTCATAAAGATCCATTTACAATTTTTCTAGTTATTATGCTGACAACCATAAAATTGAAAACAGGGACAGACTAACGAATGAACTGATCATCACAAAAATTTGGTCATTTACTCTTCGTGGTAAACCTAACAACTCATGTAAATTTTATAAAAATCCGTCCATAGCTTTTTGAGTAATGGCATAGAGAAAAATGAGGCAGACAAGCAAACAAACGGACAACGGATCTTCACCAAAACTTAATAATCTTTGCCTCCTAACTTACTTAACAATCCCTGTAAATTTCGTCCAAATCTGTCTATAACTTTTTGAGTTATATTGATGACAATAAGAATAACAGACAAATTGACAGACAAACCCGACGAATATATAACCTCCTTGGCGGAGGTAATCACAATATGAGGGACAGCAGCTGAAGACTTGGAACTACACTGCATGTCCAGTACGACGCAACTAATGGTGGTCCAAGTTTTTCGACTACACTTAAGCTTTAAACGGCTACATAGAGGGCCAAATTCTCGCAGTAGTCACCATAGTAACAACATATATACTCTAGTTTAATTTATATAGGTTGATTACTAGGGAATCTCATTCGAAGAATAAAAAGTAAAACCAACGTCGTAATTAAAAACATTTTGTAAACGTTTCGGATTACGTTGATACATCATCAGTACTGTGAAAACTCAAGGATAAGTATGTTTTAGTAACATGAAAGAGAAAACTAGATTAAATGTAGCAATAATAAATCACAAACCTAACTTAAAATTTGCAACGGTCCTGCAGATGCTTGAGCATTTAGAGATGGTTTTCACGGTTTATGTATATGGATTCCAATGCCCTAAGTTCTTTGCTGTTAGCTATTCTATCTATAACAAAAAAATCAGAACTACTCAATGGATGATTGGCTTCCTGACGTTGGGTTAACTTTTTATTCAATATATATACTTCCTTTACAGACACAGGAACTCTGCGTTTTTGTATACAATATAAATTTCTTATACGAGCCGTCGCGGACTACAGAAAATCAACTAGCAGGCCACTTGTGACCCACAGGCCTGTAGTTAGACCACTC
>LQNS02278094.1:20544514-20566644 GCA_001587735.2 Parhyale hawaiensis
GTTTATAGGCGCTTGGTATAACACCATCGTCCAATGATTTACGCCACATGATGTAGAGCGGATAAGAAATGCTTAGCTTGCACATTTTGAGGATTTTTGCAGAAACATCATCTGGTCCTGGTCCCAGAAGATTTTTCACCAAATTTACTTTTAATAGACTTAGTCACATACATTATATTCAACCGAAGACAGAAGATGTTCTAATTTTTGTATTTCATATCGCAGGTCGACCTCTGCGAGTGGGCTTTAGCTACATTGTCGAAGGCATCAATGCAGTGAATGAAGAAAAAATGGTGAGTGCTGAAGCTATACTGAGATTTATGACTTAAGTTAATTTTTGTGAGGTGCAGTAGATTTGACATACAGTAATTATCATAACGTCATAGAGTCGCTACTGCCAAGGTAGTTCTGTCTAGAACCCGGGCGCTTCCGATCGACTGCTTACTTCCCCTAGAGCAGCGGTTGCCAACTCGTCTCATGCTAGGGACCATCACCCGAACGAAACAAAATGTTGTGGACCATTACTTTTTGACAAAGATAAAGATATACACACAACAAGCATTTTTGTTCTAAGATTGTCAGTATATTTTTATATAAAAAGAGTATCATATTTTACTTACGACCCAGTAGAATCAAAATTATATAGTCATTTTCAGTTTGTTGACAGATACGATGGAAATCCTGCGGCCACCCAAAAAGCCATCGTGGACCACCAGTCGGGACCATGCAGGGCCTTAGAGCGAAAGCCACACCCTATCACTCAACAAGAAGCTGAAACATCAATACCCTCAATAGTCATCTTTGCATGTATAAAATATAACTGGGAACCAGATTCACATGGAAGATATTTTGGTGTTATTTACAAGACATCTCCAATAACATTAAGTTGAGATCCATGATAGTAAGATCTTGAACTAGAGTTACTCTGAGAGCGCATATCCTACCTTCGCCCAGCAAGGCGATATTAACGAAAAATTCAAATTAATCTTCAAACCAAGATTTTCTTTACATCATCACCAAAATTTGGTCATTTGCGCCTCCTGATATGATCAATAATTCCTGTAATTTTTTTGATGATGCATCCGTAACTTTTTAAATTGTTTTCTAGCAACACCATGATAAATACATGTAGGTAGTCACACGCATAAGCAGACTAACTGATCATCATAATAATTTGGTCATTTGTGCCTCTTAACATTTCTAACAATTCTTGAAAATTTTATCAAGATCCGTTCATAAAATTTGAGTTATGTTCTAACTAGCCTAGAGAGAAACAGACAAACGGACGGACAGATCATCAGCAAAAATTGGTCACTAACATTCCGAACAATTCCTGCAAATTTTATGACTATCCGTTATAACTGTTTCAGTCGTTACAAAAAACATCAACAGCAGGCATACAAACGGTTGAACCGATCTTCACCAGTTTAGTCAAGCATCTGTTTCTCCTAACATACTCAACATTCCCTGTAAATTCCATAAAGATCCGTCTATACCTTTTTGAGTTATTTTGGTGACAGACAAACAATCTACGGCAAAAACATAATCTCTTTGGCGGAGGTAATTAGAGTTTTGGATGAGAAAATTTCCCCATAAGAATTTCTGAGCTCTAAACAGAACTGAAATTGGAATGCTTTCCAGTATACATAAGCTAATAGTTCTCAAGGATTTGCTATATATGTGCTAAGCGAGGTTGGCAGCGTTATCAGGCGCGTTCATTCGCCTTTTGTAAGCAATCTAATTCTATGAGCTTTAACTTGCCCGGAACTCCAAAGCTTCTAGATTTTCACTTAGAGTCGAGTTTCGGACGGTAATTGCAAACTGAATGCGCTGCTCATTTTGTAACCTATAGCATGATTTTGTACATATTTGAACTGTTAAAGATAATGATCTTTCAGTATCTGTTTTGTTTTGCTTATTAATTACAGCCGCGTGTAGAACAGCAATATAACCTTACTTAGCTCTTGGATCTTATTCTGACCGCCTTCCTGTGGCGAGTTCATTTTATGAAATACGTAGTAATAGTATTAGCTACTAGGAAATAATTACCTTATTCGTATGCCTTGTTTATGAAATATCTTCCAATAGTATATAGAATAGAATACCTTGGCATTGAGTAGAAACCAGTAATGAAAATTTGGTGCTCCAGCGTCGTGAGTCCTGAACTTCCACAACGTGGAAAATCTCTTTTTTTTTTTAGCAATCTAGTGCTGTGGTAGTTTCAGTTGATGAAACCTTCCTAGTAAGAGATATATACGACTTTGCATTTGAACGTTTGGGCTATAGGTCGTGCTGGGGAGTGTCGCAATCAGCATTTCTAGGCTACCGGTGCTACACCAGTGACCCAGTCAGTCGCAATTCGTGTCGTATTCATAGCTCAATTGGCGACTGCGACACGGGTTATCGTGATGTAGGTCACCGAGCACAAGCGTCAATTTTGAATAAAAGGAGCGCTAGCTCAATTCATTCAAACACGCAACAAATTAACTCCGTACGCTGGAATAAGTAAATCAGATCAGTTACTTGGAACTTACAGTATAATGACAAAATTCCAATTGAAAGGGAGTTTCATGGTCTTTTGAGCTTGCACCGGTCGTCGCTAGATGGCGCTCTCACGACAACTTTTCGGGTACTGTAACCTTTTTTCAGGTTGCGGTAGCCTGGATTTGTCATGATTGCGACACACCACTGTATGGTAACGCCAAACCTATTACATGATATACGAATACATGCAATACATAGTATTATGCTAATCAGAGGTAACAGTATTATATGTATTATAAAAACCTTCCCTCGAGGGGAAATACAAAGCCTTACTTTACTTCACTTCACGGCAGCCTTTGGATGCGATGAAGAACTTGGGTGTGTTCTGCTGCCCTGGGGCTGGGGTTCGGCCAGACGTAAACAGCTGGTGAATTATTGTTTCTTGGTGCATAAATTTGTCTCTCGTAAAATCTTCATATATTGCACTTATGTGTAAAATTGAAGGGAAATCGTCTCATATGTGGCCAAAATGTTCATTTCTCTTGGCTAGCAAAGGTTTATTTACTTAATGGCTTCAGCTTTAAAATAGTCACAGGAATTGTACGTGCGCAATGTGCTTTGAGGAGCTCGACGTTATGACAGTTTTTGTTCCGGAGTCCGAGACAGTTAAAGGTAAAGTTAACCTGGCTACACACTCTGCTGGAAAACCCACACACACTGGTTCGTGCTGCAGATATAGACCAACTGGATCTACGAGTCGTTAAGAACTATGGCGCTGTAGAACGTGGAAGTTTCAACGACCCGCACCCCTACCCTCCCATTTCTGGGAAGATAAGTGCCCCCACGTAGCTGTGCACATCAAGCAAGTTTACTGACTCAGCGCAGCCGGGCAGCACAAAGACCTTTCGGCTAGCTCGTCGCTCGATCTCGGCTCTTTTAGTACACCAGCCAAGCACGCATGGAGTGCTGCTACCGTGGGTATACATGAGTATGGTATACATGAGTATGCTAACGAAATCTGTCGGATGCGTACCGTTTAAATGAACGGAGCCCTTGATTCGTGCTTCATAAACAATGGTTATCTATTGAAAAATTATATTCTGTGCGCAGACGGTAACATTCCAGCTGTACATCCGCGTGATGTGGCAGGACACGCGCCTCATCTTCGACCCCGGTAACTCGACCCTCTCGGACGAGGAGGCCCACGAATTCGGATCGACGGACGCGGAGCCGCAGATCCTGCGCATCAGCAATGATGTCCTCGCCCAGGTACTGGGGAAGCCTTGGTGACGGGGAAAATCATTACGGATCTGTTCTGTATGCTACGCACTCTTGTTTGTGATCTGTATTCAGCTGTGTAGCTTGTCCTGAGTAATGGCTATTTGCTTTTGCAGACAGATTCACATGTAGTTGAAAGCAGTAGTTCCCCATCTCCGTATACTCGTGGCTTACCTTTGAAATATGAAAATGTTTCTATAAACTTCGAACCGAAATAGCATCGTTGATTTCAACCTTTTTGCACATATGCAAATCACCATAGTCGTACCTTGGATGATGTAATAATATGTGGAAGTTTCATAATATGTTACGTTTCTCGTGAAGCACCATTTGGTTGTCAGTGGTTTAAGTAATGAAGGTAATGGCAAATTAAAGACCCTTACAATAAAGAATGATTGTCCGACTGTAGATTTCTGAAGGAAATCCGCTTTCCGTGGATATGTAAATTAATACCTACACTCGGAAAAAATAGTTAGTTGATGTGGCCATCTCCTCCAATCCAACGAATTTAGTTGTAAGGACTGAAAATGATTGATCGCTGCACTAAATATCACGCACATTATTAATTTTATGTCATAGAGCCTGGAAATAGTTGTTTTCGGCAGCGTTCCTTGGCACGTTAAGTAAAAGTTTTCTGTGCGTACTGTCACTTAGTGCGAATGACTACCTTCTCTTGTCTCTACAACCAAATGTGTTTGGTTGAACCCTTGGGTTACAGTTAGTTGACTTTCTCTGCGTGCAAAAGGCGGCTTCACACTATAGTCTTTTAGTCCTCGTGCACGGCACAGAGCGTCTGAGTGCTTTACTTTACACGTAACGGTAAGTTTATGCTTGTCTCGCAAAAAGTAAATCAAATCAGACTCTTGTTTAGCTATAAATCTGTAAGGTTAAATATACGCTTGCCGTATAACTCAAAGAGATCACTCTTTACCTGCCAACAGCAGAAGTGCGCGGAGCTTTTAAGATCAACTTGGCTGGGAATCTACACAGATAACCAAAATTTTGTGAGCGACAACTGCAAAAAGCCAACTGAGCTGACACAACGACAAACATTTTAACAACTCTTTTTGATCCCTGCTTAACATAATTCATATTCAGAAGTTAAGACTTAAATCTCCTATGACCCGGCCCTTCGAATGCCCCCGAGAATAACCTCAAACTGAATTGTGACTCGAAAAGTCGGCATTGGAAATTGGAAGGCGTCATGTACGCATATTGAGGGGTACAGTATACTGTCAGACCTGCACTTCAGCTGCAGCTGAGCGTTAAATAATTTTAGGTCTTATAATTAGCCACTAAGTATACAGTACAGGGCTGCTATATCATTGCTTTCCAATTATCTATAAGTTTCATTTGATGTTAAGCAGCGAGTTTTGAGACATTGATGTCCCGTAGCAGCTGCCGCATTGGTCGGATTATCAGACGCCCTGTAGCAAAGAAGCTGTAACTGTGCAGCTGCCGGCACCGTCGAGCGCTGTTAAGTAGAGGCTAAAATTGTGTACATTTTTTTCTTCGGTTCAACAATAGAGCGTCACTTAACTATTTAGTAACGCTGTGTTTGGAAGCTACAACCACTTTGATCATAATTTTGATAAACACACAGTCAAAGTCAGCTTGACCGCACCCTCCACTGGGAAACCCTCGCGCACTGGTTCGTGCGGCAGATATAGGCTAACTGGCCTTTGAGCAGTAAGTGCAACTGCAGTCAACCACGGATTGTCGAGAATTATGGCGCAATCAACGGAAGGTCCAATGCAACGACCAGCGCCCCCTACCCTCCCCATTTCTGGGCAAAGTAAATGCTCACTAGGGTTATAATACTTCTTAAACTCTTTTTTCAAAATCGAAGTCCAGCATCATGGTTGGTTGAACTTTTTGGCATAATTGAAGAAACCAAACTCCCATTTTCAACATTTATAAAATAGTCCCCCAGAAACAAAAAAGTATTAAATACTTATTACAGTCAATGATGAAACGCGAAACCATTATAAGGTATCAGACATGGAGTACATTCAGGGTTTTTTGTACGCAATCTGATTAACATCTACGAAGCATTGAAGTTGAAATCTATAAATGTAAATAGATACTTGATCAGTTCCATTTACAAATTTGGATTTTACTGTTTCGTAGTTGTTGATCAAATTGCTTACAAAAACATTCAATGTACTTAATGTATATAACTTGGTAAGAGTTGGTATTTCATATCATTCGCTATAATGTATATTTAATACTTTTTGTTTCGGGGGGGGGGGATTATTTTAAAAAATTATTGACAAATGAGTTTGGTTTCTTCAGTTATACCAAAAAGTTTATTCAATCGTGACACAGGACTTTGATTTTGGAAAAAAGTTCAAAAAGTTATTACCCTGGTGCATACCCATCAGCTGCTGACTCAGCGCTTCGAGCAGCACAAAGCTCGCTTACTTGGCTTGGTACTCGACCCCCAACCTAGCTGCAGTGCTACCATGCAGTTCAGCACGCAAGACTGCTGCTACCGTGGGTAAACCAGTATTAAAGGCTTCTTTTTATGGCCACGCTCGTGTTCAGCATCACCGTGATCATGATTATTGTGTTCATTGAAAAGCACAAGAACGGTCAATTATTTTGTAAACAAACCAGACGCCCATGTCTATTTCTGAAAAATAGATTTTTATCGTTGTTTTTTTTTTCAATATGATGATGAATATATTTCTTAGGAATTTTTGTATATTTTGAAGTCAATACAAAATGAACTAGCAGTATTTAAAGAATTTTCACCTACACAGGCATAAAACTAACAAAACTACCTTTCTGGGAGACAATATATATGTATTACAAACAATTATAACATTATTCAATTTATCCCTAAATATAAGAAAACATCACGAAGTTGTATTGAAAATTTTGAATTTTTACGTGTCCAACGGCTGGAATCACTCTTTGATCACGCATGATTAGCCCGCGGAGCAAATCAGGCTGCTATCAATTTTCACCACTGATCACGGTTGATTGCTGTCAGAATCACGGATCATGCGAAATCATCCGCAAGGTAGTCACAAAAAGACGCCTTAAGAACTGATAAAAATTTAATCCGAGTTGCAATGACTTACTTACTTCATAACTTGATAATTCTTTCGGAAGAGGTTCAGGTGGCTTTATGCACACGACCTATCTTCTGCAGAGGTGATGCTGCAGTCCGTGACCAGCGGGATGGCTAACAGCGAGTTATTCCCACATTGCACGTGTCCGCTTACAGCAGATTTATCTGACACTTTCAGCAGGTATGCGTCCAGCAAGTTTTTAAATTTCACAATCTCTGTTCCGGTGACATTTCGAACGTGGCGTGGCATTTTGTGTAATAACCTCGCCCCCCTCCTCAGACCGTGAAACTATTAGAATACTTCGTGGCTATTACATCACCACCAGTTTTGATCGGAATTTGCACTTCACAAGTGCGACGAATACGGTTTGAGTGTGTGACCTGGATTCGCCCATTGACGTTGACAATAATCCCTTCTAGAATTTTCCAAACATATATGATCGTAGAGCGCTCGAATCTCCTTTGAATTGAGCAGCTACATCTGAAGTTTAGCAAGTCTTTCGTGATAGTTTAATTCTTGAATACCCTGAATTTTAGCAGTGAACGATCTCTGGAAAGCGTCCAGGCGCATTATTGGAATTTTTCACTGCACTGTATGCACAGTTTGCGTCCTCGCAGCTTTACGAGATGTTCAGATTCTTCGCCCCTGAATCTAATCTTGAACACATGAGTCTAATGTAAGGGATAGGACCAGAGTATGTGTCATCGCTAGCACCACCTCTGTTTGAGTTTCATGCATGTTTTTTGTCGTAATGATAAAAAGAAAACAAGAGTATTTCCTGACTTGAGTGTTCAATTCCGGTACTAAATGAAAATTTCTTAATCTCGCGAATTTGGAAGAAAAGTCCCAGGATTCCGGGAAATTTTGGAGGCGTGTTACCTTTAGCTAAGGAGACTATGGTCAACTAAGTCATGTTCTCTGTTCAGGCATGAACATCATACTCCCTTTGGTATTAATGAATTACCAATATAAAACATTTTCTATTTAATCTCGCATAAAAGATATATGTATTGTCAACAAGGAACACTCAGGTGACCAGCGGCAGCGCCATTTACTGTATAACCGATTTGCACTGTACTGCTACTCTGTAAACAAAAAGCCGTAAAACTAACGTGGAAAGGGATGGTAACAAAACTGCCAACAAAATTCACTAAAATTTTCGGAATTACACCCCGTAATTTCCTAGCACTCCTGAAAAGAAGCACCCGGTGCCATGGCAAACTCGAGCCCTCGTCCGTCGATCGTGTTCTACGTATAGTGGCTCTCGTAGTCAGTAGTCAGAGTCTTAACTGAGTACGGTATTGAGTACATGGAAGTCAAGCTGTATTGAAACATTACATGCTTTCACATACAAATGTTGTATTTGGGTTTGATCATACGAATTTTGTTACAGTATATTCATATTGGCAAGTAATTCGCATAAAGCTATACGTAAACGTACAATAGTCCTGTATCTGTTGAATGCTGTAGTCTACAACGGATGTGAGCGGTGCGTAATTTGTCCAGCTTGAGTAAATACCGGTGTTCTGAAGCAAAGTTTGTCATAAAAATTAAATTGAACCAATAAACAAATATTATGCAAATTTCCGTTGCTATGCTTGTCAATTTGAATTCAACTTGCGAGCTGTATCACTCATTAGGGTAAGGGCCAGTTCACATGTCCCTCAAGGCAACGCGTTCAGTCAAATTGATGGACGCGATGCGTTGATTTGATAGAAGCGGCAGCAGCAAATGCGGGAGACGGAAGGATAAAGCACATCTGACTTTTAAACGAGCCGCGTCATTCAAGTTCAGTAACAAAATCTAAAAATAATAAATTTATCCGCTATAGCGTTTTCAAATCATAAACGAGTCGACAAATATGCTTTTCATCGTCACTTCAGCCTAACGATCAGAATCACTGTATTCCCTTTCAACACAAGAAAACTAGTTAAGCTGAGAATGTTGAACTAACGGCCAGTTCACACGTCCCTCATTTCTATGCGTTCAGTCAAATTGATGGACGTGGCGCGTTGATTTGATGGAAGTGGCTGCAGCAAATGCGGGAGACGGAAGGAGGAAACACGTCGTATTTTTTTGAGCGCATGGCGTGATTTAAGTTCAGTAAAGAGTACCTATAAATTCAGAATTAATCCTCTATAGCATTATTGAATCATTAAAAAGTCGACGTAAATTATTTTTTACGGTCACTTTAACGATCATAATCACTCTATTCCCGTTTAACACAAGAAAACCAGTTTAACTGAAAATGTTGTACTAAGAACACAGACGCAGCGTGACGCCATCATTGATTTCGCAAAGAAGATAATTGCTCCGTGTTATTTTCTCTATTATCGGTGTATCAGGCTATAAATATTTTGAAAATAAACTGTTCCTATCAAATTCAGGTTATAAGATTATGGGGTACGATGTGACTTCAAATTTACTGATGAGAAATATAAGCGAAAATATAAAGAAGCGAGATCATAAGTGAACGCACGGCGTCATTCATTTGAATCAAGGTCGGTACTACGTGTGGACAGCAACAGCAGTACTTGACTCACGGCTCGTGCTCATTTGAGGGAGAAAACGCATTGAAATGAAGGACGTGTGAACTGGCACTAACGTGGGGCAGGGCGCCCATGCATGGGGCAAAGCGCGTTTTCATAACCAGCAAGAGTTACTGCGTTCGTAGCCACTTGTCACAATATGCAACGGTCCGGAGGCCTGCTCCGCACCAGTGAGTGAAAGGGTGTTGCTGAGTGAAGTTGTTGAGGTAAGTTATGACCGTAAAAAATATTCTTGCCTGTAGAAGTTATTAAAAGTACTTTTTTGCTATTCACAAGATTTCTGTTACGTAGAGAAAAGCTACTTTGGATTGTTATATCACGAATAGCTATGAAGTAGGTTTTAAAGGTTCTTCCAATTGATCTTATAATGGTTATAAATCTTCTAATGGAGACAGGAGGTTTGGGGCAAAACGCCTGTTTCCAAAATTTTACCTATTTTACCTTTTCCATGCATTGGGTGTCCCCTGTTAGTGCGGGCATCCACATCAAGAATTAAAGAGCTTCAAGATACCTATCATGTTATATAAGAGCGAGGCCTCTATCGTTTAATTATGACCCTCAGTTCGCTTCTGGAAAAGAAAGTGGGCGCGCTGCCCCACGTTACTCTACTACTACTAATTTAAATGATTTACGACCTGAATCATAAGTTCAACGTATGCTATATTTATAAAAAAAACTAATGAAATTGAATACGAGATCCCACTTTGCATATCTAGTAAGACCACAGTTAAGAGAGAACAACCATACCAGGCGAAGTAAACGTAGATATAGTTGCTGGACAAGGAAATATTATTTGGTATTGGCAGTTAACTAAAATCTGTAAATTTCGAAGTATCATATGGAGTTTTTTCTTCGTTAAAGCTATGGGGTTTTTACAGTGTACCGCTTTCTATAAAAACAGGAGACATATTTAACAGTATTTTGCTCTCGTATTAATCGCGTTCATAGTCTAAATTCAACGTTGAATATGATTAATGTTCTGTCCTTCAGCGCTTTACTTGTGCAACTGAATTTTTAAGACACAACAGACAGTTTAAACAGCGTCACGCCGCAATGTTTGGGCTGGAAGTGCCAAAAAATGCCCTATTTTGCTGCTTTCGTTCTCAGTAAAAAAGCTCTACTTAGAAAAATTCCATCGTTCTACACTCGCCTCTTTAGAGTCAAAACAATAAATAAGTATTTGCTGCACACACTTGAATTTGTACAAACTTTTATTCTACCAGAAAACAAGAAACTAGTACCTCAAGATAGTAAAATATTCTACGTGAAATCGAAAGAACAAATAATTTTTTCCTACTCGATTGACTCTCTTATGCTTGTATTTAACAGTTGAATTTTCAGCGGTTACACGCACAGTGGAGATACTACCCAGCTCCAGCTAAGCCGCTCGATGGTCACAAAGTTTAACCCTTAGACGTCTATGGGCATCGAGTGGCGTAAATATCACCACCTGAGCTTCATTTGACAATCAATGAAGTGTCATAATAAGAACGTAGCGATGGTCGATACCTGAGGTTTTCAGTAAGCGCGCTACTGCAAGATTTACAATGTGCATAATTCAGTACCGTCACGGTGTTCTTTATCGTGCCACTCTCTACACCGACACTGAGCTCAGGAAACATTTTTTTTTGTTAACTGCAAACTTAGACGATAAGATTACAGTTAAATAAGATCTCGGTAGCAGTTGGGTAAATATATTACCATACATAATAATAAAAAGATGTAATGCAAATACGATAATACCTCAACTAAAATACACTAATCTCCGTTCTCATGAATCTAGTCACCAGGTTACTGAATTGAGCGAATTCTTGGGACTCAGGATTTAGCACACACGAAAAAGCGGCTATAACATCGCTAAAAAGTAACCTTAAATCCCATTCCCATGACTAGTTAATTGTGCATGAATCGTTATATTGCCAACAGCCGAAGTGTCCGAACGAATTTCTGCGATATTAAAAAAAACGGGATTCATCTTTAATTTCCGGGATTTAAAATTGACCCAAAATCGACCGTTATTCTAGGATAAAACCCTGTTCCTGACCGATGCTTGCAAACTTATATGTATGTGAGCGTAGTTTTGAAGATACAGATGCGTTCCATCAAACTGCTTTATGGAGCACGAATGAACGAAAAGTGACATATAAATGCGCTTAACTCACAAACAGTAAAAGGCCAAAATTAGTAGCAGCTCTTACTTCTAACGAGCGGGAAATGACTGCCCAACGTCAGTCAATTCTTAGATACACCATGCAAAAGGGAGACAACCACTCTAACACACGACGTAGAATCAACGTTGTGAGCTATGGTACAACGTGCTATGTACGTTGATGTGTGGACTCCACATAATGTTGTCAGCACGTTGTACCACAACGTTCTAACAACGTGCTGGGCACGTCCATAGCACCTTCTATTGAGGGGTCCCTTAGGACGTTGTGATACAGCGTGCAGGACACATCCCTAGCACGTTATGATGGCACATGCTAAGGACGTGCGTGCCCAGCACGTTGTAATACGACGTTCTAAAAATGTTATCTGGAACTGAACTGACAATGTCAGGTAGGTATGAAGGTTGTCACAACGTTGTCAGCATGTTGTCTCACAACGTGTTAACAACGTTATCTGGAATCCACAGATCAACCTGCATAGCACTTTGATCTGTGGGCTCAAGGACCTAATATCTACGTAGAATCAATGTCAAATTGTTAGCTGGGAGTGAAATGTGAACTTTTGCAGTTCATATGCTTCAAGTCTATGATGGTAGGAACAAACTTTACTACTTTTGCCCAAACTGGATGCGCTGGACAGGCAGCGATTGGCTGTGGAATATGCGAACGCTTGCATATTCCTAGCTCGTGGGCATTATATCTCTAACTTAGGGCCAATCATTGCGACTCGATAGACATTATCTTTCCAGGAGCTGTGGCGACCAGACCCATTCTACCGCCGCATGAGATCCATTACCAAGTACGACCTGCTGCAGCCCGTCGGGGGTGCCATAATGTACCCCAACTTGACGATCCTCACTTCCATGGCGTGAGTTGCGGCGCTTTCTTATCGGTGTTGTCTCTGCCACACCACATCATTACCGCACTATACTTGACTGTCCACCTGAAAAATGGCCTGTTGTAGGATATTCATTACAGTGATTTACGTAAATTTCTACAAAAAGTTCCAGAATTAAATTCCCAGATAGAGCAAAATAATCTTGGATAGAGGTCAGCACAGTGTTGGAATGTTGGATGAATGTTGGACCAGGTCAGCCGGTAATGGATCAAATGTTGGGCCAATATACTCTAAGATCTTGGGTGCTTATACATTGCCAAGCAATATTGGACCAACATTGGGTTACTCTCGGGGAACGCTTTAAGAAAAAAGAACAGCAAATCATGCTGTCAGTTTAATTTGTGTATTATTTTAATACAAGTAACTAAATATTAGTCAAAATTTTGTTGGAAGAAAAAATATACCCTACTTAATAATATTGGATAGCAATGTTGGACCAATAATAATTTCGAGTTGTGATCCAGCATTCAGTGATATCCTATTCAGAAATGACGACGCGTTGAATTAATTGCGAATAAAAATGCAGATATGAATGAAGAATGCACAAACTGTGATTAAAACTTATCTTATTTGTATAATTTTCATCATTGAATGAAGTCCAGAGATTTTTGAAAAGGAACCTGTTCACTATCGTTAACGTCTCACATCTATATTGTTTAGGTCAAAGTTGATTGTCTCTTTTAAGTAAAGAATAATGTTCAACGATGAATCAATACATTAGCATTAGTGCCCTAATATTCCACTGTCATGTAGGTATTGTTCCCTTGCGGATTAACAATCATTGGATTCCGTACTAAATCAATGGAAATTCCGAGATTTATACCTTCCCAAGATGCTGGCAATGCGTCTAAATTAAGCTAACAATATATACATGCTGTATATGCTATGCGTCAAAACATTTCTTCCGCTGAACTGACATATTTTAATTTCCTGTTGTGATCGTGGTAAAAGAATTAATAGTAACGCTAGAATTCGATGGATATAAACTACAAACTACTTTACCAACCTCATGGACATACACGGTATGTCATTAATTGCTAGTTGTCTGTGGGTTATGCATTGGTTCACGATGTTAAAAAATCCAAATCTCCAGGTATTTTTTTCATCTACCGTAAAAGTGACACTACTGGATGGCAAGATGATGATACGGAACAGGTAAGCGCACTGCCGGTGACGTACCGTGGCCATAATAGATGCCAATTATGAACGCCAAAGTGAGTTTTAAAAGGAAATGGTCACTGTGACACTGTTAACGATATTTTCCCGTAATAAGCGCGTATTCGGCCGTACCATTTATATGTAAAATGTCGACATATGCTGTGCTGTCATTACCAGAACCAGTCCTATGCTCCTAACCTTAGAAAGTGAAGCATCATTGGTTAAAATATTACGGATTTATCCTTCACCAGTTTCAACGACATCGTTCCCTAAAACACTTTAGTTGTGGGGAATTGGTAAAGCTCTTTTTTTTACAATTTAGCAAGTTAACGCCAGTCAAACACTTTACGCACGCAACAGTAACACTGCTGGGCACGCTCAGCGGTACAATAGCTGATATACTGATCCTGTGTGGGAACACCTTCGTGCATAGGATCCCCGTTTTCTATCGACATACTATGTATATGTCTCTTGTTCTTTCCTCTGTGATATCGTTCCGTTCGGAAACGGAGGCTCAAACTTTCTGACTATAACTATATATTTCTTTCATTTTTCTGAGCATTTGTATGGTTTCTGTGTATTATATAGCTATCGATCTTTGCTTTACTATTACTGTACCGAATGGAAAGAAAATGGTTTCTTTGATGTTTTAATATTTTCTGTGCAAATCTTGCAAAAACATTCCTCTATCTATCTGAACAAATAGTTTTGTAGCGGTTCGAAAGGATAGATGACAACAGATCATAGGTAGCAGATGAAAATAAATCGAAAACATTAAGCTATTCACTCATATGATTCCAGCTCCAGAATGCCATATTACTTTAGATAAAACTCACTTGATTTACAGCAGTTTGAAGTAGACAAACTTGCTTCCGAGAAGTACTTATGACATATGCTTGCGTTCGCCTGATTGAATTCATCTATTCCTTATAACAAGCTGTAATTAAGCCAATTCTCTGTCAATATTTTATCCTTCGGGAAACTGAAACATTCCTAGACCTTTCATCGCGTATTTTTATACAACCATGAAAACTGTAAGATAACTGAAGATGCAAATGGGATGATGAATATATAATTGAAGCTACCTATTTATCAACGTACAAGTAACGACCATGTTGTCTACGTGACGTCACAAGCTTATTACCCGGAGTGTACGACAGCTTGGGCCCTCCCTTTGCGCTGCATAACCCATTCCGTTATATCATCCTTAGCTGGAGGGGTTGTAAATTTTCAAAACAAGTGCTCTGTTTCATGTCCATATAATTTATAGGCCGTACTCAAGAATATCAATCGTGCAACTTGAGTTTCACCAACTGTCCTAGCTCATGGTTTACCTATTTCTGTAAACTAAATATAAACTTTTTTCTAGACCAATCCAAGCATTAGTTTAGCCCTTCTGGTCTCTAACGCTATGATGCTGTTGCTTTGGCTAGGGAGCATAAGATGGACTATAGACCATTGGGTAGGCTTAGTTTATATCCGCCCATTCTTCATTAGGCTATAGGAAGCAACGCCCTCAGAGGACCCTACAGGTTATTTTAGGCTAAGTTAGGCCTTCGGGACGTCTTTGGTTTGTGCCCATTTGCTTTCTTACACTTTCTTGCTCCGTCTGATGGTGCTTTATTCTCTTCCTCTCCTTCCCGACTTGCTGTTCAAATACTCGTCTACAAAATGCGGGAACACTGTCGCTCATGGCTTCTACATTTTAATCGGCATATGCTGTATGTTCCTCTACTAGAGTGCCATTGTTGTAGAGACGGAGGCTTAGCAAAATAATAGTGTTCGCTAATATCTGTTGGCAGTGTTCCCATAACATGGTTATACAGATGGCTTATGTTCTCCACGGTATTTATTTTACTGAATGTCAAATATATTCTTTATTGAGGGTTGGACCGGTTTTAAACCTAATACATATTCTTTTCCCTTGTGCTGAATTGCCAGAACTCAGTTCAATGAATGTTCTATTCTGCTGTTTACAGGGTGCAGATAGAGCTGGGCTGCTCCATGACTTTCAGCAACTACCCATTTGATGATCAGACGTGCGTCCTATACATCGGCAGCTGTAAGCAGTGGTTCATATCAGCGTGTAGAATTTACGTATGGCTGGGACAATTCCATCGAGATAAGCTTATCTCAAGAACTTTACCTTTTCCTTGACTTCAGTCATGAGCGTTGGTTTGGCTACTTTGGATTGAGTTTCAGGCGCTGATCCCAAATCGATGCTCTTGAGTATTGAAATGAAATTGATGCTGCATTCCCAATCAAAAAATTATAGGCATTTATCGCCTGACTATGGGAAATAGTGACAGGTATCCGACAACATCGGATAAACGCCTATAAATTTCCGTTTGGGATTGTTCGGCAGGATTTGGTTAGAGGGTCTTTCAAGGATAATTGTTTTGCTATAAACGCATGAAACTAAGTTTAAAGTTGTGAAACTTTCTCCTATGAATAAAAATTTTAGGGAAGTTGAAGCTCATGAGCTTACTGTTTATCCCGATGAAACTTTTTTAAGACCCATTCGATTGGTTCATCCAAAGTCGTCATGAACAAAAGTTTGAGGCAGGCGCCTATAGGCTTCGTCTCGTTGAACTGAACTTAATTTGAGGCGTTAGTTTTGATGCTAACTATCCATGGCACGGCCGAAACTCAATAATGCTCTGTAAAATAGAGCTCTCCACAGTCTCAAACGTTCTCGGTTGTTTTTAACGCCTGCCATTCGATGCAAAATAGCGAAACAAGCGCTCTATGTATAGTCAAAGGTTTCATACGAGTGACTTTAAAAATTGGCTTAGATTGATATGACGAAATAATCGAAAGAGTCCTTACTTGATTACGCCTGTTGTATATACTCGTAGCATAGAATACACATAATCTACCACTTCGCATAGGAATTTTTTCAGTATAGACTAGTGGATATTTGGCACATAATGCTCTGGATCAGTTTGCTGTGACACGGTATGTTCTGAACTTGGCATCGAGCAGATCAGGGTCTATAATGATGTAAATGCCACTTCGTTCTGCTCACTGCTGCCGGGATAAACCAATCCCATCGATTTTAGCTTTAATTTGTTTGAAACTTCAATCCTGAGCTTTTATTTCACCATTAGCTAAGTACGTTGAAGAATTTTTAGGCGTTATTTGTTAACGGAGTACTTATGGGGCGAGTAAAAACTTAAGATATGCTCATTGTTAAACAAGTCTTAACGATTGAGATATGCTCATTGGTAAACAAGTCTTAACCACACACATGCGCTTTCGTTCTTTCGCTTATTTCTTCATAAATGATTTTTGGTGGGTGCATATGCAAATGCGCCGAGTATGTCCAAAATGTTTTGAGAAATTGTGAATAAAAACACAAAAGCTCAGATCTGCAATAACCTATTTGATTTTTTTTACCAAGAAGCTATAAATAAATTAAGTCAATTTACATTCCAGTACAGTTATAGCGTTAAGATAAGGTTATACGACAGATAAATAATTACGCATTGTTTTCAGACTTCTACTCCGTGGACGATTTTGAATTCTACTGGATGAACCTGGGCGTGTCGCTGGACGAGAACGTGAAAAAAGAACTCGCTGGCTACGACTTCTCGGTGGCTAAGAATGACACGATGAAGTGTTTCTGCGAGAAATGTGTTCCTCGTAAGTTAAAGCGAATTAATAATGGCAGTTGAACTCTCACAGAGTGTAACCGGGCCGATCATAGTCTGCACTGTAGCCATCGCTGGAACGATGTTTCAGCCAAAACTTTGGATGATGATATAAAGATTGGGCCTATCCACGGTCATCAGAGTCACGGTATATACTATCATTAATATGTATATAATATTCAAATCAACGCAGCGTTCGAATGCATTATGCGTTAACTCATTCAATTACCTAGATGATTTTTTTTAGCAATAAAGAATTCCATCCCCTAAAGTTTTCACAATTTGACTGTACCTAATGTTAAAGAAAGCTCAGCTTCAGTAATATGGTTACCTTATCTCCAAACCTGCTTTTAATTGAACATGATTCAACGCCCGTTGTAACGAAGCGGTAGCGAGGCAATATAAGCGACAGTGTGGGCTCTACTTGAATGCCCTCGCCGCGTATAATGTTAGATATAGTCTATTAAACTTCCTTGGACCCAGTGCCTGCCTGTCTAACGATTGTCGAGTTAGGCTGTGTTTTGCTGTGGGCTGTAGGCTTCTGCAAGGACTCTAGATGTCAAACTTGCTGCAATGGTGCTTCAATATGTATCTCAGAAGCCTCATTTGGGAACCTCGATAACAGCGCTCTCCGTACAAGAAATTGTAATCTAACATGATTATTATGTGTAAATAAAAAATTATTACACTGTCTCTTAGGCCTAGTTCACACTTCATTCGTCTCAACGCGTTCACTCATCCGAATATTTTGTAGCGTCGTTGTCAGCACGACGCCACAAATGTTATAAAAATGTTGACCGTTAAATCAGTTTTCGCTGCAGGTATCACTAGCCATGTTAGGATATACCTTCAAATTTTGAGAGACATAAAACTCAATAACAATGCGCTTTTCTACTACCTCTAGGGCACAGTAACATATTCGGACGAGTGGATGAGAGACCACGTTCATGTTAGTCATGTGTGAACTCGGCTTTACTCACATTACCTCAACATGTTGTACTCAACAGCGTGGTCACCCTGTGCCCGCACCGTCCTCAAGCTGTCACGAAACTACGTGGTGCACCTCATGGGCTACTACGTGCCTTCGTCGCTGTTCGTGGTCGTGTCGTGGTGTTCGTTCTTCTGGCCCCGCGACGTGATACCTGGCCGGACGGTGCTGGGCATCACGTGCGTCCTCACCGTGTCCTCGCTCTACGCCGGCATGCAGTGAGTGCTCGGTGCTGCTGTAGGGTCAGGGAGCTACATGTGTTAGCAAAATGAGGGAAGAAGCAATTCATTGATTTAAAAATGAGCTCATAATGTTACAGAGTGGCTTGCAATGAGTTCCGAATGTTTCAGTTGAGTCAGGGACTTGCAAAATCAGAGAAGAAGATAAAGAAGAGAAATATTTTGTTAATTTAATTAATTAAAAATTAGCTTGAAGCGTTACTGGGTGGCTTGCAATGAATTTTGAATTTTCAAGGTCGGTCAGAAACTGACTTTCAAAATGAAACGAAAGTCAATTTGCTACTTAAACAATGAGCTCTGGCGTACAAGGCGAGCCATGCAGCGAGTTCTGAGTCTTTTTTTTTTTTTTTTGGGGGGGGGGACTTTTTTGTATGTACATCGAATGACGCCATTCGTTAATTATTTAGAAATGAGCTCATCCAGTTACTGGGTGGTTTGCAGTGAGTTCTGAATGTTTCAGTTCGGCCAGGAACTTACCTGGAAAATGAGAGGAGCCATTTATTAATTAAATATTATGTTCGGCGCGTACTAGGCCTGGCATGCAGGGAGTTCTCAGTAGTTTTGTTGGGTGAGAGACTTTTTTTGTAAAATGAAATAACATAAAAACTATTTCACTTCCGCATTATAATGATTTGTTGTTTTTCCGTCGTGCGCACCCGCCTTCAATAAACTTTAGTTTGTGTCTTTAAATTCAATCATTTAGCAAGCTCCAGTTGGTGTGTCCATTTTGTATCAATTTATTACACAGTGCGTTGTGTAGTTTCCGCAAGTAAATTCCCTGTCGGTAAGTCCATCGCTAGATAAATTCCTCGCAAAAAAAAAATACGTCGCAGTTATTAGCTTTGCATTTCTGTCAGTCTGACAAGTAAGATATGTACACTTAGAACGGAAATTATAACTTTATCGCAGAATTGACCACATCTCGACTATTTGGCTATAAATTTCCGTGAAAATTTCACAGAAAGTTAAACTTATGATGCTTATAGTGTGTGTAAGTTTTCAAACGACTAATCATGCTGGTTCTAGAAAAATTATGTTTTTTATCAATCTTACTAATTTCACCAAGCGGCGGTAAAAGCTTTTTGACTAAAAAAATATTCACAGTTTTACATCACCAAAGGAGCAGAAATGAACAACACAAATGAGAAAAAATATGGGTTAAACCAGAAATCATTAATCAAAAGTTTACAATGACTGAAAAAGTCTTATTTGCCAGCATGACGCCCCTTGACGTTTAATAACTTCAATAATCTTTGAATCTATGCAGCCAGTTAGTTTCTTAATCGCATGAGGTGGAACTGCCCTTGCTGCTGCTGCAGCAACAGCATTCACCAAGATAGATTTTGAGTTATACTGCCCTCAAAATGTCCCTTTTCAGAAGGGTTCAAAAATTTTCAATTGGGTTTAGATCAGGTGAGCGCGGTGTTCAAACCATCAGTTTCTCTCTCTATATATATGGAATCTCAAAGAGTCCAGATATGCTGTGGTAGTACACGGGCCGAGTGAGGAGGCGCATTATCGTGCATGAAAATCAAGTTTCGAAGCAATGAAAGGGGTATGTCAGCCAGTCATGCAATAAAGGTGTCCTTTAACATGTTACAATATGACAATATGATGCAGATGTAATTTTCACGCCATCAGGTAGCTACTCTAACTAGACCTACAGGCTACAAGTCGATACCCTATGATACCAGCCCATATCATAGCACCACCTCCCTGTTGTTGACATTTTACGCGTTGATGACACTCACCTCCAGATAGCACCCAACCCTTACTCCACCCTACAGGTCCTTCGAGGGTTGCCCAGGTTTCATCGGCGAAAAGAACGTGATTCATGTTGATCTTTAATTATTTCTCTGCCCATTCCATCCTCAAAATTTTATGTCTTGGGGTCAGAGGAGGTAATTTCAGAGGGGATTTAACAGAAGCAAGGGGGCGAATGATATAATTTCTTGTGGTTTTAGGCACTTTAGGAAGCCCAGCAGCCGTAAAAAATAATTTACTTGCTTGCTCGGACTCTCCTCTTCTCTTATTTGCTTCTTAATTTTCTTCTTTTCTTCATTGATCGTTAGTCGTGCTGTCATCCTTAGGTCTTCTATATAGAGAGACAGAAGTAACATCTTGCGTAAAACACTCCATCAAACCTAAACAAAATAGCAGCTTATATACAATGTGTTCGCTCCGTAGCAAAGATACCGTTGATACCGTCTTTCCACCTCAAATATCTGTTTCATTTGAGGTGCTCAAATTTTGACCTATGAAGAGAAANTGACAATTGCATCAAAATGGGAAGAATAGCTCATGCAACGAAATCATCTGTGGGAAGAAACTACGAATCAAGAAGCATGAGAGTGCCAACGGAAGCTTCAGATATCTTTAGTGCTACGATTTCAACTTCGGCAATGCAAGAAGTTCATTCAGACATAAGGTCGCCCTAGACTTTGCCGTAGATTCGATGTATGGAGAAGCTAATACTCGTACAAATCAGACTAAGCCTGCGATGTCTTCATTGTTGGAATTTAAACTGTCCCTGCTTCAGATACGTTTGCCATCTTCTGCAACCCGGCCTATTTTCTGCCTATCACTTTCAATGGAGCTTGAGAGGACAACCAGAGCCTCCAACCTGGGCTAAATTCTGCCCATCTATTTCGTTAAGAGCGTGACACCGAACATATAAATATATTTATATATAAACACACGACGGTCATTCTTAGTATTAGATTAGATAGAGAGAATGCACATAACAAGTTAGACATGTCTCCAAGGGGCGAGCTATTCCCCAACCTACCAAACTAAAAGATTTAGCGATTGGGTTTCATACGGTAGCTGGATCAGTAAAACACACATAAAGATCTCACAATATATTGGAAAAAGAGCATGGAAATTTAATACAAAGATGAAACCACATGAGAGCAGGAATTAAATAAGCTGTTTTGAAGAACGGCATTGACTCACGCAGTCTATATAGGAAGGAGTCCTGAGCTCAAATTTTTATAGCCATTAACCATTGACGAAATTCCGTGCGGATGGAAGTATGTATAGGAAACTTGTATCCTGTATACCATCTGATGATGAAAGTAACAGGGTGAGCAGTGGTATATAAATCTTCAGATACGATTGTCTTTGCAAAAATATTGAAGAACTGCCTGTCTGTATCTTCCTTAATTATATGTGCTGACTACTGCCACTTCAGCCACATGACAATAGGGACTCCAACGCCAGCTTCGATCACGTGACAAAGCCATGTGTTTACTCGCCCAGAGAGTGCTTGGACTGGCTCCTCCCATTAGAAGCTCCTTGGTACGCCTCTCCAATTGTTTATGAGTTACGCTTTCAGTATATAAGATAGGGAAAAAGTTAACTTGCAAGATAATAATAATAATAAACTATTTATTGTTCTCATAAGGTACTGTGTCCAACAAGATTAGGGCACAGCGCTTGAGGTTTTCATGATTAAAACTAACTTAAGAATAGTACTAAGCACTAGCATCAGAGAGTTACACATAATTATGGTCTGCTGAGAGTCACTGGCACAATGCCTACACATTATGAATGAGATGATAAGAGAAACGTAGGCTACACAGAGTTAAAGCAAAATAGGTTTCTTGGGAGTTTGAAGTACCGTTTGCAGAATA
>LQNS02278094.1:20567016-20577140 GCA_001587735.2 Parhyale hawaiensis
CTAACAATCCCTGTAAATTTCATCCAAATCGGTTCATAACTTTTTGAGTTATCCTGGTGACAGACAAACAGACAAACAGACAGACAGACAAACACGACGAAAACATAACCTCCTTGGCGGAGGTAATAAGCTGTTTTTAAAAACGGTATTGCCTCACGCAGTCTATATAGGAAGGAGTCCTGAGCTCAAATTTTTATAGCCATTAACCATCGACGAAATTCCGAGCGGATGGAAGTATGTAAAGGAAACTTGTATCCTGTATACCATCTGATGATGAATGTAACAGGGTGAGCAGTGGAATATAAATCTTCAGACACGATTGTCTTAGCAAAAATATTGAAGAACTGCCTGTCTGTATCTCCCTTAATTATATGTGCTGACCACTGCAACTTCAGCCACTTTAGGGACTCCAAACGCCAGCTTCGATCACGTGACAAAGCCGTGTGTTTACTCGCCCAGAGAGTGCTTGGGCTTGCTCCTCCCATTAGAAGCTCCTTGGTACGTCAGTCCAATTGTTTATATGTTACGCTTTCAGTATATAAGATAGGGAAAAAGTTTAACTTGCAAGATAATAATAATAATAATAATAAACTACCGGTATTTATTGTTCTCATAAGGTACTGTGTCCAACAAGATTAGGGCACAGCGCCTGAGGTTTTCATGATTAAAACTAACTTAGGAATAGTGCAGTGCATCAGAGAGTTATACATAATTATGGTCTGCTGAGAGTCACTGGCACAATGCCTACACATTATGAATGAGATAAGAGAAACGTAGGCTACACAGAGTTAGAGCAAAATAGGTTTCTTGGGAGTTTGAACTGCCGTTTGCGGAATACAGTTGGCCAGAGAAAAGAGAATCGAGAAAAGAAGTTTTAGATTTTTCTATTGAGAGCATGAATGGTAGCGTACAGAAAACAGTCGGCTAAGGCTGGGTGAAGCGAACTAGTTAACACTAGTNAAACGAGAGTAGTATAGCAAAACAAGGCTATCAAGATAACAGTAGTATAGAAAAGCGACAGTATCGAGATAAGCGTTCCTCTGCAGCGAACGCGGAAGAGGAACGGTTGTCTCGGTACTGTCGCTTTTCTATACTACTGACATGTATTCCAGGAAATAAAAATGAAGTCTAAAGACAATGCAGTTAGAATTAAAGTGCACAATATGATATGATAAGAGAGGAGAGAAAATGTAGAACTAGACATACAGTGTAACAAAAGAAATCGGAAAAAAGCAACAACAGTCGCCAGATTTTGTCGAACATTTTCATTCGATCTTCGATTGCTCAATTTGGCTGCTAGCTATACGCCCGAGAAGACATTGTCTCCAATGGTTCTTCGCATGGGAGAAGCAAGCTCCTTGGGGAGAAGGTTTGATATTGGCTGGAAGGAATTTCAACTACAGATGTGCTTTTTTTTAGCTTCTTCAAAAAAATTTCAATCAGTTTCAAAGTGAAGGCGTGAAGTTTATTTTACATGTATCATACATACCAATTTCTGCATCATGCAATGTTCACTTTGCTGCTGCTGCTGTTGTTGGATGACGATTTATAAATGGGAAAATTTGTAGCCAGGATACGGTACAAAGCGAGCTGTCATGGATTGCTTCATTCTAAAGCCCGCTGCAGACGCTAGCCTTATGTTCTTGAAATAAAAACCTCGGCTGATGTGTTGCCTCGGGCTTGCGAGTCTCCACCGCGCATACGGTAGTGAGGAAGGCGTCAGCACTCGGCAACAATTGAAGTTTGTTCACAAATATATTGAAAATTCGATAAATAAACTGCATCAAGAGCAATATTGTTATTAGGAAAAATAAAACAAAGATATTAGTGTATAGATGTTGCTATTGCAATGGTGCAATTACGTTACATGAGAAAAGAAAATTCAGTCATGAGAACGGGAAACACGTGTCTTGAGATAGTTACCAAATACCACCATACAGTGGGGAGACAGTGACTCAAATAAATTTTGTATACCACCTTGAAAAATGTTTAAATACCAACCATAATACAGTTGCCATCACAGATATTATTCTCGAAAACACTTTATAGCGATTGTGTGCTTGAAACTCTTGATAATAGCAGAAATTCAAAAGCCCTGGGTTTTCACGGCAAAAACAGAGCATGTTGCATTTGTGTCCCGCGACTGATGCCCCTCAGAGTCGCATTGGAACTGTTTTTGTCTCCAGGCAAACAGCCCCTGCAACATCCTATGTGAAGGCTGTAGATTCCTGGATGTTCATGACTCTACTGCTGACCAGCTCTGCACTCTTCCAGTACGCTGTACTCCTCAAGTAAGTTTTTCACTCACTCTATACATACAGTGAGTCTTGTCAGAAGACCATAGCCTATCATACAGTGTCATAAATGATACTGGGAATAGGACATGTTCGATAGGGTGCCGAAATTAGGTCTTCGGTGCTTGAATTGTCCGAAAATCAGACAACAATTATGGTTTCGCCGCTCTGAACCGTGTTGCAAGTGTCACAGACATCGCGACGATGAGCTGAGCCAGCTGACACCTCCATTTTGCGGAGAAAAATTGATTCTCAGGCGGGGTCAAGTATAATCAATTACGAGTCAGTGCCAGAAACTCAATTCAGCAAGTCGAAACCAACGCGCCCGTCAGCAGTTTCGGCCAAGTTAATCTTCAAAGGCTCGTTTTACCGGACCCAAATGTGCCCATAATTTGTGATGATACTTTTACAGCAAGATATTTGAGTATTGATTTTGTTGTAAAGGACGCGCTGTAAGTGTTGACTTTACCGTTCAAAGGAGGATAGCGCGGTCGCAATAAATTCGTTGGATGTGTGCAGTGCTGCCGTCCCTTCAGTGACACAATGAATAATTTCTCTTAAGCAGGCACACCTGCCCCCGCGTGCTCGATACGTGGTAGACTTTCTGCAATTGGAATGCATCACCTCAACGCAAAGTCATACTGCTATGACAGCGGTACACAGGGCGCCTTCAGTGTTATTTGGTTTAAACTTTAGCACAGCAAGAAGTGCAATTATGGCTCCTTCGATTGAGCTTTGAAAATTGATCTTAATCAAACCTGCTCGTCTTGATTGTGCTGGAACTGCAGACAGGAACTTTAAATTCGTTACTTTGTATCGCATTGCAGGTGTTAGAAGTAACTCGATTATGTTGAATCAACTAAAAATTTCATTTTACGGAGTAGCATTGAGTTTTTGAAAGTGTCACAGGTAATTGATTAACTCCTGGCTCTCTACTAAACGGGTTGCGACAAGCGCACCTGTCTAAAAGTTTTGGACAAGTTAAGTCGAATGAGCTTGGCTTGGATCGAGTTTGACGATCCAATCTAGCACGTCCTGAGAGCATGTTCGATTGGATTCGAAAATTAAGCCTTTGAAGCTCGACTTATCCTAAGCTTCAGGCAGGTGCGCTGACTTCGCCCTGCTCAGTTGAGTGAGTTTCAGGCACTGACCCGCAATCGGTTCTCCTTCAGACTTCCTGAAATTCAATCTGACTCAGACCTGAGGAATTTGGAGCAAGAATCAACGGAATCTCGCTGCTTCTGGCAACTCGTCTCGAAATGGCAAAGGCTAGTCAAGCGTAGAAGGCTGAATTTCGGGAGGGGTTCATTGTCCGAATTAACTCAAGTGTGATGATAAAAGACTGTTACGGCCCAAAATGTACATTTTCGGCGACCTGCAATAGAGCGATTGATAATTCAGATTGGTTCAATGTACAGATCAAAGCTTAACTTTTAACATATTGCATAAATTCAAACGAAAATTGGTAATTTTACGTGCCTAGTTGTGGTTTTCCAGGGCACCAACTTTTACTTGTGTGAAATTTATATTACTTCAGGAATGAACACGATTTCGACCTGAGATAGAGATTTTTTACACAGTTTATATCCATCCCATAAAATAATAATACACTGTTTGTTTGTTGTTTGTTGCTTGCTTACTTGCTTGGTCTCTCCGTCCAGATGCAAACACTGGACTAAATGGTATATCAAAAGACAGCACACGTTACTGTGCAACGACCTGAAGTACCTACTTTGACGCGCCCCTGCCGTATGAAAATTTCAATTTCATTCCTTCGCAAGCACGCCAATGAAGGCCCTGCTCATCTGTCCACGGGAATCGTGCTTGTTTTGGGACAACATTTCTCTGAGTGTTTGAGTGAAAGATTATAATACATAAAATTATCTTCTCAACAAGAGCAAGGGGTCAGGGTCGCCGATCATCCAATTTTTTTTTTTTTTATGAATTTAAACTTGAAGACGTGTGAAGTACCTCTGTGCAGTACCATAGATACTAGATTGCTCTTCTTTCCCCTAGTGTATGTTCCTTTTCTGCGCTTAGACCGTTGAAATTAAATACATGCTCAGCAAAGGAACAGGAAATGCGCTGTTGAGAGCAGAACCACGCAAAGAGGGAAGGAAATGCCGTCATTTAATAAAGTTACAGACTACCAGTGTATACAGTGTCTTTGTTATTTATTCTGCATGAGTTTCCATGCATCCATTCGTTCGTCTGTAAGCGATGTCGCCGGGCAACGGTGCGGACACGGAAACGTGTGTCCATTTAATGAATGTTAAGCTGCCGCTCACTGAGAAAATTTGAGATGCACGTAGGGGTTTCACAGAGAAGCATCAGGATGCACGTAGGTGTTTCATAGCGTAGTTTGGTGTGTCATCGCAGCAGACATAAAAACACATTTCAGTCCAAAAATAATATTTCCGCAAAAACAAAGTGAACAAAACCTTTGTAATTTTGGCACACGTGCGAAAGGAAACGCGGTTACATACTAACACGCAGATCGCCATTGTTTTCAAAGTCTCTTCAGGTGCATCAATTTTACCTGTTTTGATGCTTCTTGGTGCATCATCGGCTTTGTCTCGCAACCGAAACCCTTAAGTGCATCAATTCGTGACAAGTGCATCATATGACAGTTAAGACCCTATATGCATAATCACGATGCACTTTATTTTTATGATGCACTTGCGTGTTTCGGTTTTTGGGACAAAAATGCATGCAATTTTGATGCATCTAAGAGCATCAAAATTTCTCTCATTGTTCTTCACAGCAGGTCATACATGTTCTGACTGGCCGGAACTATATTTTCTCGATCCGTATAGCCAAGATACGAGTTCGGGTAATACTGCAGAATGGAATTTCTGTCTGCAAATATTCGCAGGCCCCGGCTGGTATATATTGAAGAGTGCTCTGTTCCTATTCGCTTAACGTTAAAAAATGGAAGGATGCTTTGTAGGGCGACGTACATTAAATAAAGACTCTAGCTAACGGAGGATCTTTGCCTGCACCAGGCCGAAATATTACGCTACACAGTTTGAGAACACGTTGCTGCATCTTGAGAGAATAGCACACAGCAGCATTCAAGTGAAACAAATTGGCAGTATCTTCAGCAATTGTTCAGCAATGCTGACTGAAATACAAACCTCGGTAGGCTATGCTATAATATTTTGCTAGGAGGACTCGCCGTCAAAAATAAAGGCAACAGATACAGGTTGTCATCATTCCTTTTAGCTCTCAAACAATAAGAGGAAGATGATGAAGAAAAAAAAAGAATTTCAAGAAGTGCTACAAACTGAATCATACTTGTATCCTAATTACAGATTGGTAGAGAGAACTCAGTACAGTAGTGAAAATTTGAAATCTAATTGTTCAGGCTACTTTGCAGAGACATTATTATCTCCTGTGAAAATTCTAAACGAAGAAAGAAAGCTAAGAAGTGCAGATAAAGGAACAATTCAACGGAATCCAAATAAAGTGATGCGTGCGGCACTGCAAAAAACAATACTAATTGCTAATGTAATGCCTGTGAAACATCGAGAGGAAGAGGCAATCTAGCGACGGGATGTCACGTCTCCCAGGCTGGAAAAACGCCAAGAAACACTTAGCACGCAACATCTCGAGCATATTAGCGATTTGTTTACTATTGATTTGAGGCTCGAATATCCGCCTGTATCATCCCTTTGCTTCAGCTGGTGAATGTCTCCAATGTAATCTATCAGATCAGGACTGAGACACAACCAACGAAGCAAGCAAACAATCAACAAACTGTGTATTACTTACTATACAGTGTATTATGATAGTACATATTTAACAAGACTCATCGCTTGACTGTAATGTGTCCTTTGCAGGTGGATGAAGGAACACAAATTGGGGCAAACGAAACAAGTAAGTTTACGAGAATTGCACGCATTTTATTTTGTGCTAAACTAAAAGTGTTTTTTTTTCTTTGCACAAGTAAAATATTTCAATTGATTATTAAGCAAATGCAGTCCACTATTTCTCAACATGATGTGTAGCTTTTGACTGCAGCACGTAACATGTTTCTGTTTTATTAAAACAATAAATCAGGCTAGATTTTCTCTTATCTCTGAATATTCACTGCCCTCTTTTTTTCAAGCACAATGTGTGTGGCTTTAACATCTATGTGCACGCTAAACAATCGGCTCACATCATACTAATTGCGAACTATCGGAATGTCACGAACCACATATATAGCTAACCCTTCCGAGCATATAGCCGAACATCTTGAGTTGTGGACACAAAAGACTGTCGTCTGAACCTGCACAGCGAACTAGCTGACCCAGTTAACCCCCCACGCCTACCTTACCTTGAAAGTCATCGGAAGAAGTCCAGGTGACGTTGCTCACATCACCTCACGTGTGTGGAATCACTCTGCTGGGTGTCTTCTGTGGTGCCGCAGTTTGCAACCAAAGAGAGAGCCAGCGGTGAATTATCTCCAAAGTGCACGTAACCACTGACCGCTGGTCCATCTGGTATTCTTCTTAAATGTGAATCCAGCAACACGTCGACACTAAATTGAACTTCGATCTAAAGAAAGATATTAGATAGGTGATGCATATTTTTATTGTTGTTAGATAAAATTGACACTGTTTTGTCCTCATCTCGCCTTCCAGGTGAAGAACTACGTCTACTCAGGTCACTCGCTGTTGCTGGGCAGCGTCTACACCGCCAGCGACAACAATTACGAGAGGCTGATGGCGATAACGGAAACCGTCGGTCGGTGGGGGATGCCGCTCGTCTTTGTTATCTTCAACCTCGCGTACTGGCCCTACTACCTAATGTGAAGGCAGATGTGGTTTCTGGGAGCAAGCGCCTGAATTAATTATTCAGATGCTCCGTTTACACGATTCAGCATTTTCGTGCAATGCGGCTGTACTCCTTGGGATTTTCCGCTCGATCATTGGACTTCACTGAACTGAAGATTTTCGCTGTTTGCTTTTTGATTTAGCTTTTGATTTCGCGTATTTGCTGCTGAACTTAGGCCACTGTTTCGTAGCATTTGAAAGTCATGAGTGGTTTTGAGTCGACGCGCATCAGGTAAAATATTTCTCCTAGAGCACGAGGCGGGGGAAAATGAGCGCGTTGCGCAATCAAGGTTGCACCGTGTAAACGTGGCTTAAACGATATGGCCGGAACGAATGATAGACTGAACTTTTGTTCGTAATGACGGGACGAAAGTGAAAGCAAGAAAAACGTTGGACTTGTCCGGTTTTTATCGATGAGTTGCTATATAAAACTCGAGATAGTACATATAGTTAGTCCATACTAATATAGTTTCGACCTCATTTGTGCATCTTTCAACGTGATGTTAGCATATTCTTGGCGTCTTGTGTATGCCAACTGCTGTAAAAATTCAGCTGTCGTATGTAATTACAGGCTCAACACGCCACAGGCTCAACACGCCAAGGTTGATTACACATCTGCAAGCGCGACGATTGCAGCAATTTTTTCTGCGTAAACGCACCGTTTCTGACGAGGCATTTGCAAAAGATATGCACCGTGTGCACTATGTTTTACATTTTTGCTTCTATGTGATATTGTGGGCCATGTGGAAGCTGTCTTCAGTGTTGTGAGCATTCTTTTGTAGAGCGGCTGTGTAGGCTGAAGCACTTATATCTGCATAGAGTAAAACTACAGTCTTCACTGTAAATAAGCGAGTACACTTATGTAATCTATCAGCAAAACAAATAAAGCGACTATGCAAGAAAAAGCAATTTAAAAAAAATAGCGCGTTGTAAAAGCGAAACTCAGGTCTAAATGCGAACATACCGCGTATTTATTTAGCTAGCATTATAGCGATGTTAGTGACCTTTGGAATCATACCTGTCATTAGCAACAAAGTAAGAGTACCTAATTTATACGAAAGAAGTAAAAGGTTTATCGTCACTTGCGCCGATACCATTCTCCTATTCCTTATTTTGCATCAGTTCAAACAGCTCATGAAATACTTCAGCGGGGAACTGAAAATTTTATAACTTTCCGCTATTCTCAATAAGTGGTGATAATGGGCCCCTCCTTTCCGATGGTGTTAGTGCGGAGTCAGTCAACGCGTTTAAAAATCGTCTCGACATACAATGGGAGAGACGTCCTCCACAGCTGAGAACACCTCTTCCAGGAGTCGCACACTCTTAACGGCCAAAGCTTCCGAAGCCACCTTAATCCGTCTTCTTCTCTCTCCCGCACCAACTACACAGTTTGACATCTCTAAGCTCCGCACATCAGCGGCGCTTGATCGTGCTTGCATGCATTCATGATCGTCTCTTTGGCAGGGATTCTTCCACCTTGTTTTCTCTTTTCTCCAGCCCTCTATATCTTTCTAACACAATGGCAATAGCTCATAGAAGGACAGGGCGTAAGTTCCGGTGTGTTTTGGGAATGGGCCTTTTGGTTCGTCTACTACCGCCTATCTTATCTAATCTAATTATATCGTAGTTCCATGCACTGTCCTTCCTATTTTCAAGTTAGAAATGCAATGTCAAAAACGAGAGAAAAGGTTTGCAACTTTCTTAAGTCATGCGCTCTTGCTATGAAATACGGCATTTGAATAAATAATTTACACTTCAACTGTATTCACTGTATAGCTCTGCTCCCTAAATAGCATGAGACGAGTTCACATGTCACCCATCTCAACGCGTTCGATCAGGTGAACGAACACGATCTGTGCGTTAACTTTTCTTGTCGCTGTACACACATAGCTGCGCCAGTCGTTCGAATGAAGAAGCGCGTTCAGTTATGACATTGTTTCTTTAAATTTTTGCTTATGTTTTGCAGCTGTTTCAAATCAAAATCGTATTCCATATTCTTATGGCCTGATTTGAAGAGGAGCAGCATATTTCTAGAATATTTATAGCCTGATCAACCAATAGAAGTGAAATTAGCAGTGAGCAATTAGCTGGGCTGTCAAAACAAAGTTGGCGTCCGTTTTTTTACAGCATTTGCGGGTTTTCTAGTGTTATGCGGGTTTATAGGGATTCCGATCATTAAAGTTACGCCGAAAAACCATAAATATCGGTTTTTTCATGATTTCTGAACGCTATAGAAAATAAATTCAGTATTTATAGGTTTTTGCTTAACTTAACTTGACTGATGCAGCCCGTTGAGAAAACGGATATGCTTCATCTTTCAGTCTCGCGCTTTAGCCGCAACGGCTTCCATCAACTCAACGCGCCGCGTCCACCAATTTTAGCAAACGCTTTGAGGTGGATGACGTGTGAACTTGACTTGCCCTAATGTGCGTTGTGTGCTGGGTATTGTCATTTTGTGCTCATTGAGACTTTCTTTCATAATACATGAAATATGATTTGAGTAATGCCGATTGAACTAGTCTACATATAAAATACTTCGCAGCCGGATAAAAATTCCATTCTACTCCAAACAATCAACTTCACTTTCTAAATAAACACATGTGACGTCATAACCAAGACCGACAAGCGCACTAAAAATGAAGTTGCGACTTGCGTTCGTGAACACAACCACGAACGAGTTTCCGTGCAACGACCACGTTATTTGTCGTCACGTGGACATGAATTTGGTCGTTTCTGCAACTTGTGGTTGTATTCACGCACAAAACGTCGCCAAAAAGAATCGGCTCTGCTTTTGCTTTTAAATAATATTATAAACGTCAGATAAACGTAGATTAAAAATGAGAGTCACTATTATCATTTACGTTCTTCAAAAATTACAGATACTGAACTTGTTACGGCATACATGTAAATGATATGCAAAATGTAATACCTTTAATATTGTTGCAAACTACAGCCTTAACTAAAGCACTAATATTCCTTATATATACCGTATATAGGTGAATGTTACATA
>LQNS02278094.1:20676860-20688225 GCA_001587735.2 Parhyale hawaiensis
TGAAAATGTGCCAGAAGTGAGGTAATTGATGAGTCGGCAATGCCGTTACTATATCCACAGCATAAATTGTTCCTTAGAATACATTGGGCAACTTGCCATTTACGGCTCCGTCTGGTTATGCTCAATGCACGTATTATTAAGCAATGCATTGATAATAAATTACACACTGATTATAAATCTTGCACAATTTATAGAAAGCAGAGGTCAGTACAGCGCTAAATCGCCAACATTGGCTCTGATTCGATTATTTGTAGGAAAGTTTGTCAGAAACATCCATAAAACGACGATGATTAAGCAAGGAAATTATTTTTGTAAATAGCGTATAGTGCACTATAAAAACGAAATATGTATCTTATTAAGAACACATTCTAAAGCCCCATCTTGAAATAAAGTAGTTCTTCTCTAAGTAAAGGCTCAGATCGGTTGTGTATACCGAACCCTAGATGATGCCGGCCCTGATGAAAGCCGGCAGGTTTTGAAAGTCCCGGATCATGGAAAAATGGGGAACTGTACAAGAATCAGAAATGTGTCTTGAGTGGTAGAACGTTCTGAAGTAAGGAAGGACGGTTAGGTGAGGACGAAAGTTTAAAGCTGTACAAAGGGTCACAGAGATACAATTAAAAATGCTGTGGTAACTTTTCCGAGCACACAGTAAACAAGAATTTTTCCTTGTGTTGTCTAAGACATGATAGTCTTATTAAGAACGATTGGAAATGGCCCAAGACTTTGTTGGTTAGTGCTCGATAGCAATACGGGACGCGTAAAAAGCTTGCGAGGCTGCTTGGTAAATACACAAAATAACGAAGAACCAGGAGCACCAAATAGTGCACATAATACTCTATGAAGTGCTCAAAAAGAATATAGTACAGTAAAGAGACTGCAAGTATTCATGAAACTCGTTTGTCCCTGGTAATTTGGCTCAGAACGAAGAATCTTACGACACTTTGGAGGACTCATAAAGTAGCACAAGTATACAGGTATTAAGGGATCTAGGAAAGGAAACTCTACCCTAGAAGAGAGATTGGCCGGAAGACCAGGAGAACAATAAAACAGAATTTGGAAGTACTTTTCGTAAGGGTTGTATGAAACGCACTAACACACAGTGGGTCTGGGGTCACTGGGTCAGAGGTATTGCACAGCAAATCTCTAGCTAGTCATGTAGTAAAAGGGTGAAAAACAGCACAAGATACACAGTGCGTTACTAAGTACCAGAGCACTGGAATCTAGCCTGATGCCTGGTAAGTGTCGATGATGATTTAAAAATTTCTCAGAGCACCGTAAATAGACATACGTGGATAAGGTTACTTATATATTATACCCAGCAGGCATGATATTGAGTTTTACTGTTGGAATGGAAAGTATAAGAAATTCACTGGCATATAGTGTCTAAAACCATAGGGTATTTAGATGCTAGATAGATTTCGACGTAGCCACTTGAGAAGTTGGAGTACTTCGGGATATGGGGCGGTAGTCCTGTTGGAGAACTGGTACCCAGAAGAGGTGACATCCAAGTGGACACGTAGGTGAATAAGGAACTTATGTCTGAAGTGTGAGGTGTCTTCAAGAGGGACGAGGGGATAATACTGACTCCCTAGCGGTGCCCAACAAAGGTCTCGGGAGTTTTTCGGCTTGAATTAAAAGAGATATGTTTTGTGGGAAGATTCTGGCGTAACAGCAGTCTATTTGTGATATTATCCATGCTTGTGTTGCAGATAAACCTGGTAAAGACAGTTTTTCGATGCATCAAGCGTATATATATATATATAAGGGCAGTTAAGAACCTGAAAACAACCTGTACAATACACGGTTTATATAGACAATTATAGCAAACGAGCCTGGATAGATGCAGACCGGGACGAAATCGGTAAGGGTAAAAAATTTTCAATGTGCAGATATGGCATTTGGAAGAATGACCACAGTGGGCCTCTGTGGGGACAAAATTCATTCCCATAATAAAGGGACTCGTTTTTCACACAGTAATTCTTTACGTAGTTCCACCTTGTCAGCCGGGCGTAATAAATCATTTAGTGGAACGATCACCGAGAGACAATTGAAACCTAGCCTCTGTTTTTTGACACCACTCTTGCCTGTGTGGAATTTGGGTTACATTCAGATATTAATTTCAAGATTTCAGGAATTTCTATGTGCTCTACGGAGACTTAACCTTTTGTTTTAGATGATAGTTTTTGGGTGTGTGGTCCCCGTAAGGGGGTGTTTCCATCTAAGTTCAAATATGAATTCCCAAAACTTTATAAATCCTATGTGTAGCTATTGATAAGTATTAATATTGAAAATGCCTATGTGGTCCAGGGAGACATAGCCATCTGGTTTAGCAACCAGTCTTTTCATTTGTAGTCCCTGTGTGAAACTTGAAAAGTTATACTCAGTAATTTCAAAAATTGAAAAGAATTTGATGTAGTCCTTGGATGAGACTTGAATTGGTTTGGTTTCTTGGTTATAGAGTCGACAGCTGGAGAGGAGAAGAGAGGGTGTGAACCGAGTCCTACTATTGCTACGGTCATCCTGTTGTAGAGTTGACAGCTCATCTGGGAGAGTTGAGCTCTCTTCAGTAAGGAGTTCAATAACTGCAGGGGTAACCCTAAATATTGAGGCCTATTCAGTACCGGAACTCGTTTGCTGGCCTGGTTGGTTCCACGGTAGTGTCGACCGGAAATATTGGGTAACCCTGGTTGCTGGGCACTGTCTGGTTGAGCTGCAGTCTTCCAAAGAAAATAAGAATCTAGACGCCGTATACCCAGTCCTATGTTAATGTCCTATCATAGAGTCGACTGCTGCTCTGGGAAAGCGGAGGTCTCGTAAGTAACGAGTTGAGTAGCCGAAGTGGTCACCCAATGAGATACTGGGGCCTACTCGATACCCTGACTAGTTTTGCTGGCTAAAATTTGCTCAGTAAAAAGTCGACTATAGCCACATTATATAACCCATTTTGCTGGGCGCACGCCAGTAAAAAAGGACGAAGGTACAATCTCGGTCCCCTATGGGAGGACAAGAGTGGCTACTTGCTTGTGGCTAAGTACAAAAAAAAAAGAATAAGAAGACCAGGAATTTGCATCGGCAAGTGCAGATTGGTGCTGTTACGTCAGATCGGTTTCTAAGGAATTAACCACGTCATTCTTAGGAGTGGACTTCAACAAGACTTTAAGTTTACCAAGTGTGAAGCATGAGTTCAGAGCGGACTAAGGCCCGGTTTATAATTTATAGATAGGATTTTGAGATGTTTGTTCAGTCCGGTATACCAATACAAACACAGGACTTTCAACTCCGACTATGATCTCCCCGCAGTTTACATAGTCTGTCCGCCGATACTGGCCTCCATAAGGTCGACTTTGGACTGAGGAAAAGAGGTAGACACGTGAGACATGATTTAGAGATCGTCGGCGTCTGCCGCTTTACAGCCTTTTTTTATCAATCTACTGGTAAAGGTCGACTTCAGACCGAAGGTTTTCGGCGAGCTGAAAAGAGGATAGTAGATAGAAGATCCACAGACTCACATCTCGGCCCGAAAAGTTGATAGGGTCAAGCTCCTCGAAGGTTTTTTGAATAGCAAGGAAAGTACAGGACGCTGTTTGATGATTGGATTGGCTAATGGTCGGGGAAGTTGCATTACTGCTAGAGTCAGCCAGAGTGGACGGCTGGTTAAATCAGAAATTGGAAACTAGATTAACATAACTCCTCTGAAGAGATGAGCAGACGAAGAATCGAACAAGATTTCGTTTAGCGACACAAAATGAGAGAACGTCTGGAAGGTCGAAAAGATTTCAGATGAAGTGCGCGTGTCCAATCCCCAGACAGACGATAGAAGCAGTGGCAGGACAGGCACAGACTTTGAGATATGGCAAGGAGCTCACAGTTGAGTCTGGGACTGGAATTGTAAGAATATTAATTGTTGTAGGAAACTCGATGCTATCTAATAATAAGTGTAGAGGAGATGGAAGTTGAGGAAATAACTAAAGTCGAGTTTGCTGGTAGTACCCTGGTAGACTCATATGCAGTAGTGTTCCGATTCGAAAAAAGAAACTACTTGAGAACCTAAGAGAGACGAGAAAGTTCGTGCTGACAGGTTTTTCTTTTTTTCAAGGTTAGAAACACATCTAGAGGGTTGAAGAGAGTAAAGTAAAACCCCTTGAAGGGACTGTTTAGGCACGTAGGTCATATTACGGATCTGTTCCTGTAGAGTAAAGCGCATTCAGCAGTAGATTTAAATACCTTGACAGAAACACAATTTCACGATTGACGAGATTTAACTCAGGTTCATGTTGATTCACTGGAGTTAGCCAGGTCTCCGTCTACATGATACGTCGTTCTCTTGTTATTCAGAACGGAAAATTTTGGGAGTAGGGACAGAGTTAATAAAACCAGGTGAATTAGCTTCAGGAACCTAGTAGAGCTCCCTTATTGACAACAGAAGGAGAGTTTGCTAATCAAAGTACTGAAGAGGTCTCGAAAGCAAGCAGTATCAGAACAACCGAAATACGAGGATCAGGAACCAAGAAAAGCTACAATATTTATGGATACGGCTAGTGGGAAATGATATCGCAACGGGAACCACATTGCGGATCCAGGACAGGCAGAGGCTGATCAACACAAGATTTTTCTAGAGAGAAAACTCATGGTCATCAAGATTGACTTAACACAAAGAAGGATTGGTAGACTAGCGAGGTTCAGAAACCCGGAAGAAGTTACGAACCTGGGATCTTTCAGTATAACCGGAATGGATCAGGGTACTATGACAACAGAAAGGTTGAATCAACGATGAGAAATGTTTACCCACGAAACCTGGCACATAATATTCTCGTCACTAGAAAGACTCATTCCGTACAAAAACAGCTGAATAGGAAGTAGCAGAGTGTTGAATGGAGATACATTATCGAAGAGGGCACCGATAGGTTCGAAGTACATACAAGCTTGGGTTTTTCCCTACTCTAAATGAACACACAGGTTCGTACTAAGCAGATAAACTAAAGAACACAGAGAAAGAGCGGTAAATATAACTTAGTATGGGTACAATAATCCTTGAAAGGTTCATGAAAGATAGGTACCTTCCATTAATGAAATACCAAAAACAGTAGGTCAAGAATACTTAACAAAGGAGACCCAAATGGAGAACCCCGGGTGCTACAGAATTTTCGACAGATTAGCTAACAATTATCCGAGAGTTTTATGGAACGACTAAGGCAATGGTGAAGATCAAGCAAGGTAAAGGGTTTCCATACTCTCGGAGGACAATTGTTACCAGTAAGCAGTAACCTTGAGAATGAAAATCAAACATGGTTTCATAATATTTTACAGTCGTTTGCAAAAGTTTAGGACCACTCACCAAATTTTACATATTTCAAGAAATATCACTTTCTGGTACAGTTTGGTACAAGTTATGAAAGTTTAGCAGATGTAAAGATTTGCAGGCTGGCAGAGAAGTGTGTTAAATTCGTTGATGGCAGCTTTAGTTACCTCGCAGCACTCACAGGGGAAGGTTGTAGCTGCAAGAGAGCTGAACATTTATTGCTCAGAAATGGGCAGAAAAGCTTCCCGAAGTCATTGAATCTCTAATTTCCTTCCAACTATTAGTGATGAAAAGCGTGACACCGCAGGTACATAGGTAGGAACAAGCGTATTAATATATAGATATACATATATGCATATCTCTCTATATATATTATTATTTATACATCATTACTCCGAACTTCATATATTTTTCAATTTCAGGTTCGGATTTGAAGTATTCAATAATCCCACACTAGACTCCTGCCTGTCTCTGAAAAAATTAAAGAAGTAGCTAGAAAGGAGCAAGGCTAAGTTCATCTGGTTGAGGGAAGTTCAAACAGAACTCCAAATTCACTGCAACTTTCAGAAAGTTTGAAAAATAAGGATTAAAGTTGAGAAGGCAGTTTCAAATTTTTTCTTATTTCAATTCCAACCATTCAATAATTCCGATCTAAGCCCCTGCCTGCCTCTGATAGCTGAAGGTAGCATACCAGAAAAGAAAGACTTAGTCCACTGCATGAAGGGGATTCCATAAGCGAATACAGAATTTAAAAACCATTTAGAAACTTCCAAATGGTTTTATCAAAATAAAAGAATTTGATTCAGAAGAGTTTGTTTAAAGTCTTCCATCAATTAGAAGGCTTGAAGCTTTGAGGACTTCCAGTTATAGTCAAAGCCCACTAAGTATAAGTGCCTAGTAGTGTGAGGACTAAGCCCAAGAAAAAAGGACTAAGTAGCAAAAACTTCGAAGTTCCAAAAGCCCTCAGCCTACTAAGTGATCTCAGATATAACCTAAATCCATTTTAGGATTCAGGCTAAGTGTTGACCGGGTAATTTATCCTGTTGCTAAGTGTCCTCAGGTCCTTCAATTCTGAGGCCAAGTGTTAATCCGACCTCTCCATTCTGAGACTAAGTCAAAAAGGTTCACTGAGAAAAATCTCCTATTCCGTAATGGCACTTAGCTAACTCTGAGTTACAGTCCCAAAAGTGGGACCTTAACAAAACATGAACATGAAAAGTTTAATCTTAATTTTCTAAGGAGTAGGAGAGCCTTGTGCTCTTTAGCTACCGGTCCTGGGACCTGGAATCTTTTTGCATCCGGTACTGTAAAAAGAAAGCGGGGCTTAGTCAATCTTTTCTAAGTTCTTCCTTGGTAGGTGGAAAAACAACTTTTAGCACTTGGTCAAAATCATGAAGTCTTGAGTACTTACAGGTAGTGAGAACTGGAATTTCCAAAGTTCCGTATTTTCTGGTGGTAGGAGAAGGGCTGGTAAAACTTTTAAAATTCTTTCCTGCCAGGTTGGAAACCAAACTTAAGATCTTTGGTGTAGCATCGGTAAGAATTATATAGTACAGTATATGTATCTCAGGGTCTCTCCCAGAGTGTCCCTGTATACTTATGAGTTTCTTGCTCTATGTATCATCTCTCTGTATTACCTGGCGTATGTTTTTCCCATCTTATGGGATCTTGTCATATTGCTAGTCTTATTTTATATCCTAACTAAGAACCTATCTAAAAGCCATGTAGAGGAAGGAACAGAAGTGGTAACGCAAGCCTAACTAAGCACTGTCAACGGGACTGTTGATTGACAATTGTTAAGCTCGGGCTTTTCCGTGTGAATTAAAATAGATTCAAGTAATCTATGTACTGCCGATTATTGAGAAATTATTGCGCTTTAGTGGATGATTTTCATTAAAACAATGATTTCTAATGGTTGAATTAGATGGTACAGTAAGTTGTTGCCTGGTACGGTGTGATATTTCCCGATGTTGTGCTACTCTAACGTAAAGCTGCACAGATGTGCTGCCTACATAGGACAGCTGGCAGCTGTCACACACATATTTATACACAACACAGGAATGAAAAGACGCATCTGCCGGATCGCAACGCTTTAAGAATGAACCAATTGTCATATTGCGGTGATAAAATATTGGTGAAATTTGCGGAAAATACAGATTTAAAAGAGACCTCATCTCATGTTCGAGGCTTTTGTTTAGCAAACCTAAATATGGCAAATTCAGGTAACATTTGTCTTTTGCAACAGTTGGCATCAGCATATTACGGCAGTACTTGCGATCTAAAAACTTCCTTAACAAAACATTAACTAATTTTGATGGGTAGTAATTACCTAAAAAATACTTCTTAAGATATACCTACTACTTCTTGATGGAACAAGTGAAATGAACTAGATATACGATAAGCTCTGTTTAGCAGGGTGGAAATAATTGTGGATTTGTACTTGTTGAAGATATTACTGAAAAAGTTAGTGCCAAGGCCTGAAAATGTTGGCTTACGGTACACAGAGGTTAAAAAATTATTTCCATTTCTGGTAACAAGTACATCTAAGAACGAGAGGCTGCTATTTTGTTCTGTTTCAATTGCAAACTTTATTTTGTGATGTTTATCATTAAAGTAGTAATGGAATATTTGTGCTTGTTGTTCACTTTCAAATAAAAGAAACGTGTCCTCCAGATATCGACAATAAAACGGAGGCTTAGATTCTACTGGGCAATTTGTAAGGTGAGTCTGCTCAAAATTATTTAAGAATATATTTGCAACTATAGGTGACAGTGCTGAACACATCGCTAAGCCATCGATTTGTTGGTAGATCTTTCCGTCAAACTTAAAATAAGTATCCAATAGTGCTAGTTCTTAAAGTTTTTTGAATTGTGCTCTATTAAAACTATAGTAATTTAGATTACCATCGCTGAATATTCTATCTAGAATTATATTGATTGCCTCCAATACTGGTATATTCGTATACAGTGATTCCACATCCAAACTACACATGAATTTGTTGCTTGCATTTTCTCTATTACATATGGTCTCTGCAAAACTATGTGACTGCTTCACAGTATATTCATTCTCTGCGAAAGGGNCAGCAACGGAACAAGAAGCTTGCCGAGATTGAAGTTGGGCGTTCCACAAGCTGACATGATTGGTCGTAAGGGACAATTATCTTTGTTGATCTTTGGTAGCTCATACAATGAACCTAGTCTGCAACCACTCGCAAATGAACTGTTATAAAAGTCCCCAGAAATTGCTTCTTTCTTTCTGAAAGTACAAAGTGCATTGTTAACCTTATCTTCTAATTTTAAAATGAGTTTTTTCTCGTCAACGGTAAGAATGTTAAATTTTGTACTGTCGTTCAGTATTGCACACATTTTTTCTTTGTACTTTTGTCTATCAAGTATCACAACCCCGTTCCCCTTATCTGGTCTGGTTACATATACAGTTTTGTCACTAGCCAGGTTCTTGAGCGTTGCAAAATCCTTCTTTGAGAACAGTGGACAATAGTATTGAGAAGATTTAAAACTATGATAAAATCTATTAGCAATGAATTTTAGCTGTTTTGAGAAATTTTCCATGGCATTGTTAACATGACTTGTTATTTGAAGTCTTTGGCAACATGCAACATTTAAAAAATCGTTCAAAACATAAATAGTAGTTAGATAAGCCTAGCTTTTACACAGGTAATGCAAAGTCTAATACTAAAAGTAACAGTCTGCATTCCTCTTTCATTAGGTTTCTGTTCGAAAGGTTGTGAATCACTTTACTTGCATCAAGACTCGACGATAAACCTCTAATGCCTAAATTTTGGAGCTTACAAAGATGGGTTGCCGTCAACTGTTCCTTCTTCTGTCGTTGTTTGCATTGTACCCACAGTTTGAGACATGAGAAATCCAGTGCGCTTGTAGTTCACCTTAGTTCATTTTCCTGTTGTGTAAGTTCCTTTTCCTTTCTAGCAATATCCTTTTGTTTTTTGTTCATTTCCATCTGTAGAAGCTTTTTCTGCCAGGCCTTGCACATGGATGAGGTTTCCAGCGATCTCCAATATATCTTGAATTTCAAGAATTTTGGGATCGTTTCATATGAAAAGCAGGCCGTCAAAAACTGTAGATCACACTGCAACTTGTCTTGCTTTCTCCATAGCTTCTCGTTCAAGCGAAAATTGCACAAAACTGGCGCTTCATAACGTGCTCGTAATTTAATTCCTATTGACTGGTCACTAGGGAACCGAATTCGTCAGATAAAAAGGAGAACCAAGCTAATTATAAAAAACATGTTTATTATCTATATCACAAACGTTTCAGATCATAACATATCCATCATCAGTGAAGTAAATGCTTGGTAACGGGAGTTTCTATGTATTAATACGCTTGTTCTTACCTATGTAGCTACCTGCGGTGTGTGTCACGCTTTTCATCACTAATAGATGGAAGGAAATTAGAATTTGATGACTTCAGGAAGCTGGGTTTCTATGATACGGCGGGGGTCAGCAGTACTGTGCAGCTGGGCAAGGTCTTTTTAACTATTTTTCTTTTTTGGCTGAGCTCTCCTGTATAAACGTGTTTCGCTATTTGTTGCTATAGCGTGATAATTCAATGGTTTTTGGTTAGACGGGGCAGCTTCACTGGGAACATTAATGTAGCCAGGGAAATTTCCATGGGGGGAGGAGTAAGGAAACTGCTTGACAAAACAAAGTATTCTCTAAGCAATGCAACCTTGTCAAGGCCTCATTTTCAGTAAATGGCGGGAGGGGGGTTGAGAGTTAAGGAAGGGAGTGCGTCCTCCCACGCTCCCGGCCCCATGGCTACGCCCCTGCTGGGAATTATCAGCCAAAATAATTAGATGGTCTTTATATAAAATCCGAGGGTTGTAGAGTAAGTGCGGTATTACCATACTAAAATATGAATGTTTCATGGGTGCATCTGAAAAGCTTTGCACAGCCATGAAAGTTTCACGGGTACAGCTTGTAAAATAATGAAAATAACAATAAATAAATAACATGCCTGTTCCAAGAGAGCTGCTCCAAAGAGAAGGTACAGCTCAAAAGTTCAGGAGGGAACAGAATCAACAAAGCAAGAGTCTTACCCTAATCAACAAAACCAGCAATCTGGGTCCTGCCCCTTTTTCGAGTAATAAAGCAAAGATACATAATAAATAGTTCGGGAAGATGCGCCTGTGGTAGGTCAATCGAGAACTCGGGACAGTCCCTACTTTTTCTACTAAAAATAAATATGTTCCGGCTAAAATAAGACTGAACAAAAACAAAACGACTGCCTTAACCGGCTTAGGGGGAGTGCAAAGCAAATAAACAAATCAGGGTAAGATCAACAAAGATTGACAGCACCCTACACATCAGGATGCCTCAGAATCTCTCCCTGCTCTGCAAGCTGTGCTGTTGATATGTCTGTGCTACCCGACAGAGGTACTTTGCCGAAAGCGAGCCACTGCAAATAGGCTGAATATTCCAATGAACTCTTCTGCAGTGGTGAGCGAAAGGCTGAGTTCCTCTGGAGGTTAAACCTATCCAAAAGCTCATATGTTCTGGGCTTCATAGTAGCGCGATGCTTGCTCGTCGTCCGGAATGAGGCTCAGGGGTCGGGTGCCTACCTGTATACCAGTGGGTCTGAGAGGGGGTGGAGCCAATAAAAATTTGGGGAAAAAAATTTAATGTGAAGTAACTTTAGTACCTGCTCAGGGACATGAACAGAGTTAGCAAATTTTAGTAGTTCTTATCTTAACATGCACAAGCGGGATGTTAGTATGTTCTTAAGAGTATATTACAATCTACTCTGTTATACTAAGAGTACAGAAGAACTACTGGGGGTACAGCTCTTATACTTACACAAGACCGTACTCCACAATTTTGGCCAAGTCCAAAAAATATATACATATATTTAAATAGAATTAAAAATAAAAAAAAAATAAAAAAACGGCAAGAGTATTTACCTGTTGATAACAAATTGTGGCAACTCACCTGTCTTCCTGATATGGAGTAACCTACTAAACGCAGGTTGTGGTGCTACCCAACAGAGATACCGTGCCTTTTGCTTACCACTCCAAAAGAGTTCATTG
>LQNS02278094.1:20699430-20710049 GCA_001587735.2 Parhyale hawaiensis
TCTGGATGCTTACAGAGGTCTCTCCAGTCTCAGCCAAAGTAATTTAGAAGTAAGTCTACTGCTTTGATAGAACGAAGAGCGTCACCGTGACTGTTTGAAACCTGACAACATTCAAAGGTGTTGTGCCTGCATGCTTATGTTCTCGCATTCGCTTCCACACCAGGCAGATGAATTCTTCCATAGCTGGTCTTGCAGTATCAGCGTTTTTGACAGTGTCACAGCACTACGGGGTCGCTGGCGTTATCGGATGTAGTAGTAAAAGAAAATTTACTATCGCATCAGGGACACAATGTCTATATCGCGCCGAAGTATTCCTGTGGTGTAACACAGCCTCGTGCTTCACTAGGATGCGAAGTACATCTCGTTTTATGTTATCAATGATTGTTATCTCGGCTTTTCTGCCGGTAGGTCTAAGTGGTCCGTGCGCTACTGACGGCCTTATCAGAAATGGGGACAGGCAGGGAGGGGTCACAGTTGTCTCAGGAACCTTTCGTCTCTGAACCTGAAAGCATTTCTTGTCAGGTAACTTACTCTTAGCATTTCAGCTTCAAGTTGTGTATGAAATTTGCGCAAGTGTTTCGTCCTCCCAGAAGAAAGTTGTGGTGGTTTCGGCTTCTGATAAAATTTTGACCCACGCTTTAGTAAGATGATTCCGATATTCAGCTATGCATTCAAACCGCCGAAAAGTCATGATAAAAGTTAAAACATGCTTTTGGTAATTGAATTGTACTAAACTTTCTGATGTCCTCACTTGCCCTCTCCACTTAGAATGCATAATTACTCCGCGTCAAGTCCGCTGCACACGAGAGGCAAAATTCAAGAATATTTCAACCTACCCTTCTGATTAAGTTCTCGCGGACTCGGTTTCGATTTTTTACTGCGGTTTTCTCATTATTTAAGGTACCAATTGTAGAGTGCCGATTCCCTCTTAATTTGGAGTGAGTTTAAATTCGCAATGACGTAAATATCTATTGAAGCGATTCTCAAACACATTAAGCTGCTGTTACAGTCACTGAAACTTTTCTTCTGAGAACGTGAAACGTTTCGGTCGGTATTTCAGCTTTTGTGCGACGAGCTTTACGGCACAGTAGATCCTCTCTAACAGAGACTCCCAAAACAGAGAAAACTCAAGGTGTCTACAAGGTGCTAAAAGTGCTAAAAAGTACTAAAAAGTGCTAAAATGGCAGAGGTGCTAAAAAATATGCTAAATAGTGCTAAAATTTGCAAGAAGGTGCTAAATTATTCTGCTACATACAGAAAAGTGTTTTTTTAAAGATATACCTTCTGAGACTTCTATGGCTTGTTGATTACAATAGCTACTTGCTCATCTCCGTTCATACAATGCAAATTAGTTNTACATACTGTAGAACTTGTCATCTTGGCACTGGGACTCTGTCCCTGTCTACTGTTTAGGTGTTCCACCGTAGATATTTTTATTGAAATACTGCGTAGGATTGCTCTCTTCCTATGCCCTACGGAATATTTTGTGCTCAGAAATCCCTAAGCTAAAAATATACCTCTAGTAATCTTCATTGTAACAGATACCATACGTTTCTGTGGCATATGTCTTTCCAACAGCTTAACTGTAGTGTAGGCACCTTTTCATGCAATGATGTTCCTGCCGTCTTCAAGTTGATAGAATTTTCGTTTTGTGCAGGAATACGACGGCCCGTCGCCCTCGTTTGGTTTAGGCTTCTTAATGGAATGCGGTCTAATTGCCAGTCAGGTAAGTTGATTTAGTTAATGTAGGCGCGTTTGTTGTACTCAAGTATTTAGCTAAAAGCTGTGGGAGTGTTTTAACTTTTTCATGCCTGAATTATCTCCTGCTGTTATATAAAGCAACTTTTTGGCAAAGATGACCTCCTGAGTGGTTATAGCTTACCAAACATGCAACACATATAATATGACTTTTTGAGTTATGGTAGTAAGAAAAAAGATGCAGACAAACAAACGGCTGAGAGGATCGTCACCAAAAGTTTATCATCTGTTGAGCCTAACATGCCTAACAATCCCTGCATGTTTTGTAAAGATCCTTCCATAACTTTTTTGTTATCTTGGCAACAGGCAAACAGACAGACAGTTAGACTGTGGGACGGTAGACAGACACAGACAAACAGTCTCTCTCTGTCTAATTGTGTGTCTGACTGTCTCTTTGTCTCTCACCAAGATATGTAAAAAAAAACTATGAACGGATCTGTACGAAATTTGCAGGGATTGTTGGGCATGTAAGGAGTAACAGATGATTCATTTTTGGTGAAGATCCGTTCCTACGTTTATTTGTCTGCCACTTTTTCCTCTTAGTACCATATCTCGAAAAGTTATAAACAGATTTTAATGAAATTTATATGAGTTGTTAGGTATATCACAAAGAATAAATGACCAAATTTTTGTGATGATCTGTATGTTTGCTTGTCTATGTGTTTGATTTTATGATTGTTAGCAACATAACTCAAGTTATGAATGGATCTTTATGAAATTTACAGGAATGTTGAAAGACATAAATGATCAAATTTTGGTGATGATCGGTTGATCTGTTTGACTAATATTTGTTAGCATTATAACTCGATAAGTTAAGAACGGATCTTCAAGAAATTACAGAAGTTGTTTTTACTGTCAAAAGGCATCAACTATTACATTTTGTGCTGATACAATGGAAATCATAGTTTCAGAACCAATTTCAATTTTTCATTGCCGTTGCTTTGCTTGGCTTAGGTATACGCTCTCATAGTGCTCTACAGTAGTTATTTGTTATTTCACAGTCCCGTGACCATGACACTTCTGCTGCACATCTCACATTCGTGTAAATTTCTTCCGGATGTACCTAGCATATTTTCTATGTGTTACTATCACCCGCGAACAAAGTGAGAGCGGTGATATGTTTTCGTTAAAGATTAAAGTGTATATATTTGTATGTATTTATTCATTCAAACATTGGAGGACTCCCAGGCTGAATAATTTTGTTGGTAAGAGTTAGAACGCTTCCTGGGTTTTGTAGTTTATTTGACCCCGAGCGTTCAAGCCGTTATACATGACTCGTCTTCAGGGGAACGAATTTTAAGCGGCTGGAGCTATCTGCTCATAGTTAGTATCCTATCTACCAGCCAAAATATAAAATTATTACATAATGTTCCTAGAGCACTCTGAGAGCGCATACCTCCGCCAAGCGAGGCAACGGTAGCAAAAAATTCAAATTGGCTCTGAAACCATAATGTTCTTGTACAAACTCCAAAATCTAATCATTTCTGCCTTTTGATAGTAATAACAGCTTGTGCAATTTTCTTGCAAATCCGTTCATAACTTTTTGAGTTAGTCTACTAGCAAACGTTATGACAAACATGAGTCATAGCTACCTACAAACGAACAAACCAATCTACACCAAAATTTAATCATTTATGTCTTTTAACATTACTAACAAACCCTATAAATTTCATAAAGAACCATTCATTAAATTTGAGTTATTGTGCCAACAAGCATAAAATTGAAAACAATGACAAACGAACCAACCAACGGATCATTCTCAAAATCTGGTCATCTACTCTTTGTTATATACCTAACTAATCTTGTTAATTTAATAAAAATTCATCCATAACTTTTTGAGTTATGGCGTTAAGAAAAATGAGGCAGACAAACAAACAAACGGATGGACATATCTTCACCAAAAGTTAATCATCTGTTCCTCCTAACATACCTAAAAATCCCTGTGAATTTCGTCTAAATCGGTTCATATCTTTTTGAGTTATCTTGGTGACAGACAGACAAACTGAAAGACAGACAGACAAACACGACGAAACATAACCTCCTTGGCGGAGGTAATAACTAAAATAAGAAAGCTTAAGAACTAAAAGACCTTGAAGAGAGAACAATACCTAAGGTTGTACAGCTCAACTGTAATAACGCCAACTTTCTACGGGTTGATCAAAATTCACAAGTAAGGCCTATCGTCTCCTTTGTCAACTCTCCAACCTATGAAATGTAAAAAATTTCTTTCAAATATCCTAACTCCCCTCACAAACCTAGCAGCATAGAAACTCAAAAATACTATGGACGCAAAACCCGCTCTGGAAGGTATCAACATTCCAGAAGATCATGTGCTGGTGTCGTTCGACGTCAAACCACTGTTTACTTCAATTCAGATAGATTTGGCCTTGCAGTGTGTGCAGTCAAAAATGAACTTGCATCAAGAACTAGCTAATTAAAGAAAAAAAATTTCAAACTGGAAGGTATTTCGAATTTTGAAAATCTGCACTGACGCTAACGTTTTCGAATGGAAAGAAAATTTCTATAAACAACAGTACGGTACCTCAATGGGATCTCCTATCTCTGTGGTTTTGGCCGAGTTGACAATGCAGCACATAGAGGAATTGATTCTATCTAGCGCACCGTGCCAACCTATGATGTGGAAACGTGATCTCGATGATATTTTGACCATCCTTCCTGCAGACTCTGTCCAAACCTTTCTTGACCACATCAATGGTGTAAAGCGTTTCATCCAATTCACAGCAGAAATTGAAAAAGATCATCAGCTGCCCTATCTTGACCTACTGATAACTCGTTACGCAAACAGAACGGTGAGCTTCAACATCCACAGGAAACCGACCAGCTCCAACAATTATTTTAAGTATCAAAGTTATCTTCCAACTTCAACTAAACGAGCTGTAGTTGAATCATTGATAGACAGGAGCGAGAAATATTGTTTATCAGAAACTAATGTAGAAGAGCAAAAAACTGTCACCAACATCCTGCATGAAAATGAATATCCAAAATAGTTCGTAAAATCGACTTATCAACAGAAGCCACCGAAGACCTGCGATGAACAATCAGCAATAAAGTTAGCTCAAATACGTCTCTGCTCCTTACATAAAATGTGCAACTGAAAAAAAAAATTCAATACTAAAACGCCATAACAATTCGCATTGTCAGTATGCCAACGAATACGTTTTAAAAATTATATATTATACAACAGCAAAGCAAAACTCCCTCTCGAAGAACGAAATAACGTTGTGTATCAAGTTGACTGTGAAAACTGTGATGCTGTGGATATTGGACAGACGCGTAAATTTCGGGAAGAATGAAGAAACATGCCAACAATATTAAACAAAATGTTCAAGCATCTCTTGTAAACGACCACGTAAAGTCAATTTATCATCAAGTGTCACTTGATTTTCCAAAATTACTTTCCAATAAGTCAAATCCTAAATCTAGAAAACTTTTAGATGCTTTCCATTCTCATTGCAATCCAAATTCTATCAATAGACATGTTCACTTTTCTGAAGCTTACTGCCGCGTCTTGCAATAATACAAAAACTGAATTTCTGTGGCATTCATTTTATTTGGTTATAATATTATATAATTTTTTATTTTTACTAGTAGATGTGATACTAACTATGAGCAGATAGCTCCAGCCTCTTGAAATTTCGTTCCCCTGAAGACATGTCATGTAAATGGCTCGAAACTCGGGGTCTAATAAACTACAAAACCCAGAAGGCGTTCTAACTCTTACCTACAAACTATTTGTATGTATATTTGTATATATATATTTGTCTGCGGCACTAGTAACCCAACCCACTATAATAATAATTGTCTGTCCACCCAATAAGTGGTCGAAAGAGTTGAGTTAAGTTAATGATTTTTGCAGGGCGTCTGATGGGTTACCCTTGATGTGACCCATGCCAAAAAACTGAGAATAGCTGGCCATACGAAATGACGGCGATTAGATTTGTTCTCCACCCAAAAAATAGTAGAAGGATTTGAGCTAGGTTCATGATTTTTTTTGCAGGGAATTTGGGGGGCTGTCCTCGATGTCACCCTTGCAAGAACTAAAAAAAGTAGGATTAGCTGGCCATAAAAAATGACGGCAATGAAATTTGCTTTCCACCCAGAAACAGGTAGCTAAAAGGAGTTGCGCTATGTTCGTGATTTTTTGCAGGGAGTCTGGTGGGCTGTCCTCGATGTGACCCATGCCAGAAAACTAGGATTAGCTTGCCACTTAAAATGACGGCGATGAAATTTGCTCCCACCGCGGGCGGTGGTCTTACGCCGCGAGGCGTTCTAGTTTTATATTTGTCTGTCCACCCAATAAGTGGTCGAAGGAGTTGAGCAATGTTCATAATTTTCTGTAGAGAGTGTGGTGGATTGACCTAGATGTGACCCAGACAAAAAACTAGACCTAACTGCCCATAAAAAATGACGGCGTTGAATTTTCCTCCACGGCGGCAGATCGTCTCGCGCCATGAGGCCTCCCATTTTTCCTATGTTATTATTAAGAGCGCAGGAGAGCCCAGCGCCAGACTTGTTTTCCGAAATTATTATTGAAGAGATATTCTCTGAGAAGGAATGGGGCTGTGCCCTAGATTCGTTTATCAAAAATAACTTCGTTGAATTTGCCCCTACCGCGGGTGATGGTCTTACGCCACCGAGGCGTTCTAGTTTAGTGTGTAATATTTTAAAATTTTTTATATTTATTATTTGTGTAGCAACATAACGCATTTTTATGCCTCACTAAGTATCTATGCAATGAAGTAAGATCTACACTAATTGTTGATTTCGAATTATTGAAAATAAAGAAACAACTAGAACGCCTCGGTGGCGTAAGACCATCACCCGCGGTGAGAGCAGATTTCATTGCCGTCATTTTTTATTGCCAACTAATCCTAGTTTTCTGGCATGGGTCACATCGAGGACAGCCCACCAGACTCCCTGCAAAAAAAAATCATGAACACAGCTCAACTCCTTCTACCTTTTTCTGGGTGGAAAGCAAATTTCATTGCCGTCATTTTCTTATGGCCAGCTATTCTTTATTTTTCTTTTTTGCATGGGTGATATCGAGGACAGCCCACCATACTCCCTGCAAAAAATCATGAAACTAGCTCATCTCCTTCTACTTATTTTTGGGGGAGAACAAATTTCATTGCAGTCATTTTTTATGGCCAGCTATTCCCAGTTTTTATACCATGGGCCACATCGAGGGCAACCCACCAAACTCCCTGCAAAAAATCATGAGCATTGCTCAACTCCTTCGACCACTTATTAGGTGGGCAGACATATATATACTAGTATAGATTTCGATTAGAAGCAGTTAAAAGAAATTTTGATACCGACGGCGCGCGTTTTGCTGTTCTCCAGCTCATCAGGTGGGAGGGTCAAAGTTGGTAAATTTAGTTCTTGAAATCTTGCAAAATTTTTAGAGGTTACCATAGGAAGGTGTAACTATGATACCAGCTGTTGCTAAAGTATAAATGAAATTTCCAATCAAGCATATATTTCGTCAATTTTCAACTACAGTCCGCTGCGTTGACTCCAATTACTGCACGTGGCAGACACACAGATGTACTGAGGGCGACAGTTTACAACCCGTCGAAGGTAAAAGGCTGGTACATCAGCATGGTAGTCATCGTAGTAAATACAAATCCCACAATTGGCGAAAAACACACCACACAAGAGCTGAAAGTTAACTTGAAGCGTTGGTAGGCATATGATGATGGTAGAAAACTGTTCAAGATGCAGCATCCATATAAAACAGTATCACCTCTCTCACTTTGTTCGCGAGTGATAAACACAAATTCCCAGGTTATGCTCATTTCATGGCGGAGTGCATATCATCTCAACTTACCTCTTCTGCTGTTGCACAGCTATTAGCACAAACAAGGCGAAGTGCCATATTGCAATAAAGAAGCCTATTGACGTAGCCTTTAGAGGATATTAATTTCCTTAAAAATTCACTTTCAAGAAAATTTTAGGAAATTCACATACAAATGAATTTAGTGTAGACTATAGTATACATCCGATCTTACAATGTTAAGTAACGTGTTTACTCTTCATGGTAGCTATAATGGGATGAAATTCATTTTTGTCTGTAGCAGACAATATTACTATCCGACCGAACTGCCATTTACGGCACTGCATCGTTCCTCCCGTGGAATGTCAAACATCATTGCAGTTGTGCGATGCATTGTAATTTTTAATATTTGAGACTAAATACAGGCATTAAACTAAAACTTGTTTGCTACATGCCTAGTGTCTCCAGCATTGCCTTGTGTCGCGCAGATACACGTATTAAGAAGATACCAGCGGTTCAGGAAGCTGTGGAGTCTTGTGGCGGTGATATTTGTCACGCTCTTGTCGCTGCTGCTGCTCATCCACATACGGGACACGTGGCTGTCTCTGCTCTACTGCACCATCAGTGCCTGCCTGGCCTACCTCACGCTCAACAGAGGCTTTCGTAAACTCAACAAGTTTAATGTTTGAGTCGCGTGGTGCTGTTTGTTGATGTAGTCTCCAGCGTTTAGCCTGAGAGGGTGCAGAAACGATCCTGGTAGCTTTGGTCCTTTTGTCCCACAATTCAGCATCACTTCTTGTAAGGATAACACGATTTCGCCAGTCACGTATGTGACTATTGGGCATAAATGTGTTAACCTTGTTTTGCTCACGCCCTGCTGTATTGGTACTAATGGTCTTTCTTCTATAGGATTAGTATTGAAGAAAGGGCTTTTGGAGCGAAACAACACGACCTGAGTAAGATGGGGTTGGGCTGTTACCTTTACAAGCCAAATTCTCAACTGTATTTAGGAGGAATATGCAATGAAGCATTTTAGGTTTAGAATAATACTTTTTTAGGTTTTATGTTTAATTGATCCTCCTGAGGTTTTGTTTATGTATTTTTTCAAAGTCAGGAAGTTTCGGCGCCCTCTCATCTGATGTTGATCGTTTTGTGTCTTTAGAGCATCTACGTCGATGTTATTTATTAGGATTCTAGCTACCAAATCTGCTTATAGTATGAGAAAATTATAATTTATAAATAAAGTATCGACGCCGACTGCTAAGGCGGACATGTATTTAGGTGCCTTCCATAGTTTACCTACACAGCCAGTCTTGTGCTTCAGTGTAACTTTTTTATGAAATTCCTCTAGCTTTGCTGGATTTTAAGTTCTGTGCTTTTATTACCTGCGCCTGTAGACACAGCCTGCTTGGAGGAATATACTGTACTCGGTACTTAAGGTAGAATATATTTTTGCACTTGTGTTACTGCGGTTGAAGTTTTGGGCATGAACACGGCCAGCCGTTACCTTGATATTTTTGTGTATAGCTATATGTGTTGTTGCCTAGCACAGGGTGGGTGGGTGGGTCGCAGTGTGCTGTTCTGGTAAGTTTGTCCTGTTTTAGGGACTGTTTTATTCTTACAAAGCAATGGTTGCGTATTTTTACTATGTTTGAACCATTACCGCGAAGGTGACCCAGTTACGTCTTCTTTTGATAATCTTCAGTATGTGCTACCGAGTATTGGCACTCTAAGTCAAAAAATAAATTTTTCCAGTATTCGACTTTCGACAACGTCTAGCTAAAGACTGCACCTCTTCATGCAGACGTAGAAACGTCTTTATCAAAAACTTGGATAGCTTCTTTAAAAATAATGTTATTTGTTCAATCACTTACTCAACCCACTACGTCATGAGCAGCTCAGATTACGGAGTAAGTAAGTCTCTCGGTCTGAACAGTTGCTTGAAGTCTGTCGTGCACTCTAAGCACGTGGACATGTAGATTTTACAGCAGGCCAGTGTCGCTCCAGCTTCATAACACTTGCGCCGGAGAGCGTAACAATTCTGTAACTTTATGGGACTCAATGTCGGAACCGCATCATTCCTTTGTGACTTGCCTCCTTTAGGAGAGATATTGACGGCTTGCGGCTAGTAAATGCTGAACATTTGAATTGCATATTCAGGTGTTTTTATTTTTTGTAAGTTGGTGTTTTGAGATGTTTATTTAAAATGCCACTAAGATATATTGATGAGCGTTACTTTCGACATAACATTGACTTTCTACAGTTTGGGGTTGCCAGTGGTACCGATCCTGCAGATATTTCTTGCAACCAAACGTTTCTAGCGAGAAGGTCGCTGTTTCACGTCGCAGTAAGAGTTCTACTGACTCAAGGCGAAATCCATTGGCGGCAGACCAGCGATGCCATTCGCCTTGAACCGAGTTGAGATGAAATTGAGAATTGAATTGTGTGTCACATTCTATCACTTCCTGTTGGCTTCATTAGGGTATAAAAGGCAAGCAGTAACAGAATAAAGCAAGATCGCCACACGACGGTATTGTATGTGTTTCCCTCAGCAGGCATAAGATGGGCTGTAGGCCGTAGGTTTAGTTTAGTTGGGCTCGCCCAGACTATATTATGTGGAGTCGCGTCCACAGAAGCACGTGAAGATTCTTTAACCTCTAGACTTCCGAGCAACGTTATGTTTGGTACTTCTTACTCGAGTCCTTCCAATTTCTTACTGCTACTAATCATGGTTTGTTGTTTTTTGTGTTCTTTCTCGACTTACTGTGCCCATGCAATTTTATCCCGTGTGGGAAGAACTCTCGTACATGGGTTTCACGTTTATACCTAGTTCTATGCTCATCCTCTAATGATTTGAAACACCGCCTTGTGTCCAGGGCGGTTTAAACTTACGTCTAATTTCATATGTTTATATGGATGGTGTGGTGGGGAAGTAATTGTATCTGACAGAGACCTGGGAGCTATATGGAGGAGGACCGTTCACGCGAAGAAAGTTTTTGCTTTTGAACGCGGCTTGATAATGGTAGACTCTCAGAATATAATGAAGTTTGGCCGAACGCATATA
>LQNS02278094.1:20716005-20735898 GCA_001587735.2 Parhyale hawaiensis
TAATTTGTAAATAATAAATTATAGTTTTTTTCATGACGGTCCGACTCAAGTCTTCCTCTTAGCACGGTCATTTCCAATTAATATTTCAGTGAACTGAGGCCATTGTGCCGGCTTCCTTTTATTCCATTGGATTTGGTGCTTCATTTTCTTTAAAGACTTCCAATAAAACTTGTGACATAATGTCTTTTCCATGCCCAAATACTCTGAATACTCCATTAATTCACCTGTGGATCAACAGTGTACATTTCGCTAAGCCGAGTACTGCGAAGGAACGAAGCACTGAACTCGTTTCTGGATTCAAGGTTTGCTCCCTAGCCTGGGAGGTGTTAGCGTCGCTCAGGATTGCTAGCGGCAGCGTTTCTGCCATGCACAGTCCGCTATAAAGGCACAGGCTTTCTAATCAACAATGGGGGGTGGTCTAAGGTTGTAGTTGCCATCCGAGTCAACCATACATGTCGAGATAAATTTGACCATCTGTGGTTGACTACAGCTGTGTAGTCCTGGCAGGCCTCGGGGTATTTATATGCAGCACGCAGTCGTGCACTTAGATCTCCAAGCTGCGATGTGTGGCGAAGACAGCTCTACTTTCACAATAGACCACCGAGTTAGGGTGTCAGCTTAAAATGATTAATTAAAGGGGTGGTGACACGGCAAGTTTATATTACATATTTGAGATACACTACATTAATCCACATTGCATCACCTCATCTCTTCCCATTTAGTAACAAAGATGCTATCGACGGGGTTTAGGATCTCATTTAGTCTTTTCATTTGCAGGAGAAATTGACGTCAATGGCATCACTTAGCCGCAGTTCACAAAACGGATTTATAGGAATCACTTTCTATAATATATAACAATAGGCCAATAAGTGATATCGCACCCAAACATATTAATATGCTAATCGTACAGACATGCAGTGATCTCATTTGTCTATGGCTAGTCAGTTAAAGTAACCACTGTACTATAAGCCATTCTTTTCCATAACTCTTTAAGTATTCATAGTTGGACTTACATTTAATATAATCATATTTCTATGGTCTAAGCTTTCCTGCTTTCGAGAGTCTTTTTGAAAAATCAAGATACGTCGCAGCGACGCCTTCAGAAAATTCTTCATTTAACCACGTATGGCCTGACATCCTGTACACAGGAGCTCAAAATAATATATTCGAAAAAATTGTGTCAATTCCGAACGGAAGACAATGGAAATGTACGATAGTTCGGTAGGCCCGCAGCTGTATACCTAAAACCGTGTTTTGGCTTATCTCAAACGGTGACCTTCCTACAGCTCCGGCCATGGTCGACTGGGCCTTTTCATGGCGTACTGACGTAATTAACGAAGGCTAATAATTACATTTTGCTAAAGTTCCGCACCAAAGACTTGCGTTGTTGGGCCTCTTCGTGGAGTAATGGCATCACTATGGACGACTAATGGCGGGTACACACTAAGGCAAAAGTTGCGCAGTCATTCAACGTATTACTTTAGCGATCAAATTGTGACTACAGCTTATGGCGTTTGAATGAAACGTAAAAACGACACGTCATTGCAACTTCAACAATAAACAGGAGGTGTACCCAAAGCTTGACCATTGCCGTTTGTCAATGTCCACAAACTAAAGAAAGTACGGTACTCGTGTTAAAGATATTCATCATATGGTTGAGCCCTGCGCAAGCCAAAACCATGTTCGCGGCATCAAGATCGGACGTGGAGTTGTGTGGACGTGCAACTTTTGCGTTAGTGCGTACCAGTCATAACAGTCCGCCCGGGGAACAAACCTACAGACTGTGGCCATTATTATAGTACGTTGCGTTACTAGCGGCGCAAGCCTGTGGCCATTACACACACCCAACAGTGCTGCCCCATCCCTACGCGAACACGCTATATGCATACAGGACATGGCCACACAGAAAAAAAAAAGAGTGGTGGTCAATATCAAACTAAAGAAAGCACAACATGCAGAAGAGATACATTTACTAATTCATGACGAGTTGATACATTTAAAACTTTCCTGAATATATTCTATATCAATGTCGGTTGTTGACATTCAGTAGCCTATACACAAAAAGAGAACACCATCACGTAGCTACGTTATGAACTTATGAACCAACGGAGTCGAAACATATGATGTAAAGAGCTCAGGTTGATCCGATATCAGAATTCACTACGATACACTGTCGTATTACAGTTACCGTCACTGCTCACCTTATATCCTCTGTAAAATTTCGTGACAGGAGACTGCAGAGTCAAATAGACCAAGTCCCACCACTTTCGGGACTTGAACACCAGCTATGCCCGACTCCGACCCGGTAACCCTGCCTCGTTACTGACAAAGGTAACAGGCAAGTCAACAACAACTCACTGGTAACAACAAAATACTTCTAATCGCTATCGGACTGGGCCGATTTTTGGTTGTCGCTTTCAGAGCCACTGTTGCGGCCGCCACTCTTGGGAGAACCTTCAGCCTCGGAGCCTGAGCCGCTACCCGCCGCCGACTCCTCAGCCTCCTCTTCCTCCTCCTCCTCCTCATCCGAGGTATCCTCCACGGCCGGTCGTTTGGCGTTCTTCTTACTTTTCTTGCCAGCACCAAGATCAGACGCGTCCGAGTCCGAGTCTGAATATATCGATGCGCGCTCTGAACAGGGGAGGGGGACAGTCAAGCTACTATTGACCAGAAGTACAGACAGCAAGGCAACTTCCTGCTGAGGTTTACATTAGATACAGGACAAGCATCACCAGTTGTACAGTCCAAATGAGGGATATCTACAAATGTCCGATTGAAACAGCTACAAGAGAGAAGCAGCTTTGTGGTTTGCAATAGCCACTCAGCACTAACTCCCAAAGAATTGGTTGGTGGCGCTTGGCACCACGACAACACGCGCACGTCTCAAGTACCAGAATATCATCATCTTCCTAGTCTAAAGCTCCCTACTCCAGCATACAAATAATACGGACTTCCAATTCAATTAATTAGAAAGAGATAACCGCACACTTTTCCGTTGACCATAAGGAAATCAACTCCTGTAGCCCAGTTGTGTGAACGGTGCAGTGGAGGTCACACCACTGTTCCAGGCTTGATTAAGCAACTGCACAACTAGTTCTTTGGTAAGATGCTGGGGTCTTTCCTGCAGTACTTAGCTAGTGCTATTGTAAGTACCAAGCGGATAATAATCGTAGAAGCATTGTTGCAAAATAAAAATTGCAATGAACTTTCCAAGAAATTGAAAAAAGGAGAAACTGCAAAAATACCACATATATAGTTATCAAAAGAACAACTTGCACATGAAATCAACAATCAATCCCCACTCAAAAACCAAAAAGTAGTCGCCGCCATGCAGGAATATAAAGTTAATTCTATCCTCTATGAAAGGGTCTTAGATTAAGAAAAATATCGCAGTACATTTGACTAAAATAATTAAAAATTACCTTACCTTTCATTTTATTCTTCTGTTGATTTTTAATAGCGCTAATGGAGAATGTGCCCTCCTCTTCTTCTTCCTCCTCCTCCAAGTAGCCCTTAGTGAGCCCCTTGGCGGGAGCGCGCTCCTTCACCCTCTTCTGCTTGCTGGCGCGCCGCATGGACGCGCGCAGGCGATCCTCATCTCGCTGTCACAACACACAATAGCTTACGTCAGGCAGCATTGCACGAGGGTGTTGGATTGGGAGATGTTAGTTCGGTCTCAACAACAGATAAGAAAAGCACTAAAAATACGAGCGAGTCTACTATTTTGTGGGTTCAAAAGTTGGCCTTAAAATGAGCCTTGTCACATTTTGCAGGCTTTCTCTTATGAATTCGCTAAAACTCGTCCTTCACTTCCATACCTGGCAACACATCCCGTCTGACGCTACAGCCTCACATATGTGATACCTTTGAAAGTACAGCAAGTATTCTTATCAAAACACCGGCAAAAATGTGACACAAGGTACGAACTGAGCAGGTCGTTCGGGAATTAGGTACTGACGATCGGTTGCACACTCTTCATGCATCAGCCGATCGTTGGCGCAATGTAGCACAAGACAAAAACTTGTTGGTTCACATCAATCATTTTAAATGACTGCAATAGTGGTGTTCCTCTGGGCTCTGGATACGACAGTTGTAACATTGATATAGTCTCCTACCATTGATAATAACTCGACATGCCGCCTGGATACTTCCCAACGACTTTCAAGTATTTAAACACGTCCGATATAATAACTACCAAGTTTGTAGAAGTGTGAGCAATTGGCATCAGGTGTGACACAGCATTACGACGGCGCGGACCACCAGTTAAAACTAAGCACAATCCCAGCACGTTACCTTAAACAGCTCCTCTCTCTTCATGTCAGGATCCTTGATAACTTGAGAGACAACTTTGACACCGGAATTTTTGTTGGACCGGTCAGCGAGGGAGTGGAGGATCTTGCGATGAGTGAAGCTGTCTGTGGAGTGAGGCCGGAAGGAAAGCTTTGTTCTGAAGACAGTTTGTCCCTGCAGACCTGTCCCTTGTCGGATAAACAGATGGTTGTGGTCGCCCTACGGGAAAGAATCAGAAAAGTTCATATGAGAACAAAAAAAAAAAAAAAACTGCAAGGCGCCGGCTGATACAGCCACACGCTAAAGTATGGGATACAATATTGTAACTTTTCGCCAGTTCTGCAATTAAGACTTTTTATTTAGGTTTAACTACAGATTTACTACCACGGTTGAGGAGTCTGAGGATTTTTGAAGGGAAATCAAAGTCGGCAAGCCAAGTGCCCCAGAAGTCGGAGTCGGAATATAGAGCCAAACTCTGGCTCCAGACAACCACTCTAGAAAGTGTCTCAAATTTCTTTAAACTTTTCACAATTTTTCGTTTTGAGTTGTAAAAATAATGCAAGAAATTGCAAATATCAATAAATATTATTTTTGACTTAATCCATGTGTTTTCTGTTGAGTTAGTTGGTTATAGTGAGAAAATTTAAGCCTCCGTTTCCGAGCGGAACGATATGACAGAGGAAAGAGCAAGGGACATATAATATGTCGATAGAAACGGGGAACCCTTGCACGAAGGTGTTCCCACACAGGCTCAACACGCATGGCAACAGCAAGTCGGGAAAGAAGAGGAAGAACAAAATAAAGCATGAGCAAGTAGGAGGATGAAATCGGGAAGAAAGCAAGGTGGGCACGAAAAACAGACATAACGAAAGCCTAGTTAATGGCTAAGGTAACCTACACGAGCCCCATTGGGTCGCCAGGCCCCATAACATAAGACGGACGAACCTAAATAACCTGAAGCTATGACCCATCCTGTGACCCTGAGGGGAATCTAATATATACACAGCTGAATTTGACCAATCACTCAGAATCGCCCACAACTCTTAACGAAGCAAGAACGCAGTCTGTAAGTTCTTACCATCAACGCTTTGCAACATTCATTGATTACAATGCGTCAAATTAACGGAGTTACCTCAGGACCTTAATAAGTAAACACACCATCGCTCGTCGTAATAAAACTGGAGATGGTGATTACAAAAAATTGGAGGATTAACTTCTCCAATAACTACCGAGGGAAACAGTAATACAGTGAGAAAGAAAAATAATCCAGTTGTTGACCGGCAAAGAAACGGATGAGACCACGTAAAATTAGCGAAAATTTATCACTGCGATTTGCTTGGAAACAACGGAGAAGCATTCAGCGCATCAGCTAAGATAATACATGATTTTTGGTCGCTCTCTCTCTCTCTTGGTTGGTCCGTCTCTCCGTCACGCTGGTTAAAATTTAAATAGGAGAAAATTCATCTACTGAAAAACATGTTGAGATATCATAATAATTCAGCCCTTGCAGTAACGGTGAACGAAATAGCTTCGGAAATAGATGGTCAAAAGTAGAAATACTGCATTTTATGAATCTCGCTCCGCTTTCAAAATTAGCTTGGTTCTTGTTGACTGGACGATGATGATTCTTCTTCAGAGCGTGGTAGACGAAAAGCATTATCATTGATAAGAGTTTTTGTGTTTTCGTTTCTTTCGTGCATGATCACTTTTGCTTATGCTTCCTTTAGCTGAATCTTTTAGTAGCAGTTGAAACTTTACGCTGAGCAGACGCCCTTATACATTGCAGCCAAATTTCGACGCTTGAGGTTCAACGATCTGTTGGAACCCACGATACGGTAAGCCCTAAGCATTGCCGGTGAATTCTTTTGACTGAAGTATACAGTATTTTCTTGGTGCTGCTCAATGTTTGATCACTTCCCAACTGATATTCGTGCCGTATCTTGCAGGGGGATGAAATTTTGCTCTCGCAAAACTCATGGCTGTACAACTTGCGTTTCATTAACGGAAGATCAGGCCTGCAGGGATGAGACCTATTTTACAGCAAAACCTATAACTACTAGGAGCCGGAACAAAAAAAAAAACTTTATCACAAAACACTGCCGTCATTATCACGGCTAGGCCCTCTAGTCAGGTAAGATTCGTGACTAAATGAATGCGTTGTTTAAGCCTCCTTAGACACAGTAGTAGTATACGAAGATTTAAGCCTCCCTAACTAAGTACTAAGCTCTTCTAAGAGAGGAAAAGTAAGAGACTTATAGTTATGTCGATAGAAAAACGGGGAACCCATGCACGAAGGTGTTCCCACACAGGATCAACGCGCATGGGAACAGCAAGTAAGGAAAGAAGAGGAAGTACAAAATAAAGCATGAGCAATTAGGAGTCTGAAAATGGAAAGAAGCAAAGTGGGCAAAAGAGACATACATCTGGAAGCTAATGGCTAAGGTAACCTACACGAGCCCCCTTTGGTCGCTCCGACCCCTCAACATAGGACGGGCGAACCTAACTAACCGAAACCTTAAGACACAACTATGGTGTTTCATAAGAGGAAAATGAAAGTTTATGTGATATAGCTAGTATGTCGAGGGAAACGTGGAACCCATGCAAGAGGGTGTTCCCACACAGGATCAATACGCATGTGAAAAGCTAGGAGGAAAAGAAGAGGAAGAGCAAAACAAAGCAGTTGCTGGGCCTATCATTAGTAAAGGAGAGAAAATAAAAAGAAGCAAGAGAGCACAGAAAACAAACGCCCGGAAGCCCTAGCTTAAGCTGATGCAAGCTCGAAGAGGAAAGAGCGTTACTGACCAAAGCAGACATACGATGAGTGAATTCAACTAGCCTCAGTACGGACGGCCTGAGGCCCATCCTATGCCCTCTCAGGAGGTTCGGTTTGAAAGGCAACAAAAGCTTCTGCTAATGAGCAAGAACTCACCACGAGCGGCTGTTTGTACACATCAAAGATCTCCGTGCCGAGGTGGAGAGACAGAGACCCGTCGGACCAGCGCACCAGCTTGGCGTTGCTCTCACGGATAGCATTACCTTCACGGTCAAAATTAAGCCGCCACCTGATAGTGTTCTCCACTTTCAGCTTCAACCTAGGGAGGTAATTGCACTTTCGTAACAAATTCTTTGAGCGGGACAGAGAACAAAATGACCTGTAAAGTGAAAAACTTTCATACTGCCGTAACTGCAAAAAGGCAAAACTAACAATAGCTGTCACTATTGTGAATCAATTAATGGCACCTCCACATAGCAGCAGTATAAGGACTACTCAATAATCAGTGGCATCGCACCGAATTCTCAGAAATTATTATCTTAGCGTGCCTGCCGAAAGGTGTCGAGTTTCCGTGTAGGGTATGGTATTGGCAGTGCCTCCCTTGAATGAAAGATACGAGCAATTACAAGTTTGCTTCTAAGAAAAAAATATGAATATAATCGAACATAATCATCTTGACTAGTATGATTATAATGCAGTAAACTCTTACAATAATTTGAACTTTTCATGTACTGACATAGGTATGTTTTGACAAGGCCTACAGTGAGCATTTTTCAAGGCGCTTGCCTACTACATAAATATCACTGACACCACATTTTTTCCTTTTCTCTGTGTATCCGTGTGGTCAGGAACTTGTAATAATTTTTATCCTCTCTTTACGAGTTCAAAGGTGAAAACATGACCAGAGGCCAGCCCAAAAGTTTGGTAACTTTTTCTTTACATCTTAGAATTACCACAAAAAAGTTACTGACACTGTCAGAATTATATTCTTTCGGAATGACATTCTTGACTATTCACGTGTCGAGTTACGGTAGATAAAGAGGCAGAGTCTTCAATTAGAAACGTTACGCCTCCAAAATAAGTGCACGTCAGAATTCCAGACATACCTAGCTCGGCCTTCTTCATCCAAAGTTTCCTCCTCGTCAATTTCATCTTCATAGGTCTCGTGATCAAAGGGGCGGTGCTCCACTGACAAGAAATTGGGAAGTTTGACGAAATGGACTTGGCGGCCAAGGTCTGTATTGATTTTGGGAATCTCTGCTTCAATTTTAGTTTCGGGCACCACAGCTTCTTCCTCTTCTTCTGCTGCTAGTGCCGCGGCAATGGCAGCGTCCTGGGACTGGCAAACAAAAGAGAATGTCACGTATACTGTCTGGGAACTTAATGCTCGTGATTATAGGTAGGCCTTTGAACACTAAAGAGTTTCGCTGCCGTTACATCCAGTCATCCAACAAACAACGCCGCTACCATGACGACTGATAGAGCCAGATGGTGCGACGGTCGCATACAAAATATTGTATTGCTGATGGCGTCGGAACGGAATTGTTTGCTTATGTAAAGAAAGTAGTGGCTTAGCGTGGGCGATAGACGCTGTGTTTTAAAGTCAGGGGCTCTTCATAAATGTTATCAAAAAGTAACCAAACTATAGGTAATAAAGATTACTGTGTATATCTGTTTAGTTATCAGTCTGCTTTCTGCTACGCATGAGAAAAACCGACAAAAATTAGGCTAAGTTGGAGACTTAGGTCCTTAGGTCATCCTTCCAAGCTTTGATGAAAGCCGATAGGTAGGCGAGAAATAGGCCAGGTTGCATATGATGGCACAATATGTGGCCTCATATTTTGTACGCATTTCTTGTTTCAGAAAGTTTAAATTCAAACAATAAAAATAATAAACTACAGTTTCTCTTACCACTCTTATATATTCTTATGGTTCCTTTCTTCCCACATTCAAAGATAGGCTGGTTTGAGTACAAATGCAAGTTAGTAGATGATCAATGAAACAAAGGAGTAGAGGCATACGAGCCCATTCTCGACGTGGCCCCTAATTCGCCCTAACCGTTAAAAACCGTACACCTAATCGAGTAGTCAGGCCTACGGGGGTTCATAACATGATAACATTAGGCAGGTTAAGTGAAGATAGGCTTGGATTACCTAATTTCCTTTTCTTTTTTAATTTTCGTTCCATCGAAATTGGGCTTACGGTTAGGTACTTGGGGAAAAGTAAAATATTCTTCAGAATACCTTGCAAAATAAGAAGACGGGCTAAAAAGAACACAAAAATTTTGTAGCAGCAATTACTTTTTCCTACTTAATTGCTTCCTTTGGCGCAACAGCATTTCGTTCTCGCGAAAATATTGGACTGACATGAAATCATGGCGTATTTATGACATAGAGTCGAAAAACATTTCATGAATGATACTCGAAAGCTTGCTAAAAATGAAGCAACTCTTTTGTATGTCACGGACGGAAAAGATAGTATGCCCTGCTCAGTAGAAGTAAAGCCAAGAAGGCTCATCTAATGTTCCTTTAGTTGACGGTTTTACTACATCTATCATAAGAAAATTATAGGCAAAATTGTTGATCAATGATGACTGGCGAGTACACAAGTTCTTTTTCCAAAACACTTGAGCTGATCGAATATAGAATGAGGGTGATTTTACTATTAATTTGAACTAGGCCCTAAGTAAAATCAGGAACGTTGACGTAATTATGGCTGTGAAGTTACTCCGATGCAGTTTGCAAATTCATGGTTGTTCCATAAACAAGCTGAAAAGAACGTTGTACGTAGTGAAGTAGCTGACTGTTCACGTACACAGTCAAGTGTGCATCCCAGTTCGTCAGTCGGCAACATTTTCACTAAACGACTGAAAGGCTTAAGTGGGACGAAAGTCACTTAATGCGAATCCGCCTCAACACAGCCCACAACAACAGTCAACATCATTCCTGCGGAGTGGACCTAGTGACATCCAATAGCTAAGAGCTGAGATGTGCAAACCGGCTATGCCCTAAAAGATCGGCACTGTATTGAAAAAAAAAAAAATAACTCTTGGCAAAAGTGGCGAAGCTATTCAATAACATAAATGAGGCAATTTCTTTATTAATAATATTATTTATATGTAATTTAAAAATATATACTTTTTCCGATTCACATAAGAAACTCGGGCTACGTTAGTCTGACAAAAGCCATCCACGGGTGGAAAATTTACTGAACCCACTAAAGCAGACTTGTACTGAAAACGGAAGATAAATTTTTAATTGAAAAAATCAAGAAAACTAGAAACAGAAATGAGCTATTTGTTGCTCAACTAGGCGACATAGATACAGCACATAGCAAACTAAACCCTATGACATAAGGCCTATACAACAGTATGCTCCGTGAGGGGCACATGATGTTCAGAACTCGTAAGGGAAGCAACAGTAAGCACAAAGCTACAGCCAAACACCTCGGCGGGTCTGGGTGACGCAGAACGGCTCCTGCCTTCCTTCTCCAAGTCACTGCCTCGCCTCACGTGGTCCTCGTCATCGTCGTCACTGATGACGTGAGTGCGGCGTGGCGCCTTGTCCCCAGGGGCATCGTCGTCATCATCATCAACATCTGAGATGTCATCAGCATCTCCGAAAAGATCATCTGCATTCACTGTAAGGAGTGACAACATTGTTTGTATCGTATGTCGGGCCCTCTTATGGAATCATTTGTTTTCGATCGTGTCGGTGCGGCAGCAATAATTTCTAACACTTGACACTTAGTTCTAATCAGGAAGTTGAAGCCTCCGTTTCCGAGTAGAATATGACAGAGGAAAGAGCAAGGGACATATAGTATGTCGATAGAAACGGGGAACCCACGCACGAAGGTGTTCCTATATGGAATCAACGAGCATGTGAACAGCAAGTCGAGAAAGAAGAGGAAGAACAGAATAAAGCATGAGCAAGTAGGGCTATGAAATCGGGAAGGAAGCAAAGTGGGGACGAAAGAGAGACGTCCCGAAGGGCTAGCTAATGGCTGAGGTAACCTACACTTGACACTTGCTGGACGGATACATTTGGGGTAGCTGAGTTGGTTTAGAGGTTAGTTGACACGTGGACTGCGATTTCGAGACACGTTATGGGCAATCGCTTATTGCGCATCATGGTTCTTAAGGACCACCAATATCATACTTGATATTTGTTGCTTGAACATTCAAAAGTAAAGGTAATGATGTTACAACAAGTTACTATCATCTTCGTTCTCTGCAGTCCATTAAGTGTCTAGGAGGGCATATATCTATGGTAGAATAAATATCATTTTTACATCGCAGCGAAAAAAACGTTTAGAATCTCAACCAGGAGAGCTGACAGCGACTGCGAAGAGAAAGAAGAGGAGATAGGATATACCAAAAATATGAACAACACAGGTATGGCGGCAGTAAATTGGGAAAGATATGGAACAGCAGCAGAAAGATAACCAACAACTTTACAAAGAATAAAAAAAAAAAGTACGTACAAGAAGAAAGACATCCCGCACAAAAAATGTAGGTTCTTGGGACAAGTGAACACATGAAGCTTCTCTAGTACTTGGGATGGATAAACCTAATATTATGGCCCACCCTGAATTTGAAATAAAAGCTCAAGTTCAGGTAAATCCCCAATATTCTCCCACCTTTATGTTCACACACAATCACATCTTCTTAGGTGCCTCGAAAAGTTGAAGTTAAGGCAGTCATAGTAGCTACACACACCAAGACTAATTACTTACCTAGCTATCTACATTTTCAACAACACCACATAGGTATATAACCTATTCCAGCACAGCACAAAGACACACACAACGCAAACAACTTCACTAAATCTGCAAATGGAAATTTTGCAACAGACAAGGCACTAACCATCATCCCCATCAGCGTCAGTCCGGCTTTTCTTTTGTGGAGAACCGTCAGAGTCGTCATCACTGAGGGCATGACTCTTGCGCTTCCTGCACACAATTTGTAATTATCATTAGGCCCTACATGTCAACTAACAATCGTTGCCAACCATAAAGCAAGAATGTACAAGATAGTTACATGAAAAACTGAACTGCATAGAACATCAGTGCATTAGTAGCTACCTCATAAGTAGAATTATATTCGTATAGCCTATATTTGGAATAGCTTGACTAGCGAAAAGTTAAGGAGCGGGCACGCTATACAAGTTACTAACATACATAAGTACTCAAATTATATGTTATACGTGAATGGTCCGATAAAGTAAAGGTAAAGTCAACTTGACTGCATCCTCCACTGGGAAACCCACACACACACTGGTCCATGCAGCGGATATAGGCCAACTGGCTCTAGAGGAATAAGTACGCCTGCAGTCGACCTCGAGTCATCAAAAACTATGGCGCCCTACCCCCTAATCTCTGAGGAAGGTAAATACTCTGCATGCTACCGCTGCACCTACATAAGTAAAAGGCTCACATGCCTGGGTTGGCCTAGAACCTGCGATACAAGGAGGGTGAGCTCAAAGCGTAACAGTGCTGCTACCGTGGGTATAAATAAAATACGCTTGCGCTTCAACAAGTCCCACTTTTTACTAGTTTTTCTGGCATAGTTAACACTAGATCTACAGAGACATCACAGTAGGTAGAAATTATCCCGGCATCTTCCTCCAAACAGACGATGCCAATCCCCAGTCTCACCAAAATATAATTGAGAAGCGAACTCACGGACATCTTCTCCAATACTGCCTCAGGCCACTTTGCCATGTGGCCAAGTCAAAATAAGTGTACGAAGAGCAATAAACTTGTAGAAGAAACAAATAATGACGTTCCCTTAAAGCAGGAGAAAAGAGGTATACCTACTTTTTGACTAGCTATTAACCCCATACAAACTACACACCTGCACTTCAATTTAAATCAGAGGTGTCACCAGAAAATGTACATGGGGGAGGGCTCAAGTGACACGTGGAGAGGCTTCACAATACACACGAACATGGATTATGGTGAAATAGTAGCAATACAGTAAAACCCCTCTAATTCGCACAGCACGAGGGAAGGGGGTGATGGATTAGCAGGGTTTTTTGATTACCGGGGTTGTTGCAAATCCGTAAAATCTCTGTATTCCACACAAATACGGATTATATATAGAGATTATTCGTACCTTCTGCGCAGCACCTCGCACAAATATTTCGCTCATCACCCCCTTAATCTGAAAAATGGGAAGCTCCTTGTACGGATTACAGAGGTATTTGTACAAACTCCGTACTTTACCCAATTAATCTGAAAAATGCTCATTTGTTCAATTGCACTTCGAGCTATCAGATGTTTGGATTAGGGAGGGGTTAGGATTATTGAGGTGCGAATTAGAAGGGTATTCCTGTATTTAGGTGCTAATGAATGGGGAGATGCTTGGCTCTTTGTTGTGGGAGGAGCTCAAGCCGCCCACATACCTCCTCTCAACGCCGCCAGTGATGTAAAGGAAAACACGAGACACTTAAATGAAATGAATGTTTTTGTGTCATGCCGTTAGTATATCATACTGGAGAAATTACCTTGAAATACTGGATGAACTCTCAGCTCCGGAATCTTCTCCACCTGAAAGTCCAAAAACTGAATAATAGTAGGAGCTCATTTACATACTATTATTTTGCAATTCACAGTGTGACAAGAGCCGCTATAATTGTACTCACATCCACGATTTCAAATTTCAATATACAATTTTCATGCATCATCATGATTGTCAGAGGTACTTTACAGTGAAAAACAAATGAGAACATCACATAACAGGTAAAAAGTTACTAATATGAACTAAATGATACGATTCATCACCTAGGTTTCAAAGTTCATAAGTTAGTAAAACCAGAAACAAATGCAAGGCGATAGGTATTGTTGCATCAAACTACTACCTAAAGGTAAGAGGACTTACTAACATCACGTGATTATCATTATTGAGTAGCTCAAGCCTCCGTTTCCACAACTAAGGCAATCCCACAGAGGAAGAAGGGAGGGACATTTAGTATGTCGATAGAAACGTGGAACCCATGGACGAAATAGTTCCCAAACAGGATCTCCGCGAATGGGAGCAGCAAGTCGGGAAAGAAGAAAAACAGATGGAAATAAGATCAGTAGAAGAAAGAAATCGGAAGGAATCAAAGTAAGAACGAAAGACCGACATTTTGACAGCCTAGCTAATGGCAAAGGAAACCTACAGAGCGCTCTTGAGGTTGCTGCTCCCCATAACATAGGATGGGCGAACCTAAACTAACCTAACGGCCATCCTAAGGGGCAACATCACATGAAAACACGAGAATACAATAAGGAAATGTATCCACATGCACACAGCAAGGAGACAACACAAAATGTGTAGCGGGTATGGGAGGGTAATATTTAACGCATGGTATCATTGCCACGGGCTGTACTTTGGAAATTTAGTCAAAATAATGTCACTGTTGCAAAGTCTTGCTTAGTATTGTTAACACATTAGGCCTAACTGTGAATGAAATATTTGTTCACGAAACGGTACCGTATTCAAGATCCGCATGTCGCACTTAATGGGTTAAGCTAAGCTTTATTCTTGTGGATGAGTAGCGCTTCAATTATTTGTATGCGTGCACTCTCAATTGGCTACATGGTACATGAATAGGGTGGTGTTTGAATAAAGGTCATTGCAACCCAAGTTACAGTCATGAGGGGTACATGGAATCCTGGTAGCTATGGCTATTCGGAATTCACGAGTGGGACCTGTAGAAATTTCATGGTTAATTAACGTTTTCACTAACCTTAGTTTAACCTGAGGTATCGGCCTAACTTAACCCACCACGTCTGAACTAATGTCTACTATTTAACCCGGTCTATCGTTATGCAATCCGTCTGCCTAACACCTCGCCTAATCTTTTGTAGTATTCAGACTCCACCTGTGCATCAGGCATCTGTACTGTCATTAAAGAATGCTCACTTGTATCTAGGTAACGACATAGAAATGCGACAGAACTTCCATTGTTCTATGTATTTGCACACCTTTCCTCAGCTCCATTTCCCACAGTTTACAGATAATTTAGTCCTTCATAATCTTACATGTTTCAATGTTTTTGTAGGCGTAACAGATTATTTTTTGCACTGTATTACGGGACCCGTTGATATTGATCAGTAGCCCATCTTTTTTCTGCTTTGATGCAATAGCTATACAACAATAGACTGGAAAATTCATCAGCCACAGCATCATAACCCACTGTTTTCAAGATGTAATTGTATTTCTTTAGATACTGGACAGTCACTAAAAAAAATATTTTAAAGTCGAGCTGTCCAACAACGTAGGTATTCTAGCTAGATACGCCAGATACGCATTTGGCCCTATTAAGAACGCCATGCGTCATCAGCAAAGTGAAAATAATGTGCCGTGAAAAAAAAAAGAAAAGCTGTAGATATGATAATGACAGGTGAAATGAACTTCATGCCTTTGCTTCGAAACTGACTGAAAATCCTTCAAGTGAAAAATCAAAGTCTAGCAAGTTGAATTTCCCACATCTAATACTAAAAAGCGTAAAGTGCAAACACATGGACGGACGTACGGACAGGTGGAGCCTAAAGCAGAATTATAATAGATTTTTATGTATATAGCTGTTATTGTCCTTATCGAGAGATACACATTCTCTATTGGAACATCAAATTTACCGAGATCGGATGCTGCTAGTCCTGTTAAACTATTAGGCTATATTGAATACTTTAGGCCTCTATTTCTATTATAATGGTGATTGAACAGATGGAGAAACTTGATACATGTAGTATGTCGATAGAAACGTGCAACCTATTTACGAAGGTGTTTCTATAAATGATCAAAGTACATGGGAACAAGTTAAATGAAGAGGAAGAAAAGAGGAAAGTAACACAAGTAGAAGTGAGGAATCGAGAGGAAGCACAGTGGGCACGAAAGATAAACGTCCCAAAGGTCTAGCTCATGGCCAGTCCTGTTACACTGCCCATGAAATAGAACCTTAATATTAAGCTGCACCCTCTGCATGTGTACCACGTCCATATGTGTACCTAATGAAGGGCATTATATGTGCACCTTATGAAGTACCTATTATTACAGTGACTAGCTTCAAAACTATGAGCCTGTACTTCTGTGAAAACCTGTTCAATTCTCCGTGGTTTATTTATTGTGTGAAAGGAAACATGACGAACGTAAAGTTAGATGTGTGTATGAGTGTTAGTTCAATGAGGTAGCTACATTAGGTTAGACATGGTGCAGTAGGTGAAAAAATATATTTTTCATTGGATAGCAGATTAGATAAAATTTGTTAAGATAAAGTATATGTATTATGTTAGACAATGTGTATTAGATTAGATGAGGTGTGTTAGGTTAGACAAGGTGCATACACTCAGAAGAAAAGCATTAAAAGAAAAGCATCAAGTTAGATGAGAGGCATTCCGTAAGAAGAGTATTAGGTTGAATGAAGTATGCTGGTTAAGGCAAGATGCAATACGTTTTTTAACGAATGTTAGGAAAGACAAAACCTGCCGTGTTAGACAAGGGGGAATACTGTATGTACGAGTAACACGAATTATGGTAATGAAAGTGTAGAAGTTGCCTAAGCCTCCCTAAATACAGGAGACAGAATGGGCGTGGAACCCATGCACACAAGAGAGTGTTGTCCCACAGGAACAACACACATGAGAATAACACTTCAGTAGAGTAAGACCAGAACAAAGCATTTGCCATTTCAGCAGGCGCATGAAATCCTACGGAAGCCAGACGAGTATGTAAAACAGGCACCCCAATGGTCCAAGCAAAACTATGGTAACCTATGGGTCCTCCAAAATCGCTAATCCATTGGATAAGCAAATCTAACAAACTTAACCCTATGGCCCATCCTTTCGTTCCTATATCCCTGGAACGAGATAAGCTATAGCTGCATCACAAGGTAGGTACCTATGTTTAGTACAATGACCATGAGCAACAGTATAATTTCCATGGTTCCCCTAGATTATTATAAAGGTTCTTTACTTATTATTATCATGATCATTATTGTCATTATTTAATAACACTGCGTTGTCTTCATCCTTCTTGGTGGTTCTGCTGTCTCGTTTCATTCCCTTCAATGGCTTTCTACGCAATTTGCGTATCATGATCTTAGAAAAAAATCGCAATGAGAAGGAAATACCTAAAATCTACTTTCTATGCTATCACTTATAGCTACGTAGCTACTTCAGATGGCTATCTTTAGTAGTTGGATATCTAACTTTTGTGAGGGCAAAAGCCCCTTTATCTTGAAGAAGATGAGTTTCCTTCTATGTATCTAACGCTTCAAATCAGGACCAACAGACCAGAGGAACATGAAGTGTGAATTACTACAGTATATCGTGGCATCATTGTAAATGTCGCTTTATGCCTCCCCAGCCACTGCAATGGCGCGCTCTAAAAGATGAGGAAATATAACATTAAGAGAAACGTGGAATACAAGCACAGGGTGTTTCTGTTTATATCAATGAGCATTATAACATCAAGTTGAGAAAGAAGAACAGAAAAGAACTTTTTTTTTAAGACGAGCATGAAGATGGCAAAAGCAAAGTCGGCACGACAGACGATACGACAACCTAGCTAAAAGTAACATAATGGATCTTCTCCAAGAGCATAATACCATGAAAAAAAGGATGGGCATTATTATTATGTATATATTTTGTTTAACCTCCGTAGCCGCAACTCAGACGTTTCAACAGAGAAAATACTTGTCCAGTATTCAAATACCGCATATTGGATGGGCGTGGTAGCCACGTGCGCTACTACGGGCAGAGACACAAGGCGCAAAGTATAATAGTAGCCGCGTACCAGGTCGGCTATCTCGGTCGACAGCCCACCTAACGGGACAGAAAGAGGAAAGTAGAGAACATACCTACCTACCTCTACAGAACTAACCTCGTCAGCAGGAACTGCGGCCAGATGCTACATCCCCTGCGGAGAAGGTACTCGGGACCCTTGGGTGCGTGATGCCCAAACATATTGTGGCCGGGAATATGCCCCTGAGGGCCAAAGGATGGGCAAGCCTAACTGAACCCTATGGGAAGGATGAACCTAGGTAACCTATGCTATGCTATATTTCTCGGAGGAGTAGGTATGAACATGTAAAATAACAAGCTAAAGCCTATGTATGAGACTCGTTCTAAAAGAAATACCTCTTACTTTTCAACTTAAAAAAAAAAACATTCAAGAGTTACAAAGATGAGAGTGGCACCATTAAAACAAGCGCTCTTTTGTGCCAATGCCCACAGAATTTATTATTATCTATTATTTTTTTTTATGCAGCCACCACCATTCTCAATGCACTTTCGCCAGCAATGAACAAGAGCCTTGACAGACATCCTGTCAGTGGTCCACTTATTCCTGTGTGAACCTTCGTGGAACCCATCCACCTAACACACACTTTGCTATATCCTAGGGACGACAACATTTCCACATTAAACTCTACATGCATTTCAGTCACCGTTATCCAGCAACTGGTGCAGATTAATTGATCAAGACTCATTTTTGGTATTTTTTTTGCTATTACCTATACTCAAATTCAGCATTTTTGTTTACATATTCAAGCAAAATACAGCATTCTAAGACCTTTTTTCAGGAATAACGTTTGCATCAGATATACTTAATTTTTGAAATATTTTACTTTGAAGTTATTGTTTTTCTATGAGAGAATATAACCACACTCGTACAGTGTAGTGGAAAACCACTTTTTATAGGCTATTTGCGTTAGGCTACGTGAGGTTTGGTTAGGTTGTGTTAGGTTTGGTTTAGTTATGTTTGGTTAGCTTCCTATGGGGTCACTAGCGACCTATAATAGCGCCGGTCATTTTCTCCCAAAAGAAAACAATAGGCCCAAAGTCAAATATCTCTAAAAACGTTATTCCTGAAAAAAGTAGGTATTACAATGCCATATTTTACTGAAACATATCAACAAATAGCTATACTGGATTTGCGTGGAGGGTAGTAGTAAAAATTTTACCACACTACTGCTTATTCTGGGGTGGCTGTACATGGCGTCGCAAACGCACTTTGTCACTCTTTGTCCTATATAGTATCGGCGAACCCATCTCCTAACTACACTAACATCAAGACAACGGCCTTTTAAATGTTCACCAGATGCCGGTAAATGTTGATTGGTTCTATTTTTTCTGCATTGAGGAATTCAATGATGCATCTCTACTTCTGACACCAACTCCATGACCGGGATTGCTTTCTTAGAGTGTCACATCATCAATATCTGCAACAGAGAGATGCATTAGCGCATAAGTTTAGTGATCATAATAATGGAATTTGTAATCCCCTCGGATCCATTAAGGTGGAATTAAAAAAAAAGGTGGCATCACTTTTGGAATGACCCTTGTAGAAACTGCAAGACAATAAAAAATGCACTATAAATCCACAGCTACCTATCAAATGCTATAGTGTAGTTCAAATAATATCAAATACACATTTCATAACTAATGCACACATGAGAAGAAATGAAAATTAAAAAATAATAATAAAATAATCACGTGCATTTGTATGAGATATGCTTACCTGAGACGCAAACTTTTTTCCTTGGGGGACCAGAATCTTCATCATCCTTAATGCCATTAGTAGCTGGAGATCGGCTGCCTGCAGGAGAACGGCTGGCTCGGCTGCCTGCAGGAGAACGGCTGGCTCGGCTGCCTGCAGGAGAACGGCTGGCTCGGCTGCCTGCAGGAGAACGGCTAGCATGGCTCCCAGCTGGAGAACGGCTGGCTCTGCTGCCTGCTGGAGAACGGCTAGCATGGCTCCCAGCTGGAGAACGACTGGCCCGGCTACCGGCAGGTGAACGACTGGCTCGGCTACCGGCAGGTGAACGACTGGCTCGGCTACCGGC